>CM061142.1:677722154-678322154 GCA_030789695.1 Scilla litardierei
CATCAGCAACGGGCGGGTCGCTGCCCTTTAAAATTTGCGAGCGGGCCGGCCAGTTGGGCCGGCCCCCACGCGCGTTTTTTTAATTTAAATTTTTTAAATATAAACTGCAGCGGCCCGCTGCTGAGAGCGAGCTGCAAGCGTGGGCCGGCCAGCGGGCCGACCCACAAACGTGGCTTTTAGTATTTTTATTTTATTTTTTTATTTTCCAAAATTCCAGAAACTCCTTTTTTGCTCAATTCTCCTCCAAAACTCCACCAAAAATACCCAGAAGTCTCGGAAAATTCCCAGAAAAATCTGAAAAATCCCCAAGACCCCAGGAGAAATTAGTCCTTTTGATTATGAAATGAATATAATGACTATTAAACACAATATTGACTTCCAAAATTCATATAAAACAATCCATTGCTCAAATAACTCTCAAAAATTGAAAGTATAATCACAATAATATCAGGAGTACATGAAAAATAATAGGAAGCCAATAAGGACGATAAAAATCATATTTTGTGCAAAGAATAAGGATAAGCTCTAAAATGACATGAAGTGAAAATATACCCAAAAAGAGCAAGATTAAGTATAATTCTTAGCACAAAATGGGTAGTTAGGGGGTATAAAAATACACTTTTCACTCTGAATCACACCCCCCAACTAGCTTTTTGCTAGCCCCGAGCAAAATATGTGATAAATTCGGATTGAAATGAAAACATGCACCAAACTCACAATATTATCATGGCATACTCCAAATGGTATTTCCAATTGATTTCAAAGCCAATATACACAATGTATGAAAGGAAATAACAAATGACATTCTCCTCAATCCAATTCAAAGAAAAGTGAAGTAATAAGCACCATATCACATTCTTTGGGATATATCGCAAATGACAAAGCTTCTAAAAAATTTCCTCTAAGTGGTGGGAGATGAGATTGCATCACTCATGTTGCTTATTCTTTCATTTTTTTATTTTTCTTTTCTTTTTTTTGTATTCTTTTTTTGAATGTTTATGTTTTGCATTCACGCGATAACGCTATGAAATGCAAACACGGTCCTCTTTGCATACACGCAATAACGTTATATAGGCAAAGGGATGGAATGATCCCCTAAATCTCATCTTTGGCATCCTTCCCAATGTTTCGCGGGGGCATCGGCTACTCGATTTGATTAGAAAGAAACATTCACTTATATAACTCTCTTTCTCATTCTAAACATGAATTATAAACTCATCCAGCCACTCCTTAAGAGGAAAATAAAACATGCACCATTGGCCACACCCAATCCAATTAAAAACTGCACCATTCATTCCAACTCATGCACTCACTTACACCAAACTATTTCCAAATTATTTCAAAGAGATATCACGACGTATAAAATAGCTTCATACATGGCATATTAGCATTTGACTCCAAAATGGAAAAGAAATTAAAACGTGCCAATCAAACATCGAAGAAGTTGATACTAAAATAATAATCCGAAAAAATTGCATGGCATTAAGCATGTAGGGACTACGCATAAAGCTAACAGCGTAGGAACGAGGAGGAAAAATATGATATGCAATAAAGAGTCATGGGTGATGGCAAAATGGATGCATCTCAAAAAAAAATTTTCTAACATCAAAATCCTAACAATCCTAAAGATTCTAATACTTTCCCCCCAACTTAAAATACACATTGTCCTCAATGTTGGGAGAGTATTAGATCTTGGCAAAAGATCCTAGCAAAGAAAAAAAAAAGCATACGAAAGCAAACATGCAAAAGCAAACTAACTTTTTATTTTATTTATTTACACTACGTAAAGGAAAGAATACACATTAGCAAAAGGCGGATCTCGAATGTATAAAGGTGGTGGCAACTGCTCGATCCTATGCTTTTGCTCATCTGCCGGCTGCTTTGGAGCTAGGCCTCCACCGGCCTCCTTGGATTCCAGTAATGCAACTCCCAGCATCCCCTTTGGGTAATATGTGTCATGTGGTAGATGAGCTGCATCAATCCAAGTCATGTCCTCATGCCCTGTAAAAGCATTCCAAAACGGGTCGTCAAAACAAATAAAAGAATGTAAATGCAATGGACGACAATCTGAAGCAAATGTATATGGAAGTGAAAATTTGGGTTCAGAAATGCAAGACATGAGATGGTGGGGACTTTCCTGAATAATGGTGCTAGGTGTGGCATGATATGTTGCCTCAGGAGGAGGTGGAAGTGGCTACAGAGAGAAAACTGGAGTATGAGGGAGCTCGGGCTCAATATATACCATGTCGCAATCCCCGTCACTATCCTCTTCCCCGACGTCAATATCAACATCAACAATCTCTGTGGCACTCCCCACAACTGGTAAATGCTCCTGACAAACTTCCTCGATGACTGGCAAGTGCGCATCCTGAGGCGAGGGAAGTAACATCTGTGACAGGGCTGAAGGTAGACATGTCTTGGAAAAATCCAAGCACGCATCATCCTCGTCGTCCCAGAAATAGTTCATCTCGGTCGTCCTCCCTAAGTACTCAACCGCCTCGACCTGTGAAGCTAACTCTGAAGTGGATTATAACTCAGGCTCCATGGTGTCCTCAATCTGCTCTTAGCCATCATGCACATCCGCTTCATCCTTAACCTCAAAGTGAAAATGCATCGTGTCATTGACGTGGTCGACACACACTCCATCATCTATTTCCTCTGACTCCTCATGTCACGCCCCGCTTCCCAAAACGACGGAAACGAAACGTGACAAGGCTCGCTTAGGCCGGAGCTGTGAAGCTCGGACCCAATAAGCGTCTGTGTGGTACTCCAAGACGAAGGAACAGGTCCCTGCAGGTTAGTACGGAACAACAAAAGTACTAAAAGAGATGCATTCATTTTATTCCACAGATATCCAGAAAAGTACGGAGATTCTAAACAAAAGCCAACACGGCTACAAAACAGCTGAAGTAAACTAATGGTGCAAGCACCCAACCTAGACAGAAAGTAAACGGTGCTACGCACCCAACTAAACTGTAGTGAAACCTCTGAATCAGCAACGTGAAGATCCCTAGCTATGGTCCTCCTCGGGCACGTACTCTGGGTCTGCGTCGTCCGGCTCTACGTACTCTGGCTCCACACCTGACGTACAGCACCAAAAGAAAGGAACTGTATGTCAGGTAAAGTCTACAAAAGAGGTCAGACTCTACTGCAAGTGTACCGAACTATTAAACAACAGCTTACTGGTTGATTAGCATGTTGGGGTTATAACAGAGTGACGAAGGAAAGTAAACGCGGCAAGAAAGTAAAGCGTAGCAAGCAGTAGTCGTAGCGTGTGCTACCGACTACGGGACTAACCTAAACGGGTCGTGACAAGACGTGACAAGACCAACAAGACATGGCAGGACAAGACAAGACAAGACACATGTGACTCGAAGGGTTCACGCCTTACGGTTCGAGGGGGATCAGACCCTCTCCCCGTGCGCACGCTCAACCCTACCCCAAACCCAAGTGCTCAAGACAAGACAATATATGGCCACTCACTCTGCTAAGTGAGTGCCTCTAACCCCACGATCGGTAGCATATCTCTCACTCTGCTAGGTGAGCGACGGACGCCTCGTAGGTGAAACTGTACTACTGTCTAGGACCACTCACTCTGCTAGGTGAGAGTCTCTATCCTCTCGGTCTGCTGGGACACTCACTCTCCTAGGTGGGTGCCGAGCTTCCCGTATGTGTTCCGTAACAAAGATCACCCACTCTGCTAGGTGAGCGCCTCAATGTCCACAGTCTACATAAGACACGACGTGCAAGATGTTCATGACATGGCAAGGGCAAAGTTGTTCTAGGGTGTCCACACACACGCACACGCAGATGAAACCTATGGTCGCAGTTGTTGTTGATTCTAGGGGGTCCACACACACGCACACACAAGATAACCCTACGGTGTCAAAATTTGTTGTTGTTACGCCTAGACTTCGTCGTCAAGTCTAGGTCGTCAGGGCGTCTCGAACGCTATCATTTCACGTCCGGTTCTATTAGTTCACAGTCTAACAGTTCTAGCTGTTTAAGACTAAGGCACGGTCAAAAGCGCAAGTGAGTACACTTGCCTGCGGTGGCGAGTGTGTCGTCTAGCCGGGTCGTCTCGTCCAGTCGTCGCGTCCGCGACAGTCCGTCTGAAACAGGTCACGACGACGGTGTCAGGTCGCGTTTTTCAATATTCCTATTTAGGTTTGTTTCTAGGTTATCGGGACTACCCTATTTGTCAAAGTCACAATTTGGTGTTCTTGTTCAGCCTAAATCGACACTACCCTATATGTACAGAAAATTGTCCGATGGTCGATTTTCTACAGTGACAATATTTTACTGGTGCGAAAAAGTAAATTTAATTGTAGTTGTCCAGTTTTAGTTTAGGGTTCAGTTTTGCTACGGTGTGGGTTTTGCTACGAGTTAGGGGTCACCAACCTGGTCTGACGGTCACGTGTAGCTTTGACGTCGATCCGAAACAACGGATCGTGTCTTCGTCGCTCTGGTTCCTCGACTGCGAGTAGCGTAACTGGAAGAGGTTGTCGGGGCATTCCGGTGATCGAACGAGGATGAGTCTACCTGCGAGATCGGATATCAAGCTAAGAGATCCCTAACCAATAAATTTCTATTAACTAAACTTATAAAATCTTGATAACAGAATACCTGTAACTATTTATATAATTTCTGTACATTTTATCAATCATTCACCCATAATAACACTGTTTGTAGCCACTGCTCCTAGGTAACAATTTTACAACACTTACGGTCGAATGGGTCTCGCGTTACTGTCGCGCGTAGGTGGCTGCGCGGCTCAGGGGAGCGCAGGCGAGCGGCTGCGCGCGCTCGAGATCTGCAGCGGCGCGTGCTCGGGAGTTGCAGCAGCGGCGCGGCTGCCTGCAGATGACGGTGCGACGCGGGAGGCCGTGGATGGGCGGCGAGGTGTGGGCGGTGGCAGCGACGTGGGTTGAGTTTGGTCAGAGCGCGGTTGAGAGGAGGCGCTGAGCGGCTTGCGGAAACACCGGTGGAGGCTTCAAGCGGCGGAGAAGGAGGCGTTGCGGGCGAGTTTGCAGCTGGGGTCACCGGACAGCGAGGGCTGTCGGTGGGGCTGCCCTGTTTCAAGTTGGAAACAGAGGTGGGGGAGAAGCTTGGTGTCAGCCAGAGTTCAGGGCGTCGGAGGGGCTGCCTGAGTCACGGTGGAGAGGGGGGCCGCGACGGTGAGGGGCTAAGGCGGCGCGGGGATCCGCGAGGGCGGCGGCCTCGCCGTGGATGCGAGGGAGGAACGAGAGAGAGGGAGATCGGGGGTGCGCTCTGTGATATGCGGAGCAGCGGCGGCGTGTTGTGGATCGCGACGGAGGCGGCAGCGGGGAGCGCTGCCGCTGCAGCGACGGCGTACGGCGGGAGGGGCGTCGCGGGCGGCGCTCGGGCTGCGAACGAGGGGAGGCCGCGAGGGAGAGGAAAAAGAGATCGGGGGATTTTTTTTTTTATGTGGCCGTCGGCTGAGAGAATTAGCCCTAGGGCTAATTCGTGAGTGTGGGGAAAAATTAGGGTTAGGGTTAATAATTTAGGGTTAATATAATAAGAAGTATTGCTAAATAGACATGTGCTATGAATTAAATGGGTGGAGGGGTTAGGGATAGAGGGTGTATGAGCTGGGGTAAGTCTACGGGAGATTAGAGAGACAGTTTAGGAAAGATATAAAACAGATTAAATAAAGATATTGCCAGATTTGGCAACAAATTCGAATTTCGAATCTGATTTGTGGAGATTGACGGTCGAGGTTAATCCGGGTGAGATCTCGCAATCCGGGCGTCGGAAAGATAATCCGAAAATACCGGGGCGATCATGGAGACGAGATGCACAGATCTACGGAGCCCGATCGTGCGTAACGCCTACCAAGAATTTACGTAAAATTGAAAACGGCGTTTTGAGTCAAACGACTAAAACGCCCCTATCAATCAAATTCGTTTTGCGAGAAAACGAGCCGTGAAATGACGTTCCCAAAAATTACAATAAAATCCTACACTCCCAAACGATCACATCGGCATATCACATCGCATATGCCGGAAACCAAGAAAGAGCCAAATTAAATACGTGCACGAAAAGTACGTGCACGTAGAAAATACGAACGGTCGGAAAGCGGCCGTTACATTCTACCCACCTTAGAAATTATTCCGTCCTCGGAATCACTTATACTAAGAATAATTATAAAATCCATAAATACTTAAGCCTATAACTCCCATCCTCCACACAATGGTCTCTAATCCTATAACTTCAACATCGTTCCTCAAATAATCCATCATAATCCTTCTTTTCACAGGATAAAGCCACGACTAATCTCACATCCTACCACTTAACTATAGACCCATCACTGCTGTTCAAATTTCCAACTCCAAGTCCTCATAAAAGAATAATAATCATCTTCTCTTACCATACCACTCCACTAAACATCATCGCTCGATAACATCCTTAATTTTCTCAATCTCTTCCCAATATTTATCAATCGCCAAAATGATTTTCTAGTCGATCACCAATCTAAGACAAAAAAACTTTGTCTGTCTTATAACACCTTTCCCAAATCAACAATCGCCTTGTCCTCCGTACATGCTTCGTCATATCGTCCCATAAATTTATCCGCCAAATAATTTGAACTATCGAAATCACATCTTATCGTTACTCACTGTAACTAATCCCAACCAATATTATATCCGTCTACCTAACCATCCATTCATCTCAACACGTCGTGTTATTCCCAATGTCTTCTCGCGTCAACTTAATAATCAAGCCTTGATGCTTTAAATGTTCTACTCATTCTCATGATCACCATAAAACATACTATACCTCCATAGCTACTCCTATCCACCACTCGTCCAAGTTTCAGGTCGATTAAGTACTCATCTCACTGTGTATAATTTCATTCATCCAGAGTCCCCATCGAGTCCGTTACACATTGGTATCATTACTAAATCTTGGACACCTCATTCTTTTCATCCAAAGAAATCTGGTCTAATATCCTTGTTATTCAAAACCAACTAATCACCGATACAACATATCTCATTTCACTCTGAGCCTACCCGTAAACATAACCCTATAACAAAATAGCTAGTACTAATAACATCATAACAATAAAAATAACACTCCCGAAGAGGGAAAGAAAAGAAAATTTAAGGCCTAATACATATTTTAAAACATTGGGAAATACGTGTGGAGTTGTGATATTGGATGAGTGAAGATAGGTGTGTTGTGATCTTTGTGGGCTAATCTCAAAACATTAAAGGTTTGATTTGAAAGGAACAAAAAAGTTTTGAAACTTACATAAGCAGCCAAAAATAAGCTAAACTATAATATGAAAGATTAAAACTATGGAGTTACTTGCAGCGACGCCATCCGCTGCTGTCATGACATATGATCCACGGACAACAGCTCCTCTCTGGGTAGGGGCAGGTGCTCCGCCCTCAGTATGGCGATACCTCAGGCAATCTATAAAGGCGTGTGTGGCAGCTCCACATGCCAGACAAAAACCCAGCTTCTTCCTGCAAGTGTTCTGCTGATGCCCTGGCTTGCCGCAGAAAAAACATGGGCCCTTCATCTGATGCTGAGCAGGTGCTCCTGACCTCTTGAAAGGCACTAACTGAACTGGTCCCACTATAGACCCAGCAGAAAGCCTATGCTGCTCCTTCTATCGCTTTCCTCCATCACCAGAAGGATCAGGTAGACGCGATATGGTCTCATGGTTCCTCGCGGCATTCAGCACCGCTCCCATGGTCGTGAAATCTGTCAAAGACATAGAAGCCTGAATCTTCGGACGCAATCCCTGACGAAAACGATCAGCTCGTTTCTCCTCCTTCCTCATCATATGTGGGGCAAACCGGCTCAGCATCTCGAACTCTGCCTCGTACTCGTCGACGGTCATATCCCCCTGCTTCAGATCTACAAATATGCTCAACAGCTCCCGCCTAGCAGCTTTGGTGAAGTACTTCTCCTTGAACATCGATCAGAAAGTCTTCCACTCCGCTGGCTTCTGCAGGCGCCTCTCCTCAATGCACCACCAGTTCCTAGCATTCTCGGTCAGCTGCATCTTTGCTATCTCAACTCGGGTATCATCAGGAATCTTCACAGCTACCAGCTTCTCCTTAGTACTCAGAATCCACTCATCAGTAGCCAACGGCCCTTCCTTCCCAGAAAATGTCTTCGGCTGAAGCTCATTGAACTGCTTCACTCCCGGAGCAGCTCGAGGGGCAGGCGGAGGCGGTGGCGGTGCAACTAGAGGAGCATGGGCAGCACTGTGGGACTGCTAAACCAATTGATGATGAACGTCCAGCATCTCTTTCATCACGCCCAATAATTGGTGAAAATCGTCACCTCGGCCATCCATGGTCCCGTCAGCTGAAGGTCCATCTCGAGCTTCACGTCTTCCCACCATCCTAACGACAGGAAAAAAACACAACTTAGACTCGCACATATCACTGGAGAAAAGAAAAAAAATGAATGCTAATACTACTATCGTTCCGTACTTTTTGCAGAAAAGGACCTGCGTGGGCCACCACTAAAACCTGTCACGCCCCGCTTCCCAAAACGACGGAAACGAAACGTGACAAGGCCCGCTTAGGCCAGAGCTGTGAAGCTCGGACCCAATAAGCGTCTGTGTGGTACTCCAAGACGAAGGAACAGGTCCCTGCAGGTTAGTACGGAACAACAAAAGTACTAAAAGAGATGCATTCATTTTATTCCACAGATATCCAGAAAAGTACGGAGAGTCTAAATAAAAGCCAACACGGCTACAAAACAGCTGAAGTAAACTAATGGTGCAAGCACCCAACCTAGACAGAAAGTAAACGGTGCTACGCACCCAACTAAACTGCAATGAAACCTCTGAATCAGCAACGTGAAGATCCTTAGCTCTGGTCCTCCTCGGGCACGTACTCTAGGTCTGCGTCCTCCGGCTCTACGTACTCTGGCTCAACACCTGACGTACAGCACCAAAAGAAAGGAACTGTACGTCAGGTAAAGTCTACAAAAGAGGTCAGACTCCACTGTAAGTGTACCGAACTATTAAACAACAGCTTATTGGTTGATTAGCATGCTGGGGTTATAACAGAGTGACGAAGGAAAGTAAACGCAGCAGGAAAGTAAAGCGTAGCAAGCAGTAGTCGTAGCGTGTGCTACCGACTACGGGACTAACCTAAACGGGTCGTGACAAGACGTGACAAGACCAGCAAGACAGGGCAAGACACGACAAGACAAGACACGTGTGACTCGAAGGGTTCACGCCTTACGGTTCGAGGGGGATCAGACCCTCTCCCCGTGCGCACGCTCAAACCTACCCCAAACCCAAGTGCTCAAGACAAGACAATATAGGACCACTCACTCTGCTAGGTGAGTGCCTCTAACCCCACGATCGGTAGTGTATCTCTCACTCTGCTAGGTGAGCGACGGACGCCTCGTAGGTGAAACTGTACTACTGTATAGGACCACTCACTCTGCTAGGTGAGATTCTCTATCCTCTCGGTCTGCTGGGACACTCACTCTCCTAGGTGGGTGCCGAGCTTCCCGTATGTGTTCCGTAACAAAGATCACACACTCTGCTAGGTGAGCGCCTCAATGTCCACAGGCTACATAAGACACGACGTGCAAGATGTTCATGACATGGCAAGGGCAAAGTTGTTCTAGGGTGTCCACACACATGCACACGCAGATGAAACCTATGGTAGCAGTTGTTGTTGATTCTAGGGGGTCCACACACACGCACACACAAGATAACCCTACGGTGTCAAAAGTTGTTGTTGTTACGCCTAGACTTCGTCGTCAAGTCTAGGTCGTCAGGGCGTCCCGGACGCTATCATTTCACGTCCGGTTCTATTAGTTCACAGTCTAACAGTTCTAGCAGTTTAAGACCAAGGCACGGTCAAAAGCGCAAGTGAGTACACTTGCCTGCGGTGGCGAGTGTGTCGTCTAGCCGGGTCGTCTCGTCCAGTCGTCGTGTCCGCGGCAGTCCGTCTGAAACAGGTCACGGCGACGGTGTCAGGTCACGTTTTTCAATATTCCTATTTAGGTTTGTTTCTAGGTTATCGGGACTACCCTATTTGACAAAGTCACAATTTGGTGTTCTTGTTCAGCCTAAATCGACCACTACCCTATATGCACAGAAAATTGTCCGATGGTCGATTTTCTACAGTGACAACATTTTACTGGTGCGAAAAAGTAAATTTAATTGTAGTTGTCCAGTTTTAGTTTAGGGTTCAGTTTTGCTACGGTGTGGGTTTTGCTACGAGTAAGGGGTCACCAACCTGGTCTGACGGTCACGTGTAGCTTTGACATCGGATCCGAAACAACGGATCGCGTCTTCCTCACTCTGGTTCCTCGACTGCGAGTAACGTAACTGGAAGAGGTCGTCGGGGCGTTCCGGTGATCGAACGAGGATGAGTCTACCTGCGAGATCGGATATCAAGCTAAGAGATCCCTAACCAATAAATTTCTATTAACTAAACTTATAAAATCTTGATAACAGAATACCTGTAACTATTTATATAATTTCTGTACATTTTATCAATCATTCACCCACAATAACACTGTTTGTAGCCACTGCTCCTAGGTAACAATTTTACAACACTTACGGTCGAATGGGTCTCGCGTTGCTGTCGCGCGTAGATGGCGGTGCCGCTCAGGGGAGCGCAGGCGAACGGCTGCGCGTGCTCGGGATCTGCAGCAGCACGCCCTCGGGAGTTGCAGCAGCGGCGCGGCTGCCTGCAGATAACGGTGCGACGCGGGAGGCCATGGATGGGCGGTGAGGTCTGGGCGGTGGCAGCGACGTGGGTTGAGCTTGGTCGGAGCGCGGTTGAGAGGAGGTGCTGAGCGGCTTGTGGAAATGCCGGTGGAGGCTTCAAGCGATGGAGAAGGAGGTGTTGCGGGCGAGTTTGCAGCTGGGGTCACCGGACAGCGAGGGCTGTCGGTGGGGCTGCCCTGTTTCAAGTTGGAAACAGAGGTGGGGGAGAAGCTTGGTGTCGGCCGGAGCTCAGGGTGTTGGAGGGGCTGCCGGAGTCACGGTGGAGAGGGGGGCCGTGACGGTGAGGGGCTAAGGCGGCACGGGGATCCGCGAGGGCGGCGGCCTCGCCGTGGATGCGAGGGAGGAGCGAGAGAGAGGGAGATCGCGGGTGCGCTCTGTGATATGTGGATCGGCGGCGGTGCGTTGTGGATCGCGATGGAGGCGGTAGCGGGGAGCGTTGCGCGCTGCAGCAGCGGCGTACGGCGGGAGGGACGTCGCGGGCGGCGCTTGGGCTGCGAACGAGGGGAGGCCGCGAGGGAGAGGAAAAAGAGATCTGGGGGATTTTTTTTTGTGTTGCCGGCGGCTGAGAGAATTAGCCCTAGGGCTAATTCGTGAGTGTGGGGAAAAATTAGGGTTAGGGTTAATAATTTAGGGTTAATATAATAAGAAGTATTGCTAAATAGACATGTGCTATGAGTTAAATGGGTGGAGGGGTAAGGGATAGAGGGTGTATGAGCTGGGGTAAGTCTACGGGAGATTAGAGAGACAGTTTAGGAAAGATATAAAACAGATTAAATAAAGATATTGCCAGATTTGGCAACAAATTCGAATTTCGAATCTGATTTGTGTAGATCGACGGTCGAGGTTAATCCGGGTGAGATCTCGCAATCCGGGCGTCGGAAAGATAATCCGAAAATACCGGGGCGATCGTGGAGACGAGACGCACAGATCTACAAAGCCCGATCGTGCTTAACGCCTACCAAGAATTTACGTAAAATTGGAAACGGCGTTTTGAGTCAAACGACTAAAACGCCCATATCAATCAAAGTCGTTTTGCGAGAAAACGAGCCGTGAAACGACGTTCCCAAAAATTACAATAAAATCCTACACTCCCAAACGATCACATCGGCATATCACATCGCATATGCCGAAAACCAAGAAAGAGCCAAATTAAATTCGTGCACGAAAAGTACGTGCACGTAGAAAATACGAACGGTCGGAAAGCGACCGTTACACCTCAAAATATAAACATTCAGCTTCCTCTACTTGGCTCCAATGTGCCCCATCATCATGTTCTGCTTGTTCCTCCGTATGGCCGTAATGGAATGAGCCCTCAGCTGGCTCCTCAGGCTGGTCCTGGACCTGCTGGACTGTCTCCTCGTACTCTGCAAGGTCCCTCAGGTAACACCATGAATCCTCGGTCGAATAATCAAAGAATTCGTCACCGCAGCTCATCTGCAGAAATCCCGCCTGGATGGCGATAATCCAGTATACAATATCTACAGGAGATGATCCTCGTGGAAACGATGGTGCGGGCATGCCAACATCAAATCACTGAACCTCTGCCAAGCCTGATGGTAGGCCTCTCCATCAGTTTGGGTAAAGCTCGCTATGTACTGCTCCATGCATGCCGCCCATATACCTGCTCCAAGAAAGTAGGCAAAAATACTCGGAGAAATTCAGCCTGAAATGACAACCAAGTAAAATGTGAGTCGAGAGACAATGAATCAAACCACAATCTAGCATCATCTTGTAAAGAAGAGAGAAAAAATCTAAAATATATGCAATCATCACCGCTATTCCCACCAAGACATGAATACATCCATTCTTCAAATTTTTCAATATGTAAACGAGGGTTCTCCCACTCCGAGCCATGAAAGTATGGCGGAAGTGGGATATCCTCCAAATCAACGTCGAAAAAATCTGAAGATGATGCCATGTTTTTAAAAAAAATTCCAAGAAAATGAAAATAAACAACCAAAAGACTCAATAGGTGGAAAATAAATAAAATATAAAGACACAACACTAAGAGATAGAAGTATCACACTAAATCTTTCAAAATCAATCAAAAAATGCAAATAATAGAAATCGTTGTCCCCGGCAACGACGCCAATTGATTGAACCGGAGGACGCGCAAGGAGCACGCCTTCCACTCCCAAGCGTAGGAGTGTCAATGCAATAAATTTATAAATAACCGGTGAGTACCGAGTCGGATCACAGGGACAAGTCGTTCTACATTCACAAGTTTGATCTATAAAGAAAAATAAAGCATGTTACAACCACCTCGCTAACGGTGGAAAAGTGTGGGAAAAATTTGTAGTGAAACTACACTCCTAGCCTACGCATTAAGGGTGGAGAACCGAATCGGCAAGCAACGAGGAGGACTCATATGGTGTGTGTGAATGAGGCCATGGGCGTGGGAATTCATCCCAAATATAACTCAATTGATCTCCCGGCTAAGGGACGATCAATCGGAGGATGCGGCATTTCATCGAACGTGTGGGGTGCAATAAGTAATGAATGAAACTCATATGAGTAATAAACAATGCGCACATTAGAGAGGGTCCACTAGGATGAGCCTCTCTTTGGATTTTCCCTTAGGGTTCCAATAAACAACCTAACTCAAAAATTCATCCACAATTTAGAAAATGTAAATGTGCTAGAGATGAAATTCACAACCCAACAACAACAATCACAACACAACCACACAAGAAATATTCAGAAATTCATAATGAAAAGGAGAATTTTTTATTCAAAACAATCATCCAATTACAACACAAAAATCTAAATCAAAATACACAAGAGAATGGAGAGATTTCACACAAGTGTCACTCCAAGATGAGTTCTTCCACTCTCAAATGACCCTCCAAGCTCCAAGCTTCATCATCCTCCCCCCATGGCCTCCAAGCTCTCTCCCAAGCCCTAAAAAGATCAAAAAAACCGAAGATGCCCGAAAAACCCAGCTACATGCGAAAATAACCAATACAACGCATTACGAGTCGGATCTGGATCGGATCCGACCCGCAAAATGCGCCCAGACACGCCCGCATCAGCGGGTGGGTCACTGCCCTTTAAAATTTACGAGCAGGCCGGCCCAATTTGCGAGCGGGCCGGCCAGCTGGGCCGGCCCGCAAGCGCATTTTTTAATTTAAAATTTTTTTATATATACTGCAGCGGCCCGCTGCTGAGAGCGGGCCGCGGGCGTGGGCCGGCCACCGGGCCGGCCCACAAACGTGGCTTTTATTATTTTTTTATTTTTTTATTTTTTATTTTCCAAAATTCCAGAAACTCCTTTTTTGCTCAATTCTTCTCCAAAAATCCACCAAAAATACCCAGAAGTCCGGAAAATTTCCAGAAAAATCTGAAAAAACTCCAAGACCCCCAGGAGTACCTGAAAAATATGAGAAGGATAAATTAGTTCATTTGATTATGAAATGAATATAATGACTATTAAACACAATATTGACTTCCAAAATTCATATAAAACAATCCATTGCTCAAATAATTCTCAAAAATTGAAAGTATGATCATAATAATATCAGGAGCACATGAAAAATAATATGAAGCCAATAAGGACGATAAAAATCGTATTTTGTGCAAAGAATAAGGATAAGCTCTAAAAATGACATGAAGTGAAAATATACCCAAAAAGAGCAAGATTAAGTATAATTCTTAGCACAAAATGGGGGTAGTTAGGGGGTATAAAAATACATTTTTCACTCCGAATCAGTTACCCTGGCTATCTCTAGCAAGATTCCTTAACCTCGTCCTAAAGACTCTGTGCAGGTAACCGGCATGACGAAGAATCAGTTTCTTGTGTGTTTTGTCCACCCTAGGAAATGTTTCCTATTTATGATGAAGCAATGATGAAAGATGTAAGTAAAGGTCTTAGCTTTAAATGAAATGTAACACAGAAAACAACAAAATAACATACTGGATTTTAGTTGACATGACTAGCATGCTCAGGTCTGAAAAGTAGACTACAAATGAAATATATATCTCAACATCTCAACAACAAAATTAGATTTAGAGCCAAATCCTAAAGATGCACGTCTGAAATTAATGAGTTACGCGGAGAACACACTAAACTAACATAAGAAATAGCTAAATCAATTACAGAGCTTTGTATCTTATGAACATATCTTGTGTGTGAACCAGACTAAATCATAATGTTGTGATACATGGTTAATATGGATCCTGCTTAGAATGTTGCATGCTCTCTTGGGTTCAAAAGCATGACAATGTCTCAGAAATTTACATAGCAGTTTCCACCAAATGGTAGTTATATGATGATGTCTATTACATCACACGGGTATGAATGTAATTAACCAGGAAGCGAACCAGCCCGAGCATTTGTCCAAAATTCAATTACACAGATATTCTCATTGTATAAAACCTGTAAAGAAGAAAGATCACAGCAGCTCATTTCTCACGTATACTGCACCTGGATATTGGAAACTGGTTTCAATGCATCCAGCAATCTTGACATCCTGATGAAATATGTTAGATACTTAAAACAACTATGCAATTATCAAAACGTTGCATTGGTGTAATATCTCCAGTATAAAGATGGTCTCGCTTACAATTTTCTCCAAACATCAAAAAGATTTGCCACCTGAACTCAATTTCCAATTTCTTTGTCTATTTACTTTCAAGATATTAAGGCAGTAATCGTTAGCGAGATAATAAGAACTGAACACTGTGAGCATTTGTAAACGACAGGGTGCAATAAGCTACACAGCTTTCTTGTACGCCAATAATCACCTATATTGTGACAGGTTTACTTTTTCCCACCCCAGAACACTGGGCAAATCCTAATGAAGAGATTCTATCTAAATCAATTACAAAGCTGAAGAACATTTTTTTCATCAGTTGAACACAAGAATATGGTCTTTTTAAGTCTTCTGCATTGCTAGTGCACTTTGGTCAAGTGTTTTTCTCACATAAAAGGTCACTGAATTTGTGACAATGGTGCAGCTAAATCCAAAGGGCTTCTCTGTCTGTTATAAGATTTTTTTTACCAACACTGGACAATGTCATGTGAGCCAATCACTTGTTCAGCAGAGGATGAGGCCATATCTTGTAGGTGTACTCTGCATGTGAGCTTCTGTTATTGTGGAATCTCTGGGGCTCAAATGGGGACTGTGTTCCTCTTCATTCAGGATAAGCAGAAGAATGGGAAGAGCCAGTGATTTTGATCTTCACCTTAAAGGTCTAAAGCTGACTATATCACATCAGCTATAATACCAGTTTGTTCAATTAACACAAAAAAATAAATTATCTTTATTTTTATTTATTAGACACTAAATCAAAACATACAGATCTTACAAGAATCTTTTAAAGATACTTCAATGAGTTCCCTTCTGCTAAACAATCAGTATTAAAAACATAATACATTCTCTCAAATAAAAAAAATATGTGCATACATAATGTAAAAGAGCTCGGCTGCGTGGCACAACTGTAAATAAAGCATATGTCCTCTATAAAAGGAGCACAATGTGAGCTTGCCGCCCATCAACAAGTCCTTAACTAACTACTTGTTTCCAGAGGAGTGGAGATGGTGTACAAGGTAGATAAGTGCATGCTCGGGAAGGGAGAGTCCACGAGGAAGGGCCAACAGGACAAGGAGAAGGAGAAGGAAACAAAAAAAATCATACTGAAACATATTTTACTTTGATAGAGAATATTCATACTGAAAAAAATCATAAACATGTAATGAAATCAAGTGTTATCTTTCTTAATAGACCAAGAAATAAGAAATGCAGAGCCTAGCTAGCATGCAGAAATCAAAAGGTCAATTTCATTCAAATGAAGTTATAAGAAGACCTAGCATGATATAGACTGGAAAATCATCTCCGCAAGTAGCTATTCCTGATGGAATAATTCTAATTCTAACTTTGTGCAGATTACTAACAGTTCAGGAATATACCTTGATTTCATCCCAAAGTTGGTCTTTCAGGGCTGTCAAATCTTTATTACGACAATCTGTAATCGTGATTGGAAAAGTTCTTCTACTACAAGAGCCAATGAAGTGTGCTAGGGTCATCGACTATTTGCCAATTGGTTGACCCATTTCATTCCAATTCACCTTTATTACATCTCCTTTGGCCCTTTTTTTCTTAACATTCACCATAGTAACTATTCCTCGAGACTGAATCTGAGACATGCCACTAGTACCATCGGAACCCCCTGTCTCACCTCTTCTAGAACCACCCTGACCACCCCCACTAGCACGCTCTTTGTGCTGGGATCCAGTAACCATGATCCTGCAAATAAGAGAAGAACAAGATCATAAGATGACAAGATTAATAGATGAGAGTGAATGCAGATTACAACAATTTCTACATTTCTTATTCATTCCAATTAAGTGAAGTAAGCACAATCAAATGCATGTCTAAAGCAGATTTGTATTTGTAGCCGAAATGACTATATATAAATAACAAATATATAATAGGAACAAATCATACATTTCTTCTTCGCTTTAGCTATCTTCTTTCTTTTCGTAGTTGGCTTTGCTCGTTCATGACCATGTATATTAACTAAATCTGGATTTACATATTCACCCTCATCATGATCATATCTTGCATATAAGCGTTAATAATTATCATCAGTGCTCAGGCACACATATAGGTTCTCAAAAGAAGGATCATTAATTGTGTCAACGTCCTCATCAACATGGTCACTAACTTGGTAACTGTTATTGAACTTGTTTGACAATATAACAATGGACCACTTCTTATCAACTGGGTCACTGACATAAAACACTTGCTTAGCTTGCGTTGCCATAATGAACGAATCGTCTTTGTACCCAACCTTTTTCAAATCGACCCGTATGAATCCAGAACTTTCAACATGTACCCCATGAGGAATGCTAACCCAACTGCAGTCAAACAATGGAACTCAGAATCCAACATAGTCAATTTCCCACATATTCATGATTTGTCCAAAGTATGTCGTATCTGTCTGGTTTAGTGCTGTGGCATTAATAGAAACCCCGTTATTTTGCTTAGTACTCCTCTCATCGTGTTATCTAGTGTAGAATGTGTATCCATTGATAAGATAATATTTGTAAGAGTACACATGCATATCAGGTCCTCTTGACAAAAACTTAACCCTTTCCGATACTGAATCACTTTTCTCTAAGATCTTATCACCAATATGACGCTTAAACCAATCAATGAATGTAAAATTATGTTCCACTTCAATCCAATCAGAGTCTTTTTCAGGATATTTTCTTAAGATAACCTTCTTGTGCAACTCAACATAAGGAACAACATCAATTGTGTTATGTAGAACACACAAGTGTACCTGTTACGCCTATTTGGCCGAAGCCCGAAAGACACGAGCCCAAGAACCCGACTGTCGATCAGAAGCTCATCTGCGCGATCTGGCCCGCCCGACAAGGCCCAATAGAGGACCCCCAAGTATCGATCCGACCCGGCCCCGATAACGCGCAAATCACTCGCCCACCCCAGCGATAACCGTTCCCCCTGGCCCATTACCACTTAACGGCCGTTATGGGGAGGTGCTGGGATGGCGTAGGAAGCGGCGAAGGGGGGGCGGATTGAGGGGGCATGATTGGGGGCGGACGAGGGACGTGAGTCGTGGGTAGTCACGACGGGAGGTCTATAAAAGGGCTAGAAGGATGACTGGACAAGGGACGGCATCTCAGGTAACTAAAACCTAAGGTACTCCATCAACGACCGAGTTCCCCCATTTCTTCTCCTTCCTCCCCCGCTCGCGCCGGTAGACGTCGTTCCGATCTCCTCACGAGTCAAACCGTCTCCGCCGAGTCTCCTCTTTCAGATCATCGTCTGACTTAGGCATCGGAGGGGATTTGGCCGGAACCAAGGTCCGGCCCCCCTGACGAGTGTTCTCGTCTGCGCAGGAGGACGTCAGATCCACGGGCCGAGGCTTCCCCTCCGCCCCACGCCGGCCACGCATCAAGCAGGACGACCGAGGCTACCCCTCGTCGTCCGACCGACCGAGGCCGAGCACGTCCGTCCGAGCCGATGCTTCCCATCCGCTCACGAGGCGCCGAGGCTACCCCTCGTCATCTGATTGTCCGAGGCCGAGCGTCTCACACCGGGCCGAGGCTTCCCCTCGCCCCCCTTGCGGCCAAGGATCCTGATTCGGCCCAGCCGATGCGCTCCACGTCATCCGCAACTCCGATTCGCGTCGTGTCTGCGCTGACTCGACGCACCCGAGGGACCCAAGTCGGCCCCTTGACCACGTTGACCGGGTAGTCCACAGTCAACGCTTTTGTAGTGAGAAAACACTCTGAAACATCTGGCGCCGTCTGTGGGAACGAACTGTCCCACGAAGAAACAAACCACACCTGCAATGACACGGCTTCACCCGTCTCGTCGAAAGGAGAGCAAGGCTCAGACGCGAAGCGACAGGGCCCGCCATCGTTGGCAAGAGTGGGCCCGGGCCCAACGCGAGGAGGATCGTGAGGAGAGGACCGGGAGACCCTCACCGGCCCTACCGGTCGGGAGGCCGAGCACATCTGTAACGGCACGCAGCTCGGACGTAGCTTTGGTGGTGTCGGTGATCATCGACACAACCATGGTACGGCGACTGCTCGTCGACACCGGCAGCTCCTGCGACGTCCTCTTCATGTCAACCCTGGAGAAGATGGGGCGGCGGAAGGAAGACTTGTGACCTCGCTCGGGTCCCGTGGTGGGATTCACGGGTCATTCCACCCCCATCATCGGCACGATCCATCTCCCAGTAACACTCGGAGGCCCACCAGACTTGGTGACCCTGGCGGTAGAATTCATCGTATTGGGGATCGGGTCGGAATACAGCGGGATCATCGGCCGACCCCTTCTTAACGCCATCGGCGCGGTTGTCTCGACCCTCCATCAGACTATTAAGTTCCGAACACCCAGGGGGATGGGGCAAATCGAAGGCGACGCGGGGAGACCGAATACCTGCTATCAACTGGCAGAGGAAGGTCCCAAAGATCGTCTAGTCGACCGGATGGCCGCACTCGACTTAAGGGGCGGGCCGAGACCCACCCCTGCGGAGGAGCAAGAGCAGATCCCGGTCACAGACGTCGAGGGCCGGTTCGTCTCGATCGGGAGAGGGCTAAGCCACGACCTGAGGAGCCAACTGGTCGAGTGCCTGGAGGCGAACCTAGACGTCTTTGCTTGGTCACCAGAGGACATGCCCGGCGTAGATCCCCAGGTGATCGTCCACCAGATCAACGCCGACCCCAACTTCAAGCCGGTCAGGCAGAAGAAGCGGGACCTGGGCGGCGAGAAGATGAAGGCGGCCTCCGAGGAAGTGGAGCGTCTCCTCGACGCCGGCTTCATACGAGAGGTCTGGTACCCGGAGTGGCTATCGAACGTGGTGATGGTCAAGAAACCCAACGGGAAGTGGCGAATGTGCGTGGACTTCAGTGACCTCAACAAAGCATGTCCCAAGGACAGCTACCCCCTACCGCGCATTGACCACCTGGTGGACAACGCCTCGGGGTACGAGATGCTTAGCTTCATGGACGCCTACTTAGGGTACAATCAAGTCCAGATGGATCCCCGGGACGAAGAGATTGTTGGATCTGGATCCTAGCCTAGAGGGGGGGTGAATAGGCTAATAAAAAATTCTCGTGCAACCCACGAGAAATCACACGCAGTTAAAAGCACAACCAGAGTAATGAAAAGCAGACACAAGGTACACAGCAGATTTACCCTGGTTCGGTCGTCCCAACGACCTACTCCAGCCCCCAAAGCTAATACTAGATTGAATAGTGCAATAGGTACAAAGTCACAAGTCAGAGCACGCTCAGAGCACCCTCTACGTCCCTACACTCGCCAGACTCTCAGTACCCCACACACAGTGTTTCCTCTCACTATCAATCCTAGCAAAGCTTTCTACCAGCTAGTCCCAAACTAGCTGGGTCCCACTTGTCTAGTCCCAACTAGACAAGTCCCAAAATAGTCCACAAAAATAGGTAAAAGTTTCCCCTACAGAGAACGTTACACTAAGACACAAATAAAAGAGTTTAAGGGTTTAGAAATGCTCAGTTTGTGTCCGTGTAGGCGTCTCTGTCAATCAGCACGTCGTCAGCTCCAATCTGACGCAAACGGTGTCTCAATCCGACTCCTGGATGTCAAGATATGCACTGGTTTGTGCGTAAAGCAATTGCAGTTCAATCCTTTAATAAAGGCCGGTCTGTGCGCTCAAAAACTGCTTTAAAATAAAGCGGTCGGTGCACATAGAAACTCAGTTCAAAATCAATTGAGCTTGGTCGGTGCGCACAGCAAATCCCTTAATAATCTTCGGGCCACGTCAGCGAAATATTTTCGTTTCGATTCGATTTCTTACTTCAATCGCAGCCGTTGAATCGTTTCCTCACAATCGTATCCGTCCATTCAATATCCCATGCAGCAGCAACGACGCTTCGAGCTTCGTCCTCTCCGACGACAGCGGCGAGGCGATCTTCTACGACGGCGAGGTGTGACTTGATAGCGATGGCGGTGGGTTTTTCCTTGGTAGCGTTGACGTCGGCGGCGGCTTTACAGTGAGGCGGCGAGTTCTCTTCCAACACCGACGTCGGCAGCGACCCCGTGGCGATGGCGGCTGAGTCTTCACAGCAGCTCCCCGAGCGGCGGCGACGACTTCAGCGAGCGGTGCTCCGGTGAATTCTTCGGATGAAGATGGCAATGATGGCTACAGCAACGAACGGCTTCGACTTCTTCGTGGCGGACTCGATGTGCCTCGTCTCCGGCAGACTTCTCCTCGGGATGGTACAGAGACGACGTCTCCGTCGTGCAGTAACTAGCAACGTTCAGCAGCGGCTTTAGATGGCGGTGTTGGCTGTCGGTGACCGCTTCTCCTACGTTAGCAGCTCCCCCGATGATCTTCACGGCAAGATGATGCTCTCTGCAACGACGAGGTTCCAGTGGTGGCGTGTATTCGAGGGACGGCGACGTCGGCAGATTTCTCCAATCTCTCGACTCCGACGGCGACTAGATTGCAGCAGTCGACAGCTTCTAACGGCGGTGGCAACAGGATCTATGACGTCTTCTTCACAGCGTCGAGATCTCCTTGTTTCGATGGACTCCGATAGCTCAGTGACGTCGACTGCAGTACTTTGACGACGGTGAGCATATGTCGAGGCAGCGGCCACTATGGCTTCTTCGAGCCTCGTCGATGATGAGGCTTGCGTAGACGTCCGACTGTGTAGATGAGGCTCGCGGAGATTTCGGATTGCAGATGCTTGCGGATGCTTCACGGCGAGGGTCTCTCGTGCGATGATTTGAACTTGAAGAAGCTGGCGGTTCTTTTGAAGACGAGATTTTCTTGGAGAAAAATTGTTGCCTCGGAGAGAACTTGATTTGTTGTGATTTTAGAGGCTCGAGGGTTTTGGCTTGATTAAATTTCGTGAGCTCTTGGAGTTGGGGCTTGCGGCTCAAGGATAGGGATAGGCTGGCTTACTGTATATTGTGGAGCCCCTCTTTTATTTTTGCATTGCCCTCTCAATGATTTTCATGCCGCAATTTTCAACCCTAGGGAGGATGTGATTATATAGGGCTAGGGTTAGTTAGTATTTGGCAATGGATGACCAACTAGGGAATTTGTATTTGACTAGGGATTGGGTTGAATCAACCAACTTGGGATATGATGTGAGATTCAAAAAGATTTGAATTGATCCAATCTCCTTTTTGAATTGACCCAATCTCCTATTTGACCAAGTCCTATTTGACCAAGTCCAACTCCTTTGCGCACACACTTCCTTCCTCTCCTAAGATGCTATATGAATAGCAATTCCGCCAAATAGTGCAAATATATTGTTTCGCCAAGCCTGAAACACACTGAGCATACACATTAGATATACCGACACGTTTGTCATCATCAAACCAAGTTCCTAGATCGTTGCTTCCAACAATCTCCCCCTTTTGGTGATGACAAACCCACAAAAGATTTGATCAATAAGTTTGGGTGTGTGAAGTGTGTTGAAGGGGTGTAATGCAATATGAATCATGAGATGAATACTCAAGCACTACAACATGGCATGCACAAACTAATAGCAAATACAATAGCATGCTCCCCCTTCTCTCAAGCTCCCCCATCACCATATATCTCAAGCTCCCCCTTCACCATATATCTCAAGTATTTTTCAAGCTCCCCCTTCAACAAATAATATCAACACCAAAGCTTAAAGCTGTCAAAATCTTTTCTTTCTCCCCCTTTGTAATCACCAAAAGTGAATTAATGAAGTCACAAAAGTATTCCATGCAAAAATAAATCATTATTAGATGTAGCGTGCAATTTGCATGAGGATTCCAAATAATGGACAAGTCAAGTTCATAGAATTTCATACCAAGACTTCTCCACCTTTGTGTAAGTGTAATGATATAGACAATAAAGTGCAAGCGGAGATTCAATATCAGAAAATCAACCGAAGCAATCCACATTTTCCATTTTTCATGAATATCACTAGGATTGACTTTTCCCACCTCATCAAAGATGAGTTCAAGTTACCGAACCCCGAAACATAGCCTAAAAGGACTTTTAAATGTGGGGTGGCATTGCTTGACGATTTATATACACCAACGCTAATGATTACCCATTTAGCACAAGTTGGATACTCGTGGGTTGTGTATTAGCCATGAAGTGTATCCATTTTTCATACGGAGCAAATATTTTTTTTTTTAATTTTTTCTTTTAAAATTCTTTTGTGCTCAATTTTAATTCATGGCTAAACACATCATATCCCTTAGAAATTTCAGAAATTAATCATTCCTACATTCACTTTCCATTATTCTTCAAAAGAATCTCCAAAAGCACTAAAAAGTCAAATATCGTGAAAGTGCAAATGTAGGTGTAGAAGTCAAGTTTGAAACTTATGGGACATGTCATGGCTACTAGAAAGAGTAACATCATGTTCATGTAGCTACAACAATAATGAATTGACTTCTACAAGGGATAGAATTGATCATTCATACAATATCACTCAAGAGATTCAAAAGAGGATCCAATAAGCACACATTTTTTTTTTATTTTTCAAATTTTTTTTTTTTCAGAAATAAAAACATTTAAAATCATCCATGCAAGCACACAAACCAAAATAAATCAAGCACACACAACAATCTATGAAGGTATGCAATGAAATGCAAAGAGGGATAAAAAATTATACCTTCTCGTCGCTTTTTGACGAAGGAGCTAAAAGACTGAAACATTGAGTTTATTGCTCCTCGCCAAAACTCCATCACACCTACATGAAAGGTGTTAAGTGTGACCTTGGAATCCAACAAGGTCCACTAGTGTTAGCCAACATGGTTTTAGGAACCCACACTTGTTGAAACTTGATTTTAGTGTTCCTAAATTTACAATAGTATGAAGTATGGCCTACACTATCACAAGTAAAGCACTTTGCATATAAGTTCTTTGCAATATACGGTGCATTGTGGAATTTCTTGAATTTTTGCTTTTCAACGTTTTTCAGACCAAAACCAAGTCCTCTTCTATTATTGCCATATAATTGATTCTCTAAAATAGTGTCCAACGATTGTTTTCCCGTAGAGAATTTCTTAATGGCAAGTTCAAGATTAGAGACTTTGGTTTTCAACAATTTAGTTTCTTCCACAAGCAATGTGCATTTACTTATAAAAGCTCTCTTGTTTTCCTCTTCCTTCTTTTCAAATTCAACCATTTTTCTTTTAAAATCATTATCCAACATGCAGAATTTATCATTAAGCTCTCTAATAACATAGTCTTTTTCAGTTTCGAGCTTAATCAAATCAAGTTTAAGCATGCTAATATTATTCAACAAGGAAGGGCAAGAGAGACAAGGTGCTTCATCATTAAAACTGGATTTTTCCTTTTTCAGAATATCAATAGTAGAGTCACGTGCAACAATATCAATTTTGAGTTTTTCAATCTCTTTAGACATTTCATATTCATATTGTTGCATTTCAAAGTTCTCATTTTGATAATCATCTATAGTGGATTCAAGCTCTACTATTTTATCTTGCATTTCTTTACAAAGAGTAAGGAGTTCAGTTTTACTACCAGAAGTTACCTCATTGTGTATTCCCATCAATGCCATGCATGAATGGGCTTCGTGTTCCTCCTCCTCGCTCTCAGCTTCGCTATCCATGTCCCAAGTAAGCACCTTGGATTTTCCCTTTTCTTTAGCTACCTGAGCTGTCTCATGTGGGCAATCCCTCATTCGATGTCCTCTTTTCTTGCATTTAAAACAAGTCATTCTATTAGTAGTATTCTGATCATAATTTTGCTTAGAAGACTGAAAAAAGTTAGAGCGATTAAACCTGGGTGCCATTTCTGCTCTTCCTTGCTTGGTCTGTATAAACTTTCTGAAATTTCGGACCATTAGCGCTATGTCATCATCTTCTTCTTCACTTTCGTCAGCTTTCAGAGCAAGTGGCTTGGTAGCTTTCTCTTTTTCCTCAGGTTTCTCCCTTTCATTAATATTTTGCAGTTCAAGCTCGTGGGACATTAAATTACCTATTAAGTCCTCCACCTTCATCTGTGACAGATCTTTCGCTTCTTGGATGGCAGTGACTTTAGGCCTGAAAGAGCTTGGCAGAGCTCTTAATATCTTCCTCACCTGCTCAAGGCTAGAATATGGCTTACCGAGCGAACTAGACTTGTAGACAATGTTGGTGAACCTCGCAAACATTTTTGATATCGTCTCTGATGGTAGCATGCGAAATCCCTCGTATTCCGTGCTCAGAAGTGCAAGTCTAGACTCCTTCACCTGTGACGTTCCCTCGTGCGTCACCTCCAAAGTATGCCATATTTCCTGCGCAGTTAGACATGTGAGATACGATTGAATTCAGATTTATCTAATGCACAAATAAGAGCATTCATAGCTTTAGCATTTAAAGAATAAAGCTTCCAATCATTATCATCCCACTTATCATCAGGTTTAGGCATCTCAGTATTTTCAATTTTGATAACAGGTAATTTATATCCTTTTTCAACAATTTGCCAAGCTTTATAATCAATAGAAATAAGATAGATTTTCATACGATTTTTCCAGTAAGCATAATCTCCTCCATTGAATCTAGGTGGTCGGGAAATAGACTGACCCTCAGCAAAAGCACTATCAATGTGGTCCATGGTCAAACTAGGCTAGATCTACTAATCTGGCTCTGATACCACTTGTTGGATCTGGATCCTAGCCTAGAGGGGGGGTGAATAGGCTAATAAAAAATTCTCGTGCAACCCACGAGAAATCACACGCAGTTAAAAGCACAACCAGAGTAATGAAAAGCAGACACAAGGTACACAGCAGATTTACCCTGGTTCGGTCGTCCCAACGACCTACTCCAGCCCCCAAAGCTAATACAAGATTGAATAGTGCAATAGGTACAAAGTCACAAGTCAGAGCACGCTCAGAGCACCCTCTACGTCCCTACACTCGCCAGACTCTCAGTACCCCACACACAGTGTTTCCTCTCACTATCAATCCTAGCAAAGCTTTCTACCAGCTAGTCCCAAACTAGCTGGGTCCCACTTGTCTAGTCCCAACTAGACAAGTCCCAAAATAGTCCACAAAAATAGGTAAAAGTTTCCCCTACAGAGAACGTTACACTAAGACACAAATAAAAGAGTTTAAGGGTTTAGAAATGCTCAGTTTGTGTCCGTGTAGGCATCTCTGTCAATCAGCACGTCGTCAGCTCCAATCTGACGCAAACGGTGTCTCAATCCGACTCCTGGATGTCAAGATATGCACTGGTCTGTGCGTAAAGCAATTGCAGTTCAATCCTTTAATAAAGGCCTGTCTGTGCGCTCAGAAACTGCTTTAAAATAAAGCGGTCGGTGCACATAGAAACTCAGTTCAAAATCAATTGAGCTTGGTCGGTGCGCACAGCAAATCCCTTAATAATCTTCGGGCCACGTCAGCGAAATATTTTCGTTTCGATTCGATTTCTTACTTCAATCGCAGCCGTTGAATCGTTTCCTCACAATCGTATCCGTCCATTCAATATCCCATGCAGCAGCAACGACGCTTCGAGCTTCGTCCTCTCCGACGACAGCGGCGAGGCGATCTTCTACGACGGCGAGGTGTGACTTGATAGCGATGGCTGTGGGTTTTTCCTTGGCATCGTTGACGTCGGCGGTGGCTTTACAGTGAGGCGGTGAGTTCTCTTCCGACACCGACGTCGGTAGCGACCCCGTGGCGATGGCGGCTGAGTCTTCACAGCAGCTCCCCGAGCGGCGACGACGACTTCAGCGAGCGGTGCTCCGGCGAATTCTTCGGATGAAGATGGCAATGATGGCTTCAGCAACGAACGGCTTCGACTTCTTCGTGGAGGACTCGATGTGCCTCGTCTCCGGCGGACTTCTCCTCGGGATGGTACAGAGACGACGTCTCCGTCGTGCAGTAACTAGCAACGTTCAACAGCGGCTTTAGATGGCGGTGTTGGCAGTCGGTGACCGCTTCTCCTACGTCAGTAGCTCCCCCGGTGATCTTCACGGCAAGATGATGCTCTCTGCAACGACGAGGTTCCAGTGGTGGCGTGTATTCGAGGGACGGCGACGTCGGTAGATTCTCCAATCTCTCGACTCCGACGGCGACTAGATTGCAGCAGTCGACAGCTTCTAACGGCGGCGGCGACAGGATCTATGACGTCTTCTTCACAGCGTCGAGATCTCCTTGTTTCGATGGACTCCGATAGCTCAGTGACGTCGACTGCAGTACTTTGACGACGGTGAGCATATGTCGAGGCAGCGGCCACTATGGCTTCTTCGAGCCTCGTCGATGATGAGGCTTGCGTGGACGTCCGACTGTGTAGATGAGGCTCGCGGAGATTTCGGATTGCATATGCTTGCGGATGCTTCACGGCGAGGGTCTCTCGTGCGATGATTTGAACTTGAAGAAGCTGGCGGTTCTTTTGAAGACGAGATTTTCTTGGAGAAAAATTGTTGCCTCGGAGAGAACTTGATTTGTTGTGATTTTAGAGGCTCGAGGGTTTTGGCTTGATTAAATTTCGTGAGCTCTTGGAGTTGGGGCTTGCGGCTCAAGGATAGGGATAGGCTGGCTTACTGTATATTGTGGAGCCCCTCTTTTATTTTTGCATTGCCCTCTCAATGATTTTCATGCCGCAATTTTCAACCCTAGGGAGGATGTGATTATATAGGGCTAGGGTTAGTTAGTATTTGGCAATGGATGGCCAACTAGGGAATTTGTATTTGACTAGGGATTGGGTTGAATCAACCAACTTGGGATATGATGTGAGATTCAAAAAGATTTGAATTGATCCAATCTCCTTTTTGAATTGACCCAATCTCCTATTTGACCAAGTCCTATTTGACCAAGTCCAACTCCTTTGCGCACACACTTCCTTCCTCTCCTAAGATGCTATATGAATAGCAATTCCGCCAAATAGTGCAAATATATTGTTTCGCCAAGCCTGAAACACACTGAGCATACACATTAGATATACCGACACGTTTGTCATCATCAAACCAAGTTCCTAGATCGTTGCTTCCAACAGAGATGACAGCCTTCACGACGGACCGGGGAACATACTGCTACAAGAAGATGCCCTTTGGCTTGAAGAACGCAGGGGCCACCTACCAGAGAATGGTCAACAAGGTTTTCTACTCCCAGATTGGAAGGAACCTGGAGGTCTACGTCGACGAAATGCTTATCAAGTCGAGAAAGCCGGAGACCACATCGCCGACCTTCGTGAAACCTTCGAGCGGTTGCGGCGACACAACATTCGACTCAACCCCACGAAGTGCACGTTCGGGGTAAGATCTCGCAAATTCTTGGGATTTATGATAACTAACCGTGGCATTGAAGCTAATCCTGACAAGATCGAGGCACTGATCAACATGCGTGAGCCGACGACGATCAAAGAACTGCAGAGGCTGAATGGGCACATCGCAGCCTTGGGGCGATTCCTTTCCAAATCGGCGGAAAGATCGCTCCCCTTCTTCAAAGTTCTGAGGAAAGCGATCGCGGAACCATCGGACAACAGGAAGACGATACTATGGGACGAAGACTACTCCAGGGCGTTTGCGGATCTCAAGGAATATCTCCGCAGCCCGCCTCTCCTGTCCAAGCCACGGGAAGGGGAGTCGCTAAGCCTTTACCTGGCGTGCGTGGAGGAAGCAGTGAGCTCGGTGCTGATCCGGGAAGACGGTGGGGTGCAGTGGCAGGTGTACTACACGAGCCGGATCTTGAAGGGGGCGGAGGTGCGGTACTCGCCCATGGAAAAACTGGCGTACGCCCTCGTCCTCTCAGCACGAAGGCTCAGGCCCTATTTCCAAGCCCACACCATACTGGTCTTGACCGACTCACAACTGGAGCAGAATCTCAAGAGATTCGATCGAATGGAAAGGATGCTAAACTGGGGGGTGGAATTGAGTGAGTTCGACCTCCGATTCAAACCGCGCATGGCCATCAAAGGGCAGGCCTTGGCTGACTTCATCACTGAATGTACGACAGAAGGAGAACATCCCCCGGAGGAAGAAGGCCCAGCAACGGTAATTGCCCAACCCTTGTCTTTTCTTTCGGCTGACCACCTCCAGTCAGGAGTCCCAGGAGCGTGGATAGTCCATGTGGACGGATCGGCCACACAGTCAGGAGGCAGGGCTGGGATCGCGATCCGGTCTCCGGAAGGGAACATCGTGGAATACGCGTTGCGGTTCGAGTTCCCGGCCACCAACAACGTGGCGGAGTACGAAGCGGTGATCAACGGCCTGAGGCTGGCCCGGGAGCTCGGGGCCGAGTCCGTGCGCCTCCTCAGCGACTCGAAGCTCATTGTCAACCAACTTCTGGGAAGTTACGAGGCGCGGAGGAGGCCATGCAGATGTAGCACGCCGTCGCCAAAGCGGCATTCTCCAGGTTCAAAAACGTGGAAGTCTTGCATCTCCCGCGGTCGGAGAACGCACGGGCAGACGCATTGTCGAAACTAGCCTCGTCCTCGCCTAAGGAGCTGGGCCGCACCATCTACGTGGAGAACCTGCAGTCCCCCAGCACGGAAGAGCGGGAGGTGATGGCGATCGACCAAGATCCCACCTGGATGGACCCGATCATGCGGTACCTCACTCATGGGGAGGTGCCGACGGACTGGGACGAGCGTCGGACCCTGGAGAGGAAGGCGCTCCGATACGTGATCTATGAGGGGACGCTCTACCGGAGGCGCTGGACGAAGGCGGACGTCCTCCCTTACCTGAAATGCATCGGACCGCAAGAAGCCGACTACGTCCTACGGGAGGTTCACGAAGGGGTCTGCGGAAATCACCACGGGGGCAAGATGGTTGCACAGAAAATCTTGAGGCAGGGATACTACTAGCCGACCCTGGTCCAAGACGCAACAAACTACGTCCAAAAGTGCCAGGAATGCCAGAGGTATGCCCACCACACCTCAACTCCCCCATCGGAGCTCATCCCTATCGTGAGCCCCATCCCATTTGCGAAATGGGGACTCGACATCCTCGGACCGTTTAAGCCGGGCCGGGGGCAACGGAAGTATCTGATTGTGGCGGTGGACTACTTTACCAAGTGGATCGAGGCGGAACCATTGGCCACCATCACGTGGAAGAAAGCGAAAAGCTTCGTATGGACTTCCATCATCTCCAGATTCGGAGTACCACGGTCCATCGTCACAGACAACGGGAAACAATTCGACTCCGCGGGGTTCAAAGACTTTTGCGCAGAATGGGGGATCAAGCTTCACTTCGCCTCTGTAGCGCACCCCCAGACCAACGGAATGGCGGAAGCAGCCAACAAATGCATTATAGAGCCCCTCCGAAAGAAAGTGAAGGACGCCGAAGGAAGCTGGCTGGAAGAGCTCCCCGGGATACTCTGGTCATACCGGACGACCCACAAGGAGGCCACCGGCGAGACACCGTTCAGGCTTGCCTACGGGGCCGAGGCGGTGGTACCGGTTGAGTTGGGTGAAGAATCTCTCCGCCTCAAATGCTTTGACGAAGACAGGAACTCGCAAGGTCTGGAGCTCAGTCTGGAGCTCCTCGGCGAGCGACGGGAGCAAGCCCTAGCCACCATCATCCGCCAGAAGCAGAAGGTGGCCCGATACTACAATGCTCGGGTCAGGGGCAGAGGCTTCCACCTTGGGGACCTGGTCCTCCGGAAAGCAGGCTTCAACCCGGATACCGCTCGCAAAGGGAAGCTCGCGGCTAAATGGGAGGGACCCTACAAAGTCGTCGAGGTCCTCGGACCTGCAACCTACCGTCTAGCCAATATGGAGGGGAGGATTCTCACTCACGCCTGGAATGCAGAACATTTACGCAAGTACTTTCAATAAATGTATTGTTTTCTGTGAAATAAATTTATTTAAGTTCGTTCCTTTCCAGATAAGCAAAAAGATGTACAGAGAGACACACGAAGAGGCCGAGGGGCATTCCCCTCCCTCATTCATCTCTAGGGGCACCCGTAGAGCCACAGGCTGGCGGTCCTCTTGGGCCATCCCCCACACTCCGTTCGCCGTCAGAGTGCATCCGAAGATCCTCGAAGTTGACTCCCGAGAGCGGGAACTTCTTCTGGATCTCGGATTGACACCGGGCGAAGCCCTTCTCGAACGCCTCCGCCAAGGCAGACTCTACGAAGGAGGTGGCATACTCAGCCACGGCGTCTTGGGCGATCCGGGATGGATCCACCTCCTCAAGCCCACGCACCCGAGCCTCTAAGGTCTCGATCTGGCGTTGGTGCTCCGCCCTCTCCTTCTCGATCTCCCGGGATCTCTCGCCGAGCTGAGCAAGGAGAGCCCTCACCTGCTCCTCCTCCGCCTCCAGACGATCAGAGAGCTCCGGGGCCTCGGGGGCAGCAACGGAGACGGGGATCTTATCGGCTCCCCCAGACGTGTCGGCATCTCCCAAAAGCTCAGCGACCCGCGCCTCGGCCTCTGACTTTGCAGTCAGAGCTAAGGCCCTCTCCCGGTCCGCCTCTTCCAAGGCAGAAGACAGCTCAGTTACGCGGGTCTCCAAGGACCTAACCCGCACATCCTCTAACTGACCTGCCTCTTCCTCATCACCGTGAGCCTCGAGATCTCGCCCGGCGTCGGATTTGGCATTGGGAAGCACCGTAAACTGGTGCCTCATCGAGAGACCCACCGAGGACAACTGCACCAAGGCGACAAAGGTGAGATGGCGAAAGCAGCTGGAGGGAGGACAAGCAGAGACACTCTACCTGTTGGCCGGCCTGAATCACGAAGGTGGCCAAGCAGTCACCTCTAACTCCATCCAGCGCAGCCTGATCGGGAGGGAGGCAACTGTTCTCGGCCACTCGCGCGGCGGCTCCACGGCTCGAAAACACAGATTCCTTCTCCCCCACCAGGAAGCGTGGACGAAGAAGGCCTTCCCCTGACGAAGGAAACTCACTGGGGTTGGAGCGGAACGCGCCTAGATACCGATCGTAGGCATCAGGGAGAGAACCGTCCGGGAGAGGCGAAGGGCCGACCCACGGCCAGGCAACCTCAACGGGGGCAGGTCAGAGCTGATCGGCAGGCGACGGGACGGAAACTCCCTCGACCCCCTCGCGGGCCCTCTTGGAAGACCCCAACAAGGGGATAGAGGGAGATGGCCCCTTCTTCCTTTTGGAGCCTCCAGTCGAGGTCACGGCCCGTTGCTTCTTCCGGACCTCCAGCACATGATCCCTCCTACGCGGATACGGATTTGGGGCCTGCACGTAAGTGCTGGCGGGAGAAGGACCGAGAGGGAACCCACCTGCACCCGAAGAAGGAGTAAGAGACCGAGAAGAGCCCGAGCAACCTCGAATGGCGAATGCTCGGAGAGCTTACCCAAGGGCCACACCGTCTTGCGCAAGTTTTGGTCACTAAAAAGGACGTCGATCGTCTGCTCCCTCGCGGGAATCGCCAGCATGTCATTCGCCGTTTGCAGCTCGGCGGCAGTCGGCTCACCCAGATCGAGGATGACCGCGTCGGCTACTCCCCACCGAACCGGGAAAGGTACACTCGACGGGAACGTGACAAACACATATTCCCCCTTCCAACGTTTCAGGGAGCTCGGCAACCCCAGCACCAGGGTCATCTTCGGGCGGGCGCTGATGTAAATCCACGCCCCCGATTGGTGGTGACTCAGGTGGTAGAACTGGGCGAAGAGACGGAGAGAGGGCGCCACTCCCCTCAGCATGCAGACGACGACGAACCCAACGAGGAGCCCGACGGCGTTGGGGTAGAATTGGCATAAGCTCACGTTGTGGGCCAGAAGGAACTCAACGATAAAGGGGTGGAGCGGGAAACGAAGCCCAAAGCGGAAACACTTCTCGTATATTCCAACCTCGTTGGGACCGGGAAGGCAGATCCGCTCGTCGGACCCGGGAGCACGAGCCGAGTAAGGCGGAAGCAGGTAGGCGGAGCGCAGGCTCCCGATGGCGGTGGCACAGACCGACGAGGGCCACGACAAGACCTCAGGGGGCACCCCCGAAAGTTCACCCCCGTGCCGACAAATCGCCGAAGGAGGACTACCCACCAGGCCAGGAGTGGCGTCACGCTCCGGCCGACCCGAACCAGTGGCAGAGGAAGACGACATGAGGCAGAGCTCGGGCAGGATCGAGATCAACGCAAAGAAGAAAATGACGGAATGGCGGCTCACAACCCATCCAGCTTCTCTACCTAAGACGGCCTAGCGAGCGGTGGGGATAAACCCGCAGCTACACGTGGCAGCATCAGAGGACCGACGGCGCTTCGGAACCCGAGCCTTAAAAGTATCGATCGGACCAACTCATGATGACGACCAATAAATGAGTCGGCATCGACTGACGAGCCCGTCAAAGTCGGCGGAAATCACATCGGCCGAGCCGAACCGGCCGAGGCCGATCGACCCGACCAATGGGGGCAATTGTTACGCCTATTTGGCCGAAGCCCGAAAGACACGAGCCCAAGAACCCGACTGCCGATCAGAAGCCCATCTGCACGATCTGGCCCGCCCGACAAGGCCCAATAGAGGACCCCCGAGTATCGATCCGACCCGGCCCCGATAACGCGCAAATCACTCGCCCACCCCAGCGATAACCGTTCCCCCTGGCCCGTTACCACTTAACGGCCGTTATGGGGAGGTGCTGGGATGGCGCAGGAAGCGGCGAAGGGGGGGGCGGATTGAGGGGGCACGATTGGGGGCGGACGAGGGACGTGAGTCGTGGGCAGTCACGACGGGAGGTCTATAAAAGGGCTAGAAGGATGACTGGACAAGGGACGGCATCTCAGGTAACTAAAACCTAAGGTACTCCATCAACGACCGAGTTCCCCCATTTCTTCTCCTTCCTCCCCCGCTCGCACCGGTAGACGTCGTTCCGATCTCCTCACGAGTCGAACCGTCTCTGCCGAGTCTCCTCTTTCAGATCATCGTCTGACTTAGGCATCGGAGGGGATTTGGCCGGAACCAAGGTCCGGCCCCCCTGACGAGGGTTCTCGTCTGCGCAGGAGGACGTCAGATCCACGGGCCGAGGGTTCCCCTCCGCCCCACGCCGGCCACGCATCAAGCAGGACGACCGAGGCTACCCCTCGTCGTCCGACCGAACGAGGCCGAGCACGTCCGTCCGAGCCGAGGCTTCCCATCCGCTCACGAGGCACCGAGGCTACCCCTCGTCGTCCTGATTCGGCCCAGCCGACGCACTCCACGTCATCCGCAACTCCGATTCGCGCCGTGTCTGCGCTGACTCGACGCACCCGAGGGACCCAAGTCGGCCCCTTGACCACGTTGACCGGGTAGTCCACGGTCAACGCTTTTGTAGTGAGAAAACACTCTGAAACAGTACCCGTCGCCAATGTTCGAGGTTGATCAACATTGGTTGACCACCTGTTACACCCTCGCCGTCAATCCTATCAGTGTGACGAGTACTCGGAAGTCCAATTGCGTCGACATTTGGGATATATTCAGACCAATATTCTATCGCTTCTTCAATTAAATAAGTTTCAGCAATGCAAGCTTCTGGTCGGTACCTGTTCCTCACATAACCTTTCAACACTTTCATATACCGCTCTATGCCATTCATCCATCTCATACGTGCAGGATCACACATCCTCGTCTTGTAAACCAAGTATACAGCTAAATGAATCATGATATCAAAGAAAGAAGATGGGAAATACATCTCAAGCTCACAAAGTGTTTCTATAATCACTTTTTGTAGACTTGACAGACTTCTTGGGTCTATGACCTTGCTGCTCATGGCTTTGAAAAACCAACATAACTTTGTGATAGTTTACGTACATTTTCTGGCAAAATAGCACGAATTGCAATTGGCAGCAAATTCTCAATGATGACATGATAATCATGTGATTTTAAAGTCATCAATTTCAACCCGGGTAAAGATACAAGACTTTGTATGTTGGACGAGTATCCCTCAGGTACCTTCACGGAGTGGAGTGTCTCGAGTAACACGGTCTTTTCTTTCTTAGACAAAGTATGAGCAGCAGAAGGCAAGTATAGTGCTTTCCCCTCCTTTGGTACAAGTGCAAGTTCTTCTCTAATTCCTATGTCAACCATGTCCATTCGTGCATTGAGTCCATCTTTAGATTTCAAATTGTCACCTAACAAAGTATTTAGTAAACTAGCACCAACATTTTTCTCATTATGCATGAGATCAATAGAATGCCTAACAAACAAGTCCTTCCAATAGACTAACTGAAAAAAGATTGATTCTTTCTTAAAACCTTTAGTGGGAACAAACTTTGCAAATTTCTTACCAAACTGTGTCTTAATGTTTTCCACCTCCTTCAGCACATCAACACCTGACAATGTAGGAGGTGGACACCAATCTTCAACTTTACCATTGAATGCCTCGGACATCGTTCTGTAGGGATGACTTCGATCCAACCACCGTATATGCCCCATGTAAACAGACTTCTTACAATGACGCAATCGAAGATGATCTGTGTCATTTGTACAACATGGGCAAGCACAATGCCCCTTCACACTATATCCAGAAAGGTTGCAATAAGCTGGAAAATCATTGATTGTTCCAAACAACATAGCCTTCAATCTGAAATCGGCCTTTTTGTATCCATCGTATACATCAACACCCTCTTCCCACAACACCTTTAAGTCCTCGATTTAAGGAGCCAAATATATGTCAATGTCGTTCCCAAGTTGCTTAGGTCCTGATATCAAAATAGACAGCATCATATACTTTCGCTTCATGCATAACCAAGGAGCCAGGTTATAGATCATCAAAATCACGGGCCATGTACTATGGGAAGTACTCTGAAGACCATGAGGGTTCATTCCATCTGTTGAAAGTACAAAGCGCAAGTTCCGTGGATCCTTGCCAAATTCCGGATATTTATTATCAAATGTCTTCCACTGAGGTGAATCGGCTGGGTGTCTCAACATTCCATCATTAATTCTTTCATCATGATGACATGTCAAGTTATTTAGCATCTTCTGTGCTACTATCAACCTCCTAAATCTAGGAATTATAGGAAAGTACCACATAACTTTGGCCGGGGAGTTGTTTTTCTTATATTGCTTCTTGCCACACTTGGGACATTCATTCAATTCTACATACTCTTTTCTAAATAAAATACAATCATCCGGACAAGCATGGATCTTCTCATGTGTTAACCCGATAGATTTGAGCATTTGTTTAGCATCATACGCTCTACGAGGGAGCACATTCCCATCTGGCAGTAGCCCACTTACAGCTTCTAACATCTCTGTGAAGAACACATCAGAAACTTGGTGACTAGATTCTAAGTTATACAAAATCAACACAGCTGACAATTTTGAAGCCTTTGTACAACACGGCCACAATGGTAACCCAGCATCCTCTCTTAAGTCATCACACATATCAGGATGATCCCACAACTCTTTATTGACAACACTTGGAAAATTCTTAACCGGACTAGATTTATCATTACCATCTCACATACTACTTGTGTTCATTATATTTTCAAACTCAAATTGGGAGCCCAATTGACTTGATGAACTATATTTACGTTTGCGACTTGAGCTACATTTACCTTTGCTCTCACCATGATATGTCCAAACCTTATATGTTCTGTCAATACCGTGACACATTAAATGCTCATGCAACTTCATTTCACCACTAACCTCTTTTACATTTAGACATTTTCGATAAGGACATTTAATGAACATCGGATTTTTAGCATTCTTGATTGCATGAGCACAAAACTCTTCCACCCCTTTCTTATACGTTTCAGATAATCGATCCACATTTACCCAATCTCGATCCATCAAGAACAATACTACAAAAATTAATATAAAGTTAACTTTTCTCATTCGTACTAAGTCCCAATCCAAAATTCAAATGGAATAAAAAAATAGGCAGTAGAGATTAGAGATGTGGAGACTATGGATGTAGAGAAAAAATTGACAAAAAATTGAACAATTAGATATGTAGAGACTATAGATTCACCTGAATGTCGTGCTCGAGGTAGTAGTGCTCCCAGCAGGCGTTTCTGACCTAAATGCCGGCCTGGCCGATGTGAATCGAGATGTGAAATTTAGGACAATGATGGTCTCTCTAAACTGGTTACCGCTGAGGTCAATGAGGAAGAGGTCTTTGATGGAGGAGAAGACCTCGGGGATCCTGCCGTAGGGACCGTTGAAGGAAAGATCGAGCTGCTGGAGAACGGTGAGGTTGAAGAAGAGGTCGGAGTGGATGGTGCCCTCGATGCCGGTGTGGCTGATGGTAAGGAACTGGAGGTTGTGCAGCTGGCTGAGCTGATGGTGGATGGGGCCGAACAAGTTCGGGAGGTCGGACGGGACTAGGCCTGTGAGGAGGGGGAGGTTGACCACAGGTCACAGGGATCGGAGTGAGGAACGCCTTGTTCGTGCTTTTGGCGTTGAACGTGTTCGGATTTGGCTTCACGTTCTTGGTGCCGGAGTCGAAGGGGAAGTCGTTGGAGGAGATGTCGAGAGAGAACGAGGGCAAAGATGGCGATGACTACGACGGCGATGAAATTTAGGGCACCATCCCCTCCGACCTGTGAGGAGGGGGAGGGGGAGGTCGAAGTTCGGGAGGTCGAAGATGGCGAAAGCTGGAGATGTTTGCGTTTGCGATAGCGAAGGCCGAAGGGGGAGGTCGAAGCAGATGTGGGAGGTCGTCGATTGGGGGGAGGTCGTCGCCAGATGGGAAAGAGACGAAGCCAGGTTGGGAAATTTAGGGCTTGGAGATCGGGAATCGGAAAATTTTCCCGCCTAAGGCTGGGATATTTTTTTTTAAGCGCTATCTAAGGGATTATATATATGTATATTTTTTTAATAAAAGTGCTTACGTAACGATTAGTACCATAGCGCTAAAATAAAACGCTATTTAAGGTATTACTTGGATAGCGCTTTAACAAAAAGCGCTATCTAAGTGATTTTTCCTTTAATTTTGATTTATTTTTATTTTTTATAAGTGCAGAAGCGCTATACAAGAGCTCACTTAGATAGCGCTTTTTAGAAGCGCTATACAAGTGGCGTTACCCAAGGTCCCAAGCCCAAATCTGTAGTAGTAAATGAAGCCCATATATTACATATGTAGGGGATCTCTTGACATTGAGCGACCCACCTCTACCAACACCTCAACAGGCTGGTTTCTCTGGTATGCAGCTAGTCTACTACCCTGCAGCTATCGTGATATTATTTTGTTTTTTTTTTCAGACAGATGTTTTATGCTCTTCAATGATTTCATTATGTTGCTAGAGTTGTTGCATTAATTTGCATAATTAGTTCTATTAGTGAAGCAGCAATCATGTAAATATTACTTGTATTCTTCTAGGTTTCTATAGTAAGATGTTCTTGGAGGCATATGCATGTGTATTCATCTCTTACAGTCTATGCATCGTGTCTTGTATCGTTTCCATTTTCAGTCTTATGTTTTGATGACTTAAACCTTTGTTGTATTTCTTGGTAACATTTGTTGGGTTTTATACTGAGATTGCATTTCTTGACAGTTTTCTAAAAATAAGATGTTCTTGGGGGTTAAGCATGTATTTTCATCTTTGACAGCTTCTCTCAGGTTTGATGGTGCCTTGAACGTTGATGCCAGTGATGATGATGGGCCTTTGTTGATTTTGTGCCACTGTTTCTGTTGTATCCTTGTGCTGCTGTTGCTGATGGTTGCGCAAATACCGTTTGTGGTTATTTAGACTGCTGTTCAGCAGTGTTAATTGGATTATGTAATATTTTACATTGATGTTGCACAAATTTCTTCTGTCCATATCAATCCATTATGTGTATTTTTACTTTTATTTTAAAGAAAGAGACTGTAATGTTTCATATGACCCTTCCTCTCTCTCAATTTCTTTACAATTTGGGAAAACTGTCACCTCTCTACACCGAACGAGGAGGTGAGGTGTATATAGTCGTTCTCATAAGGGGCTGTTCTTTTGCGTTTATGTGTGTGTTGAAGTGGTGAGATTCCACTATTCATGGCACTATTCACTCACTTCAACAGCCACTTTAACACAATGTGTTCTTTTGGGCTGGATTATTTCGTCGCTGATCTCGCCTACGTGGCAGCTAGATTCCAACAAATGTAGAAGCTGGAAATTGTTGTGATTACGTGTGTTGAAATGGAGAGTGGGGCCCACCTCTCTCTATCTCTCTCTACCCCTCTCTCTATCTCTCTCTAATATTCACAACAACATTCACAACCCACTTCAACACAAAAAAACACAATAAAGTTGTGTGGACCCCACAAAAAATTCCAACATCCACATTCACAACCCCACTTTCACCCAAAAAAAACACAATACTCTACTTTCCCAACACTATTCACCCATTCCAACAAACACAAATATAATCGCAAAAGAACAGGCTCTAAGCAAAATATCTCTCAAGTGAAACATGACACCCATTTTTTTATCCTTTATGAAAACACTTGGCTGTCAGAGCAAGTACCTACTTTGATTCTACAATGGCTGTTATATGATGCAATGACACTATATGCATAGAGTTTGGAGTTTTTGACACATCGAATGCATCTAGCTTCTAAAGACTTGTTTGAATCATGTATCCACATGCAACCTTATCAAAGAAGCATCCACGACAAACCCCAAAAGCGACTATAGCTAATTGCCTTTGGTTTCTTTTTCCCTCTATTTTCACCTTCTTCTCATATTTTGCGCATCTTTATATATCTCATTTTCTTTTCCACTACCCTCCCCTTTGTCTTCCATATTTAAGGTCAATCTTTAATAATATCTTTTATGCAATAGACAGAATGGTGCGTATATGATATTTAATCTTGGTGAATCAATGATTAAGATATGAAAGTTTGTGAAAGTTTTGAGAGAAAATCCTAAATTTTGGGGTGAAACCCTAAAATTTTGAAGGAAATTAAATCTGGATGGAACTAAATTTTGTGTAAACTAAAATTTTAAATTTTCGATTGAACTAAATCAGAAGTGAACTAAATTTCAGAGGGAAACAAAAATGTTTGGGGAACTACATTCTCTACGAAACTGAATTTTAATTTAAAATTTTGAAATAACTAAATAACTAAAATTCTGTTATAAACGGGCTTTGGAGGCCCAACCCGTTAGTGGGTATCCACCCATTATGTAACCCTATTACTATAAATACAGGGCTACGGGGTTCCGTAGCCGCCATGGTTTACAACACGTTATCAGCACGCTCGAGGCTGAGCCGAACCCCGGCCGACGGACGAACGCGACGCGAACGGGCTTCCTTCACCGAACGTCGCTAGATCCGGCGGGTAGGATCTAGAGGTAATTTTCTCTCTAGATCTAAACTTTTATGCGCATACGATTAGATCTACATGCTTAGATCTATTTTTGATTAATTTAGATCGGAGTTTTAACTTAGATCTACATGCTAAATCAATTTTTCAATGATAAATCGACGTTTTTATAACCAAAAATCAAATTTTTACGATGAAAAACGTTGTTTTGAAGACTAAAAATAGTTCTTTTTAAATAAAAATCCTATTTTTATAATCTTCTTCCCCAAATCTTGAAACCCTAGATGGGATTTTTCGTCGCTACGCGGCCGGAAGCCGTCACGTGACCCCCCCAATCCCGCGCCACCGCCGCCACCGCTCGAAGCGGCGCGCGGCTATCGCCGCCGCTCGTTGCGGCGGGCGACCCCGCCGCCGGAAGCGGCGGGCTACCCCGCCGCCGGCAGCGGCGGGCAGATCCCGCCACCCCAGCGGCGGGTCGTCCCCGCCGCCGGCAGCGGCGGGTGACCCCGTCGCCCCAGCGGCGGGTCGACCCCGCCGCCGGTAGCGGCGGGCCGTCCACGCCGCCGGCAGCGGCGGGTCGTCCCCGCCGCTGACACGGCGGGTCGTCCCCGCCGCTGACACGGCGGGCAGATCCCGCCGCCGGCAGCGGCGGCCCCCAACCCCGCCCCCCGCAGCGGCAGGCCCCAACCCCCCGGCAGCCGCTCGTATCGCCCCCCCCCCCCCCCCCCCCCCCCCGGTGCGCGCTCATGCCCGGAAACCCTAGCCGCCTGAAGCGGCAATCCGCGCGACCAAAAACCCTAACTAGGGTTTCACCCCGAAAATTCACTATTTTCAAACGATTTTCAGATTTAAATTCGATTTTCCTTCGCTATAATCTGATTAATGCTTTATAAATCATCGCAATTTTTTCTTGGATTATTTGATTATTACACGTTTAATAATTAGGAAGATCCTGCGACCGCTCTGCCGTTAGTTAACTAACCTAACGGTGTATGACGTTGCCCAGTGGTCCAATAATTATTAAACGAAAGATTTTCATTTCCATTATAAAATTTCTGTGATGATTAAATGCATGTGTAGATAATTATATGCCTGCCGCATATTTAATGATTCTGTGATGTACATTTTTCTTAGCATGCTAAAATCACTAATGACATAGTTTAATGCCTGTAGCAAAACTGTATGTCTGCGATGAGATTTTTTTAAATGCATGCAGCATATAAATAGCATGTGTATACATCATACTTATTCCAATTTTGGTTAATTGAGCACAATTTTTTAGCTTACTAGATTTACATTATATGTATGATGCGCTCATGACATGACGATATTTTATGACAACAAACCAATAATGATTTCAAAAAGTTTAACATCATATCCTAGTTGACAAAATGAACCTGGAGTTCAAAACCAAAACGAACCTGAAGTTCAAAATCAAATCAAAAGTCAACACCCTTTCACACTAATAAATATTAACAAGTACGATGGATTATACGAAAAACATGTATGCGTCTTCTTTTAGAAATACGCATTTCGCGGTAAATAGATCTCTCAAATCTACGGTTTGTATAAACCAATATTGACACCAGCAGTTGTCATAACACCGCCAAACTCTCTTGAGTAATCTCACTTTACAAGGTATGATTCTTGAATCTAACCTTATTTTTTAAGCGTACGCCCGAAGTCGTGGCTTAATAGATAAGTGAGAAATTATAAAATTCGTACCCACGTAATTGTTTCCCTTAGAGTATGATTCTATATCCACACAATACTGAATGACTCAATCAAAATGGCCTGAAGACCATACTTGAGATTTCAAATAGACTTTTACAAGTCTCTCATAAATCAGAAAGTGGAAATATAGAGACTAACTCATTTCCCCTGTATGTGTCTACTTCGTAAGACCAACAATCCTTCTTCCTTATAAACGACAATAAGGAAGACTGAAAACAGGGGAAGTCTTGAATAAAAATGAGAAAGGGAAGATATGATGTACCTCGATATGGAGTATGCAATGGCAACCCAATATCAGACCAGAAGTTCTGACAAGACCCATAATGCTTTTTGCAAAATGAATGGGCATTAACCTATGCCATATAAAAATATATACATATCTAGTCTAAACGACGAAAGTCAAATTGACTGCATGTATAATTCGCTACTTCCCGAGGACAAATAAATTTTGAAAATAAATTTGACCTGTTGTCATAATATGAGTCTAAAATGAGCACAATTGTGGACTTATATTTTATAGAACACACATCATACTATGAAACTTGTTGCTCTAAAATAATTATTAGTAGTATTCTCTTGCAGTATATATGTGCCTTTCACGCATTTTATTTTACTGTAAATGATTTGTCATCCTGAATACTCCTAAAACGAGGATGCCATGTACTCTCTGAAACTTATAAAGTTTCAAAGGATATTCATCAAAATGAAATCCCTAATGACTCAAGAAACCAATAAAGCCTGAAGCTTTATCCAACTATGATCCGCATAATAGTCATTGTGAAGATGTAATCCTTCACAGTTTGAACAGAGTTCACCTATTACAAGGACAAAATTAACTTGAGCATTTTACTGGACGTTCAAAAGTCCCACATAAATTCGAACAGAGGAATTAATTTGAAACACCAGAAGTATCCAGAATCGACCAACTTTGGATCGATGTCACCTGGATTGATGATGCAAGACATCATTAACCAGACGAACCCGAAGATTCTTCAAAAAAGGGTGAAACTCTCATTATCCCATTCAAAAGGGAAAAATGATTACGAGATCATCTCCATTCACGTGGACATTGACTCTCCTCACTTCCTCAAACGAATTTAAGATGATATACCATCATTAGAAGAATGAGACCTTTAGGCCTCTTGAGAGTATTTGAGGGATAAACGTGCACTCACACACTCCCTACATATGGCTGATGATGTACCTTAGAGTACTCATCTATATATCCTCTTTAAATGGTCATAATCAAAACCTTGTTATCCAACCGCAGTCCAGATTATTATTAATCACAACGGACATATTACATTACTGGGATATTGGTTGGGCTTTTACTTACCCTCATACCACCCTCAAAAATGCCGCAGTGGAACTTATTCATCGGGACTAACCCTCCTAGATGAATATGTTCCGAGATCCCCAAACGGGGGAGGCATTAGAGCACATCTTATAGATGGAGCCTTGACGGGTTCATATCCCTAGTTCTTTTCTCAACTTCATTGAAGTCGAGCTTATTGCGGATTTTTGGGATAACACTGGGAAATCAATTTAACAACTGGAAGAAAATTGAACACCCTGAAGCTTTGTGTTCACACCCAGAAATGGGTTATATGTAAATCATTAAAATGATTTAAACGGATTACTTGTCCACTAGAAATCCAGTTGTAGGTGACCATATGGGAACATGCAAACCATCAGAACGCCTCCTTAGAAACTATTTATATGAGCCTGATCACCTCATATAAACAGTTTCCGAGAACCCCTAACGGGGGAAGCGTTTAGTGCACATCTTATCGATGGAGTCATGATGAGTTTACATTCCCATATCACCACTATGGACCATTTAAAACATTAATACCTATGATCTGATTATCATGAATAGTGATGAGATCCTGACGATCCACACTTATGAAACTGTTAAACAGTTATCGGACATAGCTATTGACAATATAAATATTGTCAAATTCACACATCCCTGCTACTAAAAATCCAGCTAGGATTGACATACCAACTATAATGGATGCAATCTACCAGTAGCAGAAGTGGATATCCTCAATGGATGAGAGGACATACCACGAGACCCTAAAACAATACCACCACAGGAAAGTGAGCTCATCTCCATATCCTCTCCCTTTCCAGAACCTCCGGAAGAGATAAATCTGGAATAAATTGAATAATGTACGTACACGGAGAGGTATTTGGATAAAACACACTTGTCGACAATTACTCACATTTCATTTTGCCATTGATATCGTTCACAACCTCCGTTTCCTGAAGCAAACGCAGAAATTTGGCCAAATTACGTGGAACGAGGCAATAATAAGTTGAGCTGGACTCACTTATGAAATGAGAAGTTTTTGGACCTGAAGTCCTGATATCAAAAGATATCAAACCTGTGGGCTACCGAGTATTGTATAAATAAATAAAATTGTATGCTATAAGCAAAACGCTATAGCCTTAGAGGTTTATTTCGCAGAAACCAGGAAGTAACCATGTAAGATGAGTTTAACTCACTTACAAAATTAATCAAACTGATGCATCAGGCTCCCTGGTCATGATTGCGAAACCCATGCGATTAGCAAAGATAATTTTAGGCTATGTTGCTATGGATGATGTGACAACATACCCTTATGAATAATCATCCTGAAGATGAATAATCATCCTGAAGATGAAACCTTCATCCTGAAGATGAATAATCATCCTGAAGATGAAACCTTCATCCCGAAGATGAATAATCATCCCGAAGATGAAACCATCATCCCGAAGATGAATAATCATCCCGAAGATGAAACCATCATCCCGAAGATGAATAATCATCCCGAAGATGAAACCATCATCCCGAAGATGAATAATCATCCCGAAGATGAATAATCATCCAGCAGATGAATTACCATCCAGAAGATGAAATTATCATCCAGTTGATGAAGAAACATGGAAAATTGCAATCCACCAATACACCTACTGGTTGTATGGATGCACACTAAGACCCCTTCCGTTCGCTGGAAGAGGGGAATGATATCCTAGGTCCTGAAGTGCCTTACTCAAATGTCTTTTGTACACTCCTTTATCTGGCAGTAAACCCTTTAACCAGATACATTGCAGCGCCTGCAGCGCACCACTGGACCAGAGATATGTAGCTTCTGCGCTATCTCCAAGGGTCAAGGATCATCCAACATGTTAAATGTATTTGCAGATACAGGTTACAGATCATCGCGATGACTACAACAAAGGTACGACCAACTCCTGGAGACCAGCAAAGCATGCTTCCAAGGCAACATCAATCCCACCATCCCGAGAGGCTCATCAATCCAAGAAGCAAATCATAAGTACGCACAGCTAGGTCCTGCAGTACCTCGCAGACACAGTGAAGACTGGTCAGAGACGTGATGCTACCTACCGAGTCTGCAGACCACTCCTCCTCAGAAGAGATCCCTCAGATTCAGTAACTGCCATAGATGAGCGATACTTGTATAGATGAGCGATGTCTTGTATAGGTGAGCGATGCCTTGTACTTTGTATCAGAACACTGTAAGAGATTGATGTATAGTTGCCTAGGAGATCTGCAAGCCTGCAGCTTGTACATATCAGGGGGAGTCAAATCTAGTGTTGTACTCTTTTCACTTGGCTATTGGTTTTTCCCACTGGGTTTTCCATAGCTAAAGGTTTTAATGAGGCAACCTCATTGACTCTGGATCCAGAAGTATCCACCCCCTAAATACTCCCACTAATCAGGGGAAGTTACAGAAACTGTACTCTTTTTCCTTGGCTATTGGTTTTTCCCACTGGGTTTTCCATAGCTAAAGGTTTTAACGAGGCAGTTATCCCTAACTTAGGATCCAGAAGTATACACCTCTAGTGATATCCATCGATCAGGGGAAGTTACAGAGACTTGTACTCTTTTCCCCTAGCCATTGGTTTTTCCCACTGGGTTTTCCTTGGCAAAGGTTTTAACGAGGCAAGTACTCTTAAACTTGGGATCCAGAAGTATCCATAGACCCATGATCAGATAAGCTCTATGAACCCTGAAGCGTTCATCACGGCTTACAACAATGGATGGATAAGGGGAATTGTTATAAACGGGCTTTGGAGGCCCAACCCGTTAGTGGGTATCCACCCATTATGTAACCCTATTACTATAAATACAGGGCTACGAGGTTCCGTAGCCGCCATGGTTTACAACAGATTCTACATTTTAGTTTTAGTTTGCACGTGGTTAAAAAAAATTTTGGGGATATTTTGAAGGTTTTTTTTTTTTGGGGGGGGGGGGGGGGGGGGGATTTTGAATAGGCTGCATTTTTTTTTAGTATAGAGAAGACTTTAAACGAATTGAAATTTTTCGGGAAAATATTTTAAATACCTTGTAACACATGGTCACGGTCCATGACCAGAGCTTTATTAGTAATGAAACGTCTACAAATTATTGGATGATTATAATTCTTCTGAATATTAAGAATATGATTGCACTCTAAACTTTTTTATACTTGAGAAAATAATACTGCTAAATGGTGACTGTGAATAAAGCATGCAAAAGGATGCTGATCCGATTCAAAGCAAGCTAGAAATTCCACTAAGCAGGAAAAATAATGCAAAAATGATAGGAAAGAACTGGATTCTTTTAGTGCAGAAAAAGTGACCAAAGTGCCCCCCGCATCCCCATGTGGAGGGGCTGTATCTCTCATTTAAAAGAAGGATAACAAAGGAGAAAAAAGGAGGATCAAAAGGTCAATTTGGGTGGAATTCTGACCTTATAACTCCACGACCCCTCCCAAAGCCAAATAGAATCCTTTTCTCCCTTTGTTGTTCTTGTCCTTTGCTTTGCCTCAAAGCAAAGAACCCCCCAGCTTCCCCTCTCTCTCTCTCTCTCTCGGCTTAAGCTATTAATTAGTAAATAAATAATTTGACATAAAAGTCGTGCACCTCTCTCTTAATTAATTATTATTTCTTAGCCCTCAAGGCTCGCTTGGCTTAAGCCGCCGCAATTTGGCAAAAGCCTGTTCCCCAAGTAACATGAAGCCAAATAGCAGCCGTTTCCTTTGAATTTGACCGTCCTGCCCCTAACGTGGCAATTTGGATTTCCATGTCATGCATACCTTCTGACCATATTGCCCTTGTCGTGTCCTTCACCCTAATCCCTTTGATTTGTAAAATGAAAATTTATTTTGTATTTGTTATTTAATAGTGGATGGCTTGTGGGTTATTTCGTCTACGGAGAGGGCCAAACTTGACCAAGCGATCATTATACAAAATAGATTTCTTGGTGGCGTTATCGTAATTCTACCAAAACCCGATGTGCGTCTTATAACCATCGGACCGACATCGGACACTTTCAACCTCTCAACTATATATACAAGCACCCAAGGCAAAAATTCAAACATATTTCGACATCTCCTCGCTCTAACTGGTCCCCTAATTTGAACGCTTGCATCGGTTCTCTTCATTGATCTCGTCTCTCCCCAATGAAGGAATCGCCAACCTCGTCGGTCGAGACCACCGCCTCCTCCTCGTGCACCTCCCGGACCGACCCGCCGCCAGACCGCCGCCGACCCGACCCCCGGCGAGGACTTCGCTGTCCGGACCAATTCGTCCATCATTTCAACGATTTCAAGTCCAGCGGCGCCCCTTCGAGAATCCTAGCCTTCGAGAACCACGAGTGGGTCGATGTCGCACGCCGAGTGTTCGACGAATTGACGGACGCCTTCGCTTCGGGCAAACCAGTTATCGAGCTCTCGATCGACGGCAACAACTGTTTGTTCGACTTCGTTAACAGGACCCAGATTGATCTGTCGACCAAGGCCGAGACTCCCATCGCCTGGGTCGACGCAAACGGCCGGCGCTTCTTCCCGGAATTCTCCGACGAGAGTCTGCGGAGCTTTTCGGGGACCGAGGCGTTGAGGAACGACGACAGGTTCCATAGGATCGTGGAGAGGTTGTTCCTCGACGGGATGAGGAGGGCTGTTCCGACTGCGGTGGTGACTTCGGTGCGCAAGTGTCTGCACGCGGGGTTTTCGGGGGAGTCGAAGGTCAGGGCGTTTCAGATGATGGCGGGGATGACGAAGGTGGCGAGGGGAGGGGATGCCAACGTGAGGTTCGGGTGGTTCGGGGCGCCGGCGGAGGTGGTCGCCGGAGTAGTCAGGCATGGGTTTTGGAAGACTAATGATGATGTTTTGGGTGACGAGGCTCATGGTGTCGGTGTTCATCTTTCACCCCCGCATTTTCCTTATGCAAGGTAATTTGATATCATTTTAATTAAATTCAGTTTCACTGGTTTATCTAATTTTAGATAGCTTACGGTCTGTTTGAATTGGTTCTCAGCTCTCTGCTGTCTGAAGCAGACGATGCAGGAGAGAGGCACATCGTTCTGTGCCGCGTCATTATGGGAAACTCCGAGAGGGTAGAGGCGGGATCCAAGCAGCATCATCCGAGCGGCGACGAGTTCGACAGCGGCGTCAGCGATCTCGCGGATCCGAAGTGGTACGTGGTTTGGGGCACTCGCATGAACACCCACGTCCTGCCCGAGTATGTTGTGAGCTTCCGATCATCAAGCCGGCATCAAGGTATTCTACTCAATCTTGCTTCCACTCGTCTTCACATGAGGTGAAGAAGGCTATGGTTTACTGAGAAAACGCATGTGTTTTTGTTATGATCAATCAGGGCCACGCGCACCGGCGAATTCAGCACGGCGAGCCTTGCCGGCATCAGGATTGCCTTTCCAGAAACTGCTGTCGGAGATTGGGAGGTCCTTGCCTTCTTCCAGGATGCAAGCTTTGGAGTCTCTTTACAGCAAGCACAAGGTATGGCTACAATCTTGGTGTTTAATTAAATGTCTGTTTGAGGAGTAATTGAAGATCAATGGAGAAGATGATAATGTGGTGTGTTCGTCTTCATTTTTCTACAGGCAGGAAAGATCAGCAAAGATGCGTTTATCAGATACCTGAGGTCGGTGGCCGGCGACAAGCTGCTAGCTTCCACAATCAAGCGAATCCGAGGCTACTGATGAATGGATTACATAATCATGTCGAATTTTGATCTTGTTTCTCTTCCCCACATTATAGTGATTCATACAAGAATTTGGTACAAATTTTGTCTCAAATGACTATAGACTGGCAGCTTAATCTATGTCCAAAGCAAATCAAATTACATTACCACGTTGCTAGTGATGTGATCTGTTAATTAACATTACATTTTAACCGTAAAATGATGCGTCTACAACTAGAGTGCAATTTACATAAGAAAGAAAGAATAATATACAAATTTGCGAATTTTCCAAGATATCATGTGCACATTTGGACATCTGACGCCTAACATGGTTCATGGAGACATTTGGGATATCCTCTCATCTTCCAGCAATGCAGACGGATCAACATATGGTGGCAGTGATATCGACATTTTGCTCGCATCATGCACGAAACTTGGGCCAAAATACTGAGAAGAATGAGAACATGAACTCCAAGTTAGTGTCAGCGAGAATAAAATTGGTGCAAAAGATGGTAAACCAAGCTTTCCTTCGCTATCTATCAGGAATAAGAATGCTATTCTTGAAAGCGTAAGCCACTATCAGGGCATCTCTCTTTGATCTAGTGATCAAGTGCCAGAAACCCATCCAGTAATCAAGCGACATAGCTTCCAGAAATCAAATTAAAAAAAAATCAGGCAACCAAGAGCAAAGAAGTAAATCAAGCCCAGGTCTAATAAATACCAAATCTAAACCAGACTGTTGATGAAACTCTACGGAGACTCGAGTAAGGTGGCCAGCCTGCCAACAATTGACATAGGAACCCCTTTCTTGCTTGGCCAGGTTGAGAGTCTTGACAACGAGGAAAAGATGCCAAGTTTTCATAAAGATCAACTGCCAATATCTCTAAAGTCAACCACTACCCAACCCATACACACTGTAGATACCGATTTTCACTTCGGCCCACCAACGATACGGCACAGTACAAACCGTCAGATGGGACCAGCCATCGGGGCCCTCCAGACCCAGCAGCTCTAGAGTTTAGCCCGACCTGACCTCAGCTCGGCACATCACATCTCTGCAGGGACGACCTCGCTCTCCGAGGCCGGCCTCCTTAGCCTCAAAGCATGAGCACTTGCTTGCTCGATTAGCTCAGTTCACTCCACGTGGCACAAATCCTGGCACAAATCCGAACGAACAATCAGCCCTCTCTCCCGGCCATTATCAACGGACATTCAATGAATACTCTACGTATTAATAACCACCTGCCTTATTTGCAGCCGCAGTCCATTATCTACGCACATGCCTGATTGGCAGGAGACGGTTCCGTCAAGGAATCCACAGTCCCCATGTCTACCTGACGTGGCGTGACACCCCCACTGCATCTATATAAGCGGTATGATATCTTCGCCGCCAGGTTTATATGGTTCTTTTTACATTCTTTCTACGTTTCTTTGGGCACACAAATCCTAACTCAAACTCTAACGACTATGGGCACATCCACACTCAACTCATACGCAGCCGCCACACAAGCTATCTTACGCTCATCAACTCCTTCCCTTCAACCGTCGCTTGACTTAGGCATCGGAGCGTAGTCAGGGGCTTGCCCCGGTCCTCTGACGTCTCTTCCTTTCTATTTCAGGTACCTGAGCAGGGGGCACAGCCCGACAAAACTTCCCTGTATGGGCTCGCAATTGCGAGATTGCTCATCCTGGTGGTTCAGTCCAGGCGTCCGACGGCCTGATCCGGCCCCTCAAGAATACATGCATCAACAGTTGGTGCTAGAGGGACGGCCTTGTGACAACATTAATTGCATAGGCTATCAACCCAGCATCCTCTTCAGCAATCTCCTCGACGACCGCTTCGCCTCTCCTACAGCGAAGGGCAAGGGTCATGTAAGTTTTTGGGGAACGACATATGTATATCTGTTGCAAGTTATGCCCCCATGGGGCGACCTCGGCGGTTACATCCATATATTGTTCCTTCCTGAGCCACGCCTTACAAGGACGGCCTACACGGTTACACCCATGGTCGGCTCCCTAATAGCTACGCTTCACATGACGACCTCTATGCAGGTCCGCTCTTTACAGCTACGCTTCACATGGACGACCTCAGCGATTACACACACGATCGACTCCTTAACAGGATTTGTTCTACAAGGACAGCTTTGGCGCTCCACATGGAAGGCCTCATCGATTACGCACACGGTCGGCTCCTTAACGGGATTTGTTCTACAAGGACAGGCGATCACCCCCTAGGTTAACTTCCCGACTGCTACACTCCGCAGGAATGACCTCAACGGTAGACACCCAAAGACGGCTTCGGAGATCGACAAGCTTGACTTCTTGGCACAGATCAACCTTCCCTCCAACTCGATGAATCTGCTTGACCAACCCTTGCCTTGTGGGAGAATCTTGCCTTAGCAGCTGGTGTGAGGTCGTGCTACTTCCTTCTGTCGGGCCCAGCTCAGGCTGGGGCCTCCGCCGATGTTCCCCTTATGTTTTTGGCAGGCATCACCACCATCAAACCTAGTTGCCCGTCCAGCTCAATCTCGGAGTTCCGGTCCAAGCCTACTGCCCAACAACGAATTCCGAGCCTCACTCAGTAAACTAAGGGGGCTATACTAGTGCACCGCGTTCAAAGAAAAGTGTCACCTGACTTAGTTTCCCGAGCTCGAGATCGACACACGAGAAGAACATTATAAGAGACAGGTACAAAGATGAAGCGGTTCAAGAAGATTTTGACGAAGAAGAAAAGTTTTCATTCATAAAAGAGTTTTCCTTACAAAAGTCTCCAGTTGACTCATACTGAGTACATATATTTTTACAAGGTTTCTACTCTACCTGGAGGCAGGTTCCCAGCTCCGCCGCACTACCTGGAAAGGTAGCACATGTGATACCCGAGCGACCATGGCTGCATTCAAGGACAAGTTAACCTCAACAATACAGTGTATTGTATGATGAAACCACTTCTCCTTCGGCTGTTGAGGTAATACTGGGTGTGTCGGAGATGCCCTTCGGCTTGGAGACTCATTGCACTAGCTTGACCAACAGCCACCCATAGAAGGTGAACATTGTAGCCAAAGCAACATCACTTATGAGGCTATTGAAGATGCTGCAACAAATGAAGATGAAGACTTTCTGAATGCAAGCATGGTCGTTCAAGGGCCTTGTCATTCCCTTTTATACACCGCCCTGAGTGGGAGCCAGCTGGGGCGATCATAGTCGTCTGATGGAGCTTCATCCGCGCGAACACGCCACAGCCAATCAGGCTCCGCTACAACAGCACCCTTCGAGGAACAAGCCTGTCCAGTCAAATCATGTAATAAATGCAAACGCACTGTAGAAAGCAGAACCAGTCAGTCAATCAATGCAAGCAGTCACATGGGTCTTGAGGACTACTCGAGGGCGGTCCCTTAGCTGTCGCGCTAGGATGACTTCGGCAGTACACCTGAGAATATCGTTAGAGTTCTTCCACTATCGAGGCCTTCGGGTCATGCGTGGCACTTTTGCTGGTGAATCCTCTGGGTCCCAACGCAGCTCTTCTGCAGCGAGGCCTCTGGGTCCCAACACAGACCTCTGGCATTCGACCCAAGTCATGTTACGTCCAAATCAAACACCTTGCCCAGGTCGGGACACTCGATGTCGAGACCTCAAGGTCCCAGCACCGACCTCTGGCACTTGACCCAAGTCGTGGCACATCAGAACTTAGCCCCCAGTCTACACTAGGGCCAATGACCTCTGGCAATCGACTCGGGTCACGCCACGACTTGACGACCTCTTGCATTCAACCAAGGTCATGCCACATCCAAATCAAACGCCATGCCTATGCCTGGGCACTTGATGTCGAGATCTCAGGGTTCCAGCACCAACCTCTGCCACGTCCAAAATGCGATGTCGAGGCTCATAGTCCCGGTGCTGTCAAACAACACTTGACTCTCGTCGTGCTAAGTCTAGCCCCTAACTCAGGTTGGGCCTCGCTGGACTGACATCCACGTCCCATCGTTATTATTCTTTTTTGCTATTCTGACATTTGATTTATCCCTTTCAAGCTCAGATGAGAGCTTTAGTTTGGCACAACACTGCCAAAAGCCCCCTATCTGCAGCTGGAGCGAGATCCCGCTACCTTCCTCTGTCAAGCCCCCAGCTCGGGCTGGGGCCCTCACCAGTACTGTCCTCAAGTTCATTTCGGCCAAGTACCATAAACAAGTCAACATGCAAGACGAGGCATCACAAAAACAGACAATAGAGTCACAACAGTCAGTAACAAAGAAAAGCTCCTTTCATTCATTCGTGCCACACAAGTACAAAAATGTTGTCTTGCAGCCTACACATTTAAAAAACTAGTCACACGGCGGGCCCCAAGGTGGGCTCACCCTCGTCAAGGGCAGCTCCACCATTAGAACCCATCCAAGCCGGGGTCCCAGCAGCAGTGGCAGGAGCAGCATCCTTCTCCAGGAAGGAAAGCATGCTAGCATGTTCTGGCTACATTTCTGAAAACATTCTTTGCATAATCTCGGTGTCGAAGTCCATCTCAGCTTGAGCTTTCGCCTTCTCCAGCTCGCGACGGTGGGCCCTTGCCGCCAGGACATGTTCCTTCAGCTCTTCCTTCTCTTTCTCGGATCGGCGCAGACGAGCTCTCTCCTCCAATTCCGCGTTCTGCAGGCGGAACATATCCCGGAAATAGGAGAGGTCATCCTCCAGCTATGCCGCCCTGTCTCTGCACATGCGGAGGCTGTGGTAGAAGTGACATAGCTCCGCTTGCTCCTACACAAACAAAGAAGAAAAATAAGTACCAGAGGCACGAAGATCAGAGACCACCATGGTACTTACCTGGCTGACCCGCTGTAGGGTTAGCTTAAACCTCTCAGGATCCAGCCGGAGCAAGCCAGCCACATCTATAGCCTCATCCAGCATGTAGTCGAGCGTCTCAATGCCGAAGTGCTTGGCATCGTCTTTGACCTCATGGCGGGGTAGCAGGTCTCCTCTAGACTGGCATGCCAGCCTGATCCTCTTCGACGACCGACCAGCAGATGCCCTTTCATCTGCATGGGCCTTCCCCTTCCGAAGTTAGTTGTCCGGGACACGACGGTGGGCTTCGGCCCCTTCAGCCAAAGTGTCCCGAACCACCGAAGGAGGCTAGTTAACCTCAACACTAGGTTGGTGGACTACAGACTGCACAGCCCGAGCACCGCCACTGCGAAGTCGTTGCCTCTCCGTCGTAGCGATGGGTCCCCAGCCTTCTAAGGACGGGCCATACCTCTCACCTCTCAGGGGATGATAAGCTTTCCAACGGAAAAACAGATCATTCGGTCACTGATCTAGAAAGGAGCTGTGACGTGTGAACAAAAAGGAAGAAAGGGGAGGAGATGCGCGGACAGAGACTACTGTTTTTCTTTTCCTTTTAACATAATCTCTAAGAAAATTAACGGGATACAGTGGCGAATAGTGGCGATCACCTGATCCAGCGGTACTGATCACAATCGTCCAAAGATCTACGCAACCGGTTAGTTACCGTACGACATGCCAGCAAACCGTCTTGTGCCACGTCAACATTCTGTGAGAAATGGGCTTGTCCTTTCACATCCTACATTAAATGCGGGTCATTCCAACACAGTCACCTCGCATTCCAAGGACGAACGTTGCATCAGCAAACAGAGTGGGATCACTTCTTCCAAGACGCAGCCTTACGAACTTCTCATTCCCAAAGCGAAGAGCATTATCCAATCAGATGAGGTCGGCAGAAGTCTCGTATCCCCTTAGCCCTGGGTGACGGCTCAGTTTCACCTCCCGACCTCGTGACAATGGTGCGGGTTGGCAGCACCCAATCTCAGCATCTTAACCCTATCAAATAATACTCAGCCTTTGGCTACGCTAAACTTAACCCTCCAGCTGAGGCTGGGGCTATTCTTTGTGTTAATGGTTGTCTAGTTGTTTTCAAGCATTAGGATGAAATCCTACATCAGCAGTTTGATACAAGACCATGCTCCCAGCTCAGGCTAGGCCCCTCGGTATCATCTTCAGAGATCCAAGCACGAGTATCACAACCCATAAGTTCCTCTGCCAAAGGCTACGGAACTTAAAAGCTGCAAACCCATCGGGCAAAGCCAAGATGTTCCAAATATGATGCAAGCACATCTATTCAAAGTCTTCCAAACTCAACACAGTACAACACTCAGTCTACCGAGCTCGGACAGACACAGAAATAGCAGGCATTGCAACAAGACAATCGCAGCGATTGACAAAATAAATTCCTTTCATTCATATTGACAGTGGTTACAAAAATCGCCGATCAACGACGTTCAACTTCAAAAGCAAAAGAAAAGAAAATTACACAGCATGCCCCGGGCCTGGTTCGTCTCCACCCGGTGCATCCTCACCTCAGGGACCGCTGGCAAACCCACCAGCTGCGTTCTTCATCAGCTCTTCCTTGGCTCGCTGCAGCTGGTCCTATAGATGCATCCTCTCCTCATCCGATCGACTATACCATGGAGCCATGTATTCTCCACCTCCAGCTCCCTCGCCCGTCTCCTCGGCGGTGAAAGCTGTGAAAGTAGCGGCATAGCTCTACTAGATCCTACACACAGAGAAAGAGTTGAGCCGAAGTCAACGCACTGAAGACAATGGCGATAACGAAGCTCACCATTCCCATGCGCTTAAAAGCCCAGGAAACATGAAGATCCGCAGCTCAGGCTGGCCAACGACTGTTTCACCCGTCGCATCCAACATGTGTTCCAACATCTTCACGCCGAGGAGCTTGACATCCACTTTGGGGTCACGCTTCGGCCACACTCATTGGTCTGCCGCCATATTATCGGAGTGATCCCAACCAGGCTGGGGGGTTTGCCCTGCCTCGGGGTGGTGGTGGCCCCGACGCTCTCTCAGGATGCACCACCCTGGCCCTCCTAGGTGGCAGCGCAACAGAAGGTCTCTCATCTACATGCCTTTTCCCTTCCACAGACGCTCGGCCAGAGCATAAGGGTTGGACTCAACTTCCTCCTACGCAATCACTGGAGACCTTTGCTCAACCTCAACAGTGCTCAGAATAGAAGTAAACCATTCAACCTGAGCACGCCTGCTCGCCTTGTCTACATACTCATTTTCCAAGAACACAATGTCTATTTCTTCCTCAGAAGTCTCGACCGGAGCAGACTAGCTCTCCGACGTCGACGGCTGAGACACCGATCGCGTGGCCTAAGAATCGCTATGACTGGAGGAGCTGATGTGCCTAGACATGACATCATCACAAAAGACGATAATGAAGAAGGAAAGAAAACAAGAATGCAAGTACGAACTCTTGCTGTCCTCTTTTCTTTATAAACCAAGAGACGGCAGGAAACAACACCAACCGTCAGATTGGAGCATTCTACGCCATTTGATCATCGTGACAGGCCAACTTCCACCAACTACGAATCAAGCAACGCCACGTCGACGACTCCTCGAAAACTAGAACTGACCACTCATATCCCGCATTTAATGTGAATCGTGTCAATAGTTCCTTCTCCACATCCCGACACTCCTGTCCCAGAGAGATGGCGACTACGGACGCACGCCATCAAGAGTGCACTTCCACCCCAGCGACGATATCCATTCCTTTTTCTCGAAGCAAGTCAGACTGACCAGATGGGGTTAGCCACAGCCTTAGTTCAGTTTCGTCTCACCATTTCTCCACTCTCGACCTCATGGTCACAGCTCGGGTCAACATTGCCTAGCCGAGGAGACGATGGGCCATTGTAGATACTGATTTATACTTGGGCCCACCAGCGATACGATACGGTTCAGTACATCCTGTCAGATGGGACCCGCCATCGGGGACCTCCTAACCCAACTGTAGAGGTTAGCTCAACCTGACCACAACTCAGCTCAGCATATCTCTGCAAGGACGACATCGCTCCCCGAGGTCGGCCTCCATAGCCTCAAGGCCCGACCACATGCTTGCTCGGTCAGCTCAGTCCACTCCACGTAGCGCAAATCTAGCAAATAATCAGCCCTCACTCCCGGTCGTTATCAACGGACATTTAATAATACTCCACGTGATAATAACTGTATGCCTTATCTGTAGCTGCGGTCCATTACCTCATGACACATCTGCACACAAGTCTAATTGACAGGAGACGGTTACGCCAGGGTATCCACGGTTCCCACGTCTATATAACGTGGCGTGACACCCCCACGGCATCTATATAAGCGGTATGATCTCTCCGCCACTGGTATGTTCTTTTTATGTTCCTTATACGTCTCTTTGGGCACGCAAACCCTAACGCAAACCTTAACGGCTATGGGCACATCCACACTTAACCCATACGTCGTCGCCACACACAGGTTATCTTACGCCCATCACCTCCTTCCCTCTAACTGTTGCCTGACTTAGGCATCGGAGGGTGGTCGGAGGGTCTGATAGATCCGGCCTTTTGGGGCCTGTTTATGTTATTTTATTAGTGTAGGGGTATTTGGGTAAGTAGACATTTAGTTGAATTATTATAAATAAGGGGGATAGCCAGCCGGCCCTAGGCAGGTGAAAATTGATTGTTTTGATAAATCGGAGAGAAAGATCTTTGTTCTACTGGATGGTGTGGATGTCTCCTATCAATCGGCGTCTTGGGAGGACGATTAACCCTAAAATTGTAATCAACGATCCCTTTTATTTTCAGTTTTATTAATAAAATTGCAGATTTGTGTTCGATTTCTACCAAATTTGGTATCAGAGCGTATCGATACATGACGACGTCGACGAGGGCCAAAGATCGAATTGATCTGTGGAGGAGAAGCTTAATGGGAGATCGAGGATGTTAAGAAAACCCTAATGGAGCACGACGATGCAATTGCAAAATTGACGTCTTCCGTGGAGCGGATTGCAGCTTCCAACGAGAGGATCACGGCTTCCAACGAGAGGATCACGGCTAGACAAGACAAACAAGACGAGGCCCTCGCGCAAATCATCTTCCAACTCTTGATCCTCGCCGCAAAGGGAGGGAAGACGATGCGAACCCTAGTTCTTCGATAAAGGTGCCACCTTTGGACGGCGCAAACCCTAGTTCTTGGAAAAAGGTGCCACCTTTGGACAAGGGGAAGGAGAAGATGGAGAAAATTGACGAGGGTTTGCTCTCCGATGCCGAGGAGTACTATGAAAAGGAGGAAAATCTGTGGATGGACGATGAGTTCGTCGAAAATCAACGGAGGGGCAAAGGAAGCCGGTCGAACCCCGAAGGCCAACCTTGGGGGCGGCCGGCCCCAAATCTAGGCGGGGGCAGCTGCACCGCCAAAGAGGGGCACCAGTAGGGGGCCGAGCCCTGCCGGCCCTCGACAGGGTCGGCCGACCTTGCTGGACACACCAGAGAGGCCGCCGGCCCTCCGGCAGCCCTGGCAGGGGCCGCCAGGGGCTCGACAGCTTGCAGCAGCCCACTGGCAGCCGCCAGGGGTTTTCCCAACCACGCGAGCCCCGTTCTGTTGTTTTTCGGCCTCCCGTGAGGCATCCCGGCTATGAGCACTATCAACCGCCCAACGGCTATCCAGTGCAGATACAATGCGATGGGTTTTATCATAATGCTGAAGGAGGGATGGCTACAATGAAGATGGAGGGGGATGTGCCTATAATGGTGGTGGTGACTGTGGAGGCTACGGAGGACGAGAAGGGGGTCCACGAGGGGGCCATGGAGACCGTGGGCGGGGACCACATGGAAGATTTGAGACACATCAAGAGAGGTGGCAACACTATCATCAGCATAGACACGAAGACGATTGGGCAGACTAAGGGCATTTTGGGGTTGATGGCAGAGTATGGAAGTTGAAGACGTTCGTGTTTGAGGGAGAGAATGAGCATGCATGGATTTATAGGGCAGAGAGGTTCTTTACTGTATTTCGCATGACGGAGGTACAAAAGTTGGAGGCGGTGACTGTATGTATGGAGGGGAGGGCCTTAGGATGGTATCAGTGGAGGGAGCAGCGGCACCCCTTTCACAGTTGGGAGGAGATCAAGTACCGCATACTAGAGAGGTTTCGAGAGCCACATGAGAAACATTCATGAGCAGTTGTATGCGCTCAGGCAGGACGGGCCTGTCAGGGAGTACATAGAGAAATTTGAGGCCTTCTCAGGGCGAGTGCGAGAGGTCTCTGATGAGTCACTGGAGGGCACTTTCATGAAGAGCCTCCAGCCTTATTTGCTCAGGTATTCGCCCATACAAATCTCAGGGGCTGGTGGAGGTCATGGAGATGGCACACAAATGGTAGAGGACCACCAGATGGAGTAGATGAGATCCAAGGGCAGTTTGGGTGGACAGGGTCAGATGGAGTTCCAGCAGCGACAGAGGGGCTAAAGGCGGCTACAGTGACAGATCATGCGAGCAATGAGAAGATTGAGGAGAAGAGCAGCGCACTTCCAGCAGGTGATCAGTTCAGAAGAATGACTGACGCCGAGATAAGAGAGAAGATGCAGAAAGAGCTGTGTTTCAAATGTGATGAGAGGTTCACCCCCAGTACACCATTGTGGGGTGTGCAAGCTGCAGGTGCTGATAGCCGGGGACGAGGAGGATGGAATGGAGGATGAAGAGGCCTGAGTGAAAGACGACTCCCACTTGGAGTAGGACCGCCAAAGACTTCATGCACCACCTTGAGGACAAGGTGGTTTTCGGGGGAGTAGTGATAGATCCGGTCTATTTGGGACATTTTTATGTTATTTGATTAGTGTGGGGATATTTGGGTAATTAGACATTTAGTTGGATTATTATAAATAAGGGGGATAGCCGGCCGGCACCTGCCGGTCGGCCCTAGACAAGTGAAAATTGATTGTTTGATAAATTGGAAAGATAGATTTTGGTTCTACGGGAGGGTGCGGATGTCCCCTATCAATCAGCGTCTTGGGAGGGCGATTACCCCTAAAATTGTAATCAACTATCCATTTTATTTTCAATTTTATTGATAAAATTCCATATTTGTGTTCGGTTCCTACCAGCCCTCCCCCCGATCCGGGGGGCTCGTCCTTGGTCCTCTTACGTCTCTTCCTCTTTATGTCAGGTACCAAAGAAGGGGGCATATCCCCACGAAACTGCCCGGCCCAGGCTTGTTTGTTGTCGGATTGCTTGCCCCGACGGTTCGGTCCATGAGTCCAACAACCTGATCCGACCCAGCGAGAATCCATGCATCAACACGCAGAATAAAACTAACTAGCAAGAACTCTTTTGCCAACCACGTCGTCATTTCCAAGCAATAAACCATGTTGCATCCTTTCTCAACTCGTTTGCAAAATATGTAGTTGTTTCAATGCAATAACCATGGTGCATGCTTTCTCAAAAGGATTTTTTTTCATATGCACAGGTAGATAAAAGATTTCAAGGAAAATGATTGTTCAACCGTCTTGCATGTTTTTAAACCACAAATAAAGCGGAGAAGAGATAATTTTATCTCCTATATGTCTACTCCTGCCCAGAAATTGGCCAGATCAAGGGGCAGCATACCCCAAGTTCACACATCACTAATCAAAATTTATATTTTCAATTTAAGGGTATGAGGAGCATTGACATTATAATGTATATTAACTTTTTAGTGTAAAATTATGTAAAGTATCATTTATAAGTTTATATGTATTTTTATACACTTTCCATCCCATCAAAGGAGAGAGAGTCTATCTTTCGTATATAAACTAGTCATAACTCGTGACCATATGTCACGGGCCTATTCAAAAAAATTCCTCAAAAAATTTCAACCCATTCAAAATCTCCACACAAAATATTTGGTCTCTCCAAAATCCCCAAAAAAATTTGCATCCTCCTTTAAAATAGTCCCTCAATAAAAAATTTTGACCACATTCAAACTAAAATTTAGTTCCTTCAGAAAATTTAGTTCCTCTCAAAGTTTAGTTCCCATCAGATTTAGTTCCGACCAAAATTTTAAATTAAAATTTAATTTCCTCCCAAGAATTTAGTTCCAAAAATTTTAATTCCCTCAAAATTTAAAATTTTAATTCCCAAAATTTATTTCTCTCCAGATTTATTTCCCCCCTCAAAATTTTCAGAAACTCTCATCTTATCCATTGATTCATCAAGATTCAATGCCAGTCATCTTCAAGGTTTTAGGTCTCGGTATCGGTTTCGGTTTCGGTCTTTCGAAAATTTAGGTTTCGATATCGGTATCGTCCGTTTCGGTGGTTTCGGTAGTAAGTTTCGGTTTGTCCGTATCGGTAGTTTCAAATATTTGTTTTACATTTGGAGTCTTCACCAATACTTTGGTTGCTACTTGCATTATACATTTTGCTATTTGGGTTAAGTTTTTTGAACTAACTGAATTTTTTTGAACTAGGTAATGCAGGGAGAAAGATGAAAAACACTAAATGACAGAGCTACAATAGCTACTCACATTGCACAGTTTGCAAAACATATTATTTATTTACAAGTTTGCCATTAAATTGTAAAAGACAATGGTATACTTGTAAATATGTTTAGTAAAGTGTGTAACATGAGTAGCCCACGTTCATAAATGGCCAACTTTCAGCCTTGCTTGACCTAAAGCCCACCGCCTGCTCTCTTTTCTTGGAGGCATGCTATACCTAAAGCCCCCACTCCTCTTTTCTTGGAGACAGGCAGCCATTTTTGAAGCGTCGGAGGAAGACTCAGGTAAGTACTTTCTCCTCCTCTCTTCTTCTTCTTCTTCTTCTTCTTTTGAATCTGTTGCCATTTCTTGCTGTTCCTCTCTATTTCTCTCTTTCATCTTTCTCTTTTTCTTCTTTTTCTTCTATTTTTTTTCTTTTGTTTGACTTTTTTAATTTCTGTAGGAGCCGAAACTGACCGATTTTGGCCAGTTTCGGCCGAAACTGACCGGTTTCGGTAAGTTTCGGCCGAAACTACCGAAACCGAGTTTTATACGTAAGTTTCGGATCGGCCCCCTCCGAGACCGATCCGAAACCGCCGAAACCGAGAGGTTTCGGCCGAAACCTAGAACCATGGTCATCTTACTAATACTACCCATCCTTTTGTCTTTAGACAGCAAGCCCATTCGAAAACATCTCTCATTTGTATAATAAATGGTAGTCGGGGTCCATATTTTTGTTGATCTTTTTAAAGAAACGTTTTTGTATATCTTTATTATCCATTCATCCATAAGAAAAAATGCTTTTCTAGAAGAACATGCATAATAAAATATTTTCCTAATTTTCGGGATGACTATAGAATATGGACCAGGACCGATGAATTCCTTTTTTTTGTTTTTCCCCTTGTTTTAACCTTACATGAGGCTACCTGCCCACACGGGAGTCCAGTTACATGTGCTTTCCCATTAATTATAATTACACACAAATGAGCTTTATACTCATATATGTGTGTGTGCGCGCGCGCTATGTGTGTGCGTGTATGTGTATCTTTGTACGTGTATGTGTGTGCGTGTATGAGAACAATAGTTATCATACGATATATGAGCATGTATGACATGCAACGGTCCTAAAAGTCCAATCCATTATTTTTTACGATCCGCACCACACCGTTGATTTTAATTTTCATATTCTAAAACCCAAAACAACAAAGATTTAATGAACCTAAATCTTTTTGCTCGTTGATTTACTTGTTCGAAAATTAACGATTTTACAACAATAAATCGACAAGCAAAAAATATTGGGTTCATTAGATCTTTGTTGTGTTTAGGTTTTAGAATATGTACATCAAAATGAACTGCATCTATCGCTCAAAAATGTGGAGTGGACTTTGAATGCGTCATATGAACAAGCACTTATATATCAAATAATACATATAAATAAAAATCGGGTGGTACTTGATAAAAATGTTTAGGTCGCACCTGGTGAGTTTCTATTGATCGAGGGAAAAACAAGCACGTGAGCTATACATATATTTACTTTTTCTCAGGCAATAAAAATACATTACATCAACATACCCGATCATTTTTTATCAGATCCCACCTGTTTTCTATTAATCTCATATATTATATATCAGAAAAAAGAATACGTGTTGACCGCGCGTGAAATTTCTTGTATTGTCAGCACTGTTTATATAAAAAAAATTCGAAAACTTTTTTGGGTTTTGTTCTACACCTCATGAAGATCACACCAAAAATCAAATGAATCCAACGATATTTGACCCTCGATCTACCGTTGCAAGTTCAAAAGTTTTGGAAGAATAGAACTTTTTGCAACAGGTGGATCGAAAGTCAAATACCCATTAGGGTTCACTCATATTTGGGGTTTTGAGGTTTTAAAATGTGCACAACGACCCTTAAAAACTTTCAAACTTTTTTAAATATAAACCCGAGCTGACAGCGCATTAAATTTCTTACAATGTCAGCACACGTACATTAACCTCAATATATAGAATAACTAGTTATAACCCGTGCACGCGGGCACAGTTCATTTAAGGTTTTCCTTTGCGAAATCTTTGTTCCCCGAAATTATTTTTCAAAGCCAAAATTTAAAAGAAAAAAATTAGCTTACAATATTTAGCGGCACAGGCGTCTTCGGCGTGGGTGCCTTCGGCGTGGAACAACAAATTCAGCGCATGCGCCTTCGACACAGAGCACCAAATTCGACGTGGATGTCTTCGGCGCAGAACAACAAATTCGACGTAAAACAACAATTTCGACGCATGTGCCTTAGACGTGGAACAACAAATCAGCGTTAAAAATGGCGCGGGCGCCTTCGGCGCGGGACAACAAATTCAGCGCATTCGCCTTCGACACAGAAAACCAAATTCGACGTTGGTGCCTTCGGCGCAGAACAACAAATTCGACGTAAAACAACAATTTCGGCGCGGGTGCCTTAGGCGCGGAACAACAAATCAGCGTTAAAAAATTTAGCGGGCGCGGCTTCATATACGTATAATCCGTGCCCGTGGGACACTGTTCATTTAAAAATCTTGGACCCACTAATTTTAAACAAACATCAATAATTATTAGTTTTCCCTAAAATATCAGCAGATGAGATCGAAATTTTACAGGGTTTCGCAACGCGGATCAATGAGTTGGCAGCATCTCCCGCATTCATTCTCCCACAGCTCGCGTTCATTCCCAAGATGAGATTGTGTGTGTGCACAACATTTTTTTCATAACTAATATTAAAAGGCAATTCCTAATTTCAATGTTTTTGTGTATTCCCAACAAATTTCTCTTCAAACCAAAAATTTCCCTCCAAAACTTGATGTGACATTGCCACATAGGACAAATTCAAAATCTGCCCTCAATTATAATATAGATGAGAAACTTATGATATATATGACTAAGTCATATATGCGCATCGCAAAGTTCACCATCTTCTATTTTTTCGGATGATCGAAACCGTTCATTTTGATCTTCATATTCTAAAAACCAACTACATTAAATACTGGGTGAACCCAATGAGTTTTTACCATTCATCCAGTCATCGCAAATTTAACGATTTCACATAAATTAAATTTTTTAGGATGGATGGATGACCAAAAACTCTTGGGTTCACATAATATTTGATGTTTTGGAATTTTAGATTATGAAGAACAAAATGAACGGTTCCGATCGTATAAAAAATAATAAAGGGCGGAGTTTTCAAGAGTAATATATATGACTTAACCACATATTTCACATATTTCACATTATTCTCATATATATAAGAAAAAAGAATATAAGTCGATAGCGTAGGAAATTTCCTACACTATCAGATCGGTTTATATTTTAAAAAATTTGAAATTTTTTGGATTTTGTTCTATACATCATGGATGAACACCGTATCAAAAATCAAGTGAATCCAACACTATTTGACCCTCGATATACTTGTTATAAATTCAACGATTTTGAAAGAATATAACTTTTTGCAACGGATGGATCGATGGTCAAATACTCTTAAGGTTCACCCATATTTAGGGTTTTGGAATGTGTACAACCTTAAAAAAATTCAGACTTTTTATATAACCCGTGCCGACAATGCATGGAATTTCATGTGTTGTCAGCATACCCATAATCCCATATATATATATATATAAAATAAGGAAAAAGGGGATCTAAGGTGCCTCCTTAGATGAAATCTAAGGAGGCACCCTCATGTTCGCATCTCCTACAAATTTTTTTGAATTTTTTTCATGGGGTTGTTGTTCACATCATGGATGATCAACATACCAAATTTCATGGGATTTCAATACTTTTTGAGCCACCATCTACCCTTTACAATTTCAACGGCCTGAAAACGTGCTGAAAACCCCACGAAGTTGCAAGTGGTAAATGGTGGCTCAACAAATATTGGAATCCCTTGAAATTTGGTATGTTGATCATCCATAAGGTGAACAACAAACCTATGAAAAAAAATTTCAAAAAAATGTGAGAGATGGGGGGAAATGAATGCGCCTCCTTAGATTGAATCTAAGGAGGCACCTTAGGATCCCTTTACCCATATTATAATAATAGGTATCATATGACATATGTGGTTAAGCCGCATCTACGCTTCCAAAACTTCACTCTCCGTTACTTTTTTAAGAATAAAAATGTTCATTTTGATCTATATATTCTAAAACATCAAAACACGAAATATCAAATGAACCAAAGGAATTTTACCCGTTCGTCAACCTGTCGTAAATTTAATGATTTTGCATGAATGTTCTTCCAGGTAGATGAAGAGGCAAAATCCCTTGAATTCATCTGATATTTGTTGTTTGGGGTTATTGAATATGAATACCAAAATAAACGGTTTTGTTCCTCCAAAAAATAACCAAGGTTGTAGTTTTGAAGAACGTATTTAAGGCTTAACCACTTATATCATATGATACCCATATTTCGTCTGTGCGTATGTATGTATAGAAGCTACAAGTATGTTGGTATAGAAGCTGCAAGGGGGATATGTGTGCATTTGTCTTGTGTCCATACGTATGTGTGTGTATGCGTGAGCGTGCGTTTGCATACTAAAGCCTTTTTGGTGCTCAGGGTTTATCACGAGGGAAGAGTAATTTCATAGGCCAGTGGAGAGAACTTTAAGGGTCATGTACAGGTAATTTTTCTGAACAATGTCATGTTAGCATCCTATATATGATTCCTTATTGGGACGGAATCTTTTGTGAGCATGTAACTCATTTATGAAAAAGGTTGCCCACATTAATCAGTCAAACCCACCAGAATAAAGTGATTATGATGATCATTCACCAGAGGATGACTGGAGTCATCTGCTTAAAGACCCTCACTCTCAAACCTAAATACTCATTAAACTGTGTTTCCCTATAAGAGCTATCCTCCATAATGTTATTAACATCCAAGAGTTGATGGCATACTATAAACTGACCTTGCTTTTGTACAACCACATATTTCTGAGAATCTTCGCCATTCACAGAACATTTTGCTTAAAGACCCTCCCTCTCAAACCATGTATACTCTTCAAACTAAGAGTCGTCCCACTCAGAGAGTCGTCTCTTTTTGTACAACCACATATTTCTGAGAGTCATCTGCTTAAAGGCCCTCCCTCTCAAACCATGTTTACTCTTTAAACTGTGTTTCCCTTTAAGAGCTATCCTCCATAATGTTATTAACATCCAAGAGTTGATGGCATACTATAAACTGACCTAGTTTTTGTACAACCACCTATTTCTGAGAATCTTTGCCATTCACAGAACATTATGCGCTTGTGGAATGACTGATAAAGAACTTGAAGAGCCAGCATTTTCACAAGAATTGTTCAGATAACCCAAGACATAGGACACATGTTTATACACAACTGAGCATTATGCATCATGGAACTGTGATTTCCCCTAGATGGAGCATATATTTCAATACTAAGCTGGCTTGTACCTTCTACCTTGCTTCCCTCTTGGTTCTACTGCACATCTGGTGACTCCCCCTTGTATGATTAAAATAGGCAAATCACTGTGTATGTAAGAAAGTTCTGGTTTCTTCTTTTTGTGTACTGGCACACTTACATCGACGCCACTAAAACATAAAAGAGCATTTGAAATTAAAATCTATGCCAAAATCACCTATCCATCTTTTCCTGTTTTGCAAAAGTAAGCATGTTTTACAATGTTGAACGTCCATGAAGGAGAAGATGGGCTGCTTTGCAGAAGTGACTTGCACGATCCTCCATAAAAGAGTTTGATATACATGGCCCATCGTATTAGCTTGAAAAATCATGTATGATACACCAATCCCATCATATGATACACCAATCCCATCATATTGAAATTTAAATAGTGTGGCAGCAATTGTACTAATGAAACCACAATTTTTACATATTAGATTGTCCCGAAAATACTTTCAATGTCAAGTTATCCATAAAAAGTACAGCATATAAACATCTATGACAATCGCTTATGCATCTGCATCTGGAGATTCTACATCCATATACTAGATGTTTCTAATAGGATAGCAAATTTCACCGATCGGAAATTTTTGGACAAAAGTATTTGTTTTGCTGCAGCCTCCACAGGTCAAGTAAAATGCATCACATATAATTGAACCAGCAAAATAGCATTATGTGCATAATTATGTCTTCAAGTGATGCATGTGAAAGCAATCACCATCTGTGAAGATGACATGAATAATCATGCATCTACTTCTAAATCATTTATGAAAAAACTTTGAGTTTAATGAAAAACCTTATTTAGAAATTGTTTGGAGAGAATGTGGAATAATACCAGAAGAATCCATGATGAGGAAGGAAGAAGAAGTATCCATGATGAGGAAGGAAGAAGAAGTGGGTTTGAGTCTTCTTGTTAATCGTAGAATGGAGAGAGGGAGATGAGAAGCCATGTTCTTCTCTCTTTTGTCTTACGCACTTTTCTAAATGAGAGCGTACATCAACAAGGGACCACACCCCCTTATTTATAGATTTTGCATTTTACTAATCAGCCCATCATTAATTAGTAATTGCATCAGAAATTCCACACATTTGCAAATAAGTCACCACACTTATTATTAATTAAATAGGACCATAAAACTTAATTTGATCATTACAATTAGGTCCTAAATCAATTTTTTTAGTAATATATGCGACAATTAATCAGCACATGTGCGTCCACACGTCCAAATGCAAATACAGGTTATATACAATGATATGAAGTCCATAATTCCAACAATCTCCCACTTGGACTACATAGCTATACGTATAAATAACTCATCTTGATCACACATAAATTACTCTGTAAAACTGAATGTGTGTGCACAACTGAATTTAAAACATCGCGTCCATTAGTCTCACCGATACAGGAACCAAAGGAGCAGTTGTTGCCAAATTTCATGCAACTAAACTCGCATTGATTACAAGTATCAATTCAACTAAATGACATAGATAGTGTGGATGTGTGGCATGGAAATTGCATGCTAAGTGATCTAGGCATGCCTATTTCCAACTGGTCCAACTGAAAGTAAACTTATGAGATCGGAGTTCAGATCATAATAATACTGAATGAACTGAATACTATATAAATAGTCGAAATAATGTCATGACATTACTATATGTATTAAGCTGGACAAACATAAAATACTCCCACTTTTCAAATGGCATCTAAATCTATAACACCCATATGAGTTACATGCTCATGAAAAGCTGAAGGCGTTAATGCGTTAGTGAGCAGATCCGCAACCATATAATTTGTCCATATATGCTCAATACTTATTAAACCATTCTGAACTCTTTCTTTCACAACTAGGAATTTGATGTCTATATGCCTAGATTTAGACGAACTCATGGTGTTATTGGAATATAAGACTGCTGCTCTATTGTCACAATATAATTTGAGTGGCCTTTCAATGCCGTTGACAATTCGCAGTCCTGAAATGAAGTTTCGCAGTCATTTTGCATGATTTGATGCCCTGTAGCATGCAACAAACTCTTCCTCCATAGTAGATGAAGCAATGAGAGTTTGCTTAGTACTTCTCCATGAAATCGCACCTTTGGCTAGTAGAAAAATGTAGCCAGATGTGGATTTTCTACTGTCTTAGCATCCAGCAAGGTCGGAGTCAGAATACCCAAAGATCTCAAGATTATCTGACCTCCTATATGTGAGCATATAACCTTTTGTCTTCTCTAAGTATAAAAAGACTCTTTTAGCTGCTACCCAATGTTCTCTTCCTAGATTGCTTTGGTATCTGCCTAGCATTCACACTATAAATGCAAGATCTGGTCGAGCGCATACTTGTGCATACATAAGACTTCCCACTGCAGATGCATATGGGATATTCTCCCTATACTTGGCTTCAATATTATTATTTGGACACTGCTTAAGACTAAATTTGTCTCCTTTTGACACGGTGTCATGTGGTCTACAATTTTGCATGCCAAACCTTTGCAGTATCCTTTCGATGTAGCCCCTTTGTGATAATCCAAGAATTCCTCGTGAACGATCACGATGAATTTGGATTCCTAACACATATGATGCTTCTCCAAGTCTTTCATATCGAAATGTTCTGATAGAAATTTCTTGGTATCCTGAAGAAGCTTTACATCACTGTTGGCAAGCAAAATATCATCGACATATAATACCAGAAATATAAACATACTCCCACTGAACTTATGGTAAACACAATCTTCAACAATGTTGGGCTCAAAACCAAATGAGAGAACAATTTGATGAAATTTAAGGTACCATTGACGAGATGCCTGCTTGAGCCCATAGATAGACTTTTTTAGTTTGCATACCAAACTGTTATCTCCTTTTGGAGATAACCCTTCTGGTTGCACCATATAGATGGTTTCCTCAATGTCACCATTGAGAAAAGCCGTCTTTACGTCCATCTGATGTAACTTCAAGTCAAAATGTGCCACAAGTGCCATTATGGTCCTAAAGAAGTCTTTCGACGAAACAGGAGAGAAAGTATCTTTATAATCGATACCTTCTCTTTGAGTAAATCCTTTTGCGACAAGACGTGCTTTATATCTTTCCACATTACCTTATGAATCTCTTTTGGTTTTGTAAACCCATTTACAACCAATTGATTTCACACCTTTAGGTAATGAGACAAGGTCCAAAACGTCATTGTCTTTCATGGATTGAATTTCCTCACACATGGCTGTGATCCATTTCCGAGAGTTTGAACATTCGATCGCTTCGTGAAAGGTGACCGGGTCATCACCCACTGGACCATCGTTGACTTCATGCTCATTGAGAAATACAATATAGTCACTTGATATTGCACTTCTCTTTTCTCATGTGGATCTCCGTATATGCATTATTTCTTCTTGAATTTGAGGGTGTTGAGTTTGATCTTGGGGTTAAGTTTGATCTTGAGGTTCCTCCTGAGTCACTATTTGAGAAACTTTGTTTTGATGGATGGAAGGTTCGCCAACTTCACTTACTGGATATTACGGAAAAATTACACCAGGAATGAAAACCTGGTCATAATTGGCAACAACTAAAGGAGAAGGTGTTATTGAATCCTCCTCAAAAGTGAAGTCATTATTCTTATCTTCTCCCCCCCCCAAACTCAACATCCTTAAGGAACCAAGCATTTCTCATCTCAAAGAATGTTCTTTTCTTGGGATCGTAGAATTTATAACCCCGTGATCTTTCAGTGTATGCCACAAAATAGCTACTAACTGTTCTTGATTCCAGCTTTTTCTCGTTTGGCCTATAAGGTCTAGCCTCAACTGGACATCCCCATACTCGTAAGTGCTTTATGACAGGTTTTCTACCTGTCTATAACTCATAAGGGGTATTGTTAGTAGCTTTAATTGGAACACAGTTGAGTATATAGACGGCAGTTTTTAGCGCATCACCCCAAAGTGATTGAGGTAAGGTTGTATGAGAAATCATACTCCTTACCGTATCCTTAAGGGTTCTATTTCATCTGTCGGCTACACCATTCATGCTAGGAGAGCCTGGCATGGTATACTGAGGGACGATCCCACAATCATCTAAGTATTGCGCAAACGGACCTGGATGTTCACCTGATCCATCATATCGACCATAGTATTCACCACCACGGTCTGATCTAACAGATTTAATAGTCTTTCCAACTTGATTTTCAACTTCGGTTTTAAAAGACTTAAAAACATCCAGAACCTGTGACTTCTCATTTATTAAATAGAGGCAACCATAGCGAGAGAAATCATCAATGAACGTAATAAAATACCGTTGACCATTCCAAGCAGTTGTAGGAAATGGTCCACAAATATCGGTATGTATTAGTTCTAAGACATCTTTAGCTCTCTCAGTCCCTATATATCTCTTGTTTGTTATTTTGCCCTTTATGCACTCAACACATATTTCCATATTATTTGTTGTATCAAGTTTATCGAGAATTCCATCAGTCACAAGTCTGTCAATTCTCCTTTTGGATATATGACCAAATGCATGTGCCATAATGAATAAGAATTCTTGTTTGGCAATTTACGTTTTATGCCTCTAGTTTCAGCTGTTTGGGACTCATGGTTTGTGCCAACCATATCAAGCATACATAGATTGTCATTATAATATAAAGTACTAGTTCCAACACATTTAGAATTAAGAAACAAATTTTCTTTCCTGTTTCCAAAAGACAATATAACATTCATTGTCGAGAACATGAACTGAAACTAAATTCTGTCTAAATGACGGTACAATCAAAGTATTCTTTAATTCTAAATAAAAACCAGTACACAATAACAATCTAAAAGTCCATATGCCTACAACTTCATCTGGGTCTCCAGCTCCCATATATATGTGTTTTTCATCTTCACTGGGCCTTCGATAGTTCAGGCAACCCTGCATAGATATACTTACGTGAGTTGTGGCACCCGAATCAAACCACCAAGTAAATCTATGAACTGAAACCATTGCAATGAGTGCAAACAAGAGAGAAAGACTTACTTTTCTTCACGTGCCATGCGTGATATTTTGCAGTCTTTCTTAACATGAGAAGTATTTTTGCAGAAAAAGCAATTCATTTCCTTTTTCCCATTATTGGGGACCTTTTGCTTTTTCTGCGATCCTGATGCCGCAGTCATTTTTCCTTTCCTTTTCTTTTTACCAAAAGAAGATGATGAAGCTAAGTAAGCACTATTTGTCTTTTGTTGCTTCATCTTATCTTCCACTTGCACCAAATGAGAAATGAGCTCATTCAATGTCCATTTGTCCTTCTGACAATTATATCTCACTTCAAATTGACTAAATTGAGGAGGATGTGATATCAGCACCAAATGAACACGAAAATCTTCTGATAACTCAATTTTAAGATATTTAAGTTTCCCAGAGAGATTATACATTTCTAGAATGTGCTCCCTAATGCTCCCATTACTCTTGTACCTTATGGAAACAAGCTTTCTAAGTGCAGCGCTTATCTCTGCCTTATCGCTTTTGGCAAAGCGCTCTTCAAGGGTCTGAAGGAAATTCTTAGCATTCATATTCTCAGTCATAGTGTCCAGAAAAGCTTCCTCCAATGCATTTCTCATGATCATTAGACCTATGCGATTGGACATTTCCCACCTTTCGAAAGTTTTCTCCTCTTGAGGAGTACTTTCTGCAGTAAGTGGTGATGACTTATCAACCCTCAATGCATAGTCAATATCCTTGCAGCCCAAAACCATTTTCACCTTATTTTTCCAAGTTTTGAAATTAGTTCCATTCAACATGGGAATATTGTTGATGGAAGCAGAAACCGAACTTACATTTATAATATCAGCTATATATAGAACAAAAATGTAAGTTAGCTCATAATTAATTAAAAAAATTAATGATCAACTAAATAAATAATAACGCATCTACAAGTAGGTCAATGCAACATCAAATATACAGTATTTGGACTAAATATTCAACTTGCTAGTAATCAACTTGTCGTAGTAATCAAAATAGATAACATCGTACAGACAAGATAACCTTTCTTTGGTCCAGTGACGTATTCGCAAGGTACATCTTATAGTTATCAATATTCATTATCACATGTACATATTAATTTCTGACAAACAACAGTTTTCCTTTGGGCCAACATGTTACTTGCATGAAATAATGCATACAAAATTAACTTAGTTATTCACAAATTAAAAAGTTTTCACATCAGATGTCATTTAGGTGACAATACTGTTTTGCTAGTTAAAGTGAAAAACCAAGAATGCTTATGCAAGCAACTTTATGTTATTACTCGGATAATAACATAGTTGTAAATATGGTAATTGCAAAGACCATGGAACCTCGTCTTCACCTACAGATTGTTGACTCTAGTCAGAGCGAAATATGGTCTTTGAATTCAAAACCATACATCTCTACCTATTATTCATTAAAATTAATATCATATAAGGTATAGTATAATTATAACGCTAATCTCTAGAGAGTAGAGCCATAAAGCCAATCTCATATAGAATAGAGTACAATATTAAAGATAATCTCTATAGAGTAGTGCATGAAATCCCATCTCGTATAGAGTAGAACACAATATTAAGGCTAATCTTTATAGAGTATGGCATGAAAGTCAATCTCGTATAGAGTAGAGCACAATAATTGAAACTAAATAAAATGTGATTAAATAATAATAATAATTACTTGCTGACGTAATTCAAGTAAATAAAAGAATTACATGATTGTAACATTAGAAAAAATATAGCCTAGTGGTTGACTTCTCTCCTTACTCTCAATGATCGCAGGATCAAATCCCAATGAATGCAATATTTTTGTATATGAATTAAAACCAACATAAATTTTACTTAAGTAAAATTTGTTTTGGAAAATATCATACAGGATCGGTAGCCTAATGGTTAAGGCCTAGTCCACGCAACCAAGGAGTTGTGGGTTCGAATCCCATCAAGTGCGAAAGAAAAATTAAGTTTTTTGTTTTATATAAAACCAACATAATATTACTTCAAATAAAAGAATTACATGCCAATATCATAAAGAAAAGTTTGGCCCAGCGGTTGAGAAGGAATTCAAATGACCCTAAGGTCGCGAGATCGAAGCCCAATAGCCGCAATTGTTTTCCTTTTAATTTATAATCAACTCAAATGTAATTCAAATATTTAAGTTGTGTTGTCATTTGCAAAACAGATATTAGCTTAGCGGTAATGCCTCTCCCCCGCCCGCAAAGGTTGCGGGTTCGAGGCATGTGCCCAGTAGCGGAATGGGTTTTTTAATAATAATAAAAACGCGATTACGCTTACGCGAAGAACAGTACGCAGAATGCACATTTTTTTATTTAGAAAACCTAAAATCCTAATAAATTTGAAGAATTTTGATCTTTAAATTTATTTAGAAGCCATTATAACATGAATAAACATCATAATCATGTTTATAATCAACCAAAAGAGGTCAAAACTTCCGAAATTATCAAAATCCCCAAATTTCGAAATTATAGAGAAATCCCAATTTTAGACCCAAAATTTCATAATTTCTTCATCAATTCAGTCATAGAACTTTCTAAATCATCATAGATTGTTATCCAAACAATCCTAGAACAAGGTGGCTCTGATACCAATTGAAAAAACTTTGAGTTTAATAAAAAACCTTGCTTAGAAATTGTTTGAAGAGAATGTGGAATAATACCAGAAGAATCCATGATGAGGAAGGAGAAGTGGGTTTGAGTCTTCTTGTTGATCGTACAAATGGAGAGAGTGAGATAAGCCTTTTTCTTCTCTCTTTTGTCTTACGCGCTTTTCTAAATGAGAGCGTAAAAAATATAGCGTACGTCAACAAGGGACCACACCCCCTTATTTATAGATTTGGCATTTTACTAATCAGCCCATCATTAATTAGTAATTGCATCAGAAATTCCACACATTTACAAATAAGTCTCCACACTTATTATTAATTAAATGGGACCATAAAACTTAATTTGATCATTACAATTAGGTCCTAAATCAATTTTTTTAGTAATATATATGTGACAATTAATGCAGCAAGTGTGTGTCCATACGTCCAAATGCAAATACGGGTTATATACAATGATATGAAGTCCATAATTCCAACAATTGATACTTATAATACTCATCTCAACCGAAGCAACCCACCCAGAGAACAACCACTGCCTTCCTTTAGTTGATATACCCATCGTGCCTTTTCATATCAAAGACCCATCTAGCTTTCAATGCAACCCAACAGAATTTTCAGTCATGAATCTGATGCGGCTGGAAATAACAAGCAGGGGCATTTGGGTAAAATAACAAATAGGTGTGTTTTTCTATTTAAGGGGGGGTGAGCCGGCCATAATGGGGTATGCGAAAAATTGTGAGAGTTATTTCTTTTATTCCCTTAGATTAATTGTATTAGGATTTGGCTTTTCCCCCTAGGTTAATAAGTATCTTCTAGTCGTTAGTTAGCGAGTAGTTGAATTGTATTAGGGTTTCTTTTTAATTCTAGATCTGAGTTCCAATAAAAATTCTCTTTTTATCATCAAAATCCTAGCGAAACGCATCAATTGGTATCAGAGCGGTCGATCAATGGCGAGCACACGACCCAAGGAGCGGGTCGAAGTTTTGGAAGAGAAGGTTGAACTGATGGAGGCCCAAATTAGCAAGGGTTTCATCGATGTGAGAAAGGAAGACACCGAGATAGCCGCACAGATCCGGGGAGAGATGAAAGAGATGAAAGAGAATCAAGAGAAAACGGAGGCAAAATTGTCGGAATTAACGGAAGCTATAGCGGCGTTGACCGCACATCTCGTTCCAAAGGCGGATCCAAGTAAAAAAGGAGCCACCTTTGACGAAGGACAATGGTAAAAAGATCATTTTTTTCGAAGACGGGCCGGAACGAGATGGAGACGGAGGCGTGGATCCAGGAGAGAATGAGTGGGGGTGTATCAAGACCCCCCCCCCCGATGCCACGCACAGGCGACAGAAGTGCCGGGGGGCCTCCCGCCCCTCCGACGGCCGGCGGGTGGGCCGCCGCACCCCCATGAGCCTTTGGGGGAACGGCGAACCCCCAGAGGGCCACGGGGGTGCCGCCAGGCCCCCAGGAGGGGCGGCCGCACCCGCCGAACCCCCCTGGGGGCTCGGCGAACCCAAGCGGTGTCGCCTGGGGGCCGCCGACCCAAAATTGGGGTCGGCTGCCCCCGGCGACCCCCTGGGGGGTTCGCCCGACTTCCGGGGGGCCCGAGTTGCGACAGACCCCCTGGGACCCCCTCAGACCTTCCAGACCTCCCGACCGCAGTTTTCGAGCGCATCCGAGTTTCCGGGGGCAACCCGAGGTCCTAGGAGCGCAATTTCCAGGTTTCCAGCCTTTCGGAGGACCTAACGGAGGATTTCAGCAGCTTGGCGGGCAACCCAGTTTACAGGAGGCCCGTCGACCCACCCCCCACCTTTTGGGGGAGTGATGGTTGATTGGAGAGCGTACCAGGACCCACCAGGAGGCCACACGGCAGAGTATGGACACCCACAGGGAGACTGGCGGGGGCACGAAGCAGAGGGAGGATTCCGCGACCGAGCTGAGGATTATTTTCCCGACAGACGACAGGGGTACCAGCAGAGTGGAGGATTCCAGCAGCAGGAGAGAGGTGGTTACGCCGGTGAGAGACGTCTGAGGAAGCTTGAGGTGCCCATCTTTGAGGGAGGAGACCCAGATGACTGGGTGTACCGGGTAGAGAGGTACTTGGAGGTGTCAGCGGTCCCAGGAGAGGAGTGGCTTCGGGTGATAGGTGTATGTTTGGAGGGGGAGGCCTTGGGTTGGTTTCGTTGGACTGATCAGCAGCGGCCGTTTCAGACCTGGGCGGAGTTTACGTCGCTCTTGATGGAGCGGTTTGGTGCAGGGCAGTCTGGCGGCGTGTTTGAGAGATTATATTCACTGAAGCAGGAGGGGAGCGTAGGGGATTATATTAAGAAATTTGAGTCGCTCTGCCACCGAGTTCGGGGAGTATCTGAGGAGTCTCTGGAGGGGTGCTTTATGAAGGGGCTGAAGCCTACGGTGAGATCAGGACTGAGGCAGTTCGAGCTAGTGGGTCTGTGCGAGATGATGACATTGGCTAGGAAGGTGGAAGACCATCAGGAGACAGAGGAGAGCCCGGGGGACGTGGGGAGGCTCCACTTTTCGAGGGCCGGATCCTGGAGGGGGACAAAAGGCGGCCACAGGGGGGCAACATCCACTAACGGCACAACGACTACCAAGGAGAAGTGGATGGAACCACGACCTGGAGGACATACACGAAGAATGACTGATGCAGAGATTCGTGACAAGCAGACCAAGGGCATGTGTTTCAAATGCGACGAGAAGTTTACTCCTGGACACCGGTGCGGGAATCATACCCTTCAGATCCTGATAGTAAATGACGAGGAAGATGGAGGAGATAGTGTGGTAATGCTGGAGGCCGGCGTGGACGAAGATCAAGAGCACCTGCACGTGGAGTAGCTGACCATACACTTCACGCACCATCTTGAGGACAAGGTGGTTTTTCAGGGGCGGAGTAGTGATGTGGCTGGAAATAACAAGCAGGGGCATTTGGGTAAAATAACAAATAGGGGTGTTTTTCTATTTTAGGGGGTGAGCCGGCCTTAATGGGGTATGCGAAAAATTGTGAGAGTTATTTCTTTTATTCCCTTAGATTAATTGTATTAGGATTTGGCTTTTCCCCCTAGGTTAATAATTATCTTCTAGTCGTTAGTTAGCGAGTAGTTGAATTGTATTAGGGTTTCTTTTTAATTCTAGATCTGAGTTCCAATAAAAAATTCCCTTTTTATCATCAAAACCCTAGCGAAACGCATCAGAATCATCCACTCCACTAATTCTTAATTACAACACCTACCAACTAGAACAGCACACAAACCAATCCCATCATCTCCACACTGCTACAAGCCACTCGCTAACCACCATTTGTTGGCATGGGAGAACCGCGTCAGAATGACAAGAATGAGCACGCCTCATGACAAGAATGATCGCGCCTCATATTAAAGAACTAGAAATAACATGTGCACAGTGCACGGTGCGAAAAAACCCACACAAAGGATGTTGTGCACCAGTGCAACAAACAAAAGAGTGAGAAGAGTGGGTGTGTGTGTGGGCATCGTCGGGAGGAGACGGGACCCGCACGCAACTGAAAAATTGAGAGAAGTGTGAGTGTGTGTATCGTCCGGAGGTAAAACAGGACAAAGCAGGTGTTAAAGTACAAAACCACAGGGGGTCAAATTGAAAAAACACCGATGGCAAACTCATAAATATGGAAAAGAGGGATATGCATTTGGGTTTGATGAAAATGTAATGGCAGGCTTGCAAATAAGGGAAATGAAGGGGGCCTTGGTTTGTGATTTACAAACATCACCCAACAACACAACCTACACCACACCCATCCCCAATTGGAACCAACATGTCCATGTGGCACACCTCTCCCATTGCCACATGGGGCATAGGTGCCAGATGGGACAAACATCACATCAACCCCCCTCATTTGTAATGTGTGAAAAAAGCAATGTCAAGCTTGCAAATAAGGGGAATGGGGGGACGTTTGTTTGGGATTTCCATAACATCGCCCAACAACACAACCAATACCCTACCCACCCCCAAGTGGACACCACCATGCCCATGTGGCACACCTCTCCCATTGTCACATGGGACAATGGTGCCACATGAGACAAGCATCCCATCAACCCCCTCATTTGTAATATAGATGCTAGCTAAAAGACCTGACAAAATTTCTGAAGAAAACCAAATCCAACAACTGAACTATCATCTGATATTGTCTTTTTTCCCTCCATAAACTCTTCGATTTGCACCTAACACGGTAAGAAACATATAAACATATGGCGGGAATAGTGAAAAGAAGAAACATATCCTCATTGTTGAAAATTAGGAACATGACCACTATTGTTCGCTTTAGGCACGTGCACAGATAGTCATGTTTATCCTGACAAATACAGTATAAAAATTATATTATACTATATTATAAAAAATTTATAATAAACCATAGAAAACTTTACAGTGTAACCTTTCCTTCTGCTGTGCAGACTCCACAAAATTTTCTAAACAAAGAAATGTGTGTTTTCAGTCCCCTGACTAGTGCGACTAGTGCGAGAAAATTCATGTGGAATGGTCCATTCCAAGAAGGACGCAGAATCTAAAACAGAGAAACGAGCAGGCTTAATTGGCAACTTACCACGTAAAGAGCAGCAAAGGTTCCCACAGTGATCAAGATCAGGGGCCCAAATCCCAAAAAGAAAGTTCCACCAATTGTCAGCAGTAGCTTTGCCCTTGGAATCAAGCCCTGATTAAGAAGAAAGACAATACAATACATAAATATCGATACAAAATTTCAGAAAAAAGGAAGAGGAAAAAAGGATATTCTGCCAAAATATAAGTATTTTAACAGTCAACGCTCAAATCTTTCAAAAAATAATAAAATCTTAAATGAGAAAAAAAAGAACCAGAAAAGGAAATTTCACCTGAACTCTCAGAAAAGAAATCCGGTGCTTGAAGATGTTGTGGTAAATGAAAAATTTATGCTAACAAATTAAAAACATATTATTAGCATCTATTTAGGTGGCACATTAATTTTCTAACACTGGCAGTATCCTTGTCCAGCTGCCCGCACTGTGCAACCATGTAATGTTAGACAACATTGTGCAACAGTGTCATGTTAGATGATACTTTGCAACCGTGTCATGTTAGATAACATTGTGAACTGTGTTATGTTAGATAACATCAAAATGTGCCTCAATGTATTCTACTTCATGACGTTATATTTGTGAATAAAATAATATTAATAGTTATGTGCTTAGTCTGTACGATCATTCTAACCACTTGTCATAACTACCTTGATGGAATAGGTTATATAAAGGAGTCATGCCTACTCTAATAATGTATTTAAAAGGATTTAGATTTATTCCATCAAAGAATTCGCTAAAGAATGGAATAGGCAACTGTATGTATCGAGTTAGTTTTCTTATCAAGTTCTCGATATGAATCCCTTGTAATTTTATTTGTTCAGAGATGACTGACGGTATGCTTTCTACTCATGCTTGGTATACACATGAGATTAAACAGGAATTTTAAACTACACCATATAGTTTGGTATGCATATTTATTGCCAGATCTTACATTTGGTATCAGAGCATGGTACGGTTCTTGATTTTCAGCATCCATATCTAACTAGTAGTAGAGTTTGTTGCCACGATCTATGTGGATATAGATATGATTGATTTTTTAAATTGTCCTAGGGATCTCATAAAGTAGTTTGAATTAATTCAGTTTAAACCTTCAAGATATGTGGATATAATAAGATCTAAATTAAAATTGGAGTTCATTCATTAGTTTATGTGTTATCAATATTAAATAAATTTTGGCGAAGAATCTTAATTCGAAACTGCATTATCCAAAAAGCATATTGCTATTTTAAGCCAAAACTGCCTGCTTATCTATATTGGAAAATTCAATTTTTTTGTTGAGTCCCACATTGCATGTGGTTCCCCATCTCTCACAATCACGCGGATGTGGGTCAAGAGCACAACCAAGTACTTTGTGATTGCATGGGGTTTCAAACATAATGTTGCTTCCAACATCTTATGTGGGTTTTCAAACATATTGTTTCCATTGGGATCCAACGCATATGGGTCTCACTAGGAAAATCTAATTTGTCTTATATTGCATAAGTTATATTCAACTATATGTATCAAGGATGGTACATGCCCTAATTCGATGTTGTTGGCACCTAAATATGTTTGTAGAAAGTTATTAATGTATTATTCATCATAAGCCATGTGAAGGAGCCACAATGTTGAAGAAGATGTGTATCATTGATCATAAGCCTTGTGAAGTAGCCATAGAAGAAGACGCTAGGCAGGGTGGGGTGTCGTTCCCATTGCCTAGCTACCTAGGCAGCATCTAGTTGCTGCGAAGGCAACTGGTCAGGAAAATTTTTATTTAAAACAGAAAACAAGGACGAAAACATACCTTGAACGTCAGTCACTTCTCTTTCCGTCGTTGGCCGCCCTCGTGCTGCTTCATGTTAAGCCCTAACATACTCCCTCTCTTTTCTTCTTCTCTTCAGCGTAGAGGCAACATACGATGATGTCACCAACCAGATGCGATGGTAACGAACAACGAGAAGGCGGACAATGACTGAATAGAGGGGTGATGCTCGCGATTAGTTTTCAATTTTTTCTTAGCTAGAGCACCTAACCATGGTGTCGCAAGTCCAAGCGGACGGGCCTAAGAGGCCTATGCCACCTCCACCTAGGAGGGTGCCTAAATAACCATCTTTTAAAACATTAATTAGCCATAGCATTTACAAGTTTAATTATGTATAAGGTAGTCTATAATTATGTTGATATGAACAAACAATATTTAGGATTGCTACAGCACTGAATTTAGTTTATATGATAATCTACTCTATGCTACAGGAAAGTAGTTGCTCTGAGCTGATTTAATTAATTGAGAGAATATGTTGAAAATCAGAGAGAAATTCTAATGTCAATATATATAGATTTTCTTTTGTTTATATCTAACATTATTGGTTTTAAATAAATGTTGATATATTGAACTTTATGTATATGGTTCTTGTATCTACTGAAAGGTCAAATTTCACCAATGAAATATGATATGCATTGGTTTCAAAAAATCTAAACTTTCTTTTAAATTGAGTTATTTAATGGTTTTCTAGTCTGCTTTTTCTTGCATTCTCTTCCTTGAGAGTATGACCCATTAAAGATCTCATGTAACACACAAAAGGTATTTGATTGGCAAATGAACTCTTGACCATCTGTGTATAGAAAAGGCTCAAACCATAAGATTTAACAGAATATCACATTATTAAAAAAATGTATCTAAATAATGGAAAACACCTCAGGAAGGTTAAAGATAAGCAATTTATGTGTCCCTATTAAAAAAGAAAGATTGCTTAAAATTCCAAAAATAGACATCTAAGACTAGGGTTTCTTCCTTGAAGGAGACCAATGGAATTGAATTTGACATCTACACTTGTCACCGGCCTAAAGGTATTAATCTTGCGACGAGACCTTTGCTGATGTTTTGTGATCATATAACTGCATGACATTTGCTAAAAATGATAGCACTTGAAGTCAATATAGGTGTATCGACATAAACTTCTTTGAAGTTAATTAAAGATCGAGTCTGCAATCATGTGTCAATTTTTAGCACGTAATGATTGAGTCAATAAAGACTAAAAATATTCATGTTGCCACATTTAAAGATCATACAAAGAGCATGGGACTCATTAAGAAATAAGTGATTGATTTGTTGTCGTAACTCATTGTTAATATCTAGGTATATTTGATTGTTGTTACCATATAGATATGACAATATAATGCACACATTTAGTTTCTATATCATGTGATACGTGCGCATGTTGTCGAACTAACGTTAGACTTATAAATTTACAGCTTACATGAAACTTCTTAAGAAAATATTATTTCAATCTTTAGGATGCAACTAATACATTAGCCATAAAAATAGTTGCAGCAATATAATTGCACAAAAAATTGATAGAATGGTTGATTTAAGTGGAAGAATGTTAAATAACATCGTAATGTGACTTAACCTATTCTACTTAAAGTGTGACATGTATATTTGTGAATGATATAATATTAATATTTATGTAGTCATGACAACCTTGATGGAAAAGTTTATATAAAGGAGTCATTGCTGCACAAATAATGTTGTGAAAAATATTTAGATTTATTCCATCAACGGAATTGCCACATAATGGAGTATGAAAGTGTGTGTATCAAGTTTGTTTTCTTCTTTCATTTTAGATAGGAATCTCTTGTAATTCTATGTGATGAGAGATGACGGAAGGAATGTTTTTTACTGATGTTTGGTATACACATGAGAATAGATAAGAATTTTAAATTATAGCATATACTTTGGCATAATATTTATTGCCATATCTTATATGTTAGATATGACATGTCTCAGATGTGTTTGACATGGGCGAAGGTCGTAAAAAGGACATCTCTTTTAAAGTCTCAGACCTGCATATGACATACATTCTTAAGTTTGATATCCTAAGTGCAACTGATTCCTGTAAAAGACCATGTGTGCCGCATACAAATCATTTTCATTCATATGACCTTTCGGTGCTTCTGTTATTTATTGTGTTCGCATTATGTCTTGTTATTAATTAAGTAATAAGGCACCAGCAAACTTAATATTTACTGGGATTGAGAAAATACTAAACACCAGATGACATGCAGGATTATAGAGTCCATGTCTTGTATATATGCACAAATGAAGCATGCAGATAGCCAACCAAAAACATGTAGCTAGCTATTAAGCCTTCTCAATTGATAGCCAACAAAACCGTTTGGAACAGACTACCTTGTCATCATACAATTTTCCCCAATTTTTTTTCTTTTAATTGGGTGGGTCCATCCCACTCTCCCGGCATTTGGGGATAAGTTTCTCATATAATACTATTGACATGCTTTGACCTGTGACATCCTTCTCACACTTAGACATTTCTTGACAACTCCCTTGGCGTGGTTTATTCTTGCACTCTGTATCATCCAAGATCAAGACATTCTCCCCTTAGGCAAATCAGATCAAAAACTATCAACATGTAGCAGACAAGAGAAGTAGGGTGGGAGGGTGGGAGGGAGAGTCAGCACTTCCATGTAAGGGCCCACCATCACAAATCTTTGGGAAATTTTTTATGAATGTATCAAAGGACTGGAATACCATAATTTTATACTGTTGGATGAAGTAAATGATTTAAGGTATTATCACGAATCTCCTTCTCCTCTTTCCTTATGCATTCCACGCGTAGAGGGAATCATGGGCATAGACATTTGAACACAAAGCCAAAAATAGGAAATTTAAAAAATTTTGAGAAATTAGACTTATCTAACAGAAAGAAATTGTTTAAGTTTCTTTTAAACGTGAACTATCATGTCTACATAATTTAAACTAGCCAAAGGTGTACATTGCTTAATAATTTTGTGAACAGTATACACCCAGCTAGCAAATGGACCTATGGTGGAAAATCCACAATGTTAACAAGTGAGGACTCTGATAATGTATACAGCCATGAGGCACATATATAAAAAAATAAAATAATAATAATAATAATAATAATAATAATAATATTTTATAAAGGATTTGTAAGGTAATGATGAGACAGTTATAGATGGCTACTGCAGGGGGTACCTTTTTAACACAAAGGGTTCCATTCTCTTTAACTCTGAGGTTGAGGTTGTATCCCACAATTTACTTGACAGCAGAAATGAATGAAATGAGTTTTTACTCTTGTAAGCTTTGACCATGGCAGTGTTATTTCAATAGCACTATTGGCTCCCCAAACCCCAACTATGAAATGATCCAAATAAACCCAGAGACTTTTGAGGATAAGGTACATGCAACTAGCTATAGGAATTTCCTCCACCAAAACTTCAAGATACTTATTTGGACCATCCAAATGGACCATCCACACCACTCAACATGATATTCATGCCCTTAAGTTAGATAATCATTCATTTCTTTTGTTTTCTTTTTCTTTTACATCAATCAAACCCCCCCCCCCCCCCCCCAAAAAAAAGAATGAAAAAAAGAACTTCCTTTCTGTGGGGTTTTTTTGTTACGGCATGTTAATGGCATTTCTTACATGGAAATAACAAATGTACCCTACCCTTCATGTGTTATTTCTTCTTCTTTTTTCTTTTCTTCTTTTCTCTTTATTTTTTTGTTCTTTCACTAAGTGATTGCTAACCAGATGATAGGGGGAATTAATCATGCTGCCATATGAATTGTTTGATAGGGACCCAACTGGGACGGTTTCCTGATAGGAATCTTGATTTTACTTGAATTGTCCATCTAAACAAATAAATAACGAATAAACGAATTAAGTAACTACAGTAAAGTCATAGCCATTGAGAATGTTTGAAGCTTGTATTAGATAGCTCTCCAAACAGTTTGTGGAAGCCACACGGACAGAGAAAGAAGAGGGGGAAACAAACTATTGAAAAACATCAATTGCTCAAGAGAGTAGCTGCAAAAACAAGTGCAAGAAATCCACCCAAAAATCTACTCCAAGCAAAATTCATTTGCCTTGTTCAAGCTACATTATCTTGATCTGTATATTGAACTTGAACATTTAAGCTAAATTTCAAACGAAAGTGCTGGCACTATTTGTACGGAACACGCATCAAGTTCAGTTTAACCTTTTTTGAAATGGCATCATGTTAAGTGCCCCTCCAACATTCACACCTAAGATGTTGCCACTAACCAAAATTTTTGACGACCATGTTACCAATCTCCTCACAAATACTATCACTCCAAAATTTTTGCCGACCATGTTACCAATCTCCTCACAAATACTATCACTAATTAATATCCAATGACGCAATTCATGAGAAAGCTATCTAAACCAGGGGCGGAACCACATGGAGTCTGCCCTGGGCAGCTGCCCAGGGCAAGAAAACCTATAAAATACTACTATATAGAAACATAGAGCCATTGCCATGTTGCTCAATTGGTAAAGCACATGTTTTTCCTGGTGATGGCATGGGTTCAAACCCCAACAACTCCAAATAAATCCCATTTTTGGGGGATTTTTAATGTTCTGCTTCACTTTTAGGGGTGTTACTTTTCCAATTAAACCCAACAACTCTAATTAATTTTACTGGCTGTAATAGAATATTCAGTGGCTTTACTTTTATATCTGTGCTTATTAATGAAGCATATTAACACTGTACTGATTATAAAAGGCTAAAACCATTATTCTAATCTTGTTTATTTCAAGTAAAAACATACTAATGCTTTAAGTCATACTTTTTATAAGTGCTATTAAGAAATCATTTTTGTGGACAATGGTTGGAATTTTAAAAAAAAATTGATGGCAAGAATGACTAGATAAAATCATCCCCAAAATCCCTTTGAAAAGCTCAGACATAAATAAAAGATAAGGCATGGGATAAAATGAATATGACTTTGATATTGGTGACGGATTTGTGCTAGACCCAAAGGTTCCATTGATTTGGCAAGAATGTTATGTCAAGAATGTTACGACCAGTTTGGTTGATGTACAGTGAGTTTTTTGGAATCTTGATGTTGAATTTTTTTGAGAATAAAGGATTTTGTTTTTTTTTGTATGAAAATCGGGGTAGAAATTTGATTTTGAAACAAAAAGTGTGATGCTATTACATTTTTTGTTTGAATAGTTGCAAGAAGTTGGTTATAAAAACAGAAAAGAAAAGAAGATGAGACCGGTTTTTACTGGATGAACTTAAAAAGGGAATTAAATAAACATCTTTTTGTTTTGTAGCAATGCCAGCTCCAAGTAGATGCTATCCACAATCCACGAAAACCCCACACATTGTGGACCACGTCACAATTTCTCTTTATTGGAATCGTGAGCAACCAAACCCACCATATTTTAGCTCGTTTGGACATTTGCTAGCTGAATAAAGACTAGTTAACATACTAATATAGATGATTACAATCACTTCATGGTTAGCAACGTTTCTGATGGTTATTTTCACCCAGGGTAAAAAAAATATCCTGGTTACGCCACTGATCTAAGCTAGTTCTTCATAATTTTTTATCCCATCATCAATCCCACTCAACACATGTCCAATTCAAATCTTATTCCGACAGTCATCCATTATGATCAAATTAATTCATATAAATCGCTAATTTAACACATGTACCTTCCTCAAGATCACTACGTTCCATATCAAACAACAAGCATACAGAATAAAAGTCTTGAAATAAAAAGAAGCGAGCAAACCAACCTCGATTCCCTCGCTGTTCAACGCCATGGACCTCTCCCGCTGATTCACCACCTCCTTATCGTACTCCGCCGATGACACGGCTCCTTTCCTCTTCATCCTCGTCCTCGTCATCTCCTCATCGATCGCCTCCTCCAGCTCCATCTGCCCATATTCGTACGCACCTCTCTTCCCTTCCTCCAGCAGCGACGTCGGCGTCATCCCCCTTCTCTTCAGCTCCTTCATGAACAGCGACTCTGGCTGCTCTTCCCCTAATTCAATTCCTCGCATTCTTCAGTGAAAGTTGCACTAATTACATAAATACGGGGAAAAGAATTTTTTTTCGTTACCACCGGAGCCACCGTTGCTCTCTTCGACGCGGCAACGAACGACTAAAGAGTGGGCAGTGGGTCTGCGGGTCGGCCGGACGGGACGCACGGCGATGGCAGGAGAGAAGCCGGGCCGGGCGATCTGGAAGCAAGCCATTACTTTGGTATCGATCTTTATTCGATTTGGTTTGGTTCCTCTTGATTTGGGTTAGGGTTTCGGAAATGTGAGAGCGGAAGCCGAAGAGCTGAGAATCCCAGCACAGGGGGATGCGGTTACCGTATCTCAGAATAGAAGGAGAGCGAGGAGAAGAAAGCAGTGGCGTTGAAGCGAGATGTGGGGCCCGCTAAAAGCGCGAGCTTACGTTTCGCCTTGTTACCTTTTGACGTACACTGTTGTCACGCAAGAGCACACCCTTTCTCTGTGCTGTGGGTCCCTTTTTACAACGGGTGTCGCGGTAAAGCGTGAATTTAGTTTGGCAGGTAGAAGTCGAGTCCGTTTTCGAGAGGACGTGGAAGGCTGTCGCTGACGTTCCCGCCGCTTCTGGCGTCCACGACTGTTCCACTGTTCTGCACACGCTACGGAAGGGTGCTGCTATTTACACTACAAAACTTGTTAAACATACTTCGCTTTTCCCTCTTTGTCGGTAATCCACATAATACAAGTTTCCGGTCGAAATCTTGAGCTCCTTCCTACTAATTCAAATTTTCCTTTAATTTAATGGATTTTGAGCTCGCCTTGCAACAACAGGAGACATGAGTCATCCTCTATCTGACAACCTACATTAAATTATGAAGTGGAAGACATTTGCTACATGCTTTCATTCACTAAAGGGAACTAAATACCAAAGAGAGACGGATCATCCCATATTCAATACATAGTATCCCTGCATCTCTGTCTACAATAAACATTCAGAAATGCGTAGTAAACCTTAACAGCAGTAAAACACGCGCCATCAAATGCAACGAATAATCATGGAAGTTCACTAACTGCATTCACTTCAGATGTGAACAAAATGGAAGCCTTCTCACATCGCCCTCTCATAGATATCTTCCCTGGGCCATGCCTTTCTCTTGACAGCAGGAGCCAACCCTGCACTTCAGCTGCATCTCCTGCTTAATACTTAAAACACTACTAAGTTACATTGCCAATCAAACATGCACTCGCCTTGCAGTCTCAACCTCCAACGGATACATAATTGGGGAAGTGCTGCTTGTACTTGTTCCGCTTCTTGTCTGCTCTGTGGCCGATGCCACAGTTGATGCGGCGGCCGATTTCAGCCCCAGCTGCTGCAACTGATGGACAACGTGTGACATCCTCGGGCGCACGGATGGGACGTGCTGGGTGCAGGAATAGACCAGATCCACAACCTTTTGTATGTCTCCGACCTCAGGAATGTCCATGATGAGCGGATCAAGAAGCTCGAGATACCTATGGGACTGAACCAGAGGCGTTGCCCACTCAAATATGGTCTGCCAACCCACGGATTCAACAGCGTGCGCTGGTCGACGACCACTGACGATCTCCAGCAGTAGCACCCCGAAGCTGTAGACATCGCTCTTTGTGGTCAGCTCGTTTCTGTACACAAATTCTGGAGCAAGGTATCCATAGTTTCCAGCCATCTTTGTCCTCTCATGCATCACTTCCCATGGTACAAACTTGGACAGCCCGACTCCCATCAAATGTGCACTGAACTCTTCATCCACAAGGACATTGCTGGCACGTATATCCCTGTGGACAACATGCGGCTTCACCTTGTCATGAAGAAACCTGCACGTTGTGAGTCCACCATGCAGGCAGATGGGTTAGCAAAAAGAAAACAAGTTGTCATTGACCTAGCTTGGGTAAGTACAAGCAAGCTTAATAAGAGAGTTGCAATCAGACACAACTTTAGGTTCATCAACATATCTAGATATTCTATGCTTTTTTTGGTTTCTGGCTGCAAGAGTAATTGATCATACTGAACATGGAGAACATATCAGCATGTATATTGTGTTCAGAAGGATATACATAATATTAGAATCAATAGGTTAAATATGCTGCAGATGATGCAGATGCTGCTCCTTAGGGAAGAAGCATGATGCTAATGCAGACAACCAAAGCCATGTGGTAAAATGAGCGGTTCGGTTGCAAACTTTACTTTTTTTGACAACAGTCCACTGGGTTGATACGTATGTGCTAAGGCTTGTTAACAAGAACTTCGGGGAAAGCCCCAATCCCATTTTTACAGACATTTGTCAAATCCCCAGAAAGTTTCACATATTGTGCATCATAATATGTATGTTTATACAAGTCAAACGATATAACGCCCCCATGCTAATGATAGCCCAGATCATGCAAGTTAATTTAGTAAGTTCTAGAAAAACTTGCAATATGTTCGTCAATAAACAAACAAACATTGTTCCTCAAAATTTTCCCTGAAAAACGGTTTTTAAATGCTTGCTTGTGATTCATATGAAATGTACATATACTGATGAAAAGGCAAAACATGTTTGACGATCAAACAAAAGACAGAAGTGTTCTGAGATTAGAAGAATAGAATACAGCAGAAGACAATGCTATGATAAAAAAACATGAAACCTGTTGGGTTACCGGAGGGGAACAAAGAATGAGATTGGGTCCGAACTCAAAGAAGTTAAAAAAATAATAGTAATAATAATGAAGACATTCGCACACAAAAGGAAAACCAAAACTATGGCAAAATTGAAGTATGGTTCAGAAAATAATTATGATTTGCAATCCAATTTCAGTTTCACAAGCCCGTGCTTCATACTTACGCAATTCCTTGAGCAAGAGTTGTAGCGACTCTCATTCTCATCCCCCAATCCAAGCTCCTGCCTCCCCTTGGAATGTGGTACAGCCACCTATCTAAAGGCCCATTGGCAACAAACTCATAAACAATAAAACGATCACCGTGGTGGTAGCAGCAACCCTTCACAGCTACTAAATTAGGGTGATGAAGCTTTGCAACCCTTCCGACCGCAGAATAGAACTCTTTTTTCCTTTGAAGGCTAGATCTCTTCAGCCTCTTAATCGCTACTCTTGTTCCATCTGGCAAAAGCCCACTGTATGTTCCACCAGTCTTGGCATCTCCCATAAGTCGATTTCCTTCACTAAAGTTCTTTGTAATTGACCTGAGCTCCTCACTGGTAAACACTTTCCATGTGGGAGGGACTAACGCAGCTGCTGAAGGACTAGATACCTTTCTTGATCTTCTGCGTTTCTTACTCCGCCTATACACAAGGAGCCAAGTCACGACAACCAGAGTGGTGGCGAGAATTAATCCGCTCACAGCAGCAAGAATGATGAAATACTCATCATGGCAGTGCTTATGGTAGCATTTGTTCTCTGTAATGGAATAAATATTATCAACCAAAGTAGGTAACATAAGTTCAAAGCAAGAAACGTGGACCAAACTGGGCATATAATATTGGAAATTAAACATATTCTCCAGGAAAAATGCAAGAGAAGAATGTGAAACTCAATATTATATGGGTCTGCATATTTGTTTGAAACACGCACTTCCTTATTTTGCTTACATCTTGAATTTGAAATAAAATTAGGAATTAAAACCAGTACTACTCAAATGGGAAAGCTAATAGCAATGTCAAACTATACCTTTATACTGCATGCATAATAGCCCATGAGATGTACTGCATCTTTCACCAACGAGAGCAACACGGCCTTTGGTTACCAAAGTACATGAGTTTGCTATGCTGGTGCAAGACGGTTTGGAACAGTTTATTCGAAAAGGTTCTCCAGGGAAAACTGACTCATTCCAATGAGTCATATTGTCGGACCATTTCCAAGAAAAGCCAAGAGAAGAATTGTACCCTCGTCCACCAACCCAGCACCCAATGCTGCTCCCCGCACATAGAGTCTGAGCAAAAGTCAACTCTTGGACTGAAGTAAGAGCAGCCAAATGACCACTGTAGTCATGACAAAGTGCCTCTGACTTGTCCCAAGAAAGGGAATCTCCCATGTATTTGAAGCATTTATCCTTCTCTGGGCCGACTTTCCAGTCGATAGGGCAGGGCGCTGTTTTAAAAAGGCAAACAACAAATTTAACAAGTGGAGCAAAAAAAGGCACAAAAGAGGACTTGATATGGCGTCTTCTGTGTATCTTGCAGTGGAAAAGTAGGAGGCTTTAGTGATTTAATATTTGAGAATATAAACCAAATTTAATTTAGGATTTGATTCAGTTAACCAGAACCATCGCTGGGACATACATTGTAACGTGTGAACACCTATGAGAACATATATTTAAACTACATTCTAAGTGTAACAAGAACCTTCAATTTTCAGTTAACATAGGTATATGTTTAGTTTATGAATAACCTATGCACGTACTTAATATAATGATTAATATAGTAAGCATTGAATAAATATGGACACACCATAGTATGCCATCAAACAACAGATTCTAAAAGTATTCACAATATAGAATTTCTTGTGCAGTGCGTGTCCCTAACACATCTCCACCACAACACAACTTCATTAGAGACCTAGCTTTCAATTAGTAATTTAGACATATGTATTTGCTTTACTAAACAAGTTACCTTATATAAAATCTGTGTGCAAAAAGCTAAAGACTTCATATAATTATAAACCCTTGTCCTCTCAATTGGTAAAATCAATGTGCCCACTTAGATCTTTGTTCAACGTCTTTACATTATGTAACATTGACAGGATTGTTAACTAAAGGACAAGGGGTTCAACGTGATTACAATATTTTTAAATCCCAGTGCAGAGATGTTTCTTAAAATTTACAATATTGCCGTTGCAATGGGTTCCAACTATAGAAGTGTGCCTTCTTTAATTTCACTACCCCCTCCCCTGCTTCACCAAAAACTAAAACACGTGTGCACGCATACACATGCAAGATACAAAGGAAAAAGAAGAAGAAACCCTAACTTTTCAATAGTCTCATATAATCTCTCCAAAAAAAATTCGGTCTGGCAAAGCCCACTAAGTTTTATAAAATGTCACATTCACCCCATTGGTTGAAGTTCATTGTTTAAACTTGCATGCACATGGGTGCGGTGTGTGGGTTATCTTTGTTCGTGTGGGAGGTGGGGGGGGGGGGGGGGGGGGGGGGTTTGTGTGTGTGTGTGTGTGTGTGTGTGTGTGTGTGTGTTGGGGGGGGGGTGTGTGTGTGTGTGTTGGGGGGGGGGGGGGGGGGGGGGGTGTGTGTGTGTGTTGGTTGTTGTTGGTGGAGTTTTGGGAAAGGGCAAGTTTACAAAAGGTGAGGAACAACATCTACCTTCATGGTTGAAACAAAGTCAATATGGAATTTGTTATAGAATAACCTTATATGATTTCGTCACAGTCATAACTTTCACGTCATCTTATCAACAAACTTTCTAAACTTATTCCATAATGAATAAGCAATTTTTGGGTACATTATACAACTATCAACGTCTCATGACTAAGAAAATCGAACCAATAGTAAGGTAAAAATGGTCACTCCTTCCTTCCTCCTTATCAGTGTAATATCAGATCAGGGCAATTGGTAACTGGAGGTGTTATTACAATTGAAACTCATCTAAATGTCTGATTTCATGAAATTTCGAATAAATAAATAAATGCAATTTATAAAAGGGGCGGAAAACTTACAGGCCTGAGCCCTAAGGAGACCGCAGGTGCAAATTAAGAAAGTAACAGCGGCGAAATTGAAAAGGAAAGTACAGGCCATCAGCGGCTGCTCTATCTGCTAGTTTATCGCCGATGACAGTAATTTAGAGAGTCTCTGGTCTGCTGCTGGACTCATCAAGAAGAAGATAAACAAATAGGCCCAATTTTACAAATTCGACACTCGATATAAAAATTTCTAGGGCTCTTGTGAGTGGATCAGGAAACTGCGCGGGAGCGGAGCAAGAGCAGCGCTGTCATCGGCACTCCGATCACCGGCGACAACTTCTCCGTCGCTTCACGGTAAAAGCAAGAAGATCGGGGGGAGAGAGAGAGAGTGTGTGTGTGTGCGCGCTCTGGAAGTCCGCAATTCTGATCTCTTTCCGTCTCTTCTCATCTGGGCCTACGCCCAGGGCCTGGCGGGCCCAAAATCGTATCGGATTTGGGTTCAGTCGAAACGGATTCAGACCCGACAACAAGAATTCGCATTGAGCATAAAATAAGACGCAAATGCTAACCCCGCTCTAAATACGTATGGATGGATGCATTTACAAAAAATTGTGTGTGGATACCACTTCGAGTTTGAGCCCGCTAACGACAGCAAAGCCCAGCAGAAGCCCATCAAACGAGGCTCACCATCAAGATATCACTGGACTTACCAGAGACGACAGTCTGACCTTGCCTTGGTGCGAAGACGACCCCCTCCCATGTCGCTTCCCTAGCTCCTCGAGACGACCTTGCTCTCCGACTCAGTCTCACAATCCGAGTACCTGGTCAACTTGGACCACTCCACATGGCAAAGTCCCCACGAGATAAGTCCCTTGCTCTATAGGCCACCCACGTCAGCAAACACTCATTTCTTGTACGACACATCAATAGCCATTGACCTTGCTAGAGGACACAGCGTACGGCCATGTGCTATTCCGCCAGCCTAAGCACCCTACTCTTACGAGAAAGTCGTGCCTAAAGATCCGCAGATCTTTCTAGCTGTGGGACATGACGTGATCCCCCGAAAGTTCTACATAAGCAAGGGACCATCACTATCGTAAGAGGGGGGGAGAAAAAGAAATGGATACGCCGAACACCCAAAGCTAGACACTTCCATGGCGGATGGGGATGCATCCTCCGGAGGCTCCTCTATATGCCTCGGGCACTCAATTCTTCAACCAAACCCTAGGACTTCCTATTTCACCACTCTAACAGCGGATACCTTTTGTCGGCGCCCCTCGTTCCCCCGCTTGAATCTAACTTGAGCATCGGAGTTTGATCGGAGCGCCACCTCCCTCCGATGAGGCTGACGGTTTTTCTCTTTGTTTTAGGTGGTAGCGAAATGTTCTACCTCATCTCGACGAACAAACCTTGTCCGGACTCCCTGTTGCAGGATTGCTCGTCCCCGCGGCCTAATTTGGGCCCAGTGAAATTCATGCATCAGTAGTTGACGCTAGAGGAAGGGCATTGTGACAACACCTGTCGCATAGACTCTCAAACTAGCATCTCCTTGTAGTTCTCATTCAGATCTCACCACATGACTACGAGACCCCTACCCAGCTCTGGCTGGGGCCGTCCCTCTTCTTCAGATCTCATCCTCTTCGACATCATCGATACACGCTTCCCAGCACTTCCTCCGTCCTGCCCTGCGGTAGAGGAAGCCTCAGATATCTCTGTTCTCGGGTCTTGAGGACTGCCCTACTTTTAACCCTTTCACAAGCCACGCTTCGCAGGACGATCTCAGCGGTTCCACACGTGGCTCGCTCTGTCACAAGTTATGTCCAATAAGGACGGTCCTAGCGGTCACACCCAAAGGGTCTGCTCCTCGGCAGCTACACTATAAGGCTATGATGCTAGTAATCTAAACTATTTAGATCATACAGCAGAAGACAGAAAATTCAAAATTTTCTAACTGGCAATCAAACCAAGGATCTACTACTAATCTAGGAATGTCATCGCTAAATAAAAACCATAAAGGTCATACCTTTACGCGAGTATTCTCAAGCGATACTCAGGATTATTAATATTTTTTGGTGAAGACCAGAAGCGTCATGTTCACCTCCTCCAAGCAATGCATTTGATCTCCTTTCTCCAATCCAATGCCTTAAATGAATAGGCCTCCAGAATTCATGAGTCCCCAAAGACTTGAACCGCACTCCTCGCTTTGCTAGAGTGAAGAATAAGAAAAAACTTTTATGTCTCTCAAAAGAGATCATATATCTTAAGAGGGCTATGATAGACCCCGTGCTAGGAAAAGTCGAATCCGATTAGGATTGAGTGTTCATATAGAACACAACCTCATCCCTAACTGCACAGAGAAGAATAAGCGTTCTTAATGAGTTCTAATTACATTAGAACTTTAGGATATGAATTAGATTTGATTTAGGATTGATTCATGTTGTGTCTATATTTTCTATGTTTTTACCATGCATTTCCATGTCGTTTCAATCGCCCGAATCCATATTTTCGTATATATCGCGATTTTCTCGATTTTCTTGATTCTTTCGATGTTTTATATGTTTTCAGGGAATTCGACGCGATTCGGAGCGATACGGGACTTTGGACACAACCTGGATGCCGAAGCCCGCCTCGCCTCGCCACGGCGACCCAAGGGGGCCAAAGAAGTTGAGAAGAAGAAAGGAGAAGAGGAGAATGGAGAAGGAGAGAGGAGAAGAGGAGAATGGAGAAGAGGAGTTGAAGAGTAGAAGAAAATGCCAGATCGCTCGGCCGAGTGCATCACGCGCTCGGCCGAGCTGTGACACGCCAAGGAGCAGCCCAAGTCTTCAAGAGGGTGCTCGGGCAAGCAACTTGGTCGCTCGCCCGAGCCATCTATCAGTAGAGCCCATATTTTCATGACCATATCTCTGGAAAATTCGGAGCCTCCATCGCTCGGCCGAGCGAGGTGATGCTCAGGCCAGCGACTCAACTCGCTCGTCCAAGCGGCCCTTTCCCAAACACCAAGACGAGCCCAAGACGACGGCCCTCAAGGAGGCGCTCGGGCGAGCGAGCACTGTGCTCACCCGAGCGCCATATCGGCAGACTCCATATTAGGCTTAAGTTGATGGGTTTCGGGTTGGTTTTCTTGTAAAACCCGAACCCAGACTGTTTTGTATAAATACTAGACACTTTTTAATAGTATGTTACGCTTTATTTTCTGTAGCTAAACACTTAGAGCCATTTTGGGGCTCTCTCTTTTGGTAATTTCTTTTGCAATCTATTTACTTGTTTGTGTTTGGATTTCTTTGATTTCCTTAGCATCGCTCTTATATCTCTTACTCTCTCTATTGAAATTGATTTCATGCAATTTAACCGAGTAGATATGCATATCTCTATTGCTATCATATTTAGAGCTTTTGCCATGCTAGAGTAGTGGGTTTCTAGGGCTTAGGGAGGATCCCTAGGGGCTTAGGGATTGGATGTTGGGTTAGACCTCCGTTGGATGAATCTAGGTCTTCATATGGTGATTTGAACAGCGGTTTTGGGGGATTAGCCTCAGGATTGGAGGACCGCGGAAGCGACTCCATATCCTAGGGAGAATCCACACGAATCTGATTTGGGATTAGTGGCCGTTTTCCGGGGCTCGCACACACGAGGGTGACTCGAGAGCCGGTGGCGACAACTAACCCCCAATTCGCTAGTCGAAGACTACGAAAGTAGCCCGACCGCTAGAATCAACCAAAGGATGGCGTCGCATTCCGTAGAGTATGCGAGTGCCTATGGATTACGAGGCGGGATCAAGTGTTGAGCATAATGCACGCATTCCCGCATGAGGCCGATAGCGAAAGCACGCTTCATGTAGGGATGCGTTAGATGAGCATGTCGACGAGAGTTCAACGACCGTTTCCATCTCCGGATGTGGCACTCCTAACCTAATCCATCGTCCGACGGAGGATCAATTGACCCGAAATACATTACCGAAGGCCCTAGCGGGGAATCCTGAAAGCCCTAGACGTTTAATATTTAGTCAATTCCACTTCCCTCAACCAACCAAACAAATCACACGTGACAACCCGACCACACATTCTCCACCTTCCACAAAAAGCTAAGCGTTAAACGCCCGCCTCCCTAGAGTTCAACATTCTATACATACTATAACACACCGTCCACTTGTGTTCTCGTCCGTGCATCGCTGGCAAGGAACAAGTTTTGGGGCCGTTACCGGGGAGGCGACGGTTTACTTTAGCTTTTGGTTGGAGAGTGTTGGTTTCATCCACACTTGACCCCCCCCCCACTTCTTTTTTTTTCTTTTTTGTTCTCTTATTACTATTTTTCCTCATTTTTGCTAACGAGTTCCACGGTTCTCTTGAGTGCTCCTTCTCTGCATGCTAACATCCCTCATCAGATTTCCCTCGTTCGAACGTCTTACATTCAGAGGACTACAATGTACCGACGAGCCTTCCTTGCTCAGGACCCATATTGGAGGGAGCATCCTCAATATGCCTTAGACAGGATGTTGGACTATGTGAGATCTACCGGCTCTTTAGTCATCAAGGCTATTCACAAGGCCGAATTTGAAGTCCTGAACTACATCGTGGAACAAGTCCACTCAGGTGCTCTCGAGGAAGATGTATACGTTGGCGTCAAAGGGGACACGCTCTCATTCTATGTCAGGGATATTCCACAGGCCAACTCATGAGAAACACCAAACGAGGTATCCCTTCTAACTGATTTGAATAACTTTGTGGATCATGCTAGGTGCACCGTGCTAGTATTCCTCTCGTCGGCAGATCCATTCGCACCGCATCTTTCAGAGTTCATGTCGGAATATTACACTGATGCCAACAACGTCCCGGAAGGAATCTGCATACGAATTGATGCTCATGGCACGTATTTCTTCCCCTTCGATGTCCCATTCGAAGAGATATTTGCACAACTTGTCTCAGAGGGACGAATAAACTCCGGATATACAAGTCCCCTAGAGACCAGCGACTTCCAGGAAGATGACTCGACCATGGTACCTAGCAGGCTTTAGGATAATTTCCAAAGAGGTGTGTGGTCAGACGATGACGTCCCCCTTGTTGACAAGCAAGCCGTGTGGGATCCTGAGAACTGCAAAGGCTAGGGAGTGGAACCTGAAAATATCTTCTATGTGACACACTCATCGTCCAGCTCAGACTCAAGGTATGACACAACGTCAGATGAATCTGTTCCAGACGAACCAGCACCTGAGGAAGAGGCATTCCAGTCGTAGGCGAGCACGACAGGGGGTATAGCACCCCCTTGTAAGGTCCCTGGCTATGATGAAAACACTAGAAGGGGGTTGAATAGTGTTTATGCAATTTAAAAAGATAGTTACACCAAATTAAATTCCTAAATTAATGCGGAATAAAAGTAAACCCTAAAAATGAAACAATGCAAACGCAAGGATGTTTCAAGGGTTCGGATTACCCAAGTCACTTCTCGACTTGTTTCTGGTAATCCTACGTCCCTTCCACCCGGTAACCACCGAATACTCAAGTTAGAACCCTAACTTGAAGTTTCCTTAAAACCCCACTTAGCAACCCTACAAGTGAAATCGAAATACACTCGATGTCCTTGACTCCCACAACTTAGGAGCAACCAAAACACTCTCACAACCCGAGAGTAAATCAAATAACGAAAGTTATGAAATTTGAAATAAACAACACTTACAATCACTTATGCCTTGAAGTAGAACTTGAAGGAGAGTGTGTTGTGTGTTGAATGACTCTCTTGGAAGAGAGGAAAGCCATTTCTCTTGACTGCACCAAATGACTAGAAGATTTCTCTTTGGTTCTAGGTTGGAGAGCAAGAGATTGAAGATTGGAATTCTAGGGCTTTTGGATTTTGAGAGATTTGATCTTGAGAGAAAGAAAGCTTGAATGAATGGCTAAGTGAGTAACCCCTCAATGGAATAGTAGAGGCTGCCTTTATAGTTTCCCTAAAGCCCTCAAACGAAATCCCCAAAAGCCCCTTTGAAATCCGTTGAGAAACAACCAACGGATAGAATCTGAGCTCGCGACAGTCGACTGTTGAACAAAACGCAGTCGACTGCTGCACTATGTCAGAGGGTATGTGAGAATTCAAACGGTAACTTACCACGTAGACAGTCGACTGGTAAGGAGTGGACAGTCGACTGTAACTTACCACATTGGACGCTCGACTGTTAAACCAACATGCGACTATAATTCCTTCAACAGGCGATTGGCCGAAATGAGGGTAAGTCAAGATGATCCTAGAAAAGTCTGGGAATACAGGACAGGCGACTAATGAAGAGAAGACAGTCGACTGTAAATCCAGCAGGCGACTGTAATTCCTTCTACAGACGACTGTCAAAATCCCTGACATTTTCCAGAGAGTTGAGTTTTTAAAGAGGCTCAAAGACAGACGACTGTTGAAGCATTTACAGTCGATTGTGACATTGGACAGTCGACTGTAAATACAACATCAGTCGACTGGCCTGATCAAAACTGAGAATAGGTTTTTGGTTGAAGATATACAAGCGACTGATTACAAACCACAGTCGACTGTCACTTGGACAGGTGCCTGTGAAATGTACAGCAGTCGCCTGAACAAGTTAAAGCTTAGAAACCCAAGAATAAACTAATTAAGTATGTGCATAACAGTAGAACTAAACACAGTCGACTGTTTTTAGACATGCGACTGTAAATTGTTCAGCAGTCGACTGTTGAGATCATGAGATGCACAATCTTGATTGAAATGGATTGGAGTCAAAGGAAAGTTAATCTAATGATTTCCTAAGACTGAAATGAAGATGTGTGTATGTGCTCCAACATAGTTCTACTTCTAAGCTACATACTAGAAGAGAAAAAGAAGATTACACTTGTAAAACTCTCTCTTCTTTTCAACGTATGAGCTTGAAGTCTTCTAGGAGCTTCAATCACCATCTTTGATCATCCAATCCACTTTCGTTGCTTTCATTGATCTTTGAGTGACATCCATTGCTAATAGATCTTCAAGATATGCTTAGGCAATGGATTAACTGCAAATAGGGGATTAGTCACAAGTATTTATGTTTGCTCATCATTAACAACAAGTAGGGAGAAGTCCAATACTCAACATTCTACCCCTTTTTGATGATGACAAACAAACAAAAACAAAAAGATAAATAATTGTGCTAAACGAAAACTTACTCCCCCTACGTAGATGATGTCATGCCCCGCTTCCCAAAACGACAGAAACGAGACGTGACTAAGGTCCGCTTGGACCGGAGTTGTGATGCTCGGACCCAATAAACGGCTGTAGGGATACCAATTTAAGATTTCATGTTCTTGCATTAATTAAAATTCGGAACAACAGAAAGTACAGAAAGAAAGTTGCATTCATTAATTCCACAAAGATATCCAGAAGTACAAGAGTCTAAAAAGAGGCCCAACATGGCTACAACAGCAGAAAAGGAAACTAATGGTGCTACGCACCCAACCTAAAACAGAAAGTAAAGAGTGCTACGCACCCGAACTACGAACGACGGAAACTCTAAGGTCAGCTACGTACTCCTGCTCCAAGTCATCTGGCTCGTCCACGTACTCTGGCTCAATACCTGACGTACAACACCCAAGAGAAAAGGAACTGTACGTCAGGTAAAGTTTACATGAAAAGGTTAGACTCTACTGCAAGTGTAAGGTAATTAAGAGCAACATTTTACTGGTTGATTAACATGCTGTTGTTATGACATGACAGTTATACTATACAAAAAGTAAACGGTGCAAGGAAGTAAAACGTGATAGGCAGTAGCCGTAGCGTGTGCAACCGGCTACAGGACTAAGCTAGATGGGACAGGACAAGATAAGATAAGACATGTGTGACTCGAAGGGTTCACGCCTTACGGTTTGAGGGCGGCCAGACCCTCTCCCTGTGCGACCGCTCAACCCTACCCCAAACACAAGTACTCAAGACAAGACAATACAGGGATCACTCTCGCTGGGAGAACATCCGAAACGCCCGGAGGCTTTTTATTACATGGATCACTCTCGCATGGAGAGCATCCGAAACGCCCATAGGCTTTTGTAACACAGGGATCACTCTCGCGTGGAGAGCATCCGAAACGCCCGCAGGCTTTTTGTAACACAGTGATCACTCTCGCGTGGAGAGCATCCGAAACGCCCGCAGGCTTTTTGTAACACAGGGATCACTCTCGCGTGGAGAGCATCCGAAACGCCCGCAGGCTTTTTGGTAACAGGACACGACATGACAAGTGTAAGGAATTGTTCTTTCTAGGGGGTCCACACGCACGCACACACAGAGAAAACCTATGGTGTCAGTTGTTGTTTTTGTTGTGCTTAGACTTCGTCGTCAAGTCTAAGCTGTCAAGGGGTCCCGGACGCTATCACTTCACGTCCGATTCTCTTTAATCGTACTTTTGCAGTTCAAGTAAAATATGGCCTAAATGTGGCCAAAAGTATGCAAGTGAGAAAACACTTGCCTGCAGTGGCGAGTGCGTCGTCTGTCTGGAGCGTCTCGTCGAAGCAGTGCGTCAGCAAGGGTCCGTCTGAAACGGGTCAACGGCGATGTCAGGACACGTTTTTCATCATTCCTATTAGAGTTCATTTCTAGGTTCAACAGGGCTATCCTAGCAGTCAAAGTCACGTTTTGTTCTGGTTCAGCCTAATCGATGATCTATCCTATGTGCACAGATATTCAAGTCCTTCGTTGATGTCTAAGATTTAGCAACGTTTTAAAGGAGCAGAAATGAAATTTAATTATTGTTGACGATTTTTAGATTAGGTTTTCGATTTGCTACGGTGTGGATTCTTACTACGCGTTAGAGTGCTAACCTTTTTGACGTTTGATCGAAGATCGGATGTCGGGTCTGAACAGCGATGGATCTGCGTCGTCAGCAACATCTCAGCCGTGGGTAGCGCAGCGAGACACTTCCAGATAGCGAGGTGGAGGCACGAACAGCGAGCAAGCATCGATCTCTCTCTCCCGTTGCGGGTAGCGCAACGGATCTACACGACGGCTGCAACGTCGGGGGAAAACACGCGAGTTCGACGACGCGTGTGAACTCCTAAGAGAAAAGGGGGCTGCCGAGGATTGAAGGAGGTCAGTGGGGATTGCTCGGCCTGGTGGGTTGCCGACGGCATCAGCGCACGGTGGTGGACAGCCGTGAGAAGACGAAGAGGACAGATTTGCACACCGGTCGTTGTCGTGCGTCGCAGCAGAAAAGCGGTGACCAGAGGGGTCAAAGGAGACTTGCAGTAGGTAAATGGATTTGAGGGGGATCTGATGGTAATGGAGTGGTTGTCGAAAGGCATCGGAGGCAACCGAGCGGCGGCGACGAAGTTCCAGACGCAAGTCTGTTCAAAACTGCCGTTAGGGCTGAGTTTGATGGGGTTTTTGAGGAGGGAGAGATGAGAGAAGAGAGGAAGGAGGGTTGCAGATGATAGGGGGGATTGAGGGGAGTCGGATGGCGGTGGAGACGGCCGCCGGAGTTGGCCGGAGGGTGGTGGGCGTGGGTGTTTTCCGGCGATGGACAGATCTGTCCAAAACTGAGTTTTGATGGGTTTTGAAGAGGTTTTAATGGAGTTTGAGGGAGAGATAAGGGATGAGAGTGAAGGAGGTTGTTAAGGGAGATGGGGGGAGGCCGACGGTGGCCGGAGCTGGCCGTGCAGCGGCCGGAAAGGGGGGTGGCCGACGGTGAGATCTGGGCGGCTGTCAATTTTTGGCCATGGAGGTTTTTGGGTGTTTTAATGGTGAGAGGGAAGAGAGAGGAGGAAGAGAAGAGAGAGGAAGGGAAGAGGGTGGTCGGAGGTCGTCGGAGGACGGTCGGCGGCGATGGGGGGAGGCCAGCCGTGAGTTAGAGAGGGGGGTGGCTGTCATGCGTGAGCCCTAGGGCTTTTGTTGGGTTGGTTTTTAAAACATGAAGTTTTGCTATTTGGGGGGTATGAAGGGGGTGGATTTAAGCAAAATGGGAGAGAGTGTGAGAGAGAGGGGGTGTATCTTAGGGTAATATAAGGTGAGGATAGCTCAGATGAAATCCCACATGCTACGTATGAGGGATCTCTAAAGATTTGATTAAATTTTGAAATTTGAAATTGGGTTAAGGCTAATCGGGCTTGGAATTTGATTAGTGGGTTTGGTTGGGCTAGGGGTGTCCGAAAATTATGAAAAAAATTTCGTGACGACCGTGACGACGAGAGGCTCAGGGATACGGTGATCGATCGTGCGTTCGGTACACAGAAAACGAACTAATAATAAAAAGATCCGGTGACTAAGTCTAAAGTTACGACGACTCTGCAATCAAACCTGATTTGTGGGAGAACGACCCGTGAAATGACGTTCACTAAAAATCCCACAAATAACTACTCTTCCTTACGGTCACAACGACATATCACATCGTATAGTCTGGGTAGAAGAAAGGGCAAAGAAAAATATGTGTACGAAAGAGGAACGTACGCGCGAAAATACGAACGGTCGAAAAGCGGCCGTTACATTCTACCCACCTTAGAAATGATTCCGTCCTCAGAATCACTTATAATAATAATAATAATATCTATAAACACTATGCCTGTAACTCCCATATCTACACATAATGATCGCTAATCCTATAGCTTCAAACAATGTTCCTCAATAATCCATCATAACTCGTCTCTCCGCTGGTTAATGCTACCACTAGAATCACACCATAGCACTTAACTATAAACCCACATCACCGTATACAATTCAACAATCATCACGTCCCCAATATATTCCCCATCATATTAACTCATAAATTTATCCTCCATAATCAATGAATCCATCAAGCCACATCTATCCTTACCCCTATCTTCTAATCTCCTAATCATATTAAATCCATCTTCATAACATCCATCTGTCTTAACATGTCGCGTTATCTCCAGTGTCTTCTCACCTCAACTTAATAATCAAGTTTTGATGCTTTAAATGCTCTACTCATTTCATGATCACTCTAAATCATACCATCCCTTCCTAGATACTCCTATCTACCACTCGTCCAGTTTCAGGTCTAATAAAGTTCTCATCTCCCCGTATATAATTTCATCCAACCAGAATTCTACATTGAGTCCATCACACATTGGTATTATAAATAAGTCTTGGACACCTTATTCTTTTCATCCGTAAGGAATCTAATCTAATATACTTGTGTTTCAAAATCAATTAATCATCGCTACAATATACCTCATCTCACTCTAAACCTACCAGCAAACATAATCCTATAACAATAATAACTAGTACTAACAAGATAACAACAATAACAATAACACTTCGAATAGGGAAAAAGAGCTAGGAAAACTTAAGGCCAATGACATATTTTAAAACATGTGGGAAAAAAACGTGTGGAGTTGTGGTATTGGATGAGGGAAGATAGGTGGGTTGTGATCTTGTGAGCTAGTTTCAAAACTTTAAAGATTTGGTTTAAAAGAAAACAAAACTTTTGATACAATCACATGCAGCCAAAGATAAGCTATACTATAATATGAAAGACTAAGTCTAAGGAATTGCCTGCTATGACGCTATCTATACCTATATGAATACCATCATTCAGACAACGCCATACGTATATCAAGGACCACACTGAGTATACACACATGACACACGAGACAATCATTAAGAGCCTAAGGGTAGCACACTCATACAGGTCCTCACACTCCACCTATATACATGCACCACGACGACATCACAAAAACCAATGGGCCCACTACTAAACTAGAGTTGACACAGGCAACGACAAGCACTAATGTCTAAACAATAGAAGGAACCGAAAGCGAAAGCGTAACGAAACAAGATTGAAAAGAACGAGTTCAGATAAGGCGATGATAAGAAGATAACTGGTAGGGTGGGACAAAAATATTGCTCAAAATAACTAAAGAGATACGTGTAAAATATGGTATCATATGTATATATACTTATAAAAACGTGTAGAAGTAGCAGATGGAAAAAGAGTTAGACGAAGAAATAAAGAGTAGGGTGAGATAGCGATCGTTTCGCAAATGAAAATAGATTTATACAAAGATTTTTGAAGTATGAGCACGATGAACATAGAACTACTATATAAAAATTGAAGTTCTTATTTAGTTTTAGAAAATATTCTAAAAGTACGTACGGTAAGTGGCTAAAAATAAATTTCGTAGTTTAGAAAAAGGTGAGATATCGAATTTTCAAAATGGTAACAAGGTTTTAAAACTGAAATACGAAAAATGCCGGCTAGAAAATAATTACGAGTTAGTAACTAAAAATTACGACCAAAAAGGTTTCAAAGTCCAAGAAAGAACTTTAACTCAATTGAAAAGCAAGAAATTAAAATATATAATAAGGGGTTTTCAAAGAAGTCAAAACGAGCGTAGAATTTAATAAGAAATTTCAAAAATACTTTTTTGAGGGATCAGAATATGCAATGGGGAGAGGTTCGAAGAATTAACGATAATCGTCATGAAGCGATCACGGGAAAAGGGGGCAAAGAATATGATCGCATGATGAATACGCCTAAGATATGATTCATGAAAAGCTACGATGGAATTCTACGGTCGATAACATAGAAGTGTAATGATTGGAAGGATGCTAGAAATCAGGGGTTCTGATTATCGTGCCATCTAAAGATCAGGAAAACTCAGCACTATGACTTCCTAATGAACTAGACTGTAATAGAGATCTCAGGGAAGGATCCTAATAGAATCAAGATTACGCTCTGCTGGGCCCGAAGTCGATGGACCCGAGCGAACGACTAAAAGGAGGACTCTAGAAATCTAACTGAAGGGATTTCTGGGACCCTTAGGGCACAAAAACTCTATGCCCGTCCTAAGTCAGACGGAACATAGACAGAAAAAGCAGCGGAAAAATAAACATGTTAATCTAATTAACATTCACCCTAAGGTCCAAGACCCTAATCCAAGATATATGCCGACTTGGGATGGGTCTGACCATCCCAAGAAGGATCTAGCCTACTGCGATTAAATTAAACTAATGCTTAATTAAACACATACCCGGAATCTCAGCCCTGGGGCAGGCGAGATGTTCCGCACCGTCTTCTGAGCTGCTCCCCGTCCCACGCTGAGCTGCTCCTCGAACCGCTCCCCGAACCGCTCCTCGAACCGCTCCGCATCCCGGGGCGATCAATCCCGTGTCGCCGAGCCAACCACGCGCCAAAGAAAGTTTCACGCGAGTGAACCCTCCGCCAAGATTTCGGATCTAGAATCCGAAATCCTTTACGGCTTTGCTAGAGCCCTCAGGAGTAAGGCAGAAATTTATAGGGAGATAGAGAAATATTAATTTAGCTTAGATCTGAGCGTGCTCCAACATTTACGAGAGCCGCTCAGATCTAGAGCTTGGGACGAGTTTGGAGGAAGGGGGAGGCCCCTATTTATATAGGTGGTGGACTCTCCCCTTCTCCGCACAACCGATGTGGGACTATTAATTTGAGTTTAATTAAAATCAAGTTAGTTTGCACTTCACAAAGTGCAAACTTCCGTGAATTTTAACTCCCTCCTCGTTGAACTTCAGGATTGATACAACCTATCAATTCGAAGGGTGTTCAACGGTGAACGCATAGGAAAAAACCATTCGTCAATCGGAGTTCATTTGACCCCACAATTGAACGTCCAAAGATCAGCCCAAGGCTTGATTTTCGACTAAAATCAGCCGTCAAAACTGCCCAGTAAAACTAGGGTTCTGCACCCATTCGTGGGGCCCAGCAAGTGGGCCCCACAGCTTCACAAGCTGCTGACTGGGCGCCCAGGCCCAGACCTGGGCATGGGCGCCCAGGCCCTGGCGGGCCGGGCGCCCCGGCCCAGACGGGCCCCTGGCACTGTCAGGCCTGGTCAGGAGCCAGGCCAGACCCAGTCTGGTCTGGATCTGCCTGGTCTGGCCAGGTCTGATCTCAATGGGCTGATTTGTGCATAAGTTGGTCATTTGGCGTCCGATTTGGACGCTGTTCGAACCTGGGTCTAGACTGGGACATTCCCGTCTTACCCGTGAGCTTTTCCTTACGTTTATATAATTAAATATTGTCTTAAACTATTTAAAACACATTTAATCTCTTTTGCATCAAATGCAAAATAGTCACTATCTAAGCTTAAATTATCATTTGCATCAAATACAAATGATCCGATGGCATATTCCTCTACATCTCACACTTGCACTCAGGATCATTTATCCCAAATGCAGGAGATGATTGCAAACATCTTTTGCAATATTTTATCCCTTGCATCAAATGCAAATTATTCTCCCTAACTAATTTCTACCTATTACTAGACGAAGATCGCACTCTGTGTGAGACCCTACAGCCTGACCCTTACAACAGGTTGGGCTCGAAGCCCTATACGGCAGTGACCACGAGCAGTGGTTGCCGTCCCTGCTTCAGGAATCATCATTATGTGGTTGACTCATTGACATGAGTATTGTCGGGACCACCCTGACTATTTCCGTGATGAATTCCGCAGTTATAGTCTTTTCGTCTAAACTATGTCGTGTAAGTCAAGTCTGGGGTACGGTCAAACTGTCAACCCCAATAACTTGACTCCGGTTTGTTTCTATCGATCTTTCAGTCAAAATTGTTGGACTTCTTCCAACATACTCTGGCCAGAGTTTTTACTAAAGACCGAACTAACCCTACGACACTAACTCCCATTGACCGGGAGAGACGAATCCTCTCTTGGTCATTACTCTCCTCATACGCTTCAAGTGTCACCCAATCAAAGACCTTTCGACAGGCCTTGCCTCGAAGCTAGGTCATTTGATCTAAGTGGCACTGTTCACGCACAGGTTCGTCAAAATGACCTCAAGTCAAAAGACCAACTAGCCTATCATCACTCAGAGTCATCATTGACAGATTGGTCAATATAACCATATGATAACTCTTGTGGATCGTTCAGTGAACTCATTCTCTAATGAGCACATGTGTCTCGTCTACGACTTCACCAAGTCAAGCGATCATGAGATCATCGCCACCGCTAAACGGTGAAGACTAAGACACAATGGTCTATCCGATGTTTCGATATCCTTGTCTCGAAACATCTACGACCACGAACTCTTTTAGACTTATGCTACAGACGGTCAAACATTTCTCCATGATCGAGATACTCATCTCGATACATGTTTGACCTTGCATAAAGTCTCAGGACTTTACCTAAGTTAATATCTAATGTTAACTACATTATAACATAACTTTAGATAAATTATTACCAAACAGCTTACTGTTATTTCGAACAAGATGTTTGTGCTATTCACACATGAAGATAGATAGCCTCGAGGGTATCATCTCTCAATATCTCCCACTTGCACTCAGGCCCATTTATCTCGGTATTTAATACCGGTTTTACACATAAGTTTTCCCGACTTCATGTGGTAGAGCCTTCGTGAGTGGATCTGCTAAAACCGTCTACACTATAGACTCAAGGAGTTTCTATGTTTATATTAGACCAACCATTTGAATCTCATTCAAATAATTCATTTGGTCTGTCGGAATCCATAATATTTTATTTATTTGGATCTTATCCAGTTCATCGTACCTTACGATAATAATCTTAAATTAGTTAATGGTCATAAATGGCTCATATCTATTTCTGATAAAGTATCAAACTCTTTTGATCACTTCATCAAAATATATATGTTCCATCCCTTTGATGCCTCACATGTAATTTACATGCTCCCACTGACCTTGAAAACTATCTGGCTAATTCATATAAGTTGGTCCGTCTAAATCATATTTAGAAAAATGAACTTGTAAGTGAATGCTCCAATTTTCATGGTCAACTTAAGCGTTTACATCGAGTTTGGTCCGAGTAGTTCTGTACACATCGGCTGGTGGAAAAACGGTTTCATTATAATCCATTTTATAGGAATTAATATGGAAAACCCGTTCTCGACCAATATGATTGCACTTCACTATATTCCTTTTTGCACCAATCTTTCAACTTAAAGATTTACTTGCAGAAAGTGAGGAAACATCTTCCTTGTGCACGTAAACTAAATTCCAAAATTTATTTACGCACACGGACCTATTCTGATTGCATCAAGTTTTTTAAATCGGAGTTACTACTCCGAATTTCATCCCGGAAGTTGACTAAGTCATCATCAGTTATGATGTTTAACTCGACTCTTCGTCTCACAAAATTCGAGTAATTATACAACTTCCTAATGATTGATTTAATGAATATCTTATTGATAATGTCCTCACAGAACATTATCAAAACCTAGGCATTACTATCTGGGACTTAACCCAGAAGGAGGACTTAACTCAGAGTCACTTGCTATTGATCGCACCAAGTCTAACTCAGTGTGATTCATACTTTTAACACACGGATGTGTTAACAGACTTGACCTGAGAGAAACTCATATTTTCTTTTAATTACACAAGATTTAATTAGCTAAGTATTTGACCATTCGATCTAATCGAATCAGTTTAAATACTTTAGTCATTTCGTTCTTTATTTTATCAGACTTGTGTTTCATCAAGAACACGTGTCTTAATAAAATATACGAATAACTTATTTTGGTTAATCTAGACTCGGGTACATCAGTATGTACTAGACTGAGTTCGACAACTCATTCTCCCACTGTCTTACAGATGGGTATCGACCATTGTATCTAAGAGGGTAAGATTCACAAGTGTCCGCAGACTTCATAATACGAGAGGTCAGACCCCTCTTTATGTGACTTGTGAAGCTTACTCTCTTGATACGGCCTAGTCTATTTTGCCATATAAGTTTGCTACTATCTTGTGTATTTATATATTAACATTTAATATATTATAGTTATCACAAATTACTTAACACAAAATATTGCTTCAGAAGCAAGGTGACGACATTCGTCAAAATGTGTTAGACGTCTTTTGTATAACAATTATGTTGAAATCGTGACATCAAAATATGTCACATTTTCATTTTCTCCTACTTATGCCTTTACTAATGATATATTAAACCATTAAACTCGATTGACTTTCCGGAGTGCCTTCTTCCTTTTCTAAATCACATTTAGATATAAATAGCCCAACATAAATAAATAGCTATGCAAGCATCTTATGTATCCAAATGCCTGAGAGGTGCAATCTTGAGTGTAGCCCAAGAAGTTGCTTGTCTCAAGATCCGGTTGGGATACATAGTCTTGCACCGCTCATGCACTCGTATTCGACTCAAACAGTTTGATCGAATTCTCGAACTTTGCGGATCAAAATTGTTTGTCCATACAACCTTGAGGGTAGCTCGACAAGTTGTAGGGAGAAACATACTTCGAATATCCTATATGTTCAAGCTGCCTCATATAGAGACGAGTGTCATGTAGCTTGAATTTATTTGTTCGACCCAGAGCTTAATGAAATCATATTTCTCAAGTCTGTTTCTTTAGAAGGTCATTTTTAATAATGTCAACGAGAATATAGTTTTAATTTTATCAATTAGAATTTAACTTGATATTCAATTAATCAACCTATTTGACCAATTAACTAATTCCATTAAAAATATTATAAATTGATTCCTTTGGTAAACATAGTCTTGCCCTAGTTTAGCATATGTTCAATATTAAATATAGGTAGATTGGCATTCATCTATCTATATCCTCCCACTATTTTTACGATCGTTTCAAAGCTTAATAACGAACGATTTAATCGAATTAAAATATTTAAAATTTAGTGAAAGAGGGATCCAATCATCCTGAACCTCACAACCTTGAGGAGACTCAACAAGTTGATTGGTTCCATGATTGGTAGACTAACTCTTAGTCAATCACATCACATGTGACTCCCTATCGTTTTTTACCCACAGTCACTTATGATCTTGAGGAGACTCAACAAATCATAATGACTGGTCTAGTCAGACCCTTGATTTCGTGTCCAGATTTGACTTAGATCAATGCTCGAGGAGACCCGACGTATCGATTTGGGTCAAGTCTAGACTACATCACATGTATGTTGGAGTTTGTTCCTTAAAGATAAACATGTCATAGCTTGAGGAGACTCAACAACTATAATTGTCTTCTTTGAGTTACCAAGCTCCAAAATCAAGGAGGGATACAGATTAATCTTTAATAAGATTTATAACGCATTGACTACATATAGTCCAGGGTGTCATACAATCATGATTCGCGACATTGCAGTCCAGCGGAACACAGCCAGGGAATTGACTAAGCCAGGATCACTGCCCCTTGGACTAGCAAGGGTTGACCCAGCAAACTTAGCCAAGCACATTGACTGGATCATGGTCCATTGAATGAAGCTTGTCATTTTTATATGCGTGCCATAGACTAAACTGCTTTTATTAACAACTAATTAATCATATCAACTAGTTGAATCCTTAAATTCAAAATTTTAGGATTTTTTAATAACTTTTATTAAGTCCTTATCAACTATAAGGTTCACGTGCTATCCTAATCGTTATTAGGATTTTAATAATTTTTATTAACAACGCTAAAAGCGAAGTCCTTTAATGAAAATTAATAATAACAATTAGAATTAAAAAATCATTAAAGGGACTACCCTAATCAGGAATTAGGTCTTGAAGTGTTGTTAATATTTTATTAAAACATAGCATGTTATTAAAATTCAAGTAATAAATTTTAATCATTTCTTAATGGCTAACCTAAAGGGTTGTCTTGTGTTATCAAATAAGGGACAAGAGGAACTAGCCATTAAAATAAAGCTACACTAATTTTATCGCATAAAATGAAAGTGTACTACTATTTAACAATTAAACAGAACAATGTCTATCACATAAACAATTTTAGCATGCAAACATAAATTTAACATTTAAATTTAAAATATGATTTTAAAACTATTTTATTTTTATCTCATAAAAATTTGTTTTTAAAATCACAAATTTGCATGCTACTTTAAAAAATTTATCGCATAAAAATTTTAACCTTTAAAATCAGTTTTAAAATATCTCATAAAATTAAAACATCATTTTAAAAAACTTTCATGCTTAAAAATTTATCATATAAAATTTTAGGCACTTTAAACTTATCACATAAATTTTAAAAGATTTAAATTTAGTATAAAAAATTATCACATAAATTTTAAAACGTCATTTAAACATTTCCATGTTCAAAATTTATCAAATATAATATTTGAACATCTAAAACATTTTTGAAAATTATCTCATAACTTTAAAAACATTTTTTAAAGCATTTAAAAGCATTTCATAGTTTAATAGAAATCGCAGGCTAGATCGTTACGCAGACCTACGCTCCGATACCACTGAAGGGATTTCTGGGACCCTTATGGCACAAAAACTCTATGCTCGTCCTAAGTCGGACGGAACATAGACATAAAAAGCAGCGGAAAAATAAACATGTTAATCTAATTAACATTTACCCTAAGGTCCAATACCCTAATCCAAGATCTATGCCGACTTGGGATGGGTCTGACCATCCCAAGAAGGATCTAGCCTACTGCGATTAAATTAAACTAATGTTTAATTAAACACATACCCGTAATCTCAGCCCTGGGGCAGGCGAGATGTTCCGCACCGTCTTCCGAGCTGCTTCCCGTCCCACGCCGAGCTGCTCCTCGAACCGCTCCTCGAACCACTCCTCGAACCACTCCGCATCCCGAGGCGATCAATCCCGTGTCGTCGAGCCAACCATGCATCGAAGAAAGTTTCACGCGAGTGAAACCACCGCCAAGATTTTGGATCCAGAATCTGAACTCCTTTGCGGCTTTGCTAGAGCCCTCAGGAGTAAGGCAGAAATTTATAGGGAGATAGAGAAATATTAATTTAGCTTAGATCCGAGCGTGCTCCAACATTTACGAGAGCCGCTCAGATCTAGAGCTTGGGACAAGTTTGGAGGAAGGGGGAGGCCTTTATTATATAGGCGGCGGACTCTCCCCTTCTCCGCACAACCGATGTGGGACAATTAATTTGAGTTTAATTAAAATCAAGTTAGTTTGCACTTCACAAAGTGCAAACTTCCGTGAATTTTAACTCCCTCACTGTTGAACTTCAGGATTGATACAACCTATCAGTTCGAAGGGTGTTCAACGGTGAACGCATAGGAAAAAACCGTTCGTCAATCGGAGTTCATTTGACCCCTCAATTGAACGTCCAAAGATCAGCCCAAGGCTTGATTTTCGACTAAAATCAGCCGTCAAAACTGCCCAGTAAAACTAGGGTTCTGCACCCATTCATGGGGCCCAACAAGTGGGCCCTACAGCTTCACAAGCTGCTGACTGGGCGCCCAGGCCCAGACCTGGGCACGGGCGCCTGGGCCGCCTGGGCGCCCGGGCCCTGGCAGGGCCCGGGCGCCAAGGCGCCCATGCCTGGCCCTGGGCCGAGCGCCCAGGCCCTTGTGGGCCGGGCGCCCCGGCCCAGACAGGCCCCTGGCACTGTCAGACCTGGTCAGGAGCCAGGCCAGACCCAGTCTGGTCTGGTTCTGCCTGGTCTGGCCAGGTCTGATCCCAATGGGCTGATTTGGGCCTAAGTTGGTCATTTGGCGTCCGATTTGGACGCCGTTCGAACCTGGGTCTAGACCGGGACATTCCCGTCTTACCCGTGAGCTTTTCCTTACGTTTATATAATTAAATATTGTCTTAAACTATTTAAAACACATTTAATCTCTTTTGCATCAAATGCAAAATAGTCCATATCTAAGCTTAAATTATCATTTGCATCAAATACAAATGATCCGAGGGCATATTCCTCTACACTAACATGGTCAGAACCGGGTGAGAGGCTACTAGGGTATCCTAAGCCGCGTATGACTAAATCTTAACCAAGGTGCCTGACTATCAAACCTGGATGTCTATCTAAGTCTTCCTATCATCTAAGACAAGGAAAACCTAATTTAGACTTGTACATGGATATTAAATGAATGCGGTACTCTTATTGTTACGAAATTTTTGCATGACCTACATGGGCCACCACTAAAACCTGTCACGCCCCGCTTTTCAAAACGACAGAAACGAGACGTGACTAAGGTCCGCATGGGCCGGAGTTGTGAGGCTTGGACCCAATAAGCGTCTATAGGGATACCATTTTAAGATTTCAGGTTCTTGCATTAATTAAAATTCGGAACAACAGAAAGTACAGAAAGAAAGTTGCATTCCTTAATTCCACAAAGATATCCAGAAGTACAAGAGTCTAAAAAGAGGCCCAGCATGGCTACAACAGCAGAAAAGGAAACTAATGGTGCTACGCACCCAACCTAAACAGAAAGTAAAGAGTGCTACACACCCGAACTACGAACGACAGAAACTCCAAGGTCAGCTACGTACTCCTGCTCCAAGTCCTCTGGCTCATCCACGTACTCTGGCTCAATACAGGACGTATAGCACCCAAGAGAAAAGGAACTGTACGTCAGGTAAAGTCTACATGAAAAGGTTAGACTCTACTGCAAGTGTAAGGTAATTAAGAGCAACATTTTACTGGTTGATTAACATGTTGTTGTTATGACATGACATTATACTATGCAAAAAGTAAAACGGCGCAAGGAAGTAAAACGTGACAGGCAGTAGCCGTAGCCTGTGCTATCGGCTACGGGACTAAGCTAGACGGAACATGAAAAGACAAGACAAGACATGTGTGACTCAAAGGGTTCACACCTTACGGTTTGAGGGTGGCCAGACCCTCTCCCCGTACGACCGCTCAACCCTACCCCAAACCCAAATGCTCAAGACAAGACAATACAAGGATCACTCTCGCTGGGATAGCATCCGAAACGCCCGGAGGCTTTTTGTAACAGGGATCACTCTCGCATGAAGAGCACCCGAAACGCCCGCAGGCCTTTGTAACACAGGGATCACTCTCGCGTGGAGAGCATCCGAAACGCCCGCATGCTTTTGTAACACAGGGATCACTCTCGCATGGAGAGCATCCGAAACGCCCGCAGGCTTTTTGTAACACAGTGATCACTCTCGCGTGGAGAGCATCCGAAACGCCAGCAGGCTTTTTGTAACACATGGATCACTCTCGCGTGGAGAGCATCCGAAACGCCCGTAGGCTTTTTGGTAACAGGACATGACATGACAAGTGTAAGGAATTGTTCTTTCTAGGGGGTCCACACGCACGTGCACACAGATAAAACCTAGGGTGTCAGTTGTTATTGTTGTTGTGCTTAGACTTCATCGTCAAGTCTAAGCTGTCAAGGGGTCCCGGACGCTATCATTTCACGTCCGGTTCTCTTTAATCATACTTTTGCAGTTCAAGGGAAAGATGGCCTCAACGTGGTCGAAAGTACGCAAGTGAGAAAACACTTGCCTACGGTGGCGAGTGTGTCGTCTGTCTGGAGCGTCTCGTCGAAGCGGTGCGTCAGTGAGGGTCCGTCTGAAACGGGTCAACGACGATGTCAGGACACGTTTTTCATCATTCCTATTAGAGCTCATTTCTAGGTTCAGTGGGGCTATCCTAGCAGTCAAAGTCATGTTTTTGTTCTGGTTCAGCCTAATCGACGATCTATCCTAGGTGCACAGATATTCAAGTCCTTCGTCGATGACTAAGATTTAGCAACATTTTAAAGGAGCAAAAATGAAATTTAATTATTGTTGACGATTTTTAGATTATGTTTTCGATTTGCTACGGTGTGGATTCTTACTACGCGTTAGAGGGCTAACCTTTTTGACGTATCGAAGAGCAGATGTCGGGTCTGAACGGCGATGGATCTGCGTCGTCAGCAACGTCTCGGTCGCAGGTAGCGCAGCGAGACACTTCCAGACAGCAAGGTGGAGGCATGAACCACGAGCAAGCGGCGATCTCTCTCTACCATTGCGGGTAGCGCAACGGATCTACACGACGACGACAACGGCGGGGGAAAACACGCGAGTTCGGTGACGTGCGTGAACTCCTAAGAGCAAAGGGGGCTGCCGAGGATTGAAGCAGGTCAGTGGGGGTTGCTCGACCTGGTGAGTTGCCGACGGCATCAGCGCACGGTGGTGGGTAGCCGTGAGAAGACGAAGAGGACAGATTTGCACAACGGTCGTTGTCGTGCGTCGCAGTGGAAAATCGGTGACCAGAGGAGTCAAATGAGACTTGCAGTAGGTAAAGTGGTTTGAGGGGGATCTGATGGTGATGGAGTGGTTGTCGAAAGTTACCGGAGGCGACCGGGCGGCGGCGACGAAGTTCCAGACACAAGTCTGTTCAAAACTGTCGTTAGGGCTGAGTTTGATGGGGTTTTGAGGATGAGAGAAGAGAGGAAGGAGTGTTGTAAATGATAGGGGGGCTTGAGGGGAGTCGGATGGCGGTGGAGACGACCACCGGAGTTGGCCGGAGGGTGGTGGGCGTGGGTGTTTTCCGGCGATGGACAGATCTGTCCAAAACTGAGTTTTGATGGGTTTTGAAGAGGTTTTAATGGAATTTGAGGGAGAGTGAAGGGATGAGAGTGAAGGAGGTTGTTGAGGGAGAAGGGGGGAGGCCGGCGGTGGCCGGAGCTGGCCATGCAGCGGCCGGAAAGGGGGGTGGCCGACGGTGAGATCTGGGCGGCTGTCAATTTTTGGCCATGGAGGTTTTTGGGTGTTTTAATGGTGAGAGGGAAGAGAGAGGAGGAAGAGAAGAGAGAGAGGAAGGGAAGAGGGTGGTCGGAGGTCACCGGAGGACGGCCAGCGGCGATGCGGGGAGGCCAGCTGTGAGTTAGAGAGGGGGGCGGTTGTCATGCGTGAGCCCTGGGGCTTTTGTTGGGTTGGTTTTTAAAACATGAAGTTTTGCTATTTGGGGGGTATGAAGGGTGTGGATTTAAGCAAAATGGGAGAGAGTGTGAGAGAGGGGGGGTGTATCTTAGGGTAATATAAGGTGAGGATAGCTCAGATGAAATCCCACATGCTACGTATGAGGGATCTCTAAAAATTTGATTAAATTTTGAAATTTGAAATTGGGTTAAGGCTAATCGGGCTTGGAATTTGATTAGTGGGTTTGGTTGGGCTAGGGGTGTCCGAAAATTATGAAAAAAATATTGGGACGACCGTGACGACGAGAGGCTCAGGGATATGGTGATCGATCGCGTGTTCGGTACACAAAAAACGAACTAAAAATAAAAACATCTCTAAAGCTATGACGACTCTGCAATCAAACCTGATTTGTGGGAGAACGACCCGTGAAATGACGTTCACTAAAAATCCCACAAATAACTACTCTTCCTTACAGTCGCAACGACATATCACATCGCATAGTCCGGGTAGAAGAAAGGGCAAAGAAAAATATGCGTACGAAAGAGGAACGTACGCGCGAAAATACGAACGGTCGAAAAGCGGCCGTTACAGATGCCAATCAGGTTAGTCAAATAATATTAGTGCTTCTTTAGATCAAATGAAGCAAATGAGTAAGATATGCATGAATGAAATGATTTGCTTGAATCCATGAAATCTAGGATTTTATAATCCATATTCATTATATCTTACTCCACCTGAATCTAAGGCAACTTCAATCTTAGATTCAAGTGTAATTAGAATTTACGTAGCACATACATTATGAATCTGTTTATTTCTCTCCCCTATGGCATTATCCAAAAGGTGGGAGTAAAATAACAAGAACAATTGTACTAAATAAGTACTAAAAATAATTACAAGAGTCTAAAGATATACAAATCAAAAAGCTCATAAATCACATTATAAACTTAGCTGATTAGAGGAATGAGAGTCCAATATTAACATTAAGAGGCACATGAAAAGGAAAATCGTCTCAAATCACATCACATAGAGGATATCACATACAAGGAGACAATTTCACAAAATTCGCACATATAAGATAGACATTTATACAATGTGTGAAACAAAAAATATATGCACATCACCATGTGCAACAAAAAAAAGAAACAAAATACATATGCCATCACTACAACATCAGCAGTTATAATACCAAGATCTAGACATATAGACACTCCAAAAAAAATAAATCTCAAAACATCTATGGTGAGTGTCTTATCCATCAGTAGACAGCATCATTCAACATGGATGACTGTGGAGTCTGAGGGGCGACCAGACGGACGGAACATCAGTCTGGCAGAGCGATGAGTAGGGTAAGCAGTAGCCTTCCTCTTGGATGACGATGCACCCGCAGCTGAAGATTCCACATGAGCATGAACGTGGGTCAGGACCTCAAAAGGCAAAAGGCACATGGCCTGGAGGAGTGGGGACATCAACATGGGCAATATCTTCAAAAGGAGGAAACATGGCCTGAAGTTCGGCCGGAATGGGGAACCCATGAAGCATTAAAGACTTGTACTGAAGCTCAAGAAGAAGAGAGAGCTTCTGATCCATTGAGGAAGCAAGCTTTTCGATGGCAGTGACACGGTCACACAGTTGACCGAGAAGAAAGTCCTCTAGCGGAACTGACGGAGGAGTATGGGGAGGTTGTTCAACTGGCGGATAGGAGGGTTCGACGACATTTGCTGAGGGAATAGGGTCACCAACCGAGATATCCAAGAACTCCCCATAAGATGGTGGAGAAAAGGGTAGCTGGTCAGTAGGTGGAGGAGAGGGTTCAGCAAGGAAGATGTTCAAAGTTTCTCCTGACGACGGAGAACCAGTAGGATCCATGAAGTACGAATGAAAGAAGCTAGGTTAAGCAAGAGTCGATAAACAAAAGAGGATGATACCTAAGACTAGACGATCGACGAATGAGGGTCAGTTGAGCAAACAATCGAAGGAAAAAGGCTGAGTCTCGGCACGAAGTTGACGGAGGAGTGATCGACCGTGAATTTCGAAGGGGAGACGAGGGAGTATTTCAGTCGGATGAGAGAGAAAAATTATGATCGAATCGACGGTAATCGATGATATAACGAAGGGTCAAATGAATCTGGGCCGTTGGATCGAAAAATCGACGGCTCAGATCAAATTAACGAACCGCCACAACAGTAGACAGTCGACTGGTTGAAAGAATAAAGATGGGCTTATGTTAGCAGACAGTCGACTGTAAAGTCGTCATCAGTCGACTGTGCGAAAGATACAGTCTGCTGTATGAGATAATAGAGTAGGGCAGTCGACTGTCGAAGGAGTGATAGTCGCATGTCCTAGTCCAAAAATACACAGTGAGGTTAAAATCCAGAGAATAGATACAACTCACCCTATGACTTATACTCTAACATAAAATTTCATCAAGAAATCAATATCAAAAATAATTATTGATTAACACACAAATTTCTTAAAACAATCCGAAAACCAATGAAATCATCAAAATCACAATAACCTCTCTTATAACAAATATATGCGAAACATATAATCTAACAAACGAAGAGAAGTATCATGATGATATGAGTTCAAAAAATGATATTACATGAAAGTTGAACTCCTAAATTTCAGATTCACCCATAATCCCTAATTCTCCATGCAACCTCACAAAAGAATCTTCTTTAAGAGGTTTAGTGAAGATATCGGCGATTTGATTTTGGGTTTCAATGTAATCTAAGATGACGTCCTTCTTAGCTACATGATCATTGATAAAATAGTGTCTCACATCTATGTGTTTGGTGCGGGAGTGATGTACCGGATTCTTGGAAAGACATATAGCACTTTGGTTATCAACCATGATAGGGCAAGTATCACAATTGACACCATAATCCTTAAGAGTGTGTCTCATCCAAAGAACTTTTGCACATGCAAGACCCGCGGCAATATATTCCGCTTCAGTCGTGGACAATGATACCGAGTTCTGTTTCTTGGAGAACCAAGAAACTAGGGAATTTCCTAGAAAATGTTAAGTGCCACTAGTACTCTTCCTATCGGATTTGCATCCGGTAAAGTCGGCATCACAATATGAGATTAACTCATATGTGCTATATTTAGGATAAAGTAATTCATAATCTAGTGAATGATTGAGTTAACGAAAGATTGTTTAACCGCAATCAAGTGTGACTCCTTAGGTCTAGCTTGTTATCTAGCACACAGGCATACGGAAAACATGATATCGGGCATACTAGCAGTTAAATATAGTAAGCTACCGATCATACCTCGATATAGACGAACGTCTACATCTTTTCCGTTTTCATCCTTGTGTAGATGTGTTGTCGTACTCATGGGAGTCCTTTTGCTTGAAGACGATTCCATTTCGAATCGCTTGATAAGCTCCCCTGTGTACTTGGTTTGATGTATGAAAGTCACATCCTTCATTTGTTGAATTTGCAGTCCAAGAAAATAGTTGAGCTCACCCATATGGCTCATCTCGAATTCATCCTTCATAGACTTAGAAAATTCTTGAAAACGATTAAAGTTAGTAGAACCAAATATAATATCGTCTACATAAACTTGAATTAATAGGATGTCATTTTCATAATCCTTAATAAAAAGCGTTGAATCAACTTCATCCATTTTAAAACCTAAATCCAAAAGAAAGGTTTTGAGTTGATCACACCAAGCTCTAGGAGCTTGTCTCAACCCATACAACGCTTTCTTAAGTTTGAAAACATGGTTTGGAAATTTTTCATGTATGAAACCGGGTGGTTGAGAAACATAAACTTCTTCATTAACAATACCATTTAAAAATACACTTTTAACATCCATTTGAAACAATTTGAAATTCTTATGAGATGCAAAAGATAAAAGCGATCTAATAGCATCTAATCTAGCTACAGGGGCAAAGGATTCTTCGAAATCGATACCTTCTTCTTGCTGGTAGCCTTGAGCTACTAACCTTGCTTTGTTCCTTGTGATGACCTCGTTCTCATCGGTCTTGTTTTTGAAGATCCACTTGGTCCCAATAACTTGGTGACCGCTTGGAAGAGGAACGAGCTCCCAAACTTCATTTCTCTCAAATTGCACGAGCTCTTCTTCCATTGCCACTATCCAAGAGCTATCCTCACAAGCTTCTTGGATGTTCTTTGGCTCAATGGTAGAGACAAATGCGCAATGAGAGAATTCTTCAATTCTAGACCTCGTTCAAACACCCACACCAATATCTCCAATAATTTGGTCATGTGGGTGGTTGCGAACGGTTTGGTAAGCTTTGGGAATCCCTGCATCACTTGGAACATCTTCAAGAATCTCATTAGTAGTGTTAGTCTCAATAATAGACTCATTAATCTTGACATTACTAAGAGAATCATATATAGCATCTACACTATCATCAATAACATGAGTAAAATCAAAATCTTCATAAAATGATACGTATAGTGGTTCCTCGATCGTTGAAGAGGTTTTGTTGTATATACGGTAGGCTTTGCTACGTGTGGAATATCCAACAAAAATTCCTTCATCGGATCTTGGTTCAAATTTATCTAAGTTACCAAAGGTGTTCTTGATAAAACATTTTGAACCAAAAACTCGAAAATATTTAACTTGAGGCTTTTTGTCATAAAATAGTTCAAAGCAAGTTTTGTTCATTCAGGGTCTCACTAGGGTCCTATTGAGCACATAACATGCTGTGTGCACTGCTTTAGTCCAAAATTGTAGTCCAAGATGACTATCATGGAGCATAGTACGAGCACACTCAATAAGAGTCCTATTCTTTCTTTCTACAACACCATTTTGTGGTGGTTCACGAGGAAAAGAAAAATTGTGAGTTATCCCGGTGTCATCACAAAACTTTGTAAAAGACTCATTCTCAAATTCTCCTCCATGATTACTACGAATAGTGATAATGGTGGATGCTAAGAAGTTTTGAATGTTCTTTGCAACTCTTCAAAGGCTTCATTCTTGTTAGTTAAAAATGAGACCCAAGTAAATCTAGAGAAGTCGTCAACAACAACTAATCCATAATGAGCATTGCCTAAAGAGGCGGTTCTAGTTGGCCCAAACAAATCTAGATGAAGTAATTCTAGGGGCCTCTTAGAAGTTATGCCTTCTTTAAGTTTGAAGGATGATTTACTAAGTTTACCTCTTTGACAAGAATCTCAAAAGTTTTTCCTATTAAAAGTAATTTTTGGAAAACCTTTGACAAGATCATGCTTAGCTAACTTATATAAGTGCTTGAAATGAACATGACCAAAACGGCGATGCCATAATAGTTGTTCATTTGTATTAGCAACTAAGCAATGTTCTATGGTTTTAGGCAAGCTCAAATAATAAATATTCTTACGCCTGATACCGGTAAATAAAACATGTGAATCAAAATCAATAATTTCACGCATACCCTCTCCAAAGTTAACCTTGTAACCTTTGTCACAAATTTAACTAATGGAGATAAGGTTATGACATAAACCACTAACTAAATATACATTAGTAATGAGTGGTTTGGAAGGATTACCGGCTTTACCTACTCCAATGATGGTTCCCTTTTGATTACCTTCAAAATTGACCGTTGCACCACCCTTGATGCTAATCACTTCGCAGAGTAGTGAGGAATCTCTTGTCATGTGTTTGGAGCAACCACTGTCGAGTATCCATCCTTTCCTTTTAGAGCCAATATGACGTTTATTGCTACCTTTCTTTATCTTGGGTACCTACATAGTATACCATAAGCTCATGGTACCCAATTTTTGTTGTGTCCAAGGGGATTAGACCTTTGGAAGCCAAGTCCAAGTGGACTTCCGCTTTCCAACATAGTTATCATTATTAATAATATCCTGAATATAAGAATCAACATAGGCATTCCTATCATTTAAACTAGTGTTCTTGGGACCCCAAATTGTGTATGTTTTGGGAGTCTTTTTCCTAGTTGCATGCACAATAGATTGATTTATATGTGTGTGCATCCTAGGAACATAAGTTCTAGCAAAAAAATGAGGAGGTGGATATGTATTAGTCATAAGTGGGTTGTATGCATGCTTAGAAACATGCAAGTTGTATGAACCATAAGGAGCATGCATGACATGTGAAGGTTGTGAATACATGTAAGAATGATGTGTATGAGCATATGAGTGTGTAGGAGCACGTACATGAGTATTTCTCATGTGTGGATTTGTACGTGTCCATGGGTGTGGAGCATAGAGAGTGTCATGAGTATCCACTTGTGAAGTAGGAGATTTCCTACGTGGATGAAGGTTAGTGTACATGTAAGCATGACTTCTCTTTAGGTTTCCACCCGTAATGGGTTTCTTACCAAAAGGAAGTGACGGTGAAGTGGTGGCTTTCTTGGTAGGTTTGCTACCTATAGTGTCTTTGACACCACTTGTGGATGCACCGGAGGATGGCCTCACAAAGTCTATATTGACACCACTATAGGAGGTGCGAGCATTGGATGCATTTGCTTCCACAAAATCAAGACCAACACGATGTGTGGCCAGAAATTGGTTTACTAGCAAATCATCCAATTGTCCTTCCCTTATTAAATCTCATAATACGGGAGGACATGAGCTCATATTTCTCCTTAAGAGAAGAAATAATGGTATCCAAGGTGGACACCCGTGCTTTGAGCTCGTGCACTTGGGTTTTAAGAGAATCATTCTCTAAACCTAATTGTGTGTGTCGTGAAGCTAGATCACTATTATCCTTAGGATGTGTTTGATCTAGTTGAGATTTGAGGGTATTCACCTCATTTCTCAAAGTGACATTTTGAGAAACCAAATTTGATTTCTCAAGAGTTAGTGTATCAACAATGGTGCCATTGTTGATAATGCATGGTATGGATGGATTGCTACCAGATAGTTTCTTTAAGCTAATATATCTAAGCATTAAAGATTGATACTTAACAAATAATTCTTCATTAGCAATACGCAATTCATCCATAATTACATCGGGTTCATCCATGTCAGAATCACTCTCATCGGAGGGTGAATCTTCCCAGGCCATAAACACATATGTGCGCTTTCACCCTTCTCATTATCGGATTCGCTTGATGAGTCTCCACTTGATTCATCGAATGTACTGACTAGTCCTTTCTTCTTATCTTTCTTATTTTTGTCGGACTTGTGGTACTTCGGAGCCTTCCACTTCTCTTTCTTTCGGAGCATTGGGCAATCCTTCTTGATGTGCCCTGACTTATTACACTTAAAGCAAAGAGAGGAAGTATTATTAGTAGGCTCAAATCTATTCTTAGAGGGAAATTTACCTTTGCGAAAGAAGCGTTGGAACTTCTTCGCCATTTGAGCCATTTCCTCCAAGGCCATCTCATTTTCTGATTCTTCACTATCGGAGGATGAAGAATTAGCCTTTAATGCTAAAGCTTTCTTCTTGGCCTCCGAAGGGTTCATCATAGCTCGAACCTTCAATCGATTCTCCCGTCTTACTTCGTAAGACATGAGAGTGCCGATGAGATTCACGACAGTGTAGTTCTTTATGTCATTGACCTCCTAAATGGAGATGGCTCTTCGTTCCGATTTGGATGTCATTCCCATTATGATATTTCTCACCTTCTCTGGTTGGGTGTAGGTTTGCCCAAGCGCTTCCAGTTCATTGGTGATGTCGGTAAAACGTCCGTACATCGTTTCTATGCTTTCATTTTCCTGCATGTGAAACATATCGAAATTTTGCCAGCAACATATAGCTTAGAGAGTTTTACCTTGTTCGTTCCCTCATGGGTAACGACGAGATGGTTCCAAATTTGATATGCACTCTTACATGTGCATATCTTGTTGAACTCATCCGGGTCCAACGCACAATGAAGAGCGTTCATTGCCTTTGCATTGTTAACTTCGGAGGATCTCTCGGAAGGCGTCCATTTGTCGAAATCCTCTTCGGTGGGCTCGACGTATTCCTTGTGAATGGTTCTCAAAAGGAAAGCACTCCTAAGGAACGTCTCCATCCGGCATTTCCAATAGCCAAAGTTTGTGCCATTGAAACGCGAAGGACGCACCGTTGATTGTCCTTCAAATACTGTGGATGCTCTATCACGATCGTGATCGTTGTACGAAGTCGGTGGAGGAACGTTGTTGTTATTGGATGCCATAGATCTAAACCAACGCTTTGATACCAATTGTAAGGTCCCTGGCTATGAGGAAAACACTAGAAGGGGGGTTGAATAGTGTTTATGCAATTTAAAAAGATAGTTACACCAAATTAAATTCCTAACCAATTAACGCGGAATAAAAGTAAATCCTAAAAATGAAACAATGCAAATGCAAGGATGTTTCAAGGGTTTGGATTACCCAAGTCACTTCCCGACTTTTTTCCGGTAATCCTACGTCCCTTCCACCCGATAACCACCGGATACTCAAGTTAGAACCCTAACTTGAGGTTTCCTTAAAAACCCACTTGTAGCAACCCTACAAGTGAAATCGAAATACACTCGATGTCCTTGACTCCCACAACTTGGGAGCAAGCAAAACACTCTTACAACCCGAGAGTAAATCAAATAACGAAAGTTATGAAATTTGAAATAAACAACACTTACAATCACCTATGCCTTGAAATAGAACTTGAAGGAGAGTGTGTTGTGTGTTGAATGACTCTCTTGGAAGAGAGGAAAGCCCTTTCTCTTGACTGCACCAAATGCCTAGAAGATTTCTCTTTGGTTCTAGGTTGGAAAGCAAGAGATTGAAGATTGGAATTATAGGGCTTTAGGATTTTGAGAGCTTTGATCTTGAGAGAAAGAAAGCTTGAATGAATGGGTAAGTGAGTAACCTTGGACGTGACCAACCATTTCTATTATAATTGCTGCTGATTTTTTGGAGCAGAAATTTCGCATGTGGATTTTTAACCGTAAGATTGCCGATTATGAATTACTCTAATGGTTCTAAATGCTTATTTTTGTTATGAATCAACTACTGGGGGAGGAACCCCCAGCCCTTTATTTATTGGCAGGATAGGAGAGTTACAGGATATGATATATAGATATGGGCGTATATCTAAGATACCCACAATCCTAACCAACTCTGATTCATATCCATTCACAACACTCCCCCTTATCCAGCCATAGGTGTGGACTCTGCTCATGAATACTTCAGGATTCCGACCATAGTAAGAGTCTCACATGGGGTGGATACTTTAGGATCCAGAGTTGGTGTGATTTGCCTCGTTAAAACCTTTGGCTATGGAAAACCATGTGTGAAAAACCATAGTTAAGGAAAAAGAGTGCAGACACTTCCAACTCCTCCTGATCTGTACAAGTGACTCTGCTCATGAATACTTCTAGATTCTGAGCGTTTCAGAAGGGTGGATACTTCAGGATCCAGAGTTGATGTGATTTGTCTCGTTAAAACCTTTGGCTATGGAAAACCCAGTGGAAAAACCATAGCTAAGGGAAAAGAGTACAAATTCCCTCAACTCCCCCTGATCTGTAAAAGCTCTTAGGCTTTCAGATCTCTTAGGCTTATCTCATCATTCCTATTTACAACATTCCGAAAATATACACTGATTACAAGTATTATCACCATTAAGCAGCTGCTGAATCCAGAAACTCTGAAGAGGTGTGCTAAGTTTCGTCGCCTCTGATGTGGTCTTCGGACTATGTGGTCAGCTCCACAATACCAGCCTCTATCCCAGTTGTCACTGGAATGTGATGTACCACCAGGCGTCCTCAAATACACCATTAGTGTGAATCTGGAATGGTGAGGATCTCGGAATGATAGGATGATGTTGCCTTCATAAGTTGCTTTGCAGATCTATAGTAGATGGCCATCCCACTGTGGGTACCCGTTCTATGATTTCTCAGTATAGGGACCAAACATGTAACCTGCATTTGCATAAACATTGGAGGATGATACTTCATATTGTAAGTCCAAATCTTTCGATCCTTGGAGGAAGCGCAGAAGGCTTAACTCCGGTCTAATGGCCCTTTTAGGTGCCAACTATCTCTGGCTAATGAGTTTACTGCAAATGCTATATCGGGACGCGTGCAGTTAGCCAGGAGTGCCTGATTGCACTTAGATAAGGGACTTTAGGACCAATTATATCATCCCCCTCTTCCAGCGATCGAAAGGGTTCTTTTTGTACATCCATTAAGTATACTACCACATGTGTACTTTGGATGACAATGGTCCTTTTAATTTCTCCAACGCACTTCTGGGCGTATGTAACAGGATTCTATAAGCCATGACTTTATATTTGCCTAGGTCTTTCATTTCATGTTTAATAGTCAGGCTTGAACAGATGTTTCGGTTTTCTCTTTAGGAGATCCGATGAGATTTTAGTTGTTTACAACTATGATCTCAAATCCTGTTCTTTGCTTAGATACAAAGATAACCCTCAATAGGAATCATTGATTTCTCAAGTAATTCTCTTGGTTGTACATTATTTATTATTCATATTGTTTTTCTTCAATAGAATAGACGTCCCGAAGTCTATTCGGGCATTTAAGGAAATGTGGAATTTATCTTTACCAAGATATCCATAAAAGTATGTCGTCACAACATCCAATAACAGCATATCCAAATTTTTCTTTGCGGAATCATAAGGTATTCGCATCTGATAACTTAGGGAGACTGATGAAGCTCGTCGTTTTAGGCGATTAGCAATTCCCATATCTATCTTGCGAGATCTATAGGTAGATTAATCATATGTATGATAAAAACAACGTTTTAGCGGGTTTTACCTCTATATCCATGCTCCGGATATAGCGACGGTTGAACGAAGCCCTACACGGATGAAGACGCTCGATTAAGGAAGCCTTGCACACACGTGGATCTCCCGTCTCACTTCGCCTTCGCAACGATCCAAAAAAAATTTTGTGGAAAATTTTAGAGGCTCGTGCTGATAACGTGTTATGAATCAACTACTGGGGGAGGAACCCCCAGCCCTTTATTTATAGGCAGGATAGGAGAGTTACAATATAAGATACATAGATATGGGCGTATCTCTAAGATACTCACAATCCTAACCAACTCTATTCATATCCATTCACAACAATTTTTAATTTTATTAATATCATTATTATTTATCACAGAGAAGAACTTGGACATCGGCTTATGTTTTTATTAAATGGGTAAAATAAAAGCAACCATCAGGGAATCATAAGTTTGTCACGTGTAAATAAATCCGAGGGAAAAATAAAAGAAATATTTCCTTGGGAACACACGCAATATATCACACTGAATATGGGATGTGCATGCAGACAAAGTTCATACTTCTGTAACAACATGCACATCAAATTGCTTACCACACTTTACCAAGTTTATTCAATAGAACTAGTTTGCATAAGTTTTACTTGTTCCAGTTTAAAGAAAATATTTTAACTACGCCCGTTAAATCTACATAGGCATCAACTTAAGAGAGAAAATCCAATGATCTTCACCATGCACTGAGTCATTAATAGCATGTGAAACACATGTTCTACATAAGACTAAAGACTAAAAGAAGCCTCACGGATCTACGTGCATCACATGTGCAACATAAGACTAAAAGAAGTTTAAAAACTAAAAATTTTGCTTTATCTTCCTGAATATGCATAACCTTTGTCAGCCACCCATCAAATTTTATCAAATTTCCCTATTTAAATTCTTGTTCTTATTCATGCCACTATAGGTAATTACCATTGCAAGTCAACTAGGGCACACCAATTAGTATGCTTTGCAAACCAAGAAATTTGACCAGCCTTCTCTCATAGACTCATAATTGAACCATCCTGATGTGGTGGAAATTTTATCTAAGGGGGTATGGAACTGACGCAAATTTGGGGTGTGGAACTGACACAAATTTCATTGGATGAGATGACATGACCCTTGCAGCCAAAATGTCCAAAGTGTTTATGTTTATTACCAATTATTTACAAATGATAGTTAGAACAGGTAAGAGGATACAAGAACAAAACTATTCAATTTTTAAAGGATTAAGGAATTCTTTGGAAATCATCAAAGTTCTTTATATGGAAGGGTTCTAGGAGAAGTAATACATGTAGATTGTCACAAAGTGTCGAAACACTGGTGCCTCACATTGTGAATAATTCAGGTTGTTGGAACTTATCCAACACAGTTGGATCTTAATCCAACGTTGGGCTAGTATGCGAATATAATTATATAGTGCTACGCTGTCATATTAAAGCCTAATGTATAAGTGATCTCATTTATTAAGTTGAGTGGGCTTAAATGAGTCATATAGGTTGTGTGCCTTTATGTGTAGAGGCTATTGGGCTTCAACTCGTTGATGGGCCGAGTTGGAAACCTTAGGGCTAAGGAGGCTAGCCTATATATATGCGGTCATGATCCCCGGAACACACGAACAAGTTAGCCATCTTTTCTACACCCCGTCGCTAGGAGAGAAACCGGGAGAAAGCCAAAGGATTTCTCCAACGGTGGATTCGTGCTGTTCTGGAAGATCATCCGCCACGTTATCATCAGGATCTCTTTCAGACTATTAGCGATGGAATCTGGTACGCTTACGCTAATCAGAGAATGTAATGTTTTAAGATTCAGCATGCGTAATCTAGATCTGTGTTATTTGGTTTGTACACGCAACTAGATCTTTAGTTCTCACAAGTGGTATCGGACCCGCCATGCTTGGATCTTAAGATTTTGCTTGCTCGTAAATTTAGATCTGATAAAAATCAAATTTTTTATCTGTTTCTAAATTCAGATCTGTAAAAATTGGGGTTTTGATTGATTTTTCATGTTAAAAAACTCTTAGATTGGGGGCGACCCGCCGGCCGTTGCCCGACGCAGACCAACGGGGCGGCTCTGTCGCCCCCGTTAGGTGAATAGGTGCCGGCATCCGCCGACGCCTATCACGGATCAGAGTGGGTGGCGGATGGTCAGGATCAGGGGGCGGCACCCCGCCGTCCCCGTCGAGATCAAAGGGGGGCGGGGCCCTTGTTGCCCCCCATCGAGATCTGAGGGGGCGACATTTGCCGCCCCCGTTCAGGTGAAAAGGGGGGCGGCCCAGCCGCCCCCCGTCGGAGCAGAGCAGGCCCCGATCTGGGGCCTGTCGCAGTTCAGTAGGGGGCTGCACCCTGCCGCCCCCGTCAAGCATTAAGGGGGGCGACGCCCAGCCCCCCGTCGGAGACCCGGGCGCCGGCCCCCCGTCGGCGCCCGACGGCAGGGAAGGGGCGGCCGCCGCCGCCCCCCGTACAAAACCCTAACCCTACGCCCCCCCCCCCCGCGCGTTTGCAGCAAAAGTGTGTGGGCCGGTCCTCCCTTGGGCCGGCCCACCTCAATTTTTCTGTGTGTTTTAAAAAAAATCTGTTTTTTCAAAGTGGGGAGGGCTGGGCTATCAACAGTGGGCCAGTTTTGGGCCCTTTGGGTTATTTGGCCTGACTATGGGCTTAGTCTATTTGGACACAAATTTGGGCCTGTTTTGGGATATTTTAACACAAGTTAAGGAGGAAATAAAAAGGTCATTTATATATTTCCATTAGGTATAAATTTGTGTTAAAATTCAGTTTTAATTTTAAATTCAACTTTTAGGCATGCTACATTATATATATCTCAAAATAATTGTAATTAAATCGAAACCCCACCAAAGTGTGCTCGATCGTGGTGATTACTTTTATTTTAATATATAAAGCTACGGACATACTTTGTATGTCAATTTAGTGCCTAAAATTTTGAATTTAAATTCATTATTTGAGGAAATAAATGGTTATGTGTTTACATATATTTCCTTTAAGCCCAATTTGTGTGTTAAATTATATTCGTTCCATTTTAATTCTTTTAGGCATTCTTTATTTTATTTATACGTTTCGAAATAATTTTAATTATTACGAGACCTCACCAAAGTGGGCTCTACTGTTAAATTATTATTATTTCGGAATGTAAACGGTTAAATACATACGTTGTATGATCAGTTGCCTGAATGAATTTTAAATGGATCGAAGGAGTAAATAAAAGGTTTTCATATATATTTGCGTTTAACATTTATTCATTCCAATTCAATTGTTGGGCACATTTGGTTATATGTTTTGAAATAATTTTATTTATTACGAGAACGCACCAAAGTGGGCTTTACAGTTAAATTATTATTATTTCGGAATGTAAATGGTTAAAATACATACGTTGTATGATTGGTTGCCTAATATTGAATTTAAAATGGATTGAAGGAGGAAATAAGACGCTTTAGTGTATATTTCTCCTCAAAGATTTGTGTTAATTGTGCTAAAATAAATTTAAATTCTAAGTTTAAGGCATAAAAACATATATATATATATATATATATATATATATATATATATATATATATATATATATATATATATATATATATACTAGTCATAACCCGTGCCCACGGGCACGGTTCATTTAATAATTTACCTCGCGAAATCTTTGTTGCCCAAAAAATTATTTCCACAGCCAAAATTTAAAAAAAAATTAGTGTAAAAATATTTAGCGTCATGGACGCCTTTGGCATGGAACAACAAATTTGACGCGGGCGCCTTCGGCGTGGAACAATAAATTCGACGCGGGCTCCTTCGGCATGGAACAACAAATTCGACGCGGGCGCCTTCGGCGTGGAACAACAAATTTGGCACGGGCACCTTCGGCATGGAACAACTAATTAGCATAAAAAATTTAGCAGGCACCCTTAGAACTCACTGTTTTACTCACGTGCACCCCCTTATCATTAGATATCATTTAGTCATAACACGTGCCCTCGAGCACGATTCATTTAAGATATCCCCTCAAAATATTTGTTCTCCCCAAAAATTATTTCCCCCTCCAAAATTTAAACGAACTAAAATTTAACTTCGGCGCAGGCACCTTCGGCCCCAAAAAATATTTCCCATCCACAATTTGAACGAAGAAAAATTTAGTTTCGACGCGGGTGCCTTCGGCCCCAAAAAATATTTCCCCTCAAAAATTTTAACGAACAAAAATTTAGCTTATACGCGGGTGCCTTAGGCGCTCATCACTCGTGCCCTCGGGCACGGTTCATTTAAGATATCCCCTCAAAATATTTGTTCTCCCCAAAAATTATTTCCCCCTCCAAAATTTAAAGAGCCTTCGGCGCAGGCGGCTTCAGCCCCAACTGTGTATCCAAACATTAAAATTCATGTCTGCATTGACTTGACTAACAAAGGTTAATACACATCTACATTCACATGCTAACTTCTTTTCCCCTAATCAAATGTTATTCGACTAACAGCGTATAATAAGGGTATGTCAACATGTCATCAAACAAACGCCAGATTCAACGTGTCTTTTAATCGCAACAACCAACAACTAATTTAATTCGATCACCATTAATTTACTCGCATACACGTCTTGTTGTTTTCCCCCAGGAACTTTATCTTATCCTAGTCATACTCGTGCTCTAAGGGCACGATTCATTTAAAACATTCCCCCTCAAAATCTTGGATCCCCTAATTTTAAATGAATATCCATAAATAAATCGCAATAATTGTTATTAATTAGTTCCTCTAAAAATATTAGTTCTTCCAAAATTTAGTTCCCTACGAAATTAGTTTTCCCAAAAGAATTTCAAAAATTTTAGTTCACCCCAAAAGTCAGTTCATCTTAGAGAATTTTGTTCATCTCAGAGAACTTCCAGCCAAAATGGATATTCCACGTCTTGGAAGAGAAAGCATGCTCTTGTTAACAGAAGTAAACATTGATACCCATAACCACCAGCATTTTGCTCACACACAAAAAGAAAACTTTATTCAAGAAATTACATGACATTATGAGAAGCATTATACACATAGATATTGAAAAATAATAATATCTACAAAGTATTTCACTTACAAATACTTGGTTACATCATCAATATGTACACATCTATTCTTAGTGTGGAAATCGGATATTTACAGCTACCATACGGTGACCTCTGTAGTTTGATGAAATCATTCAGAACAAAAGCATCAAATCCAAAATACTGCAGTTTGAAGACCAATGGCGTGTCAAAATTTGAACCAAAGCTACAGTTTCAAGAATTAAAAATTAGGAATTGGAAGCGTACAAATATTAATCATACACCCACTTTTGCATAACCAAAAAGCAAATTCTGAGTTAATTTCTGAATATCCTAGCCACCTTGGAGGACAGATTATAAAACCAAAAAGTAAAACCGGGTAAATTAATGTAATAATGAAATGATATTCTTATACTTAGCCTTAAAAATGCTGTAATTTCTCTCTCTCTCTCTCTCTCTCTCTCTCTCTCTCTATACACACTTTTCAAATCAAATCCATGACATAACAGTTTCAAGAATTAAAAATGAGGTAATTACTCCCCAAATAAGTCCACCCCCAAGGTCAATGATTAATTTCCAAGAAAACTGTACATGGAAACCATAAGAAATCAAATTTAATGAATGTTATTCAGCCATCCCCTCGCATTGTATTTCACCAAAGTGCGGACATTAGGACCAAAGCCGTAAAGCTTTAGGAAGACGACGATCGGTCTGTTGTATTTCCCCCCAGAGTCTGTGCTTTGTTAGAACTCAATGCGTCTTCTCTTCTTTGCTGCGCTTCAAGGTTCTATTTCTTCATCATCGCAACAAATTCGTCGTAATCGATCCTTCCATCTTGTCGAAACGTAAGGGCAGCAACAGAGAACATGTTATTAAATTCTACATTGACTTCATGAACATAAGTATGGACTCTTTACTTGCTGCAATCCCTACTCCGTAAGGGCTTGCTTAAGCTCCTCTCTTGTAATGAAACTAATACAAAAATGAAAAACAGTTTCAGTTCAGAAGTGAAACATGAGTAATGGAATGCTGGAATTTTTCATATAATATAAAGATAACAGGAGTACTTAAAATTTTCATATAATACAGTTTCAATTTCAGGTCACAAAAATGAAAAAATTAATGAAACCTTTGAGAACATTATGAAATGTGAGTCCTAGACTTGATCTTTCTCCATTGTTAACAACTGACTAATTCAAAGACAATCACATGCACCAGTGGATTGCCCAAAATGTCCCCACAGGTTGAAACCATATAAATGTCCTTAAAATTGTTACTCATAGACTTCTTCTGTGAGAGCTGAGAGTGAAGGAAGGAAATGGGGGCAGGTGGCATTTGTTCCAAATCTCCAACCACAACACATGTGTTGGTGGTCAGAGTCGAAGGCAATGATGATGGATCCTATATTGCGTAGCTGCTTGAAATAAAAAAATTTGGCAAAAGGAATTACATAAGATTTTTTTGGCATCTGTAAGTTGCAAAAATCCCCCCCCCCCCCCGAATATGCACTTTTTCGCATCAAAAGATTAATGTCACGTTCATATTGGTCAAATTCAACTTGTAAAAAAGTTCGGTTGATTTTTGAATTATAGCTTAGGCCTTCATAAGACAGTGGAGTATATTACATAAAATTCCTATAAGAAATCAAACACAATATGACCAGGAACTTGGACACAATATTAGATATAAATTATTATAGGCAACACAAAAATTATTTAACAATTACAAAAAAGAAAATTTGTACATAAAATTTCTCATTAAGCATATATTGAGGAAACAAAAAAAGAAATGGCTAACTTGTTTCGTTGCTCACCTTGTCTCACATGCAACTGGATGATACTCACTGTACTACTCAACATAGAATATATAATAGAAGCTTGCAGTTTTGAAGTACTTAAGAAGACCATTCACCTATCTTTACCTCAAAGATCACATGGAGTTCTAAAAAATAACATTATGTCTACTTGTAGTTTGTAAAGAGTCATGGATAATGAAGCAAGCCTTCAAACTTGGAAATGTTTACATATATAAATCCAAATCCATTCTGTTGCACCTTCTTCTTCTATAAATCCAAATCCATTCAATTCCTTCTAGGAGCAAAACAAAATTAGATAAACAAAAATATAGACACATGCTGATTATAAGCAAAACAGAATTTAATATTCTGATACATAAGAGTACTTGAAATTAAAATTTTGACAGAAATTTCTGGGTCATAAAAAGTGAATAAAACACATGAATAGGACTTGAAAATTCTGGAGCTTGGTATAGCACATTCGATCGAACTGGAAGATCTTCGACCTAATTGAACCAATAAACCATCAAAATATTTCTCGGCCTGAATTTCAGTCAAAGAGTTAGAAATAAACATCCAAAATGTCATGAAGCAAACCTATCATTGTAATGGTAACTACATAAATAATTATCGAGATAGAAGGAGATGGCTCAAGTAGTCGCTTGCTGGCATGTAAATCCATCATGTACATAATATCTTTCGTCTTTTCATGAAATAAACATCGGGTAGCATGACCAACCATGTACAGAACTCATTTTTTTGAAACACTTCAATGGAAAAGTTCAGAACAGGAAAGTCAAGCTGTCATGAAGGCCATATTCTATTTATTTGATCATGAAAGCCATGCTATCATGAAAGCAATGCTGTGTTTCGGTGGCCGAGCGATGGTAATACGTAGTGGAAGCAGTCGGCGATGACGAAGATGATGGAAGCATCGCCAACCATTACAGAACTCAATCTCTACAACCAAATAATTGATGACCGATACCATTTGTTTGGGTTGCCAGGTTATTTCCAACACCTGGAAAGTTGAGGTGGAAATATGCTTAAGAATTGTGGATACAAAATAATTTTCAACCAACATGTACATAAGATGGAAAAGCATTATATAGATAGGATGTAAAAATGCTTATAACCTGGCAACTCATCTCTGATACAAAGAAAAAAGAGAAAAATCTTATATACAATTGTACATAAACTCTTATCTACGATTGTATATAATGCTTTTGTATCAGGTTATATATAATGCTCTTGTATCAAAGATGGAAATAATTGTGGATAATGCTTGTGTATCAGAGATGGGTTGCCTAGTAATTTCATATCTACAATTCTTAAGCATATATAAGAGTTGGAAAAATATTGGCTTGCCAGGTTATTTCCATCTCTAAACAAATAAAATAACACATAGAATTAATCTCAAAACAAATTGAAACCTACTATCACCTTGACTAACATGAGCAAATCGAACACCTCAACATCAAGAGAAGCAATCCTACATTACCACCACCAATAACAACAATAACAACAATGGTAGGAAACCAGAAAAATCACAGAGGTCAAGAAGAATAGTTGTAACCATGAGACAGAACTTTCTATTTCTGAACCTTGCGAGAAGAAAATAAGAAAAATCGTCAATTCAATTCCATGTCAATTGACCCTATTTTTTCAAAAAATAAAAATAAAAAATCTTGAAGCTGTATTAAACTAAAAAAAATAACCAGCATAGAACAAATATTTAAGAAACATTCTATTGGACAACAGATTGAACTTCTTTCTTCTTGATCTTTCCTCCAATGCCTGAAGCGAGATCCAAAGCTCCAGTCATTGACATCTTCGACTATGCTTAAAGAAACAATAGCAGAAAACCTCTCAAAAATCTCGTCAATCCAAAATCACAGATTATTTTCAACTTTCTTATTACCTGTAACCTCGTTAGATCTAAAAATCACAACCCAAAATCTCGTCAGATCCAAAGTTGCAAGAATTCAATCCAAAATCACAGATTATTTTCAACTCCATTGTAACCTCTACCTCAAGAAGCCGTCGACATCATGAATGAAGCGCAAATTGTAACCTAAAGAAACTAATAATGAGCAAGTGATTTGGCCTACTGGACCAACATAATTAATTTCAAAAAGCAACTTATGATCATATCTAACTATGTGAATGTGAGGAACTTTAATCAAAACCGTGTACATCACAAAAAAAAGTTAGTGCAAATTACCTGAAAATATCTAGAAAATAGAGTCATTACTAACTCATATAAGAGCATATTCAAACCATCGTCATTTAAAGAATACATCATCCTTAGTTATTCCAGTATATCTCCTTGATGCCTTAAACCCCCTCAAAAATCACTCACAAAGTATCGTTGTTTAAAAATTTACCACTATTCAGTAAAAGAAATTTCCAATAAATTACAGAACTAAAATGTACCGATTTTTTGGGGTCCTTACTACTGGACTTATTCTTTGCTTATATTGGTCAAAAGCATTCCATCTTTGCTTTATTGATGTCTTATAAGTAGGGTCATTCCTACCGATTTTTGAGGTACTTACTATTGGGCTTATTCTTTTGCAAAGATGCATCAATACAGTCTTATTCTTTTGGAAAGCAGGGTCCTTGTATTGTTCAAAAATGGACTTATAAGTTTATGGAGCATTCAAGAAAGTAAATTAGTATATTTTAAAGGAGGCAATACCCAAATTTTATCACACCATGAACCAAAGAAGGCAGTTACAGCTTGCTAGGGTTGCCCCTACGGAAGTAAACTTGTAGTTGGATACAACGAAAACAAGCAAAGTCCCAACACCAAACATGGGGATTAACAATAGAATTCATATTCAACATATGCTCAATATTTATTATTAATATATTCATATAATAAACTTATGTATGCTCAATGTTGATTCTCTCGAGAAGCCTTGTAGTGCCAGACTCCTGTAGCCGACATGTGTCAAACGTGTGTACCACATATATTATCAAGAACTTGCCAAGTCACAACATGTTGTGCACGTGTCGGCTTAACTATGTTTATGAAATAAAAGATTAACCGAAAAGTTTGGAAAAATCGGGTCTGGTAAACACATGGAGTATGGGTATTTTGGAACAGGTGTACATAGGTGAACACTATTCACAGAAAATATTAATGAAAAACTAACCCACATGTTTACATACATGGAAAATGTTACATTGAAACATATGCACATACATTTAAAAATATAGAAGACACCTTTAAAATCATATTTTGGCAGGTGTAGTGAAGGGTTTCATTATTGTTTTGGCATAAAACTTCTCATATGAAAGAGAAAATTAAGCACAACTAACACAAAAGTAGACCAGCAAGAAAAAAGACAATGACAAATAGTGCTCGCTCATAAACAAATTTAGGAACTGCAAGCTAATTAATAGTGACAGAGGCTATAGCTAGTTATGAGATGTGAACCATGGTCTATCAATTATCATTGTACTTCTTAGAGAAAAGGATCACAAACATTTACATCTCCGTTCTTTGTCAACAATATATTTACAGCTGCCAAAGACCATGGAAATGTCTCATACGATGATGTCTGGATATTTCAAAAGCATAGAAGAGAAGAGAAGATCATAAAGGTAAGAAATCATTCAGTCATACTTCAATTCAAGATGCAAGAGATGAAGATATAAATTATGAAGGGAAAATATAGCAATAAGAAAAGGGGAGTATTTAAAATATGACCTTTAATATCTATATGAATTTTTCCTTCACCATGAAGATATTTGATTGCATGCAACTAATCTCGTAGAATGCATGCAATGGATGTTGCATCAAAAGGGGGACCCGTTTGAAGCTTCGAGATAAGCAGCATCTTGATTCCCCCCTCGGCTAGTGATCTCCCCCCTTGAAAGAGACACTGAGAGAACCTCTCCTCACTGATCACATCTTCTTCTCGATCTCCTCTGGTGACGGCAAAATCCGAACCTTTGTGAACCCTAGAAAACATAAAGAAGTATCAACAAACCCGAATCTTTTATGCAAAGTAGGAACCGAACACTAAATCAAAAGAAATGAAAAGCAAAGAAAATCATTACCCCAACCAAAAGTATAAAACAATACAAAAAAGCCCAAAAATTGAAAAAAGACCAAAACAATACAAAACCATCCCTCAAATATATAATAGATATGGCAACTACTCATGTTACTCTTCAAAATAGAGACATTATGGTCATCACAAAAACTAACCTTGAAAAGGAGAAGCTTCGAAGATGAGAAGAAGAAAACAAATAGCAAACATTGCCCTTTTCTACTAAACAGAATATAATGTAGGACATGGAACCTAATCATATGATAAGCCAAAATGAAACTTATTGGGCTCAAGATAATTTTCTTCGATAGAATGATAGAACTCATCCTCTGATAAGGGTCTACACATCCAGACCCTCTTAAAAAGAATCTGAGAGCAAACAGAAGCATTAAAAATGCATTTGTTTAAAAATGAAAAAGGAGTTCTGAACCATGTAATAAGATGGAAAGTGCAAACTGAAACCTGGGCAGGCATGGGGCTTCTTTATGAAGTAAATGCATTAGGCACAATGTTGTGCGAACCATCAGAAGTGGCCTCAAAAACCCCATATATCTTTCTCTCCTGGAAGTCGAACAGAAAAAACATCTACCAATTGATTCCCCCCCTCAAAACCCCCTAAGGGACCCCAATAGACAAATTACCACAATGAGTGTATGCAAATGATTGAAATGGTATAAAAGAACAAACAGAGAGAGAGAGAGAGAGAGAGAGAGAGAGAGAGAGAGAGAGAGAGAGAGAGAGAGAGAGAGAGAGAGTCAAATACTGGGAGAAAAGTAAGCTATTACCTGAATAAACAAATACTGGGAGAATCAAATACTGGGAGAGAATACTGAGAGAGAGAGAGAGAGAATCAAGTACTGGGAGAGAATACTGAGAGAGAGAGAGAGAGAATCAAATACTGGGAGAAAAGTAATCTATTTCCTGAATAAACAATGATGTCTTACATTGGATGTTCAAACCCTTTATTGGTAGGGCATTTGTGCTATTCCTGTCACCTTTATCCAAGTAATTGTGACCGTATTTTAAATTTTTGTGTACGGATTCAGTAAGCACAAATTGCATGTGCCAAACGAATTCAGCTTTTGACTTGGCCAAATGGAACCATATTGTGAACCTAATGCTGCATAGCACAAACACACGTGAAACCATCTCATGTCGGATACATGTCAAATACACATACATGTCAAATACACGTATCATGTGTATTTTTAGAATTTTCCACACCGGCGTGTCATGAGTCATGACCATGTTGCCTTTATTTTTGCGTGCAAGCAAAATAACCAAATGGTATTTGAACTTAAAACATTTTATACTTGGCTCGGTAGCCGGTGTTGTTACTTCTAGCGGACAACATCTAACTGAAATATCAAACACAGAACTGGTCTAAATCGAAGATAGATAGGTACAATTCCAGGTCAAAAGTTAAGGCATCGTAGTATATCCAAACCGGGTGTAGCTGACCCAATGCAATGTTTAAAATGGTTAGTATGTATTTCTAGAGAAATATCAAACCTTAGCGAAATACACCATGACTAAGTAAAGGATAACCACATAACTGAAATCCAGATCAAATCCGAATAGTGGATGAATAAGTTCTGGTTCCAAAACATTGAGCAAGTGGAAGTAACGAAAGGTAGGGATCTTGTATATGAGAATTTATTGAAATGTAGGTAGGTGATTCGTAATGTTTATCACAATTCAATTATATTAGTATTATGTGAATACTAAAGCCAAACACAATGCAATGCATTGTTCCAGATAATATCATGATGTTTCTCAGCAAGTTGGGTTTATCAGTTTAATTTCACTAACATATTGATAAATTTACGATACAAATGGATTGTGTTCCCTAATCTAGACACAAGCAACACAAACCAAAGTAGTGGAGAATAACAAAAACAATTGGACCAGCCACTTCAATCATACACACACACATATTAGGATCCCCTCATAATATTAAAGGATAACTCTAACGAACTAATTACAATGAGCATTTGTTGAGTGGACGTCATAACTGTTTCTAATAAATGTAAAAAATTGGATTAATCTGAAAAACTTGAATACCGTGGAATTAATTTTCAGAAATAAATTTGTTAAAGATTGGTCATTCATCCTAGTAGAAGCAATGCATTGGGTGACAATTCCCAATTCATGGAGGTTTTTCTTCTTCAAGTGTCCTGGAAAACAGAAAACAATGTTTGAATTAGTTCATAAAGAATTAGCAAAAAATGCATCGAGAAAAAAACAACCACACACCATAGATGTCATATATTTTTCTCTCATGAAGAACACATAGAAGAAAGTGTGGATGACTACCTTTTCAAACATTCCTTCAACTCTCGCAACTGGTCCATCCCTTATAAATAGACAGTCTTCCTCAATTAAGGCGCATGGACAATTAATGTTCTACATAAAGCAGTAACAAATATCAGCACACCAATATTTGAAAATAATTCAATATGAGCGATGCAATGGACCATGATCTTGATATGTTTGCAATTCACAACGTGTAGAAAAGTTTACAATAGCCTAATGCCTAATGTTGATGGGTTTGCAATCTGAAAATCTATAAGACAAAGCATAAAAGTTCATTGAACATAAATAGATAACATAGCAGATCTGCAAGAAAACAACCTTGTTGTTAAAGCTCCACATCCCACTGTGTCTGACAGAAATTAGAAACACCTACATGAACACCGAGAGAGGGACACGGATGCACAATCATAGCATGAATCCCTAAAAATTGAGTAGCAGCATTAATAAACATCATAATTGCCGAAAAACATTAATAAAACTGATATAAAATGTAATACATTTCTCGTCTAACTTTAACAGAAACAACTTGCCATTAGTGTAGTTTTTTATTGAGTTAGATACGGATCACGGATCACATCACTATGTGTATTAAAAATTCCAACTTTGCAGTCAAAATTTCTATAATCACATATAATCTCAAAATCATAAATTTCTAACAAATAAATTGGGCAATCATAGCTCAAATCAAATTACGTAGAAGTTTTAAATATAAGGATGCAAATCATATTATCATTGTTTTAGAGTGTTTTCTCACTACAAAAGCGTTGACCGTGGATAACCCGGTCAACGTGGTCAAGGGATCCGCTTGGGTCCCTCGGGTGTGTCGAGTCGGTGCAGACGAGGCGCGAGTCGGAGTTGCGGACGACGTGGATCGCGTCGGCTTGGCCAGATCGAGATCCTTGGTCGCAAGGGGGGCGAGGGGAAGCCTCGTCCCGGGTTGAGACGCTCGGCCTCGGACGGACGTGCTCGGCCTCGGTGGTCGGACGACGAGGGGTAGCCTCGATCGTCCTACTGGTTACGTGGCCGGTCGCGGGGCAGAGGGGAAGCCTCGGCCCGTGGATGTGACGTCCTCCTGCGCAGATGAGAACGCTCGTCAGGGGGGCCGGACCTTGGTTCCGGCCAAATCCCCTCCGATGCCTAAGTCAGATAGTGATCTGAAAGAGGAGGCCCGGCGGAGACGGTTCGACTCGAGAGGAGATCGGAACGGCGTCTTCCGACGCGAGCGGGGGAGGAGTTTAGAATGGGGGAACTAGGTCGTTGATGGAGTACCTTAGGTTTTAGTTACCTGAGATCCGGCCCTTTGTCCAGTCGTCCTTCTAGCCCTTTTATAGACCTCCCGCCATGATTGCCCCCGGCCCACGTCGCTCGTCCGCCTTCGATCGTGCCCCCTCAATCCGCCCCCCTGTCGCCGCTCCCAGCGCCATGCCAGCACCTCCCCATCACGGCCCTTAAGTGGTAACAGGATCAGGGGAACGGTTATCGCTGGAGTGGGCGGGTGACTCGTGCGTTATCGGGGCCGGGTCGGATTGATATTTGGGAGCCCTCTATGGGACTTCGCCGGGTGGGCCTGATCGCGCAGATGGGCTACCGATCGGCGGTCGGACATCCAGGCTCGTATCTTTCGGGCTTCGTTTGGTGGGTTGTGCCTTTGGGCCTATGCTGTTGGGCCTTCGTAAAATAGACGTATCAATTGCCCCCATCGGGGGGGGCCGATCGGCCTCGGCCAGCTCGGTTCGACCGATGTGACTCCTGGGGTTCCGTGTGGTGCTTCAATCGAGGCGTCGTCATAAATGGAGGTCATGATGGGGCGGATCGATTGGACTTCCCTTGGCGCTGATTTTGAAACGCCGCCGGCTCCTTGAGGCCTGCCACGTGTCCCTGCCAGGCGTTTCAAATTCGCCCCTGGTCTGGTATATAAGATCCCCGGCCGCGTTGATCCCAACTTCTTTCTTGCACTTTCCTCTGTTCTAGGCTTTTCACAACTCGGAGTCTCCCGCCGCCTTCGTTTCCTTGTCTTCTCCAAATTAACAAAAAGGTAACTCCTTTCTTATTTTCATATTATGGCTGCTCTTAGGATAGGTGGTTCTGGCCAAGGGGCGAGGGATCCTCCTGAGTTGAGGCGGGGCGGGCCCCGGCTTGTGGGATCAGGTTCCTCCTCCGGGAGTCGTCCCCTTCGAGATAAGGGGAATGGGAAGCTCTTCCCGGACTACGCCGGCGATGATGCGGCGTCGGCTGCCGTGCGGCTTAATGTGCCCCTGGTTATCCTCCGAACGCCGTCGGGGGCTCCTCCTTCAGTGGCCTCGGAGATCCGGGAAAGGTATCTCTGCTATCCGTACGATGTTCGAGTTCCATTCGTCGACGAGCGGATCTGCCTTCCGAGGAGCAATGAGGTCGGTGTCTACGTCGAGATGTTCCGCCTAGGTCTTTGTTTCCCGCTCAATCCCTTCTTCATCCAGGTCATGGAGTATCTCATGGTGCCCCTTTGCCAGTTCACCCCCTGTTCGATTGCGGTACTGACGGGCTTCGTGATGCTCTGCTGTACCCGTGGTCTGGAGCCGTCTCTCCCCCTTCTCTTCTACTTTTATCAGATCCAGACGGTCGGCCCAGGGTCATGGTTGCACCTCCGAGCCCACTCGAGGAGGGAATGCCTGATCGGGCTACCCCGCTGGTCGGGGGATTGGAGCTTGGACTATGTCTTCGTGGTCTTCCTGGAGGGTGCCCAAATTCTGACAGACTGGGGCGGGTCGGTCCGGCCTTGCTCAACGCTAGCCCTCTCCGAGGCGGATCAGGCGGCCACTGCGCTGCTGTCGACCCTCCCCTTGGAGGCAAAGTCCATCTGGTCTTTGTTGGACGACCTACTCTTGAAGGCCGTCTTGTGGTCTCCAGGTAGGTCGCTTTTTTAGTCTCGGGTTGCCCCGCAGCTTACCCTGATTTCGGTTTCCCTTGCAGGAATGGCTGGTCACGAGTTCACCCACGATGTTGATGAGCTGATCTGTCGCGGAGCCGCTCGGAGCCGCTCGGAGCCGGGGTAGTACCTCCGGAAGGGCGCCTCGGCGAGCCGTTGAGGAGGAGGTGCGCCGAGCCGAGCCCACCGTGGGTAAGGTGGTGTCCGCGCCTCCTGCCTCTTCCTCTGGCGGTTTCCTCCCCAGGAGGGTCGCAAGGGCCGAATCCGTCCCTCCGGCCCAAGTGGCGGGGGGTAACGACGGGTCCGGTGCAGTCCCTCCTGCACTTGGCGTCCCCCCTCTCGTCCCCGAGGGTGGAGATGGTGCGAGGCGGAAGCGTTCCCCTTCGGCGCCTGCCGAGCCTCGCGGAGGGAAAAGGGGGAAGGAAGACGTGGATCCCCCCAGTCCGGTGCGCTCCGTGCCTCCGGCGGCGATCGCCAGGGATCTCCCGGTGGTCCTGACAACCACCCCCGTCGCAGCGTCCCCGCCTACATCACCGGGGATCGGAACCCTGTTGGCGAGCAACATGGCTTCCCTCAAGGTCACCCCCGGGTGTTCGGTGTTTGTCGACCGAGCCTTGGCCCAGCAGGTTGCTGAGGGCTCCGTCCTTCCCTGGGACCGCAGTCTCCTCGAGAAGATCCCCACCGACAAGGTGTCGGACTCCTTGGTCTGGACCCTCCAATAGGTTCGGCTATTCTGCAGTCCTTCCCTTCCTTGCACTCTCTTCTTGGCTCATGTCTCATCTTTCAGGGTTCAACGCACGCTGTTGAGTTGCAGCGTCGAGCCGTCCGTTTGAGGGAGTTGGAGGAGTCCTCTGTGAGGGCCCACGAGCGGGCCGGGGCGACAGAGGTAGCTATGACGGAGGCTCAGATGGAGTCTCGGCATCTCAAGCTTCGGGTTGCCGAGCTGGAGGGACGAGTGGGTGACCTCCAGGGAAAGTTGGAGGACGCTCGGCAGTCGGTTGAGGAAGCGGCGGAGTCGTTCCGCCTGGAGAGGGAGGAGCTTCAGAGGGAACTGTCGGATCGGTGTCAGGTGGCGCGGTTTGCGGAGGAGGTGGAGAGGGGCGTCGTCGTGACCCTGGGGGAGAGGATCTTCGAGGTTCTTAGGGGGGCCTTCGGTACGTATGAAGACCTCATCGGCCCTCGGATCGTCGAAGTCATCCAGTCTTCCTTCCGGGATTGTGCGGAGCGCGTCCGGTAAGCCCCTCCGCCTGTCGATCCGCCTCGTTCCGAGCAGGGCGAGGTGCACGAGGATGCGTCCTCCCAATCCCGGGCCCCCTAGGTCGTCCTTCCTGGCCTGCCACCCTTGTTTTTATCCTCAAATTTTTTAGCATCCGCTTTGCTTTGGCCCGGCCTACTTGAAATGGATCCCTGACCTCGCAGCCAATAATTGCTGGTTGCATGGATGTTCGCTTAGGCCAGCAATTTTGGGGTTCTCGGTCGACAAGTTTTGCTCCGCCGCCATTGTCCTAGTCTTCGTAGGTGATGAATTTTGTTGTCCGCCGTGAGCGGGTCATTTGTAAGGAGGTTTCTCCACTTCAATTACCGGTAAACAAGACACACTTCTGTACCTTGGTTAATTGTTGGAAATGAAATTGACTTACAAGAGTTTCCCGCGCATTTTTCTTTGTTGCTGTGATTCTCGGTGTCCTCTGCTGGCAGTGGTCACTCGCCTCCTTTCTCCGGGAGGTTGTCCCTTGCCCTCCGAGCGAACAAGTCGGTATGCGTCCTTGATGACTAGGGGGGCTGCCCTCGGTCTTATGAGCAGTGAAGTCGGTCAGCGGGGGTGTAACTCCTCGACTTAGGACCGGTCGGCGTCCGAGCTGGCTGGGGGAATTGCCCTCCGACTTACGAGCGAAGGAGACGGTCAGCGAGGGCAAAGCTCCTCGGCTTAGGACTGGTCGGCGTCTACGCTGGCCGGGGGAATTGCCCCCAGACTTACGAGCGATGGAGACGGTCGGCGAGGGCGAAGCTCCTCGGCTTATGACCGGTCGGCGTCTGTGCTAGCTGGGCGAATTGCCCCCAGACTTACGAGCGAAGGAGACGGTCGGCGAGGGCAGAGCTCCTCGGCTTAGGACCGGTCGGTGTTTGCGCTGGCTGGGGGAATTGCCCCCAGTCTTACGGGCGAAGGAGACGGTCGGCGAGGGCAAAGCTCCTCGGCTTAGGACCGGTCGGCGTCTGTGCTGGCTGGGGAATTGCCCCCCAGACTTACGGGCGAAGGAGTCAGTTGGCGGGGACGAAGCTCCTCGTCTCGGGACTGGTTCTGTCTGACCCCCCCATCCGGTGAGGTGGCGGTTTTTGCTCTTATGCACCTAGATAATCTCCTCCGGACTAGGATGTGACCGGGGCCTCGCCTGCTCACTCTATGATGCGGAGGGGTCCTTGGACGGTGTTGACCTTCTTCCCCTTGTCCGGCTGCGTGGAGGTTCCTTCTCCGTGGGCCGGCTCATCGGCGAAATTCCTTGCGTGCCCTCGGCTCATCAGCTTATCAATGTCCTTCTTTAGGTGCCAGCAGTCTTCAGTGTCATGGCCATTGTCCTTGTGGTATTTGCAGTACTTTTCCCCATTCTTCCCCCCTCTTTTTGTCTTTGGCGGGGGGCGATCGGCACGTTCTTCCTTCTGAACTTGAGCGAGGACAGCGTCTGGGGTGGCGTCCCTGGTACCCTCTCCTCGCTGCCTGTTTCTCGTCCTCTTCTCGGTCCGGTACCCTTCGGGGCTATGGCGTTCGCTATCGCCGCGTTTGGTCCCTCGTTTGGCCTTTCCCGCCTCAATGGCCAAGGTCTCCTCGGTCAACATGAAGCGCTCGGCCCTCGCCATGATCCCAGGAAGGTCCTTCGGGGGATCGTTGTGCAGAGACTTCTTCAGGCCTCTATGGCGCAGCCCTTTCTTTAGGGCCGTTTGGACAACAAGGTCGGGGGGGCTGTTCACGTTCAGCCGCTCCGCGTTGAAGCGGCGCATAAACTGTCGGAGTGGCTCGGTGGGGCCCTGCACTATGTTAAACAAATGTTCAGCATCAGGCATTACCTGTCGCCCTGTCATGAACTGTTTGCAGAACAGCTGGGTGAGTTCCTCGAAGCTGTCGATGGAGCGGCTGGGTAGGCTGCGGTACCAGTTTCTCACCGCTCCCCTGAGGGTCGAATAGAAGCCCCTGCAGAGCAGGTCATCGTCGGCTCCTTGGAAGGACATGTCCCCCTCGTAGTCCATCACGTGGTTCCCCGGGTCTCCTATCCCGTCGTACTTCCCCAGCGTCGGGATCTTGAATCGAGAGGGGACCCGCGCGTCGGTTATTCTCCGTGACAGAGGGCATCGGTCTCCGTGGATGCCCCCGGGGGTCCGACATCCGCCTACCTCCAGCTCGTTTGGTGGTGGTGGGGGCACAGGCGCCGGCGGGGCCGGCTCCGCAGCCCTCACCACACTTGGGGTCGGGCTGACCCGGCGTTCCCGGCTCCTCCGGCGGGAGCTCCCGCTCCGCCGTGATCGGTCTCTCGAGTGGTGTCGATCGCTTCTTCTGCGGTGGGGTGATCGTGGCCGACGAGACGACGCGGTCACCGATTCGTCCCCCGTGCCCTCGGTTTCTCTTCGGCTCCTTTCACGATAAGGGGAGGAGGCGCGTGATCTCGCCTGACGGGAGCCGGACAACGTGGGCTGACGCTCCGTGTTCGGTCTTCGGTTCCCGTGGTCATCGATCACAGTGGACCGTAAGAGCGGGGGGCCCCCCGCCCAACGATGGCCGTCGCCCAACACGTCTCCGTTGGCTGGCGCTGCGCCAACGAGCTGCTGTACCGTTGCGACCAACGTCTGGAGGCTCGCGTTGGTCTCTTGGGCCAGGGCGCGAAGCTGCCCCTGCGTGGCTAGTTCCGATCCACCAGTCTCTTCGGTTGAGGGGGCGGGGCGATTGTCGTCAGGCGCGTCCTCAAGGTTGTTGTTGTGCGCGCCATTCCCCTCCTCCGGGATGGGGGGCATGCGTCTCTTTCCGTTGCAGGCCCGTGCCATTGCAGGTGTGGTTTGTTTCTTCGTGGGACGGTTCGTTTCCCACAGACGGCGCCAGATGTTTCAGAGTGTTTTCTCACTACAAAAGCATTGACCGTGGATAACCCGATCAACGTGGTCAAGGGATCCGCTTGGGTCCCTCGGGTGTGTCGAGTCGGTGCAGACGAGGCGCAAGTCGGAGTTGCGGACGACGTGGATCGCGTCGGCTTGGCCAGATCGAGATCCTTGGTCGCAAGGGGGGCGAGGGGAAGCCTCGTCCCGGGTTGAGACGCTCGGCCTCGGACGGACGTGCTCGGCCTCGGTGGTCGGACGACGAGGGGTAGCCTCGATCGTCCTGCTGGTTACGTGGCCGGTCGCGGGGCAGAGGGGAAGCCTCGGCCCGTGGATGTGACGTCCTCCTGCGTAGATGAGAACGCTCGTCAGGGGGGCCGGACCTTGGTTCCGGCCAAATCCCCTCCGATGCCTAAGTCAGATAGTGATCTGAAAGAGGAGGCCCAGCGGAGACGGTTTGACTCGAGAGGAGATCGGAACGGCGTCTTCCGGCGCGAGCGGGGGAGGAGTTTAGAATGGGGGAACTAGGTCGTTGATGGAGTACCTTAGGTTTTAGTTACCTGAGATCCGGCCCTTTGTCCAGTCGTCCTTCTAGCCCTTTTATAGACCTCCCGCCATGATTGCCCCCGGCCCACGTCGCTCGTCCGCCTTCGATCGTGCCCCCTCAATCCGCCCCCCCGTCGCCGCTCCCAGCGCCATGCCAGCACCTCCCCATCACGGCCCTTAAGTGGTAACGGGATCAGGGGAACGGTTATCGCTGGAGTGGGCGGGTGACTCGTGCGTTATCGGGGCCGGGTCGGATTGATATTTGGGAGCCCTCTATGGGACTTCGCCGGGTGGGCCTGATCGCGCAGATGGGCTACCGATCGGCGGTCGGGCATCCAGGCTCGTATCTTTCGGGCTTCGTTTGGTGGGCTGTGCCTTTGGGCCTATGCTGTTGGGCCTTCGCAAAATAGACGTATCAATCATCAAAAAATTACAGAACTCACCGTTCTGAGTTGCTTCTCCTCCAAACTCTTGTCATACCTTGTCATTTCTTTTGCAACCATACTGTAGAGTAAATGTAGAAATATTAAAGATGGAAATTTCTATGTTAAAATAAGAAATAAGAGTAGAATGATAATGCAGATCATACCTTTCTTACTGAAGCTGTAACTCTAGACATGTTGCCACCAATTCTTCACAACAGGTTGAACATCAAAAGAGCAGAACTTTTGGCCGTCCTCATTCATTTTAGCATTGGCAGCTGTAATGTGAGTTTCAAGATCTTTAGTTGTTAATTTCTGATTTTCAATCTGATCCTCACTCAATTTTTTGGGTGGCTTAGTTTTTTGGGTGCTTGGATTAAGGAAGAGAGAAGAAATAGAGAGATGGTTAAAATTTCAAAACTACAAATTTTTTTGGGCAGAGTTAGAGAGTTTTTTGGGCGGCTGATTTTTTTGGTCTCAAACTTCAAATTTCAAAACAGCCCAATATGATTTAGGGCCATGTTTGACATGAGTAAAGCATCCAAATGATAAACAATGCTATTTTGCAAAACTTGGGAATATCCAAAAAATGAACCTTCATAAAAAACTTTTTAAATTTTCAACTAATAAACCCCTGAAATTTTCTAATACAAAACGCCATAACAAACGTTATAAACTTCTTTCCATTCACTTCATGTGTTAAATAATGAACCCCTGAAATTTTCTAATACAAAACGCCATAACAAATGTAATGAGCTTCTTTCCATTCACTTCTTGTGTTAAATAATGAAGCATGGTCAGATGGCATGGTGTGCCAAGGACCACGTTTGTAGTCTTGTTGCTTATCAGATATTGGTTGATAACATGATAAATGCTAACTTCCAATCGTTAAACATCATCACCACTACAGATACAAGCCAATTACGAAATGCTTGTGACATGGATTGTGAAATAAAAACATTCTTTAAAAAGAAAACCGTAGAATACAACATAGAAAATTAGAAAATTGAAGTAAAGATAAATAATCAATTAGAACGATGAAGGCAACAGAATGATAAGAAGGGCATATTGATCAAAGTATCCACTTTTATCAATTCTTGTTAATCAAAGAATCAAAATATCGGAGTTTCTTGTATTGTTTCTTACCACGATAATAGATATTGATCAGATATCAAAAAGTTCTCATTTTTACGGATTTATTTTTTACAGTAACACTAAATGCCTCAAGACCTCCAAATTGAAACCAAAAGGTACATATGAATTCTGTTCTATTCAAATTAGCTAGCATTTAAACATTTTCTGATTGGCTTTTTTCTCCTAATGAAACGACCAGTTAGATCAAACCTCTCAATAACAAATAAAAAGATATTTTTTATTACCTCAGCTGTTGTCTCTCAGCAAGAAACCCTTTTTAGTGGTAGCATCTCTTTCGAAGACCACAGTGCTTGTTTCAGAGTGTTTTCTCACTACAGAAGCGTTGACCGTGGACTACCCGGTCAACGTGGTCAAGGGGCCGACTTGGGTCCCTTGGGTGCGTCGAGCTCGTGCGGACGCGACGCGAATCGAAGATGCGGACGACGTGGAGTACATCAGCAGGGCCGGGTCTGGACTCTCGGCCTCGAGGGGGCTGAGGGGAAGCCTCGGCCCGGTGTGAGATGCTCAGCCTCGGACGGTCGGACGACGAGGGGTAGCCTCGGTCGCCTCGGTTGATGTGCGGCTGGTGTGGAGCCGAGGGGAAGCCTCAGCGCTTGGATCAGACGTCTCCATGGACAGACGAGAACACTCGTCAGGGGGGCCGGACCTTGGTTCCGGCCAAATCCCCTCTGATGCCTAAGTCAGATGATGATCTGAAAGAGGAGGCTCGGCGGAGACGGTTCAACTCGAGAGGAGATCGGAACGACGTCCTCCGGTGCGAGCGGGGGGAAGGAGATGAAATGGGGGAACTAGGTCGTTGATGGAGTACTTTAGGTTTTGTTACCTGAGATGCCGTCCCTTGTCCAGTCGTCCTTCTAGCCCTTTTATAGACCTCCCATCGTGATTACCCACGACTCACGTCCCTCGTCCGCCCCCAATCGTGCCCCCTCAATCCGCCTCCCTATCGCCGCTCCCTGCGCCATCCCAGCACCTCCCCATAACGGCCATCAAGTGGTAGCGGGCCTGGGGGAACGGTTATCGCTGGAGTGGGTGAGTGACTTGCACGTTATCGGGGCCGGGTCGGATCGATGTTCGGGGGCCCTCTAGGGGGCCTTGTCGGGCGGGCCTGATCGTGCAGATGGGCTTTCGATCGGTCAGTCGGGTTTCTGGGCTCGTGTCTTTCGGGCTTCTGCCAAATAGGCGTAACAATTGCCCCCATTGGTCGGGTCGATTGGCCTCGGCCGGTTCGGCTCGGCCGATGTGACTTCCGCCGATTTCGACAGGCTCGTCAGTCGATGTCGACTCATTAATTGGTCGTCATCATGAGTTGGTCCGTTCGATACTTTTAAGGCGCGGGTTCCGAAGCGCCGTCGGTCCCCTGATGCTGCCACGTGTAACTGTGGGTTTATCCCCACCGCTCGCGGGGTCGTCTTAGGTAGAGAAGCCGGGTGGGTTGTGAGCCGTCGTCCCGTCATTTCCTTCTTTGCGTTGATCCTGATCCTGCCCGAGCTCTGCCCTATGTCGTCTTCCTCTGCCACTGGTTCGGGTCGGCCGGAGTGTGACGTCACTCCTGGCCTGGTGGGTAGTCCTCCTTCGGCGATTCGTCGGCACGGGGGCGAACTTTCAGGGGTGCCCCCAGAGGTCTTAGCGTGGCCTTCGTCGGTCTGTGCCACCGCCATCGGGAGTATGCGCTCCGCCTACCTGCTCCCGCCTTACTCGGCTCGTGCTCCTGGGTCCGACGAGCGGATCTGCCTTCCTGGTCCCAACGAGGTTGGAGTATACGAGAAGTGCTTCCGCTTCGGACTTCGTTTCCCGATCCACCCCTTTATCATCGAATTCCTTCAATCCCACCACGTGGGCTTGTGCCAATTCTGCCCCAATGCCATCGAGCTCCTCGTCGGGTTCGTTGTCATCTGCATGCTGAGGGGAGTGGTGCCCTCCCTTCGTCTCTTCGCCCAGTTCTACCGCTTGAGTCATCACCAATCGGGGGCGTGGATTTACATCAGCGCCCGCCCGAAGATGAGCCACGTGTTGGGGTTGCCGAGCTCCCTGAAACGTTGGACGGGGGAGTATGTATTTGTTACGTCCCCGTCGAGTGTACCTTTCCCGGTTCGGTGGGGAGTGGCCGGCGCGGTCATCCTCGATCTGGGTGAGCCGACTGCCGCCGAGCTGCAGACGGCGAAGGCCCTGTTGGCGATTCCTTCGAGGGATCGGATGATCGACGTCCTCTTTGGTAACCATAACTTGCGCAAGACGGTGTGGCCCTTGGGTAAGCTCTCCAAATATTCGCCACTCGAGGTTGCTCGGGCTCTTCTCGGCCGCTTACTTCTTCTTTGGGTGCAGGTGGGTTCCCTCTCGGTTCTTCTCCCGCCAGCCCTCACGCGCAGGCCCCAGATCCGGACCCGCGTAGGAGGGATCACGTGTTGGAGGTCCGGAAGAAGCAGCGGGCCGTGACCTCGGCTGTTGGCTCCAAAAGGATGAAGGGGCCATCTCCCTCCATCCCCTTGTTGGAGTCTTCCAAGAGGGTCCACGGAGGGGTCGAGGAAGTTGACGTCCCGCCGCCCGCCGATCAGCACCGACCTGCCCCCGTTGAGGTTGCCTGGCCGTGGGTTGGCCCCTCGCCTCTCCCGGGCGGTTCTCTCCCTGATGCCTACGATCGATACCTAGGCGCGTTCCGCTCCGACCCAGGTGAGTTTCCTTCGTCAGGGGAAGGCCTTCTTCGTCCACGCTTCCCGGTGGGGGAGAAGGAATCAGTGTTTTTGAGCCGCGGAGCTGCCGCACGAGTGGCCGAGAACAGTTGCCTCCCTCCTGATCAGGCTGCGCTGGATGGAGTTAGAGGTGACTGTTTGGCCACCTTCGTGATTCAGGCCGGCCAACAGGTAGAGTGTCTCTGCTTGTCCTTCCTCTAGCTGCTTTCGCCGTCTTACCTTGGTTGCCTTGGTGCAGTTGTCCTCGGTGGGTCTTTCGATGAGGCGCCAGTTTGCAGTGCTTCCTAAGGCCAGGTCCGACGCCGGGCGAGATCTTGAGGTCCACGGTGACGAGGGGGAGGCAGGTCAGTTAGATGAGGCGCGGGTCAGGTCCTGGGAGACCCGCATAACTGAGCTGTCCTCTGCCCTGGAAGAGGCGGACCGTGAGAGAGCCTTGGCTTTGACTGTGAAGTCAGAGGCCGAGGCGCGGGTCACCGAGCTTTTGGGAGACGCCGACGCGTCTGGGAGAGCCGGCAAGATCCTCGTCTCCGTTGCTGCCCCCGAGGCCTTGGAGCTCTCCGATCGTCTGGAGGCGGCGGAGGAGCAGGTGAGGGCTCTCCTTGCTCAACTTGGCGAGAGGTCCCAGGAGATCGAGGTGGAGAGGGCGGAGCACCAACGCCAGATCGAGACCTTGGAGGCTCGGGTGCGTGGGCTTGAGGAGGTGGATCCATCCCGGGTCGCCCGAGACGCCGTGGAGGAGTATGCCACCTCCTTCGTCGAGTCCGCCTTGGCTGAGGCATTCGAGAAGGGTTTCACCCGGTGTCAATCCGAGATCCGGAAGAAGTTCCCGTTCTCGGGAGTCAACTTCGAGGATCTCCGAGCGCACTCTGATGGCGAACGGAGCGTGGGGGGCGGCCCAAATGAACAGCCAGCCTGTGGCTCCACGGGCGCCCCTGGAGATGATTGAGGGAGTGGAATGCCCATCGGCCTCTTCGTGCGTCTCTCTGTACATCTTTTTGTTAGGCGTACGCCTTGCAGGCGTCTCATCAGGCGAGGCTTCCCTTGTCCCGAGTGGGTTTCTTGTTAACACATTTATCTGGAAGGGAACAAACTTAAATAAATTTATTTCGTAGAAAACAATACATTTATTGAAAGTACTTGCGTAAGTGTTCTGTATTCCAGGCGTGAGTGAGGATCCTCCCCTCCATATCGGCTAGGCGGTAGGTTGCGGGCCCGAGGACCTCGATGACTTTATAGGGTCCCTCCCATTTAGCCGCGAGCTTCCCTTTGCGGGTAATATCCGGGTTGAAGCTTGCTTTCCTGAGGACCAGGTCCCCAAGGTGGAAACTCCTTCCCCTGACCCGAGAATTGTAGTACCGGGCCACCTTCTGCTTCTGGCGGATAATGGTGGCTAGGGCTTGCTCCCGTCGCTCGCCGAGGAGCTCCAGACCCAGTTCTAGGCCTTGAGAATTCCTGTCTTCGTCGAAGCATTTGAGGCGGAGAGACTCTTCACCCAGTTCGACCGGTACCACTGCCTCGGCTCCGTAGGCAAGCATGAAGGGGGTTTCGCCGGTGGCCTCCTTGTGGGTCGTCCGGTATGACCAGAGTATCCCGGGGAGCTCTTCTGGCCAGTTTCCTTCGGCGTCCTTCACTTTCTTTCGGAGGGGCTCTATGATGTATTTGTTGGCTTCTTCCGCCATCCCGTTGGTCTGGGGGTGCGCTACAGAGGCGAAGAGGAGCTTGATCCCCCATTCCGCACAAAAGTCTTTGAAGCCCGCGGAGTCGAACTGTTTCCCGTTGTCGGTGACGATGGCCCGTGGAACTCCGAATCTGGAGATGACGGAGTTCCATACGAAGCTTTTCACTTTCTTCCACGTGATGGTGGCCAACGGTTCGGCCTCGATCCACTTGGTAAAGTAGTCGACCGCCACAATCAGATACTTCCGCTGCCCCCGACCCGGCTTAAATGGTCCGAGGATGTCTAGCCCCCATTTTGCAAAGGGGATGGGGCTCACGATAGGGATGAGCTCCGACGGGGGAGTTGAGGTGTGGTTGGCAAACCTCTGACATTCTTGGCACTTTTGGACGTAGTTCGTTGCGTCCTGGACTAGGGTCGGCCAGTAATATCCCTACCTCAAGATCTTCTGTGCGACCATCTTGCCCCCGTGGTGATTTCCGTAGATCCCTTCGTGAACCTCCCGTAGGACGTAGTCGGCTTCCTGCGGTCCGATACATTTCAGGTATGGAAGGACATCCGCCTTCGTCCAGCGTCTTCGGTAGAGCGTCCCCTCATGGATCACGTATCGGAGCGCTTTCCTTTCCAGGGTCCGACGCTCGTCCCAGTCCGTCGGCACCTCCCCATGAGTGAGGTACCGTACGATCGGGTCCATCCAGGTGAGATCTTGGTCGATCGCCATCACCTCCCGCTCTTCCGTGCTGGGGGACTGCAGGTTCTCCACGTAGATGGTGCGGCCCAGCTCCTTGGTCGAGGACGAGGCTAGCTTTGACAACACGTCTGCCCGTGCGTTCTCCGACCGTGGGAGATGTAAGACTTCCGCGTTCTTGAACCTGGACAACGCCGCTTTGGCGACGGCGAGATACCTCTGCATTGCTTCCTCCCGCGCCTCGTAACTTCCCAGAAGCTGGTTGACAATAAGCTTCGAGTCGTTGAGGAGGCGCACGGACTCGGCTCCGAGCTCCTGGGCCAGCCTCAGGCCGTTGATTACCGCTTCGTACTCCGCCACGTTGTTGGTGGCCGGGAACTCGAACCGCAACGCGTATTCCACGATGTTCCCTTTCGGAGATCGGATCACGATCCCAGCCCCGCCTCCCGACTGTGTTGCCGATCCGTCCACATGGACTATCCATGCTCTTGGGTCTTTTGACTGGACAGGGTGGAGGTGGTCAGCCGAAAGGAAAGATAAGGGCTGGGTGATTACCGTTGCTGGGCCTTCTTCCTCCGGGGGATGTTCTCCTTCCGTTGTGCACTCAGCGATGAAGTCGGCCAAGGCCTGCCCCTTGATGGCCGTGCGTGGCTTGAATCGGAGGTCGAACTCGCTTAACTCCACTCCCCAGTTCAGCATCCTTCCCATTCGATCGAATCTCTTGAGATTCTGCTCCAATTACGAGTCGGTCAAGACCAAAATGGTGTGGGCTTGGAAGTAGGGACTGAGCCTTCGCGCTGAGAGAACGAGGGCGTACGCCAGTTTCTCCATGGGTGAATATCGCACCTCCGCTCCCTTCAAGATCCGGCTCGTGTAGTACACCAGCCATTGCACCCCACCGTCTTCCCTGACTAGCACCGAGCTCACCGCTTCCTCCGCGCGTGCCAGGTAAAGGCTTAGCGATTCCCCTTCTCGTGGCTTGGATAGGAGAGGCGGGCTGCGGAGGTACTCCTTGAGGTCCGCGAATGCCCTGGAGCAGTCTTCGTCCCATGATATCGCCTTCTTGTTGTCTGACGGTCCCGCGATCGCTTTCCTCAGGACTTTGAAGAAGGGGAGCGATCTCTCTGTCGACTTGGATAGGAATCGCCCCAAGGCCGCGATGCGCCCATTCAGCCTTTGCAGTTCTTTGATCGTCGTCGGCTCCCGCATATTGATCAGTGCCTCGATCTTGTCAGGATTAGCTTCAATGCCACGGTTAGTTATCATAAATCCCAAGAATTTACCAGATCTTACCCCGAACGTGCACTTCGTGGGGTTGAGTCGGATGTTGTGTCGCCGCAACCGCTCGAAGGTTTCATGGAGGTCGGCGATATGGTCCTCCGGCTTTCTCGACTTGACAAGCATGTCGTCGACGTAGACCTCCAGGTTCCTCCCGATCTGGGAGTAGAAAACATTGTTGACCATTCTCTGGTAGGTGGCCCCTGCGTTCTTCAAGCAGAAGGGCATCTTCTTGTAGCAGTAGGTTCCCCGGTCCGTCGTGAAAGCTGTCATCTCTTCATCCCGGGGATCCATCTGGACCTGATTGTACCCCGAGTAGGCGTCCATGAAGCTTAGCATCTCGTACCCCGAGGCATTGTCCACAATGTGGTCTATGCGCGGCAGGGGGTAGCTGTCCTTGGGACAGGCTTTGTTGAGGTCACTGAAGTCCACGCACATTCGCCACTTTCCGTTGGGCTTTTTTACCATCACCATGTTCGATAGCCACTCCGGGTACCAGACCTCTCGTATGAAGCCGGCATCGAGAAGACGCTCTACCTCCTCGGAGGCCGCCTTCCTCTTTTCACCACCTAGGTTCCGTTTCTTCTGCCTGACCGGCTTGAAGTTGGGGTCGGCATTGATCTGGTGGACGATCACCTGGGGATCTACGCCGGGCATGTCCTCCGGTGACCAGGCAAAGATGTCGAGGTTCGCCTCCAGGCACTCGACCAGTCGGCTCCTCAGGTCGTGGCCTAGCCCTCTCCCGATTGAGATGAACCTGCCCTCGACGTCCGTGACCGGGATCTGCTCTTGTTCTTCTGCAGGGGTGGGTCTCGGCCCGCTCCTTAAGTCGAGCGCGGCCATCTGGTCGACTAGACAATCCTCGGGCCCTTCCTCCTCCAATTGGTAGCAGGTATTCGGTCTCCCCGAGTCACCTTCGACCTGCCCCATCCCCCTTGGCATTCGGAACTTGATAGTCTGATGAAGGGTCGAGACTACTGCGCCGACGGCGTTGAGGAGGGGTCGGCCGATGATTCCGTTGTACTCCGACCTGATCCCCAATACGACGAATTCTACCGCCAGGGTCACCGAGTCCGGGGGGCCTCCGAGTGTTACTGGGAGGCGGATCGTGCCGACGATGGGGGTGGAATGACCCGTGAACCCCACCACGGGACCCGAGCGAGGTTCTAAGTCTTCCTTCCGCCGCCCCATCTTCTCCAAGGTTGACATGAAGAGGACATCGTAGGAGCTGCCGGTGTCGATGAGCAGCCGTCGTACCATTGATGTGTCGATGATCACCGATACCACCAAAGCTACGTCCGACCTGCGCGCTGGTACTGTCGTGCCCGCCCTCCCAACTGGTAGGGCCGGCATGGGTTTCCTGGCCTTCTCCTCATGGTCCTCCTCGCGCTGGGCCCGGGCCCTCTCCTGCCAACCATGGCGGGCCCTGTCGCCTCGCGCCTGAGCTTTGCCCCCCCTTCGCCGGGATGGGTGAAGCCGTGTCATTGCAGGTGTGGTTTGTTTCTTCATGGGATAGTTCGTTCCCACAGACGGCGCCAGATGTTTCAGAGTGTTTTCTCACTACAGAAGCGTTGACCGTGGACTGCCCGGTCAACGTGGTCAAGGGGCCGACTTGGGTCCCTTGGGTGCGTCAAGCTCGTGCGGACGCGACGTGAATCGGAGATGCGGACGACGTGGAGTACGTCAGCAGGGCCGGGTCTGGACTCTTGGCCTCAAGGGTGCGGAGGGGAAGCCTCGGCCCGGTGTGAGATGCTCGGCCTCGGACAGTCAGACGACGAGGGGTAGCCTCGGCGTCTTGACTTGGCATGCGATCGACACGGAGCTGAGGGGAAGCCTCGGCCCGGTGTGAGGTGCTCGGCCTCGGACGGTCAGACGACGAGGGGTAGCCTCAGTCGCCTTGGTTGATGTGCGGCCGGTATGGAGCCGAGGGGAAGCCTCAGCACTTGGATCAGACGTCTCCCTGGACAGACGAGAACACTCGTCAGGGGGGCCGGACCTTGGTTCCGGCCAAATCCCCTCCGATGCCTAAGTCAGATGATGATCTGAAAGAGGAGGCTCGGCGGAGACGGTTCGACTCGAGAGGAGATCGGAACGACGTCCTCTGACGCGAGCGGGGGGGAAGGAGATGAAATGGGGGAACTAGGTCGTTGATGGAGTACCTTAGGTTTTGTTACCTGAGATGCCGTCCCTTGTCCAGTCGTCCTTCTAGCCCATTTATAGACCTCCCGTCGTGATTACCCACGACTCACGTCCCTCGTCCGCCCCCAATCGTGCCCCCTCAATCCGCCTCCCTATCGCCGCTCCCTGCGCCATCCCAGCACCTCCCCATAATGGCCTCAAGTGGTAGCGGGCCTGGGGGAACGGTTATCGCTGGAGTGGGCGAGTGACTTGCACGTTATCGGGGCCGGGTCGGATCGATGTTCGGGGGCCCTCTAGGGGGCCATGTCGGGCGGGCCTGATCGCGCAGATGGGCTTCCGATCGGTCAGTCGGGTTTCTAGGCTCGTGTCTTTCGGGCTTCGGCCAAATAGGCGTAACAGTGCTCACCTCCTGCTGTGTTATCACTATGCTAAAAACGCCACCAGTCAGCCTCTGACTGGAACCATGGTTCGGATCCATCCCCCTTCCTTCTGCTCTTTGCTAGAAATATTCTTAATACAAAAAATGCTTCATCTTCGACTTTAAATTCCATCTCAGCATGTCCCTTACAACAACAGAAGAAAAATTGCATTCGAAACCACATGTAGAAAATTAAAAACCATATTCACTCCTGCTGAATTTTTCAAGAAAACACCCACATGAAAATTTGAATAAATAAATGGGGGGAAATGCTCTAAGAAGCAAGAAGATTCAAGGGGGGAACTTACATTTTCTAAGGGCCTGATCACTTTACCCCAAAAGAAAGCTACCTAAAATGAATTAACAGAATCTAACCATTTGGGCTCCCTTCTACTGCTACGACTTGAACGTGTTAGGATATAATTTGAAAGAATTTAACATGCAATGCTGATTACCTTGCGGCAATATTAAATCAAACATTTTTCCCCAAATCCCAAACCATATACGTCCATGACTCTAAAAATTGCAGCCAACTAAATGAAATCAATCAACATACACAATAAGTAGTAACCTTAGAAGCACAATAATCCAACAATAATCCAAGCTCTTCCCACAGATCAAAGCCGAATCTTCAAACCTAAATCCAAACCACACCAAAAATCAAATTTTGATGATGACCCATAACACAAAATCATGTTTTTAGAACATCAAGACGAAGAAAAATAGAAAACCAAATTGCATACCTGCTTTTACTCCAGATCAAGGCCGGCACAACTTTCTTCAATAGCTGGGAAGCATGCGTTGAACTGCTGGGAAGCTTGCGTTCTCCCCCCCCCAAATGTCGAGCGCGTGTTTGCAGTAGAAGACTAAGCGTGTGTTAGCAGAAGAATTTCTTTAGTTACCTATCTATGAGGTCTTTTTGCCCCCCAAAATTTCGAGTTCCCGCCTATTTTACCGAGATCTGTGTGTGTCTTTTTCCCTTTCGAATTTCAACTGATGTACAATTTTTTCAAATGTTTATTGCATGCGGGACCCACGTACATACGTGTCTTCATCCTGACCCTTCTCTAGAGTAAATCCAGGCCTTTGTTTGTGACTGGGACAAACAAAATTATGACTGGACTTATGACTGGGACAAAATTCAAAAAAGGTTATGTTTTATAGAATATATATATATATATATATATATATATATATATATATATATATATATAAGAATAATGGCTATCATACGCCATATGATATAGGCTCTCATACGCCCTCTCACATAAAGCAACCAAGTAAAAGCCCACATGGACTTGTACTTGGTTGTACTTGGTTGCTTTATGTGAGAGGGCGTATGAGAGCCTATCTCATATGGTGTATGATAGCCATTATATATATATATATATTTATATATATATCGGTATTTAACAAGTTGAATTCATACCTTGGTATGAAAATTTAGTTTGCCTAAATTTAGATTTAAATTAAAACACAAAATTCAAGTGTTTTCTTCGGGAGCAAATAAAAGGTTTTAATGTTATGAATGAGGGAGGCCTTTGGCCTCCCCTCCTTCATTACCCATTCATTAGGCCCCATTACTTAGAGTAATGGGGACCCTTGGTCTCCTAGAGGATTTTAGACTCCCCACTATGAGATATATAAATAGAGCACCATGGCTCTTAGCTATGGTGACTTATTCTTTTGCTAAGAAATCTTGTCTCTTTCTCTCTTGAGTTCATCATCATCCAACACGTTATCAGCACGTGTTCTTCCTTGAGCAAGAATCCAAGCCTAAATCCACACCAAATTGATCCCCTACGCGCAAGGAATCTTTGGTTGCTGCGGCGATTCGTTGGAGCGTTTCATCTACATTCATCCCTACGCCCAAGGAATCTAACGTTGCTGCGGCGGTTCATTGGAGCGTTGCGGCATCCTAAAAGTGTTCGGGAGCTTGGATTATTATTTCTACGGATCATCGTCGCGTTCTTCCCTAGATCATTGATCTAGAGGTAAAACCCTATAATCCTGTAGATAAAATTAGACTAAATAATTTTTACATTGTTTTAATATACAAGTTAAAAAAAATTTAGTCTAATAAAAGAAAAAAAAACAAAAATTTATCCCTATTACAAAGTTTTTTTTTTCTATGAAAAAATTTTTCCTTTTGCAATTAAAATTCTTCGGTGGGAAGAAGAACCGGGATGAAATCCTCCCCTCCCCCCTGACGGAGGAGGGGGCCTTCCCACAATGCCGACTATGCCCCCCCCTGCAGTGGAGAGGGGGGCCTTCCGCGCCGCCGCCGCCCCCCCCCCCCCCCCCCCCCCCCGCTGAAAGGGGGCAGCCTGAGGCCGAGGCCGAGCCCTGAGGCCGAGGAAGAGCCCTGAGGCCGAGGCCGAGCCCTGAGGCCAAGGCCGATGGCAGGCTGAGCCCTGAGGCCGAGGCCGAGCCCTGAGGCCGAGGCCGATGGCAGGCTGAGCCCTGAGGCCGAGGCCGATGGCAGGCTGAGCCCTGAGGCCGAGGCCGATGGCAGGCTGAGCCCTGAGGCCGAGGCCGAAGCCGAGCCCGAGCCCGAGGCCGAGCCCTGTGACCGTGACCCGAGGCCGAGCCCGAGGCCGAGGCCCGAGGCCGAGGCCTGAAGCCGAGGCTAATTGTTTATTTTTGGCTCGAAGCCATAATAATTGCGACAAACAACTTTGCAGAACTGCGGAACGGGCCACAAGCGCTTATACTAAAAATAATTTTTGGCCCGAAGCCACAAAATTCTACAAAAATTCGGCTTCTTCATAATTTTAAAGAAGAATTAAATTTGCAAATTGAAATTTATGAGAAAAACTTTGTAAAATCAATAATTACATTTATATGTTCCTCTATTTATTTAAACATCTCTCTTGCAAATTATTATGTATGGTTTACTAGAATTTTTAAAAAATATAATCATCTCAAAGATCCTGAGACCGCTCTGCCGTTAGGTAATTAACCTAACGGTGTATGACGTTTCCCCGTGGTCTACGAGATCGTTATATTTTCTAGTTTACTTTTTCCATATTTTTTTTATGCTTGAGATATATGCGTGGTTGTTTAATTTATGCATGTAGCATATAAACTGCGTGGATGTTTAAAATAAGTAAAAATGTGTTTTTCGGGATCGGCCATTGTATACCTATTTACTTTCCTTGCACTTTTATTATCTTTTGAGAGAATTTGTAAGTGAGGAAATTTGTATTTAAAAGCCCAGCTCGATGCAACAGCACATAGAATTGATGAAAACTCCTTCAATGGATCATGATGTCGGTCAATGTGCTTGGCTAAGTTTGCTGGACCAACCTAGCTTGATTGGGTAACAAGTGGTCCTGGCTTAGTCAATTCCCTGGCCGCGTCCGCTGGACCGCAAGGAGTCGATTCATGACTGTGTAAGCCAAAGCTCGATGCAACAGCATAAGAAGACGGATGCAGAAATAGGGACCCACCCGGGGTTTCTAAAGTTGTATTTTTCAATCTCTTTTCTTTGGACTGTAATCGAACTTTGGACTGTTTATTATTTTGGGTATCTGGCCGATCCCCGCATTTTTACTTATTAATTTATGCATGGTTTGTTGAATTTATTTTAATTCATGATTATCTTTAAATTGCATAGATAAAATGGCTAAATTGGCAAGCGTCGATTTCGAGGTGCTCGATGCAGCTGGCAAGAATTACTTGAGCTGGCGAGTGGACCTGAAGTTCCACTTGCGCTCCATGGCGCTCCTGCACTCCATTCTGGCCCCCGCAGTGGCCCAATCATCGGCTGCCGCAGCATCCGATGCATCTGCTAGCAAAGCCCCAGAAGCGGCCCTTTCAGCTGGCAGTACCTCTACCACTGTCTCTGACATGGATAAGGCGAAAGCCATTATATATATCAGACGACACATAGATCGGACCCTGAAGGCCGAATACTTGACGGTAGAGGACCCTCTGGAGTTATGGACAGCGTTAGAGGCACGCTACAGACATCAAATTGATGTCATACTCCCGCGTGCCAGCTATGAGTGGGAGAACCTCCGACTTCAGGACTACAAGTCCGTTGCTGAGTACAACTCAGCACTTCACAACATCACCTCACGCCTGAAGTTGTGTGGTGAAGAAGTCTCGGAGCACCGCATGTTGGAAAAGACATTTACCTCGTTTCACGAGAAAGATGCTATCCTCATGCAGCAGTATCGTGAACGCAATTTCACGAAGTTATCTGAACTGCTCTCTTGCCTCCTTAGGGCAGAGCAGAATAGAGACCTTTTACTGGCCACTCATAACCAGCGCCTGGCAGGCTCAGCTCCTATTCCCGAAGCCCACAGTGTTCACCCCCCGAAGTGGAAGAACAAGAAGAGGGGCAGAAAGAACAAAGGAAATGCCCCTGTGAAACCAGCCATTGCTCCTCCCCAAAGCAAGAATAACAAAGGGAAGAAAAACTTCACTTGGAAACGTAAGAACACTGATACAGTGTCAAATCCAAAGAAGACATGGGAGGACAAATGCCATCGTTGTGGCATGACTGGACATTGGTCCAGAAACTGTCGCACACCTCGCCACTTCCAGGAACTGTATCAGGCGAGCCAGAAGCCTCCGCCTGAAACAAACATGGCAAATGTGGAAAATCCGACGAAGTTCACTTCCAAGGATTTCGAAAATGACGACCTGCTCGATTGAGCCTCATCTTTATCTATGCTTTTCAAAGAATAAATTGTAGCTTCATCTCTAGTATGCTTAATAAAGACGATCTTTTATTTTGAATGTATGCATTTTACATTTCCATCGATAAATTTTCGTTTTTGGCTTATATAGATGATGTATGAGTGCCTAGTGGACAGTGCCTCGACGCACACTATCCTTCGCGATGAATGCTATTTCAATAGCATAAGTAAATATGACGGTCCTGTCATTACAATTTCAGGACTGTCCAAAATAATCGAAGGATCTGGTGATGCAATATTATTGCTCCCAAATAACACAAGACTAAAAATCAATAATGCACTATTTTCTCCAAGATCAAATAGAAATCTCATAAGTTTCAAGGACATCCGTTTAAACGGATATCACTTAGAAACTAGAGATGAAAATAAGGTTGAATACCTGTATGTCACTCTTCGTAAAGATGGCCAGAAGACCATCTGCGAAATATTTAAGGGACTCACGTCGGGTCTCTACCAAACATACATTCAACCAGTTGAAGCCAATATGACTGAGCACCAGACGTGCCAGCCAATGCCACCATTTCAACTATGGCATAACAGACTTGGTCACCCTGGATCCATTCTGATGCGACGCATCTTATCTGAATCCCGCGGACATGATTTGAAGAACCAGAAGATTCTTCAGAAAGGTGAATTTTCTTGTCCCCCTTGTTTCAAGGGGAAACTAATAACGAGACCATCGCCCCTAAAAGTGGGTTTAGAGTCTCCTGGCTTCCTTGAGAGGATACATGGTGACATTTGCGGGCCTATTCACCCCGCAAGTGGCCCATTTCGGTACTTCATGGTACTAATAGATGCATCCACAAAATGGTCTTATGTGTGCCTCTTGTCCACCCGTAACCTAGCTTTTCCAAAGCTGTTGGCACAGATAATTAGGTTACGTGCTCATTTCCCCGATAACCATATCAAGAAACTACGACTTGATAATGCGGGCGAATTCACATCTCAAGTCTTCGAAGACTATTGCCAGGCAACGGGTATAGAAGTTGAACATCCAGTAGCTCATGTTCACACCCAGAATGGATTAGCAGAGTCCCTTATAAAGAGACTCCAATGGATTGCACGTCCATTGCTTATGCAATCCCAATTGCCGGTGGATGCTTGGGGGCATGCTATTCTGCATGCCGCATCTCTTATCAGGATACGCCCCTCTGGAGGCAATACATTATCTCCGATGCAACTAGCATACGGCTCAACTCCAGATATATCTCATTTGAGAATATTTGGTTGTGCGGTCTATGTTCCAATAGCACCACCTCAGAGACCAAAATGGGTCCTCAACGTCGTTTAGGAATCTATATTGGATTTGATTCACCCTCGATTATTAGATACCTAGAACCCCTAACGGGGGACGCATTTAAGGCACGTCTTGCTGATTGTGAATTCGATGAGAAAACTTTTCCAAAGTTGGGCAAACATTCCAAGAAGCCTGAAGCTTCGGAGACCATTAATTGGGAAAATAAGTCTTTGTCCTTTTATGATCCGCGTACAAATCTGTGTGAAGATGAGATCCTGAAGATCCTTCACATCCAGAATACAGTACACCAATTGCCGGATAAATTCACGGACAACCAGAAGATCGTCCGTTCACACGTCCCTGCTGCTAACACTCCAGCTAGGATTGACATCCCTATAAATGGATGCAATCCACCCGCAGCAGAAATGGCTGTACCTCAATTGAAAAGAGGACGACCACCAGGTTCAAAAGATAAAGTTCCTCGAAAGAGGAAGATTCCTGGTGAAAATAAGATTATCCCTCCACAGGATACTGAGCTCAGGACAGCTACCTCTCCCCTCCTAATTTCCCCCGCAGAGGAAACATTAGGAGAAACATCATTAAACTTTGTACGTACTGGGGAGGTACTGGACCGACATAGCACAGTCGTCGACGACGATTTTGCGTTCACTATTGCCGTTCACGTCGCTGAATATGACGATGACGTCGAACCACTTTCTCTAGCGAATTGTAAACGCAGAGATGATTGGCCAAAGTGGGACGAGGCGATAAGAGTAGAGCTGGACTCACTCTCGAAACGCAAAGTCTTTGGACATGTAGTCCAAACACCAGTAGGTGTAAGACCTGTGGGATATAAGTGGGTTTTCATTAGAAAAAGAAATGAACAAAATCTGATCATCCGCTACAAGGCGCGTCTTGTAGCAAAGGGTTTTTCCCAAAGACCAGGTATCGATTATGAAGATACATACTCCCCGGTAATGGACGCTATTACATTCAGATTCTTAATAAGCCTATCATCTCTGGCAAGCCTAGAAATGCAGCTCATGGACGTTGTGACTGCATATCTTTATGGCGATTTAGATAAAAAGATCTATATGAAACTACCAGATGGGTTTAACTTACCCACAGAGATGAAAGAGATACCTCGGGAGGTATTCTCTGTTAGACTACATAGATCCTTGTATGGACTAAAACAGTCAGGCAAAATGTGGTATAACAGACTAAGTGATTTCCTTGCACAGCAAGGATTCACTAATAACGAAGTCTGCCCGTGCATCTTTATCAAAAGAACGGGAAAAGGATTCGTCATCATAGCAGTTTACGTTGATGACTTAAATCTCATAGGCTCTCCAGCAGAGATTAATGTGATATCTGCAAGGCTAAAGCAAACTTTTGAAATGAAAGACCTAGGCAGAACGAAGTATTGCCTTAGCTTACAGATTGAACACCTACGAGGTGGAATCCTCCTACATCAATCCAATTATACCAGGAAGCTTTTAAATAAGTTCCAAATGGATAAATGTCATCCTTTATGTACCCCTATGGTCGTGAGATCATTAGACGTACAAAAGGACCCCTTCCGGCCTCTGGAAGAGGGGGAGGAGATACTGGGTCCAGAAGTACCCTACCTAAGTGCCATTGGTGCACTTCTCTATCTGGCTAACTGCACGCGTCACGATATAGCGTTTGCAGTCAATCTCCTAGCCAGACACAGTGCAGCGCCTACAAAGCGCCACTGGAATGGAGTAAAGCATCTTCTGCGATACCTCCAGGGTTCCGTAGACCTTGGACTTTACTACCAGAGAGGTGCCTCCTCCCAGTTACTTGGTTATGCCGATGCAGGCTATCTTTCAGATCCGCATACAGCAAAATCACAGACTGGTTTTGTCTTTACCTACGGAGGAACTGCTATCTCCTGGAGATCGGTAAAACAAACCACTACTGCTACATCTTCTAACCATGCAGAGCTCATCGCGATCCATGAAGCGAGCAGAGAATGTTTTTGGCTACGCTCCGTCGTCCAACACATTCTCCAATCCACTGGCCTGAAGACCGGTGATCTGGAGCCTACTGCCCTATTCGAAGACAACGCCGCGTGCATTTCTCAGCTTCAGAAGGGCTACATCAAAGGCGACAGGACAAAGCACATTTCTCCCAAGTTTTTCTGGACGCACGAACAGAAGAACGACAAGCAGATTGAAGTTCGACAGATCCAGTCATGCAACAACCTAGCTGATCTTTTTACTAAGGCATTGCCTAAATGTACTTTTGTAAAGCTTGTAAAGAACATTGGTATGCGACAGTTGAAAGACCTGCAAGCCTGAAGCTTGTACGGATCAGGGGGAGTAACATGTGGGTTGCACTCTTTTTCCTTAAGCTGTTGGGTTTTCCCACTGGGTTTTCCACAGCTAAGGTTTTAACGAGGCAAACACACTTACTCTGGATCCAGAAGTATCCACCCCTTGCCTCAGTAGCTGAGACCGAAGTGATGAATGTGTAAGGGGGAGTGTTATGAATGAGGAGGCCTTTGGCCTCCCCTCCTTCATTACCCATTCATTAGGCCCCATTACTTAGAGTAATGGGGACCCTTGGTCTCCTAGAGGCTTTTAGACTCCCCACTATGAGATATATAAATAGAGCACCATGGCTCTTAGCTATGGTGACTTATTCTTTTGCTAAGAAATCTTGTCTCTTTCTCTCTTGAGTTCATCATCATCCAACATTTAACATATATTTCTCCTCAAGGATAAGTTTAAAAGGCCTTGAGGAATTTTGTGCACTAACCATCAAGTAAATGGCCTTAAGGAAATTTGACACATTTTAAATTTATATATATAATGGGATATGGTGTATATTTATATATATAACTTGTTATGTGTGTTCATATACACATTAGTACACATATATACCCCATTTTAATGAAGAAAATTTGTGTTGAAACTATGGATTTTATTTAACTCAAAATAATGGTTTAAAAGGTGGAATAAAAAGATCTTATATATATTTCCACTAAAAGAAATCATTTTTGTGTTAAATTTAGTTTAGTTTAAAAATCAAACTTTGGCACAATTAATTATATATTTCAAATATAGATTGATTGGATCATCAACTCACCAAAGTGGGGTTTCTTGTGAAGATTAATTTTAATCTCGAAATATAACACGTTAAATACATACTTTTGTATGAAAATTTTGGTTGCCTTAAATTTGATTTTGTTATAAACGGGCTTTTGGCGGGCCTACCCATTAGTGGGTATCCACCCATTATGTAACCCTACTACTATAAATACAGGGCTATGGACTCCATAGCCACGACGTTCACAACACATTATCAGCACGCTCAAGGCTGAGCCGAACTTCTGCCGACGGACAGACGCGACACGAACGGGCTTCCTTCACCGAACGTCGCTAGATCCGGCGGGTAGGATCTAGAGGTACCTATCTCCCCTAGATCTAAAATTTAATGTGCACATATGTTTAGATCCAATCTCTTGGATCAATTGTTTAATGAAGTTTTCATCGTTTTTATTGATAAAAATCTGTCTTTTTCAATAAAAAACGACTTTTTGGATATTAAAAAAAATGATTTTTTCAACTAAAAAATTGGATTTTTATCCCCAAAATCATTAAACCCTAGGGGATCTATTCGTCGGAGTGCGAACCCCCCCTAAACCCGCGCCACCGCCGCCGCCGCCGCCCCTTAGCGGCTTGCGGCAAACCCCCCCGCCGCCTGCAGCGGCGGGAGCACCCCGCCGCTGCAAGCGACGGGCAAAACCCGCCGTCTGCAGCGGTGGGCGCCCTCGCCGCCTGCTGCGACCCGTCGCTGCTGGCACCGGGGGCCCCGCCGCCAGCAGCGGCGCCCCCCGCCGCTGCGACGGCGGGTTCGCCCCGCCGCCAGCAGCGGCGGGCGACCTCGCCGCTGTAAGCGGCGGGCAAAACCCGCCGCCTGCTGGCGGCGGGAGCCCCCCGCCGCCTGCAGCGGGGGGTGAAACCCGTCGCCGCGATGGCGGGCCAATCCCGCCGCCAGCCGCGGCGGGGACCCCTACCCCGTCGCTGCGACGGCGGGCTACACCCGTCGCCCACAGCGGCGCCCCCCGGCCCACCACCGCCAGTAGCGGCGGATGGGCCCCACCGCATGCAGCGGTCCCCCCCTTGGGCGCGCATGTCCCAAAACCCTAACTAAGGTTTCAACCCAAAAATTTCCTATTTTCAAATATTTTCAGATTTAATTACGATTTTCTTTTCGTTCAAATCTGGATAAATTACATGTCATTTCATTCAACGCCTTTTATTCGGATTATATGATTTTTAAACGTTTAAAAATTAGGAAGATCCTGCGACCGCTCTGCCGTTAGTCAACTAACCTAACGGTGTATGACGTTGCCTAGTGGTCCAATAATTTTTAAACGAAAGATCTTCATTTTCCATTATAAACTGCCTGTGATGATTAAATTGCCTGTAATGAATAAACTGCATGTGATGATTAAATGCCTGCTGCATTTTATCTGCCTGCGACGAATGTTAATGTTTGCTGTGGTTTTGGATCGGCTAGGTATCACCATTTTCTTTTTCATGCATTATTTCCTTTTTGAGAGAAAAATGTAGTGATGATAATTTTGTAATATTACAAGACCGACGGATGCCTCAAGAAGATGAAGGACCATTCCAGAAGAATAGGGGCCCCACGGGGGTTCCCGAGTTGTACTTTCATTTCTTTTTGAGACTGTATGGACTATAATTAATTTGGTGATTAGCCGATCCACGCAGCAAATATCTGTGTCTGAAGTGCTTAATTATTTATTTTTCTGTGAAAATATCTAATTATTGCCTATCTTTTAACATGCTAGAGTGATAAATGGCCAATATTGCGAGCGTCGATTTCGACGTTTTGGATGCTTCAGGCTAGAGCTACTTAAGCTGGCAGTTGGACATAAAATTCCATCTGCGAGCACAGGGATTGAGCCACGCCATCGCTGTAGGCAATAAGGTTTCTGATATAGATAAAGCGAAAGCAATTATCTATATCAGACGCCATATCCATCGGACCCTGAAGGCCGAGTACCTCACGGTGGAAGACTCGTATAAGTTATGGACCGCCCTCGAGGATAGGTATAAACATCAAAGAGATGTTATACTTCTCCGAGCGCGATATGAATCGGAGAACCTCCGTCTCCAAGACTTTAAGTCTATTACTGAGTACAAGTCGGCACTCTTTAGCATCACCTCACACCTGAAGTTGTGTGGTGAAAAGGTGACGGAGGAGCGCATGTTAGAGAAGATGTATACATCCTTCCACGAGAAGGATGTCATACTAATGCAACAGTATCGTGAACGAAAGTTCACAAAATACTCAGAGCTTCTCTCATGCCTTCTGATGGCAGAGCAGAATCGTGACCTCCTTCTGGCCACCCATAACTCACGCCCTACCGGCACTGCTCCTGCTCATGAAGCGCATCACAGCTCCTCCCAGAAGAAGAGGGGCAACTTCAAAGGTAAACCCCAGAAGGGTAAGGCAATGAAGAAGCAGGCTAGAGGACCCCCTCCAAGAACCAACCATGAGGGAAATAAGAAAAATGTGTGGAAGAGAAAGGACGACGGCCAGACTTCTGCCCCTAGAAAGGACTGGGAAGATAAGTGCCACAGGTGTGGCATGACAGGACACTGGTCCAGGAATTGTCAGACTCCACGCCACCTACATGACTTGTACAAAGTGAGCCAGAAGCAAGCTGAGACAAACCTGGTGGTTCAAGAAGAACTGGCACCAATCAGGTTCATCGCTGAGGACTTCTCAAACGATGACCTGCTCGACTGAGGACATTATCTATTTTCTATGCATTGTAGCTTTCCTTTTGAGAAACTATTTATCTGCTTGTTTTATTTCTAGCATGTTGGAGTAATTTTTCAGACATTAATTGATTATCAGTAGTATATCTTTTCTTGTGCCTTATACTGCGATATTTTCTCTTAAAAATAGATGGACTTTAAATGCCTAGTGGACAGTGCCTCTACGCACACTATCCTCCAAGACATCTGCTTTTTTCAAAGCATTAATAAATACGATGGAACCGTAAATACAATTTTCGGTCCATCAGGTATCATTGAAGGATCAGGGGAAGCACAATTTATGCTCCCCAACAAAACACAACTACTTATAAAAGATGCGCTTTTCTCCCCTAGCTCGCATAGAACCATGTTAAGCTTTAAAGATATCCGCTTAAACGGATACCACCTTGAGACAGTGAGCAAACAAAACAGAGAATTCCTATATGTAACGTCTCATAAAAACGGTGCTAAAAACACTGTCGAGCGTTTTGAGGGACTCCCGTCGGGTCTCTACCACACAAGGATCAGAGCAATGGAAGCAAACACACTCGAGCACCAGAAGTGCCATAATCAACCAGAATTCAAACTCTGACACGATAGACTAGGAAACCCTGGAAGGAATATGATGTGTCGCATCATATCCCAATCCAGTGGAATTAACCCGAAAAGCCTGAAGCTACGAAGGGTGCACCACCTTGTCCCCCTTGTCACAAAGGGAAATTGATTACGAGACCATCCACCCTGAAGGTGGACTCTGAGTCTCCAAGCTTCCTAGAGAGAATACATGGAGACATTTGTGGGCCTATTCACCCCGTAAGTGGACCATTTCGGTACTACATGGTACTGATTGACGCATCTTCGAAATGGTCGTATATGTGCCTCCTGTCCACCCGCAACATAGCCTTTGCAAAGCTACTGGCACAAATTATAAAGTTGCGGGCACATTTCCCAGACAACCAGATCAAGAAATTTCGTCTGGACAATGCTGGAGAATTCACATCACAAGTCTTCCTAGACTACTGCCAAGCAACCGACATAGAAGTTGAACATCATGTAGCTCATGTTCACACCCAGAACGGGTTAGCCGAATCTCTTATAAAGAGACTACAATGGATCGCTCGACCATTGTTGATGCAATGCCAGTTGTCGGTGAGCGCATGGGGACATGCCATCTTGCACGCTGCATTGCTAATAAGATTACGACCGTCAGGTAGTCAATCTTATTCTCCGATGCAACTTGCATATGGGAACCCGCCCGATATCTCTCACTTGAGGATATTCGGATGTGCTGTCTATGTCCCCATAGCACCACCGCAGAGAACCAAGATGGGTCCTCAACGGCGTCTTGGTATCTATATTGGTTTCGACTCACCATCGATCATTAGATACCTAGAACCCCTTACGGGGGACGCCTTCAAAGCACGTCTAGCAGATTGTGAGTTTGATGAAAGCACTTTTCCCAAACTAGGCATTAACACAGAGAAGCCAGAAGCTTCAAAGACCATTTCATGGGACACAAAGACTTTATCCCATTTTGATCCGCGTACAAATCAATGTGAAGACGAGATCCTGAAGATCCTTCAAATTCAAAACACAGTTCACATTTTACCGGACAAATTCACTGACAACCAGAAGATTGTCAGATCACACGTCCCTGCTGTAAATACGCCAGCTAGAATTGACATACCCAAATATGGATGCAATCCACCTGCAGTAGAAGCGGCCGTACCTCAACAAAAAAGAGGACGACCCCCAGGCTCCAAAGATAAGAACACTTGAAAGAGGAAAAATCCTGGAGCAATAATAACGATACCACCACAGGATGCTGAGCTCAGCCCAGCTACCTCTCCCCTCCTAACAACCCTTGAAGAGGAAAATATAGGAGAAATATCATTAAATTATGTACATATTGGAGAGGTACTGGACAGAAAAAGCACAATCATCGATGATAACTTCACGCTCATTATTGCCACTCACGTCACTGAATACGACGATGAGACCGATCCACGCTCTCTAGCAGAATGTAAACGCAGAGAGGATTGGCCAAAGTGGAACGAGGCAATAGGAGTAGAGCTGGACTCACTCTCGAAGCGCAAAGTTTTTGGACCTGTAGTCCTAACACCAAAGGGTGTTAAACCTGTGGGATATAAATAGGTATTCGTGAGAAAAAGAAACGAGAATAATGAGATCGTGTGTTATAAAGCGCGCCTTGTTGCACAAGGCTTTTCCCAACGACCAGGAATAGACTACGACAATACCTATTCCCCGGTCATGGATGCGATCACTTTCCGTTTCATTATTGGCCTATCCACAAAGGAAGGCTTGGATATGCAGCTCATAGACATTGTGACTGCATACCTATATGGAAATATAGATAAGGACATCTATATGAAAATCCCAGATGGATACAAACTACCGACAAAAATGACAGAAAGACCTCGGGACGTCTACTCCGTCAAACTCCAAAGATCACTGTATGGTCTAAAACAGTCAGGTAGAATGTGGTACAACAGACTCAGTGAATTCCTAGTGCAACAAGGATTCACAACAAATGAAGTCTGCCCTTGCATCTTTATAAGAGTAAAGGGAACAAGATTTGTAATTATTGCCGTCTACGTAGACGACCTGAACATCATCGGATCTCCTGAAGAGATAGGTGAGATATCCAAAAGTCTCACACAGACTTTTGAGATGAAAGACCTTGGCAAAACGAAGTTCTGCCTAGGCTTACAAATTGAACACTTAAGCGGAGGAATCCTGTTACACCAATCGACATACACAAAGAAAGTGCTGAAAAACTTCCTTATGAACAAATGTCATCCGCTTAGCACACCAATGGTCGTTAGATCATTGGATGTTGACACAGACCCATTCTGACCGCTGGAAGAGGGGGAGGAAACACTGGGTCCTGAAGTACCCCACTTAAGTGCAATTGGAGCACTCCTATACATGGAAAACTGCATGCGTCCCAATATAGCGTTCGCAGTTAACTTACTAGCCAGATACAGTTCTGCGCCCTCAAAGCGCCACTGAAACGGAGTTAAGCAACTTCTGTACTACCTCCAAGGGTCTGTGGACATGGGACTATACTTCAAGAAAGGTGTATCCTCCGACTTGGTCGTTATGCAGATGCAGGATACAGGTCCAACCCACATACCGCAAAATCCCAGACCGGTTTCGTGTTCATGTACGGTGGGACGGCCATCTCATGGAGATCCATGAAGCAGACATCGACAGCAACCTCATCCAACCACTCCGAGCTCATTGCGATCCACGAAGCTAGCAGAGAATGATTTTGGCTTCGATCAGTCATCAACCATATCCTCAAGACCACCGGCCTGAAGACGGGAGATCTTGGACCTACCACCATGTATGAAGACAATGCTGCCTGCATCGCTCAACTACGAGGTGGCTACATCAAAGGTGACAGGACGAAGCACATTTCCCCCAAGCTCTTCTGGACGCATGAACAGCAAGTGGACAACCAGATCGACATCCAGCAGATCCAGTCTTGCAACAACATGGCAGACCTATTCACTAAAGCTTTTCCTCGCAGTACCTTTAGAAAACTTGTACTAGGAATTGGGATGAGACAGTTAAGAGATTTACAAGCCTGAAGCTTGTACTTATCAGGGGGATTTAATGTAGTGCTGTACTCTTTTTCCTTGGCTACTGGTTTTTCCCACTGGGTTTTCCATAGCCAAAGGTTTTAACTGTTGGATCTGGATCCTAGCCTAAGGGGGGTGAATAGGCTAATAAAAAATTCTCGTGCAACCCATGAGAAATCACACGCAGTTAAAAGCACAACCAGAGTAATGAAAAGCAGACACAGAGTACACAGCAGATTTACCCTGGTTTGGTCGTCCCAACGACCTACTCCAGCCCCCAAAGCTAATACTAGATTGAATAGTGCAATAGGTACAAAGTCACAAGTTAGAGCACGCTCAGAGCACCCTCTACGTCTCTACACTCGCCGGACTCTCAGTACCCCACACACAGTGTTTCCTCTCACTATCAATCCTAGCAAAGCTTTCTACCAGCTAGTCCCAAACTAGCTGGGTCCCACTTGTCTAGTCCCAACTAGACAAGTCCCAAAATAGTCACCAAAAACAGGTAAAAATTTCACCTACAGAGAACGTTACACTAAGACACAAATAAAGGAGTTTAGGGTTTAGAAATGCTCAGTTTGTGTCTGTGTAGGCGTCTCTGTCAATCAGCACGTCGTCAGCTCCAATCTGACGCAAACAGTGTCTCAATCTGATGTCTATATCTCAAGTTGTAGCCCAAATAGCTTTCTGGTCTGTGCACAAAATAAACCCAGTTCAAACCAATTAGAATACTGTCTGTGCGCACAGCAATGCCCTTTATAAACTTCTGGTCTGTGTGCTCAGCAATATAGTTCAAGCTTTAATGGTCTTTGGTCGGTGTGCACAGCAATTAACTTAAAAATCCTCAGCCACGTCACGCTTTAAAATTCGTGCTTCAGCTTCTTCGTTTTCACGTGGTTCCCTGTCCACGTCAGCACGCAAACGAAGCGGGCTTTGTTTTCGATTTTGCCCGCTCAATCTCAGCCGTCCAACTCATTTGTATGCCCCTGCCACGTCAACACGTGATCATCTTCTTTCTCGATCGCGTTCGTTTCTCCTAGGGCATGCAGCAGCAAATTCTCCGAGCGAAAGCGGCGATGAGGCTTCAGCAACGGCGATGAGGTTTCAACAACGATGACGAGGCTTCAACACTTCAGCTACGGTGACGAGGCTTCAGCGAGTCTTTTCTTCAACTCGACGGTGACATGTTCTTCCTCCGACAGCGGCTTCTTCGCATGCTCAGCGGCGACGACAGCTGCTTCCTCGACAACGAGCAACGGTGACTTCGTCTTCGGCAGCGAGCTCCGACGACTCCACCTCAACGTCGACGACTGCGGCTATGGCGGGGTCTCGTCAGTGATCTTGGGCAGCAACGACCTCGTCGGCGTTTGAAAAACTTCGGCAGCGACGACTTCTTGGCGATGATGCAGTGGTTTCTTAGCGTCGTTCTCCGACGTGCAGCGGCGAGAGATTCCTCAGAGACGACGAGCTTCTTCAACAGTGTGGTCTTCAACAGGGAACAGCGAAGCTTCATGGCAGTGAGGGCTTTGATCTTCTCCGTGCGATGACTCGAACTATGACGTGGCGACTTCGAAGGCGGAGAGCGCTTTGCCTCCTCCGATGACAGCTTCTTCTTCACGGCGACGAGATGGGCAGGCTGCGGTGGTCCTCTTCGATGGCGAGTTCGAAAACTTGAGCCCTTGGTTCTCTGATGCTTGGGAGAAATAGCTTGTGGCAGGGATTTCGAAATTTTTATAGGTTGGAGATGTAGGTAAGTTTTAGGTTTTGGAGATTATAGTTGCCGCAAGACTTTTTGGGGATGATGATGGTGCCTTGGGAATTTTGTTTGCTGCCGCATTAAAACTTTAGTAGCCCAAAGCTTTTTTGAATGCCCCTCTCAATTTCATTGCCGCATGAAAACTTTTGTAGCCCCTCTCTGTTTATTTTGATTGCCGCAAGACTTTTCAGCCCTAGGGAGGGTGTGATTATATAGGGCTAGGGTTAGTTAATATTTGGCAATGGATGGCCAACTAGGGAATTTGTATTTGACTAGGGATTGGGTTGAATAAACCAACTTGGGATTCTATTTGATCTTGTAGCAAAACTAATGGGATTTGGAGGAATCAAACAATTTGGGATTCTATTTGATCTTGTAGCAAAACTAATGGGATTTTGAATGTGATAGTATTTGTTTTGGCTAAGCAATTCGTATAGCTATGGGATATATTCCACTAACCAAAAAGATTTGGATTCATCTCTCAATATTGGACCAAGTCCACTTTCTTTGAGCACAACAATCTCTCTCTCTCCCAATGTGCTATACGAATAGCAATATTGCCAAATACTGAGAATACATTGTTTCGCCAAGCCTGAAACACACTGAGCACACACATTAGATATACCGACACGTTTGTCATCATCAAACCAAGTTCCTAGATCGTTGCTTCCAACAATCTCCCCCTTTTGGTGATGACAAACCCATAAAAGATTTGAGCAATAGAAATGAGTGTGTGAAGTGTGTTTCAATATTTCAAGTACTACAACATGGCATGCGCAAACTAATAACAAATACAATAGCATGCTCCCCCTTCTCTCAAGCTCCCCTTTCACCATAAATCAAGTATTTTTCACAAGCTCCCCCTTCAACAAATAATACCGACAAATCTTTCTTTTATTTCTCCCCCTTTGTAATCACCAAAAGTGGATTAATGAAGGCACAAAAATATCCCATGCAAAAATAAATCATTATTAGAAGTAGCGTGCAATTTGCATGAGTATTCCAAATAATGGACAAGTCAAGTTCATAGAATTTCATACCAAGACTTCTCCACCTTTGTGTAAGTGAAATGATATAGACAATCAAGTGCAAGAGGAGATTCAATATCAGAAAATCAACCAAAACAATCCACATTGTCCATTTTTCATGAATATCACTAGGATTGACTTTTCCCACCTCATCAAAGATGAGTTCAAGTTACCGAACCCCGAAACATAGCCTAAAAGGACTTTTAAATGTGGGGTGGCATTGCTTGACGAGTTATATACACCAACGCTAATGATTACCCATGTAGCACAGGTTGGATACTCGTGGGTTGTGTTTTAGCCATGAAGTGTATCCATTTTTCATACGGAGCAAATATCGTTTTTTTTTCAATTCTTTTGTGCTCAATTTTAATTCATGGCTAAACACATCATATCCCTTAGAAATTTCAGAAATTAATCATTCCTACATTCACTTTCCATTATTCTTCAAAAGAATCTCCAAAAGTACTAAAAAGTCAAATATCGTGAAAGTGCAAATGTAGGTGTAGAAGTCAAGTTTGAAACTTATGAGACATGTCATGGCTACTAAAAAGAATAACATCATGTTCATGTAGCTACAACAATAATGAATTGACTTCTACAAGGGATAGAATTGATCATTCATACAATATCACTCAAGAGATTCAAAAGAGGATTCAATAAGCACGCATTTTTTTTATTTTTGATTTTTCAAATTTTTTTTAGAAATAAAAACATTAAAAATCATCCATGCAAGCACACAAACCAAAATAAATCAAGCACACAAAAAAATCTATGAAGGTATGCAATGAAATGCAAAGAGGGATATAAAATTATACCTTCTCGTCGCTTTTTGACGAAGGAGCTAAAAGAATGAGACATTGAGTTTATTGCTCCTTGCCAAAACTCCATCACACCTACATGAAAGGTGTTAAGTGTGACCTTGGAATCCAACAAGGTCCACTAGTGTTAGCCAACATAGTTTTAGGAACCCACACTTGTTTAAACTTGATGTTTGTGTTCATAAATTTACAATAGTATGAAGTGTGGCCTACACTATCACAAGTAAAGCACTTTGCATATAAGTTCTTTGCAATAGATGGTGCATTGTGGAATTTTTTGAATTTTGACTTTTCAACATTTTTCGAACCAGATCCAAGTCCTCTTCTATTATTGCCATATAATTGATTCTCTAAAATAGTATCCAACGATTGTTTTCCCATAGAGAATTTCTTAATGGCTAATTCAAGATTAGAAACTTTGGATTTTAACAATCTATTTTCTTCCACAAGAAATGTGCATTTACTTATAAAAGCTCTCTTGTTTTCCTCTTCCTTCTTTTCAAATTCAACCATTTTTCTTTTAAAATCATTATCCAACATGCAGAATTTATCATTAAGCTCTCTAATAACATAGTCTTTTTCAGTTTCGAGCTTAATCAAATCAAGTTTAAGTATGCTAATATTATTCATCAAGGAAGGGCAAGAGAGACAAGGTGCCTCATCATTAAAACTGGATTTTTCCTTTTTCAGAATATCAATAGTAGAGTCACGTGCAACAATATCAATTTTGAGTTTTTCAATCTCTTTAGACATTTCATATTCGGATTGTTGCATTTCAAAGTTCTCATTTTGATAATCATCTATAGTGGATTCAAGCTCTACTATTTTATCTTGCATTTCTTTACAAAGAGTAAGGAGTTCAGTTTTACTACCAGAAGTTACCTCATTGTGTATTCCCATCAATGCCATGCATGAATGGGCTTCGTGTTCCTCCTCCTCGCTCTCAGCTTCGCTATCCATGTCCCAAGTAAGCACCTTGGATTTTCCCTTTTCTTTAGCTACCTGAGCTGTCTCATGTGGGCAATCCCTCATTCGATGTCCTCTTTTCTTGCATTTAAAACAAGTCATTCTATTAGTAGTATTCTGATCATAATTTTGCTTAGAAGACTGAAAAAAGTTAGAGCGATTAAACCTGGGTGCCATTTCTGCTCTTCCTTGCTTGGTCTGGACAAACTTTCTGAAATTTCTGACCATTAGCGCTATGTCATCATCATCTTCTTCACTTTCGTCAGCTTTCAGAGCAAGTGGCTTGGTAGCTTTCTCCTTTTCCTCGGGTTTCTCCCTTTCATCAATATTTTGTAATTCTAGCTCGTGGGACATTAAATTACCTATTAAGTCCTCCACCCTCATCTGTGACAAATCTTTTGCTTCTTGGATGGCAGTGACTTTAGGCCTGAAAGAGCTTGGCAGAGCTCTTAATATCTTCCTCACCTGCTCAAGGCTACAATATGGCTTACCGAGCGAACTAGACTTGTAGACAATGTTGGTGAACCTCGCAAACATTTCTGATATAGTCTCTGATGGTAGAATGCGAAATCCCGCGTATTCCGTGCTCAGAAGTGCAAGTCTAGACTCCTTCACCTGTGACGTTCCCTCATGCGTCACCTCCAAAGTATGCCATATTTCCTGCGCAGTTAGACAATGTGAGATACAATTGAATTCAGATTTATCTAATGCACAAATAAGAGCATTCATAGCTTTAGCATTAAGAGAATAAAGCTTCCAATCACTATCATCCCACTTATCATCAGGTTTAGGCATTTCAGTATTTTCAATTTTGATAACGGGTGATTTATAGCCTTTTTCAACAATTTGCCAAGCTTTATAATCAATAGAAATAAGATAGATTTCATACGATTTTTCCAGTAAGCATAATCTCCTCCATTAAATCTAGGTGGTCGGGAAATAGACTGACCCTCAACAAAGCACTATCAATGTGGTACATGGTCAAACTAGGCTAGATCTACTAAACTGGCTCTGATACCACTTGTTGGATCTGGATCCTAGCCTAGAGGGGGGTGAATAGGCTAATAAAAAATTCTCGTGCAACCCACGAGAAATCACACACAGTTAAAAGCACAACCAGAGTAATGAAAAGCAAACACAGAGTACACAGCAGATTTACCCTGGTTCGGTCGTCCCAACGACCTACTCCAGCCCCTAAAGCTAATACTAGATTGAATAGTGCAATAGGTACAAAGTCACAAGTTAGAGCACGCTCAGAGCACCCTCTATGTCTCTACACTCGCCGGACTCTCAGTACCCCACACACAGTGTTTCCTCTCACTATCAATCCTAGCAAAGCTTTCTACCAGCTAGTCCCAAACTAGCTGGGTCCCACTTGTCTAGTCCCAACTAGACAAGTCCCAAAATAGTCACCAAAAAACAGGTAAAAATTTCCCCTACAGAGAACGTTACACTAAGACACAAATAAAGGAGTTTAGGGTTTAGAAATGCTCAGTTTGTGTCTGTGTAGGCGTCTCTGTCAATCAGCACGTCGTCAGCTCCAATCTGACGCAAACAGTGTCTCAATCTGATGTCTATATCTCAAGTTGTAGCCCAAATAGCTTTCTGGTCTGTGCACAAAGTAAACCCAGTTCAAACCAATTAGAATACTGTCTGTGCGCACAACAATGCCCTTTATAAACTTCTGGTTTGTGTGCTCAGCAATATAGTTCAAGCTTTAATGGTCTTTGGTCGGTGTGCACAGCAATTAACTTAAAAATCCTCAGCCACGTCACGCTTTAAAATTCGTGCTTCAGCTTCTTCGTTTTCACGTGGTTCCCTGTCCACGTCAGCACGCAAATGAAGCGGGCTTTGTTTTCGATTTTGCCCGCTCAATCTCAGCCGTCCAACTCGTTTGTATGCCCCCGCCACGTCAGCACATGATCATCTTCTTTCTCGATCGCGTTCGTTTCTCCTAGGGCATGCAGCAGCAAATTCTCCGAGCGAAAGCGGCGATGAGGCTTCAGCAACGGCGATGAGGTTTCAACAACGATGACGAGGCTTCAACACTTCAGCTACGGTGACGAGGCTTCAGCGAGTCTTTTCTTCAACTCGACGGTGACATGTTCTTCCTTCGACAGCGGCTTCTTCGCATGCTCAGCGGCGACGACAGCTGCTTCCTCGACAACGAGCAGCGGTGACTTCGTCTTCGGCAGCGAGCTCCGATGACTGCACCTCAACGTCGACGACTACGGCTATGGCGGGGTCTCGTCAGTGATCTTGGGCAGCAACGACCTCGTCGGCGTTTGAAAAACTTCGGCAGCGAAGACTTCTTGGCGATGATGCAGTGGTTTCTTAGCGTCGTTCTCCGACGTGCAGCGGCGAGAGATTCCTCAGAGATGGCGAGCTTCTTCGACAGTGTGGTCTTCAACAGGGAACAGCGAAGCTTCACGGCAGTGAGGGCTTTGATCTTCTCCGTGCGATGACTCGAACTATGACGTGGCGACTTCGAAGGCGGAGAGCGCTTTGCCTCCTCCGATGACAGCTTCTTCTTCACGGCGATGAGATGGGTAGGCTGCGGTGGTCCTCTTCGACGGCGAGTTCGAAAACTTGAGCCCTTGGTTCTCTGATGCTTGGGAGAAATAGCTTGTGGCAGGGATTTCGAAATTTTTATAGGTTGGAGATGTAGGTAAGTTTTAGGTTTTGGAGATTATAGTTGCCGCAAGACTTTTTGGGGATGATGATGGTGCCTTGGGAATTTTGTTTGCTGTCGCATTAAAACTTTAGTAGCCCAAAGCTTTTTTGAATGCCCCTCTCAATTTCATTGCCGCATGAAAACTTTTGTAGCCCCTCTCTGTTTATTTTGATTGCCGCAAGACTTTTCAGCCCTAGGGAGGGGGTGATTATATAGGGCTAGGGTTAGTTAATATTTGGCAATGGATGACCAACTAGGGAATTTGTATTTGACTAGGGATTGGGTTGAATCAACCAACTTGGGATTCTATTTGATCTTGTAGCAAAACTAATGGGATTTGGAAGAATCAAACAATTTGGGATTCTATTTGATCTTGTAGCAAAACTAATGGGATTTTGAATGTGATAGTATTTGTTTTGGCTAAGCAATTCGTATAGCTATGGGATATATTCCAATAACCAAAAAGATTTGGATTCATCTCTCAATATTGGACCAAGTCCACTTTCTTTGAGCACAACAATCTCTCTCTCTCCCAATGTGCTATACGAATAGCAATATTGCCAAATACTGAGAATACATTGTTTCGCCAAACCTGAAACACACTGAGCACACACATTAGATATACCGACACGTTTGTCATCATCAAACCAAGTTCCTAGATTGTTGCTTCCAACATTAACGAGGCAGCCACATCAACTCTGGATCCAGAAGTATCCACCCCTGATGTTATCCATCGATCAGGGGAAGTTACAGAGACTTGTACTCTTTTCCCTTAGCCACTAGTTTTTTCCCACTGGGTTTTCCTTGGCAAAGGTTTTAACGAGGCAAGTACTCTTAAACTTAGGGATCCAGAAGTGTCCATAGACCCATGATCAGATAAGCTCTATGAACCCTGAAGCGTTCATCACGGCTTACAACAATGGATGGATAAGAGGAAGTGTTATAAACGGGCTTTTGGTGGGCCTACCCGTTAGTGGGTATCCACCCATTATGTAACCCTACTACTATAAATACAGGGCTATGGACTCCATAGCCACGACGTTCACAACAGATTTTGAATAAAAGTGGACTTGAATATTTCCACTTAAAGTATAAATTCATGTGTTAAATTTCGATATAGATTCAAATTTTGCAAAGGTATATATTTTTGAAATGACTTCGTGCAATCATCATCTCGCCAAAGTGGGCTCTGTTGTTTTGCATTATTTCATTTCATAAATATAAAAGGAATTTTATGTGCATATTTTAAATCAGAATGCTAAATCGGCCCAAAGGAAGATTACCGTTTTATATTATTTTATACGCACATGTGGCAATAGACAATGTGATGATTAGTGAGATCAATGCATGCAAATTTAATTCGGCCCAAAGGAAGTTTTATTTTTGGCATGTTATTATTGTCATTGTCTGATTGCTACAACAAGATGTCAATGACTAGTCAATAGATTATCTAAAGATAAATGTTGGGCTAGTGGGGGATGTCTTGAGATGGGAAAATAGCATTAATTTGAATTTGGTGTTGTTTTGTTTAATACTCATATGAACATGTTACAATTGTTTTCTTGTTCTCTTTTTCAGCTATTATTCCTGAAAATGTTTCTGCAAACCTCAAATTTATTCTAGTACTTAATGGCACTAACTTCAAGGCATGGAAGGAGAATCTTTTGATAATCCTCGGAGTCAAGGATCTTGATCTGGCATTAAGGACTCATAGTCCTCCACCACTCACTAAAGAGAGTACATCTATTTCACAGAGGGGGATGGAAGAGTGGAAGAGATCAAATTGTATGTGCCTAATGCTTATGAAGAATGCCATTCCAGAAAATCTCAGGGGCACTATTTCAGATAAAATTACTACACCTAAAGGATTCCTTTCTGATATTGAAAATAGATTTGTCAAGAATGAAAGGAGTGAAATTGGTACGCTCTTGACAATTCTAAATTCAATGAGATATAAGGGTACGAGAAACATTAGGGAGCACATATTGAAGATGTCTAATATTGCTTCAAGGTTGAAAGCACTTGATCTAGACATCTCTGAGTCTCTGTTAGTGCATTTTGTTTTGATATCTCTTCCATCACAGTTCAACCAGTTTAAGATGAGCTACAATCTGAAGGATGAGACTTGGTCTCTGGATGAGCTCATCTCGCACTGTGTCCAGGAAGAGAACATGCTTGAGCGAGGATGACAGAAAGTGCTCATATGATCTCTACCACTAAAGATAAGAAAGGGATGCTGCGAAATTTGGTTTAATTCTAAGTTAATTTCTTTTCCTGCAAACTTTGGTACTTATAGACACATGATGGAAAGATCCTGGTTTAACCATTCACATCATTGTGTCTATGCAGGATTGCCTAAGATGCCAAGAGCCGAATGATGTTGAATGATACATCGATATGGGCAATGGCAAGATGGTTCAAGTAGAAGCAAATTAAATTTAGATTATTTCTTTTAAAATCTAGATTGCATTTGAATTTTATGAGACTATTATGTACCGTTTTTAACAGAATTTGGATTTCTATTTCCATTTTGAACAAATTTGGTTATTATTGTTCAATTATGAATGGAAAATTTGGTTGTCTCATGATTCAAAAATTAGTTTATTCTAGTTCTTTAAAAGATCATTATAATCTTCATTTGTTTGGAAATGTTGCTTCATTTCTAGGATTCCTGCAGTTTAAGTACATGTGTTATAAAGAAAGAATTAACAATTTAGAATTCGGTTATTTATTGATTGCAGCTTATAATATTACTAAAGTTTCAACAAATGAACTTAAATCACTTGCATGTTTGGAGATGTCCAACTAAGGTAAGGCCTTATAAGCCTAATAAAGAAATTAGACATAATGCTAATGTTTTTTAGTTTTGTTGAATAATTTAAAAGCTGATATTTTGTATGATTTTACATAATCCCACTATTAAGTTAGTTTACGAATTAGGAAATGCACACCTATTTGAGGATGCTGAGTTTGAGGGGGGGGATTTAGTTAGTGACATTATTCTTGAAGAGGATTATATTCTCACAGGTGTTGTTGGTATTGTTCAGGATGAAATTCCTGACATTGTTCAAGACAATAAAATCAAGATAATGTTGCAATTCCTCCCATTCGAAAAATTGTTCATAAGGACAAACTCTAGCACCTCAAAGCACTAATTGTCATTCAGGAAATCCATTAAATAGATGACAAGTTCACTGTTGACATTAGGATGATGGAAGTTCGACTTACATCAAGTCATAAAAGTTCTACATCTCTAAAATGGATTAATGCATTAATTAAGAAAGTCTTTGAATGACACTTAAAATCTTTTCTCATTGCCATAAGGTTTGAACCATATTTATTGTAAATAGTTTTTTATAATCAAAAGGAATTCAAAAGGGTATTAAGAAAAGATTTAAAGCGTATCACTCAAAGACTTTATACGGAAAAGAATGCATTAATTGTAAAGAGATTTTCTATTCAGTTTTCATGAAAGACTCTTTAAGGTTTATAATTGCATTAGTAGAGCATTTCAATATCGTTAATGATATATTAAATTTCATTAAGTGATCACCTCGTTCGGTTTTGAGATGACGTTTGATGATGTTATATATCTTAAGTTCTGTGGGAGCATGTAATTTCTATGATGTCCATGTGGTAATGTATGTTGAGTTCTGTGGGAGACAAGTTTAGTCTCATTGATTGCCCCGAGAATTTACTTCAGAAGATTCCCTATATCTCACCAATAGGGAGTCTAAAGTATGCTCAGTTTTATATGCATTTGGTTATTGCATATATTACAGGTGTGTTGGACAGATTGTTAAGTTCAGAAGTAGACCATTTCACAACAGCCAAATGGTTCTTACGATATTTATTGAGAACAAAAGGGTTATATGTTCAAGGATCAGTAGTCAAAAAGGTTTGAGATCATTTTGGTATATTGACTCTGATCATTTATTGGATGCAAAGAATGTACGAAAATCTATGTTAGGTGCCATCTACTAAAAGAGATCTAAATGGTCCCTTTTATATAGTCTCTTCTGACATGGCTTTAGATTTCATATCATATTATGTGACATCGAAATCATGAAATATATCTGCATATTTTGTCACTATGCTGCAAATTAGGGACGGTGTTGAAACATCACACAGTTTATTTAGTGACAATGAAGTCTGCAGTTTTATATTCCAGCAACAACATGAACTCGACAAAGTTTAGATATTCAGAGATCAAGTTCCTAGATTGTTGATTAATAATAGGAGTGTATAATTGTCTAATGAGCACATTGGAACAAACCATGTAATTACGGATCCGTTATAGTAAGGAAGCGTCATCCAAAAGGTTTTATGAGTTAGCTACTCATATGGATGCCATTTCATTAAGAACATTCAGTTTTGTGGGAGTTTGTTCTTTTGGGTGCTCATATGATAGACAAAATTAAGTCTCCAGCTTAAGCTTGAGGTTATTTTCTGATCAGAAATAAAGTTTTTGGTTCAGTTCGGCTTCACTCCGATTTTGGTATGTTTATGATCTCACTAAGGATTAAGGAGGATCGGTTGGAAATAGACATGTTAGATCACATTACATGTAATTTCCATGCTACACATCCACTTCATAATCCATGTCATTCTTTTGTATTAGCACGGTGACCACTAATGGGTGGAGCTGCAATTGCTGCGGCGAAGATCTCCTTAATCCCTTGCTAATCTAATTGATTGACCGGATTGTTTCTGACTCATTAAAGAAATGACAGTAAGTTAAGATCTTATTTGGTTGTATGCACAATGAAATATAATTATAAGGTTTAGCATATAGCCCAAGTGGGAGATTGTTGGAACTTATCCAACACAGTTGGATCTTAATCCAATGTTGGCCTAATATGCGAATATAATTATATAGTGCTACACTGTCATATTAAAGCCCAATGTATAAGTGATCTCATTTATTAAGTTGAGTGGGCTTAAATGAGTCATATAGGTTGTGTGCCTTTATGTGTAGAGGCTATTGGGCTTCAACTCGTTGATGGGCCGAGTTGGAAACCAGATGGCTAAGGAGGCTAGCCTATATATATGCGGTCATGATCCCCGGAACACACGAACAAGTTAGCCGTCTTTTCTAGCCCCGTCGCTAGGAGAGAAACCGGGAGAAAGCCAAAGGATCTCTCCAACGGTAGATTCGTGCTGTTCTGGAAGATCATCCGCCACGTTATCGTCAGGATCTTTTTCAGACTATTAGCGATGGAATCAGGTACGCTTCCGCTAATCAGAGAAGGTAATGTTTTAAGATTCAGCATGCGTAATCTAGATCTGTGTTATTTGGTTTGTACACGCATCTAGATCTTTAGTTCTCACACAGGTAACATAGATAACAATATATTTTCCTTAAGACTAACAATTATGACTAGCATGTGCCATTTATCGCCATTTTTGGTGTACATGAATAAATTATATTACCCAGTTATACTGAGAAGCCTATGTTGCACAACACTTATTTCTCCTTTTTTCGGCTCCTATTCTCTCTTACAGAAGACGAAGCTACCATATGCAACAAAAGTTCTGATAAATTTGGATTGCTTTCATAATTTCTGATATTCCAACATAAGTGTAGACAGAGTTTCATGATGCTGTCAAGTATTGTGATAGTAAAGCAGTCAAGTATCTGCAATGCAAACAATGACCTGTAAAATATTAGGATCTACCCGAGCCAATTGGATTAGTGGTATCTGTCCTCCCTCCATTGTGAAAGGTCGAGGGTTCGATTTCTGCTTTCCGATATATCAAAAAAAAAATCAAGATCTGCAACCTATCGTTTTATACACAGTTAACTGATGAGAATCAGAAACAGCAAAAAAAAAAAAAAATGGTTTCACATTGTGTGACTGAGAGAAAGTGCGGCTACTTGCTAACAAAGATGGCAAAACTTTAAGATAATGAATTTTGGCTGCAAACAAGGCAGTGCAAAAAAGTACATGGTAACCCAGAGCCATTAAAATGTTTGACCTCAGAAGTTTGAATCACAACAAAGGAACCGTATAATGACGTTGAAGCCAGAATCACAAAAATGTGTGGCATATGATTGCATGCCAGTGTTGAGTGAACTTTGCTTCCCTTGCACATGATCTAATAATTATGCATGACTGGATTCAGGCCGTGTCATGTCTGTTGATGAATGTTCTGATAAAGGAAGATGGAAAGACACATCTCCCCCAATGACATAACATGCATGCATTCACCCCTTGATGTACAGAGCATATTTTTGATCTGGAGAAAAGAGACATATTTTAGACATGTTAATAGACACAATTTAGAATGCACTTTGTTATTTATTAGCCATGTTAAATATACTTCACGCCCATTTTGAACTTTGTTTCCTATAATAACATACATTTGCATGTTCTTTCTTTGTTAATGCTCTTGATAATATCTCTGTACCTAAATTTATATCTAAAGCTGTATGTCACCCCGGTCAGACTGTTGCTATGGCTGATGAGATGATGATTGTTTGCATCATTTTGATACTAGATAATTGATTCCTCTTCATCCTACGAAGTCGATCATCTGTTGTCTATGTGTATTTACCATCAAAGTTCATTTTGATGGCTTTCATAAAAAGTTAAAAGCTTTCCTAATTGCTAAGTGTTATAATCAAGTCTATGTCTGTGACTTTGCTGAGGGTATCCTCGAACGCTTACTTCTCAGTGTTTAACTTCATATTGGCTCCGTCAAGAACCAGAATGTTTCTTCTAATTCTTTCAAATGGTTATCTGTCTTGATGGACTTGACTAATATGTTGTCACTGTATATATCCACATTATTACCGTTCTACCGGCAAGGATGTTTGTCCTCGCAATTGATACATAGCCACCACATTGTTCAATTTAAAGGGCATCACATTGTAACAATATGTTCCACTCCTGATGATGAATGACATCTTCTCTCATTGTTTGTCTTCATCTTAATTTGATGGTGTCCAGATAAGGTGTCCATGAAGCTTAACATTTCATATCATATGGAATCATTTGCAAGCTGGCCACAATATGTGATAGAGAGAACTAGTCATTTTTTTGATACATCGGAAAGCAGGAAACATGGGTCGTGGAACACGGGTACACCCGCCCTGATCGCTTAACCCCGAACACGGAGAAGCCATGTATCCATCGGAGCCCTAAAAGGTGGGATTCGAACCCGGGTCTCCACCGAGACAGCCGAGTGATTCAACCACTAGGATGAGCACCAGAGCTCAGAACTAGTCATTCAGGTAAGCACTTTGTTAATAGACAGAATTTAGAATGCACTTTGTTATTTATTAGCAATGTTAAATATACTTCACGCCCATTTTGAACTTTGTTTCCTATAATAACATCTCTTTGCATGTTCTTTCTTTGTTAATGCTCTTGATAATATCTTTGTACCTAAATTTATTAGCCATGTTAATAAATTTGAACTTTGTTTCCTATAAAGTATATTGAACTTTGTTGAAACTATGTGATACAAAACACCCCATGTGATTGCCAACATTGCTAATGGATGCATTAAGTTGTGATGTTGAAAGCTAACCAAATTTTGGTCGACATGAAGCATTTGAAGAACCAAACTTTGACACGGAATGATGCCGCATTCCGAACAGTATTTAGAACATGTCATAACGACGCATTCCCTTCCTATAAATGGAGGTGTTCCGCATGGAGTTCAACGAGGCAGAGCAATTCCAGAAGCATCTCTAAAGCAATTAGAGAGTTCTTTATCGGGTGTTTAGAGTGCTGAGTATTGTAAGGTTCGTGGCTCTCTGTAGTATAATCAGGAGGCGAACCAGGGGTTGTTTGGGGCTTGGGTTGTGATGTCTTCTCCAGTTTATTTCTCCGTTACGTAGTGGGTTTGGTTGGTTCCCTTCAACCAAACGCCATAGGTTGTAATCCAAAAATTACTGAAGCAGCAGTGATCTCTCCAAACTGGACGTACACCAATATTTGGATGGAACCAGTATAAATCTCCGGTGTGCAGGGTGTGTTGCTCGATTTTGTGGTATTTGCTTTCAGTTTACTTGGTTTGTGTATTTTGTAGCGAAAAGCTCTCTGCCTTGTTCGTTGTCCCAACGATCTTAGAATTTCCGCGTGAATTGGTATCACTCAAAAGGTGACACCAAACCCAACAAGTGGTATCAAAGCATCTAGGTTTGTGGCACAAGCCTAAGGCGATGGCGGGAGATTCTTCTACAAAAGGAGACGCGACCAGTTCAAATTCGTATGCGGGACGCCCGCATGCGACGGTGGGAGGCACCCACTACAAAATTGAAAGATTCGATGGCAAGGAAAACTTTGAGATATGGCAGTACAAGATGAAGGCCATCTTGCGAAAGGACAGCGTACACAGGGTGGCGTACGACACGGCGGCTCTACCGGCGGATCTCTCGGAAAGGGAGAAGATAGAGATGGAGGACTTGGAAATGACAACCATCATGTTCAGCTTATCGGACGAGGAAATCTACCAATTGTCCGAGGAGACTACCGCCAAGGGACTATGGGAGAAGCTCGAGAAGCTGTACCTGAAAAAGTCGCTCACCAACCGGCTTATCTTGCTAAAGACGTTCTTTACTTTCAAGATGCGAGAAGGGACCTCATTGAAGGATCACATGGATACCTTCAACGGTTTAGTGATGAAGATGAGGTCGATTGGTTTGACTGTGGAGGCGGAGCACGAGGCTATGATTCTGCTCCTGTCGTTACCAGAGCGGTACACGACGTTCATCAACACCATGATCTACAGTCGTGATACTCTTATTCTTGAAGATGTGAAAGCGGGGCTCTATAGCGAAGAGTTGAGAGATCGCATGGCGGGCGTTGGCTTGAGCGAAGGAGTTTCAGACAGCTAGGTTATGTTTTCTTCGGGTGGAAGCAACAGAAGAGGCAACCACAACGGGAGATCAAGATCGAGATCGAAGACCAGAGACACGCAAAGCGAGAAGGAACAGTGACAATGAGGCACAAGCATCATCATCAGTTGCAATTGTGGAGAAGAACGACGTGCAAAGCGAGGAGACCTACGATCTCGTCATAGCAACTTCCTTAGAGGTTGCGAACCATGTTTGGATCATGGATTCAGGTGCGTCGTTTCACATGACTCCAAATAGAGATTGTTTTCATACCTACAACACTAAGCAGGATGGATTAGTCTTTATGGGCAACGATGAAGAGTGCAAAGCTGCTGGAGTTGGTTCGGTGAGAATCAAGATGTTCGATGGCGTGGTGTGCACACTCACCAATGTGTGGCATTTTCCAGCTTTGAGAAAGTCACTAATTTCCGTGGGGGGCACTGGATTCCATGAGTTGCAAGGTCACAATTGAGAAGAACGCGCTGAAGATATCGAAGGGTTCGATAGTTGTGATGAGAGGTGAAAAATAATGGAATCTATATCTGCTAAAGGGGACGACGATCATTGGCGATTCCAGTATTGATGATGAGAGTTTGCAGGAGATTGATTCAACCAGGCTGTGGTATCTCAGACTAGGACATGTCACTGTGAAAAGCTTGGAAGCTTTAAAGAATCATGGTTTGATCAATGGTGTGAAGTTCAAGGAGCTGGAGTTCTGTGAGATTTGTGTCTATGACAAGCAGACGAAGGTTAGTTTCGGCGAAGGGAAGCATGTCACGAGAAGGATTCTCGAGTATGTTCACACCGATGTTTGGGGTCCTGCACCAATTCACTCTCTAGGTATGGCGCGTTATTTCATATCATTTATTGATGATTTCTCTAGAAAAGTATGGGTGTATGTGATGAGGAAAAGTCGGAGGCGTTTGAAAAATTCAAGGCGTGGAGGACCTTTGTGGACACTCAAACGGGAAAGAAGTTGAAAGTGCTGAGGTCCGACAATGCTGGCAAGTTTACTTCTGCAATGTTCACAAGATTCTGCCAAGAGCAATGAGTAAGACGACACTTCACTACACCAGGAGAACCGCAGTCAAATGAAGTTGCCGAACGGATGAATAGGACACTTCTTGAGAAGGCGAGGTGTCTCAAGTTTACTTCGGGATTGTCAAAGGGATCTTGGGCCGAAGCTATATCAACCGCAGCGTATTTGGTGAACAGAATTCCATCTTCAGCTATCGGCAATAAAATCCTAGAGGAGGTTTGGAAAGGTAAACCAGTTGAGTTAGATCATATTCGAGTGTTTGGATGTTTAGTCCAGGTTCTCGATGGAAGTGACAAGGTCGGCACAAATGGAAAGAAATGTATCATGCTAGGATACATGGATGGCGTCGAAGGTTACAGACTGTGGAGTCCAGAAGGGAAGAAGATTTTGGTTAGTCGACATGTTACTTTTGATGAGTCGACGATGCTGCAAAAGAAGTCTCCAGAAAGTACCGAAAATGCCCCGAATGAGGTGGATGTACTGTTTCCAAATCCCAGGATCGACATAGATAAAGGTATAGGCGTGGCGGTGGATATGGAGAGTCCACATATGGATACTACTAAAGGCAGCAACAGTAGTGGGAGTTCTAGTCGAGGTGGAGATCCTAAAGCTAATATGGACGAGTCTATTGCTAGTTGAGTGGGGCAGCGCACCGTAAAGGCCCCAGCTTGTTTTGATGATTATGTGAATTTAGCTTATGCATTGCAGGCATGTGTAGATCCTATGGCAGATAGGTTTGCGATGGATGCAATGATTTTGGACGCAAACTCAGGGTGACGATGTGCAAGGGATGTCAAAGCACATCCCAAGGAGATTTACAAGAAGGAGAATCCGGTGAGAGAAAGGTCGGTGGCGAAGTTTTAGCGGCGCTCAAACTTGTTTTCCTTGAAGAGGCGCTAGGTGCCACGAGGTGGCATCTGGAGAGATCACTATAGGTTTTGCTTCAGGTATGGATTCATGGGGATTTGACGGTGTTCAAAGGCTCACCTTCGGAAATGGGTTTGTTGGACACTCGGTTAGTTCGTGATGCTTAGAGCGAAGCTTACTAGCCAAGTGCCGGTTGAGTATTGGACTTCTCTCTACTTGGTGTTAATGATGAGCAAACATAAATACTTGTGACTAATCCCATATTTTGCAGTTAATCCATTGCCTAAGCTTATTATGAAGATCAACTAGCAATGGATGACTCACAAACGTCATTGAAGGCAAATGACATGAATTGGATGATCGTAGATTGATGATTGAAGCTCCGTAAAGACTTCAAGCTCATACGATAGAAAGAAGAGATTATTCGTCTATGTAATTTTTCTTTTATCTCTTCTAGTAGTAGCTTAGAAGTAGAACTTTGATAGAGCACTCACACACATCTACATTCTGTCATAGGACTTCATTAGACCAATTGTCCTTTGATCCCAACTCACTTCTCTTTTGTTTGTGCTAGGATTGTTCATAACAGCCGACTGCTGAACAGTTTACAGTCGCCTGTCTCCAAAACAGTCGACTGTGTTTTGTTCTACAGTTGCCTGTTATGCACAGACTATTACAATATAGTTTTGGGCCTTCTCTGATTATTTCGCACAGGCTACTGTTGAACGATTCACAGGCGCCTATCCTAGTGACAGTCGACTGTGTATTGTAAATCAGTCGCCTGTCTATCCTTGCCCAAACTCTGTTTGATCTGACTTCTACGGCCAGTCGACTAATGTTGTATATACAGTCAACTGTCTATTAGATCAGTCGACTGTCTATGCTGCAACAGTCGCCTGTCTGTAAGTCATTTCTTTGACTCAGCTCTCTGGAAATTTCTCTTGCTTTTGACAGTCGTTTTTTTAAGGTTTTACAGTCGCCTGTTCTGATTAACAGTCGACTGTATTACTTGAATCAGTCGTATGTCCTGTATCTTGTGAGATTTCAGTATTTGTCTAACTTACTCTTCTCTCGGCCAATCGCCTGTCGAAGAAATTACAGTCGCCTGTTGTTTTAACAGACGACTGTCTTTGCTTCATCAGTCGATTGTCCACGTGGTAAGTTACCGTTATGAATTCTCACCTACCCTTGCTGACTGTGCAACAGTCGACTGTGGATTGTTCAACAGTCGATTGTCGCGAGTTCAGATTTTATCCATTGAGATTTTTCGCATGGATTCCAATTGGGTTTTTGCCTAAACTGTTTTGTGGATTATAGAAAGCTAAAAATAGAGCTTCTACTGTTCCATTGGAAGGTTACTCATTCATTGCAAAATCTCTCAAGCTTTCATTTTCAAAGATCAAAGCTCTCAAATCCAAAGCCCTAAGTATTACCAAATCTTGTTCTCTTGCTCTCCAACCTAGAACCAAAGATTGATCTTCTAGGCAATTGGTGCATTCAAGAGAAAGGGCTTCCTCCTCTCTTCCAAGAGAGTTCTTCAACACACATCACACTCCTCCTTCAAGTTCTACTTCAAGGCATAGGTGATTGTAAGTGTTGTTTTCATTATTTCATAACATTCGTTATTTGAGTTGTGCTCTCGGTTGTGAGAGTGGTTTTGCTTGCTTCCTGGTTGTGGGAGTCATGGCCATCGATTGTATTCGATTACACTTGTAGGGTTGCTACAAGTGGGTTTTAAGGAAACCTCAAGTTAGGGTTCTAACTTGAGTATCCGGTGGTATCCGGTGGTAGGGACGTAGGATTACCGGGAACAAGTCGGGAGTTGATTTGGGTAATCCGAACCCTTGAAACATCTCTGCGTTTGCGTGTGTTTCACTTTGGGTCGTTTTTCTATTCCGCACTATTTGTTGGATTGCATTTTATTTGGCGTAAATTCCTTTAAATTCACATAAACACTATTCAACCCCCCTTCTAGTGTTTTCCCCATAGACATGGTCCTTACAATTGGTATCAAAGCGCAAGGTTTTATCTATGGCATCCAACAACAACAATGTTCCTCCGCCGCCTACGTACAACAATCACGACCGTGATGGAGCGTCCACACTTTTCGAAGGTCAATCTACGGTACGTCCTCCACGTTTCAATAGTACTAATTTTGGCTATTGGAAGTGTAGGATGGAGACATTCCTTAGGAGTGCTTCTCTTTGGAGAACTCTCCACAAGGAGTACGTCGAGCCCGTCGAAGAGGATTTCGAGAAATGGACGACTTCCGAGAAGTCCGCCGAAGTGAACAATGAACGCTCTTCATTGTGCGTTGGACCCGAATGAGTTTAACAAGATATGCACATGTAAGAGTGCATATCAAATTTGGAACCGTCTCATCGTTACCCACGAGGGAACGAATAAGGTAAAGCTTTCAAAGTTATGTGTTGCCGTGCAAAACTTCGACTTGTTTCATATGCAGGAAAATGAGAGCATTGCATCGATGTACGGACGCTTTACCAACATCACAAATGAATTGGAAGCCCTTGGCCAAATCTACACCGAACCTGAAAAGGTAAGGAAGATCATCATGGGGATGACCTCCAAATGGGAAAGAAGAGCAATCGCCATCGAGGAGGTCAATGACTTGAAGAACTACACCGTGGTGAATCTCATCGGGACTCTTATGTCTTACGAAGTAAGACAGGATAACCGATTGAAGATTCGAGCCATGATGAATCCCTCGGAGGCCAAGAAGAAAGCTTTGGCATTCAATGTCAATTCATCTTCCTCCGAAAGTGATGAATCCGAGAACGAGATGGATTTGGGTGAAATGGCCCAAATGGCGAAGAAGTTCCAACGCTTCTTCCCAAAGGTAAATTTCCCTCAAACAAACGTTTTGAGTCTACTAATGCTACTTTCTCTCTTTGTTATAAGTGCAATAAGCCAGGGCACATCAAGAGGGATTGCCCAATGCTAAACAACAAAGAAAAGTGGAAAGCACCAAAGTACCACAAGTCCCACAAGAACAAGAGAGACAAGAAGAAAGGACTCGTAGGTACCTTCAATGACTCAAGTGATGACTCATCAAGCGATTCCGATGATGAGAAGGGTGAGAGCGCCCACATGTGTGTCATGGCACTTGAAGACCCACTCTCGGATGAGAGTGATTCCGACACGGATGACACCGAGGTAACAATGGATGAACTTCGTATAGCTAATGAAGAACTATTTGCTAAATACCAATCTTTAATGCTTAGACACACTAGCTTAAAGAAATCAAATGTTAGCAAGTCATCCATTCCATGCATTATCAACAATGACACCATTGTTGATACTTTAACTCTTGAGAAAGCAAACTTAGCTTCTCAAAATGTCACATTGAGAGATGAGATGAATTCCCTCAAATCTCAACTAGATCAAACACATCCTAAGGATAATAGTGATCTAGTTATACGTCACACATAATTGGGTTTAGAGAATGATTCTCTTAAAACCCAAGTGCACGAGCTCAAAGCACGGGTGTCCACCTTGGATACCAACATTTCTTCTTTAAAGGAGAAATATGAGCTCATGTCCTCCCGTATTGTGAGATTCAATAAGGGAAACAGACAATTGGATGATTTGCTTGCAAATCAATTTCCGGCCACACATCGTGTTGGCCTTGGATTTGTAAAAGCGAATGCATCTAATGCTCGCACCTCCTATAGTGGTGTCACTATAGATTTTGTGAGGCCTTCCTCCGGTGCATCCACAAGTGGTGTCAAAGACACTATAGGTAGCAATCCTACCAAGAATGTCACCACTTCATCTTCTCTTCCTTTTGGCAAGAAACCCACTAAGGATGGAAACCAAAAGCAAGGCCATGCTTATATGTACACTAACACTCATCCACGTAGGAAACATCCTACTTCACAAGTGGATAATCATGACACATTCTATGCTCCGCACCCACGGACACGTACACAACCACACATGAAAAATACTCATGTACGTGCTCCTATACACCCGTATGCACATACGCATCATTCTTTCATGTATGCTCATCCTCCACATGTCATGCATGATCAATATGCTTCATATAATATGCATGTTCTCAAGCATACATATCATCCTAGAATGTACAATGCATATCCTCCACCACATCTCTATGCTAGAAATCATGTTCCTAAGAAGCATGCACCACATAGAAATCCAACACATATGCATGCAACTAGGAATATGACTCCCAAGATGTACACTATTTGGGGTCCTAAGAACATTAGTCTAAATGTTAGGAATGCTTATGTTGATTCCTATTTTCATGATGTGATTAGAAATAGTAACTATGTTGGAAAGCGGAAGTCCACTTGGACTTGGCTTCCAAAGGGCTAATCCCCTTGGACCCAACAACCATTGGGTACCATAAGCTTATGGTATATTATATAGGTACCCAAGAGAAAGAAGAAGAGCAATAAATGTCTTATTAGCTTTAAAGGGAAAGGATGAATTCTTGATAGCGGTTGCTCCAAACACATGACGGGAGATCCCTCATTGCTCTCCGAAGTGATTAGCATCAAGGATGGTGCAACGGTCACTTTTGGAGGTAATCAAAAGGGAACCATCATTGGAGTAGGTATCGTTGGTAATCCTTCCAAAGCTTTAATTACTAATGTTTATCTTGTTAGTGGTTTATGTCATAATCTCATTTCCATTAGTCAACTTTGTGACAAAGGTTACAAGGTTAACTTTGGAGAAGGATTGTGTACTATTGTTGATTGTGATTCAAATATTTTATTTTCCGGTATTAGGCGTAAAAATAATTATTATTTGAGCTTGCCTAAAACCGTAGAACATTTCTTAGTTGCTAACACAAGTGAACAACTATTATGGCATCGCTGTTTTGGTCATGTTCACTTCAAGCACTTATATAAGTTAGCTAAGCATGATCTAGTCAAAGGTTTTCCTAAGATTGTTTTTAATAAGAAAAACTTTTGTGATTCATGTCAAAGAGGTAAACTAAGTAAATCTTCATTTAAGCTTAAAGAAGGGATTACTTCTAAGAGGCCCCTAGAACTTCTACATCTAGATTTATTTGGGCCAACTAAAACCGCTTCTTTAGGTAATGTTCATTATGGACTAGTTGTCGTTGACGACTTTTCTAGATTTACTTGGGTTTAATTCTTAACTAATAAGAATGAAGCTCATGAAGAGTTTACCAAATTTGCAAAGAAGATTCAGAATCTTTTAGGATCCACCATTATCACTATTCGTAGTGATCATGGAGGAGAACTTGAGAATGAGTCTTTTACTAAGTTTTGTGATGACTCCGGGATAACTCATATCTTTTCCTTTCCTCGTGCACCACCACAAAATGGTGTTGTATAAAGAAAGAATAGGACTCTTATTGAGTGTGCTCGCACTATGCTCCATGATAGTCATTTAGGACTACAATTTTAGGCAGAAGCGGTGCACACGGCATGTTATGTGCTCAATAGGATCCTAGTGAGACCCCGAACAAACAAAACTTGTTTTGAGTTGTTTTATGATAAAAAGCCTCAAGTGAAATATTTTCATGTTTTTGGTTCAAAATGTTTTATAATGAACACCTTTGGTAATTTAGACAAATTCGAGCCAAGATCCGATGAAGGAATTTCATTTTTACGTAACGGAGGTGTTACTCAACTTCATAGTGTGGTTCACACCCTACGTCCAAATGGAAATGCTCCTGCTGCAGTCCTTCTTCGCTCGTCTCCACCACCACCTCCTCATCCTTCCCTAACAACAAATGGAGGGTGCGGTCTTGGTTGATGATCTGGGGTATACTTATCGTCACACCTGAAACACAACCCCTTCCCCTTCTTGTTTTGTATCTATGCCTCGGTCATGCGATGAAACTATCCACTGGGCTGTGTATCGCTGCTCCTCTCCTTGCTCACCTGGGTTCCCCCAATCTACCCCCCTGCAGGGGCCCGCTACCCTCCTGGAGGTGTCAGACCACGGAAAGTGGACCCGCCTCAAGCTCCTTTGGCCCGTCGATCCACCACAAATTGTCATCCATCGTCATTTCTAACTCTAATGTCTCCAGTAATCAACTTGGCATTTGCAAGTAAAGCTCCGTCCGGATGTTGGGTTTGAGCCCTTTCATGAAGTTTCCCACCAATGTCACCTCGGTAATCCCCCTTACGTGGCCAGAAAGTGCTTCGAATCTCTCCTGATAATCCTTGACCTTGCCAACATACCGTAGGGCCAAGAGCTGCTCGTGCAAATCTTCGTCCTGGGTGTCCTTGAAATGATCTAGCAGACAATACTTGAATTCTTTCAATGACTGCACTGGCTGCCATTATTTTCTCCACTGAAACCAAACAACGCATTCCCTTTTAAGCACACACCCATCACCGGTAATTTCTCCAACTCCGTCATCCGATATGCCTCAAAATACCTTTCCGAGGGATAGACCCACCCGTATGGGTCCGCCTCTTCGAAGACCGGTATGTTCAGCTTCTGAACTTTGTTCTTCGGCCCAAACATCCATTGTCCCACTCTCCCCCTTGGTTGCCTGAAATGGAATTGTTGGCATGCATTTTGTGCGGGTTCTCCACCTTCCCACGGCCACCCTTCGGCTTTACCATGGTTCCCCAAGCCATCGATCGACCCATCTGGGTCTCCGCCATCATCCGCCCAGCCCCAAGGGTCTCCTTCACGAACACCATACTCCTGAAATTGGTCATCATTTTTTCGAGTTGGCTGTCGAGCTTCGAAAGCCCCTCCATGTGCGTCTTCGAACTGTTGGGCCCCAAAAAGTGGGCCACCGCCTCCCTTAGTGGCCGATGGCTTGGAAGCATGTCGGAAAAGGGCTCCGGGGACCACTGCTAATGCGGATTGGGCTCGTGGGGTCCCTTCAGAAACGCAGGAGGCCAGTGTGGCCCATACGACTGCGCAGGAGGCCAGCGGCCTTCATGTTCCAAGCTGGGTTGCTCGCGAGGCCCCCATGTGTTCGCCAAGGCCCCGCGACCCCCCAGTGAGTCGCCAGACCCTCGCCGAGGTCCGACAAGTGCGTCGGAGCCCTGTCCATGCCGGTTGAGGGGGAAATTGCTCCCACACACGCCATTCATCTTCCTTGTCCATTGGATCTCCTCCAACAATCACAATTTTCCCTTTGCCCTTGTTCAAAGATGCCTCCTTTAATCCTAGATCCGACGAATTTTCCGTAAATCCATCGCCTTTGGGCCTTTCTTCCTCGCGGCGTGGGTGGCTTCGGTTCTCCGTGAAAGCCCTAAACATGATCTCCTATAATGACAACTTCCCATTGATGGATTCCATTTCACCTCCTAATTTTTGTTGTTGCTCCTTTAGGGTTTTGATCTCTCCAATCTTCTCCTCTAGGGCATTCATCTTCTCCTTAGATATTGTTATCGCCATGATGGATCTACACTCTGATACCAATTTGATGAGAAATCTAGGGTTCGGAAGAGTAAAAATGAGATTGTTATAGATTTGGAAAAGTGAAAATACAAGATACATGTTTCTTTCGAGAGGAAACCAACTCCAAGCTTTGGATATAAGAGAGAAAGCTTACTCTCACTTATGCTAGGGATCTACTGTCTAGTCTAAGGATTTTCTCTCAAAACAAGCGCGAAGAACAAATCAAATCCCTCCCCAAACATATAACGACAGATCTGACCCAAATTACATTCCCCTCTCCTCCGCGAAAACCCAAACTTTGTAAAAACGACCAAACATCTCCACAAAATGTCACTGGTCTTATTATTCGCCTCACGATCCGTCTTGCGCCGTCTCCTACGATAAGTGATGATCTCATGAGCTTCCACTAAGGTTATATTCTTCTTTACTAAATTCTTGGAATTTACTTGATATTGTGTCCTTATCTTCAGGCGGCCCCCTCTAGTAATGATGGTCTCGTGTAAAATGTCATTTCTTGTGATAACTATAATATCTTGCACCAGTTTAATTCAATGATCATCTTGATCTTCGTCTTTCACAGCTAAATTGTGAGTTCTTGCTTGGTTTCCTTCATAGCTTGCATTTCCTAGGCTACTTGTTAGTTTCGTCCCTTTCGGATTGTCTTAGGGCTTGTTCTTTTGGGGTTATTTGAGAGGGAATCCCGAAAATTACACTGTTGTGCGCACTGTAGCGCGAGAAAGTTGAGTTAAAAACCCCGAGGCCGTTCGATTTTTTTCGCGTGAGAAAGCAATTCACAATCCCCGCTGGCAGCTCCTTTTCGAGAATCTCGAATCCCTTCGAAACGAAGGGATTTCGTGCGGAGCTCGTCCTCGCGTGGGTCCCGGCGCCTACGCTCACCTCCCCTCGCTCCGTTTTCGCCTCGCTTGCTCCTACCTCAAACCCTAGCGAGGGGATCTTGCGTCAGCGGGCCTTGCTCCGTTCCTGTTTGACCGCGGTTGCTCCGTTCTCAAACCCTAGCTCCTGGTTCGGCAAGCTCCATGGAGATTGGTTGGGTTGCAAGCGGTTGATCTACGCTAAGCTGACCTAGCCGCCATGGATCTGCTGGTGCTGAGCTGTGTTTCTTCTTCCCGTGGATTCTAGGGCTGCCTCCGGAGATCATCGCAGCTGATCTAGCTCCTGGCTGCCCTTGCCATTGCGATCTGCCAGGTTTTGGGGGTTTTGTCTGCTCGGCTTTGATTGATCCATTGGGAGGTATACCTACAAGAAATTCTCTGATTATTTGGCTAATTTCTGTGATGAACTAGGTTGCCATTAGCTGAGATTAATATCTATGATGCATGCAAAAAAATTTGGGGGGGTTATGAGCATATCGGGTACGGCAAACAGGACCAAGGGTAGAAAAAAAATCAGATTCATATGGATATCAATTGAAACTTGCACATATCAACATGCACAAAGCAATGAGCATATATAATCTCAGCTAATGGCAACCTAGTTCATCACAGAAATTAGCCAAATAACAGTCGGTTTTCCCCCCTTGGTCCTTGCTTCCAGCCCCTATATGCTCATTGCTTTGTGCTGGTTGATATATGCAAGTTTAAGTTGATTTCCATGTGAATCTGAATTTTTTTCTCCCCTTGGTCCTGTCTTCCATACCCTATATGCTCATTGCTTTGTGCTGTTTGATATGTGCAAGTTTAAATTGATATCCATGTGAATCTGAATTTTTTTCTCCCCTTGGTCCTGTCTTCCATACCCTATATGCTCATTGCTTTGTGCTGTTTGATATGTGCAAGTTTAAAGTGATATCCATGTGAATCTGAATTTTTTTCTCCCCTTGGTCCTGGCTGCCATACCCTATCTGCTCATTGCTTTGTGCTGTTTGATATGTGCAAGTTTAAATTGATAGCCATGTGAATCTGATTTTTCCCCCCTTGGTCCTTGCTTCCAGCCCCTATATGCTCATTGCTTTGTGCTGGTTGATATGTGCAAGTTTAAGTTGATTTCCATGTGAATCTGAATTTTTTTCTCCCTTTGGTCATGTCTTCCATACCCTATATGCTCATTGCTTTGTGCTGTTTGATATGTGCAAGTTTAAATTGATATCCATGTGAATCTGAATTTTTTTTCTCCCCTTGGTCCTGTCTTCCATACCCTATATGCTCATTGCTTTGTGATGTTTGATATGTGCAAGTTTAAGGTGATATCCATGTGAATCTGAATTTTTTTCTCCCCTTGTTCCTGGCTGCCATACCCTATCTACTCATTGCTTTGTGCTGTTTGATACAAGTTTAAATTGATAGCCATGTGAATCTGATTTTTTCCCCATTGGTCCTGGCTTCCAGCCCCTATATGCTCATTGCTTTGTGCTGGTTGATATGTGCAAGTTTAAGTTGATTTCCATGTGAATCTGAATTTTTTTCTCCCATTGGTCCTGTCTTCCATACCCTATATGCTCATTGCTTTGTGTTGTTTGATATGTGCAAGTTTAAATTGATATCCATGTGAATCTGAATTTTTTTTCTCCCCTTGGTCCTGTCTTCCATACCTTATATGCTCATTGCTTTGTGATGTTTGATATGTGCAAGTTTAAGGTGATATCCATGTGAATCTGAATTTTTTTCTCCCCTTGGTCCTGGCTGCCATACCCTATCTGCTCATTGCTTTGTGCTGTTTGATATGTGCAAGTTTAAATTGATAGCCATGTGATTCTGATTTCCCCCCCCCCCCCCCTTGGTCCTTGCTTCCAGCCCCTATATGCTCCCTGTTATGTGAGCAATACCATATAGGCTCGATATGTTTACTTCATGCCCAATGATGAAGGGTGTTCACATATGACCGCTTGTCATCCTACTCCCAATTTCTTGGAAGGTTGGCTGGATGGCTCATTTTTATTATCTGTATTAGGTGCAAGTTTATTTTGATTTCCATATGAAACTGAATTTTTTTCTCCCCTTGGTCCTTGCTTCCATACCCTATATGTCTTTTGCTTTGTGCTGTTTGATATGTTCAAGTCTATACAATTATAAGAATTTTCGCTTGTGAAGGTCATGCATGTAAACGGTATATAAAAATTGAGCAACCGCCAGCAACCAGAATTGGGAAATGATTAACTACATTTCTGAGGGCTTATACTTGTATATACTCTTTTATGGTTTTTTAAGGGTGATATGTGCAAGTTTGACTTGAAATCCATATGAATCTGAAATTTTTGCTTCCCTTGTGTCTGTCTTTCAGACTCTATAATTGTATAGACTCTTTTATGGTTTCTGCATTTATGTTGTTTTTGCATTTACGTTGTTTTGTCATATTTTGTGTATGCAAAGAATTTTTTCTCGTTCTTGTTCCTCCAAGACGTCGTCTCCATTGTCATCCTTCTTATACCATCATAGGTACGTCTTTCATTGACAATTATCACATCAGTTCCTTGTATCTTTCATATTTCCATTACTAATCTGTAATTGTGCAGGGTCTAATGAGTGCAAGCTCTAACCCGTCAGAACGATCACACCCGCGGGATGAGTTGGAATGTGATCCATCAGACTACCGGCTTTGCCACTGTGGCCTAAGGTGCCCAAGGCAGACATGTTGGTCCCGGCGCGACCCTGGGAGGAGATATTGGACTTGTTCGTCTCGCGTCGAACACTGCGGATTCTACGAATGGAAGGACCTCCCTCACAATGCTTGGTCGCGAAACGTTATACTTCTTTTGAAGGATGCGAATGAAAGGGGACAGATTTTGGATAGCTCTTCAAGCACATTGTCGGATAGCAGGGTTTACGATCTAGAGGGGCAGTTGGGTACGGTAGTTAGACAACTTGAGAGAAACACGGAGAAAATGAATAGGATTATCGGAGATATTGACACCATTAAGTGTTTGTTGTTTTCTATATTAGGCCTAATCATTTTAATGTTGTTGGTCGTGAACACGAAGAATGTATGAATGGGTTGTCGGATAACTTGTACTGATTTGGATATGAAACTGTTATTTTTGGTATGATTGTGATATGTGCAAGTTTCAGTTGATATCCATGTGAATCTGATGTTTTTTCTCCCATTGGTCCTGGCTGCCATACCCTATATGCTCATTGCTTTGTGTTGTTTTATATGTGCAAGTTTAAGTTGATATCCATGTGAATCTGATTTTTTTTTCTCCCCTTTGTCCTGTCTTCCATACCCTATATGCTCATTGCTCTGTGAAAGTTGATATGTGCAAGTTTACTTTGATATCCACATGAAACCGAATTTTTTTCTCCCTTTGCTCCTGGCTGCCAGACCCTATATGCTCATTGTTCATGCCATGTTGATATGTGCATGTTTCAGTTGATATTCATATGAATCTGATGTTTTTTCTCCCCTTGGTCCTGGCTGTTGAGTATTGGACTCTCCACCTTGATTTTGATGATGATCAAACACAAATCATTGTGACTAACTCTTGTGATTGCAGTTAGCTAAAAAATCACCAATTAGATTCAAGAAGATCAAAAGTGACTACACGTGTTGATTCAAGTGGAGAACTTGGTAGATCAACAAAAGTGAAGCATTGGCTTGAAGAACTCAAAGACTACCTCAAACATCAAGCCAATGGCATCAACAAATGAATGGAGATTCAATCCAAAGAGAAGATGGGAATGGATGAGTCAAAAGCTTCGAAGACTATGACGTTCAAGTCATTCAACTAAAAGACTCAAAATCATGAAGATTTATGGAGATCGTCGCCAAAGTAATTTGTTCATCTCAAGCGACATCCCAAGACTTCCTCAGAACGCGTGATCGTTGTGCCTGGAGCTTCGTTGAAGCTCAAGGAGTATTCATGAAGTCAAGGGATTCGGATTCTCCATGTTGAAGCTTTGAAGACGGTTTGTCGTGTTTACTTTTATGTATTCTAGCTTCGGTTTAGTGGAATGTTAAGCCTTGAGTAGTACTTGCCTAGAAATCTTCATAACTTTCATATCTTATCTGTAGGATTGCCTTAGAAGCCATTAGAAACTTTCCCGTAGCTTATCGCTTCATTTCTTGGCTTCTTATGCATCTTAGTTGGTTCAAGTAGAAGAACCAACTGACTAGATGACGATCTAATCGGTTGGAAATCCTTCTTGAACCGACTAGATATCCTAGCTCAACTCAGCACATTCACTGTTGGTCAATTAGTCGGTCCGAGAAGGTTCACCGACCGACTAGATGACGATTTAGTCGGTTGGAAATCCTACTCAGACCGACTAGTTATCCTAATCAATTGAAGACAATTTGTTGACCAATTAGTTGGTCCAAGAAGGCTCACCGACCGACTAAATGACAATCTAGTCGGTTGGTGTTTCTTCTCAGACCGACTAGTTTTCCTTGTGAAATTCGACCTTTGCACTGTTGACCAGTTAGTTGGTTCAAGAAGGATGGTTAATGCATTAAATGACAATCTAGTCGGTTGATGATCCTTCTTAGACCGACTAGTTTCAAATCTAGTCGGTCCAAGAAGGTTCACTGACCGACTAGTTGTCAATCTAGTCGGTTGATGATCCTTCTTAGACCGACTAGTTCTTACCCAGATTTCACCATCTTCTCTGTTAACCATCTAGTCGGTCCAAGAAGGTTCACTGACCGACTAGTTGTCAATCTAGTCGGTTGATGACCCTTCTTAGACCGATTAAGCAGCTTCAGAAATAGATCCGTTGGGCATTTAATGCCACGAATTTTGTGACCGTTTTCTCTCTTCCCTATATAAGTTTGTGTGCTTCTAACCAGGGATCCAAGGCTGAAATTAGAGACATTTTCACACCTTTGAGAAGAGCCATTCATTCTCATTTCCAAGCTCTCTCATCTCACTAGAATCTCTCCCTATACTCTTTGAGCCTAATTCCTCAAGAGAGATTCTCATTCCTTGTGAGCTTCTCAAGCTAAGAGCTTGAATCCAAGTCACCAACTCCTCTCTAGCCATCTATTGCTGCTCATCTTGGTGGAGCTAGGGTTTGGTGATCTCATCTTCCTCAAAATTCATTCTTGCCCCAAATTGGTAAGTATTTCTCAAGGCAAAGGATTTTGTGGTAAGAAGTTTTATATTTCATTCTTTATACTTCTTAATTGTTGTATACTCACGATGGTGAGAGGATTGGCTTGATCCCAAGTTGTGGGAGTCAAGATTTCGGTTTTACTCTCGGTTTGTGAGAGTTTGCTTAATCCCAAGTTGTGGGATTAAGGTTTTACGTGTTCTCAGGTTGTGGGATACACGGACATCGATTGTAGGTCGATTGCGCTTGTTGGAGGTTTTCCACAAGTGGGCTAAAGGAAATCTCTAGCGGTTTGTTAGAGTATCCGGAGGGGATCCGGGTGTTGCTGGAGTAGGGCACCGGAAACAAGTCGGGAAGACTTGGGTGGCACCGAACCAGGGTAGATTGCATGTTTGCATTGCATTGTTCTTTGTGTTGTTGTTCACTTATTGTATTCCGCATTTGTTGGTTAATTAGGGTTTTATTTGGCGTAAATTCCTTATAATTCTATAAAACACTATTCACCCCCCCCCCCTCTAGTGTTTGTTCCTCATAGCACAGGGTCACTACAATTGGTATCAGAGCGAGGTTATAGCTATGGCAACCAACAACAACATCACACGAAGTCTTATTCCACCATATCTCATTGGACCCAACTATCAAAGTTGGTGTGTGAAGATGAAGGCCTATATTCAATCCATCGATGAGGATTATTGGAAGCTTGTGGAAAAGCCCCTTCGTGCACCTACCACTTCCGAACATGAATGGACAAATAAGCAAAAAGAATTGGTGAAGAAACATCAAGAGGTAATGGATATCTTGCTTGAGTATTTATCTCATAACATTCTTACGCGTGTGTCCAAGGCAACAACGGCATATCAAATATGGCACATGCTAGCGGAGCAAGAAGAGTCCACCTCGGAGTGTTCTTCCTCCAATGATGAAAGGGATTCATTCATGGGCTTGATGGCACGAGAGGACGACTCTAGTGACGAATCAAGCGATTCAAGTGAAAGCGATAGCGACGATGAAGAGGTAACAACAGATGATCTTAAAATTGAACTTAAGCAATTATTTGATAAATATCAAAAGCTTATGCATAAATATTGTGATGCTAAGAATAAGATTGCTAGTCTCTCTAACACATCTTCATGTAGCACCTCTAACAATGACACCATTGTTGAGACACTCGCTATTGAGAAAGCAAGTTTGCTTACTCAAAATGTCATGTTGAGAAATGAGGTGGAGTCCCTCAAATCTCAACTTGATCGTGTTTCCATTGTGGATAGTAACGATCTTGAGATTGAAAATCTTCAATCTCATAACACTTGTTTGGGCATTGAGAATGAGAATCTCAAATCCCAAGTGCACGAGCTCACCACACATGCATCCATCTTGAATGCACGCACCTCCTGTAGTGAAGAAACTATAGATTTAGTGAGGCCATCCTCCTGTGCATCAATGAGTGGTGTTTATAACAACTTGGGTAGTTCTACCACTAAGGAAACCACCACTCCTATTCCTCCCTCCTTTGGAAAGAAACCCACTTTGGGTGGACATCAAAGGAAGGGACATGCTTTCATGTACACCAATACACGTAGGAATACATCAACTCCTCACATTTCTACTAATGATGGTTTTTATGTTCCACACCCACGAGCACGTGCAAACACTCATTTGAGACACTCTCATGCACGTACTCATGCTCATGCACCTTCACATGCTTATGATCACACATCACATCCACATGTGCATGCTTAATCTCATGATCATCCTCATGCATACACACCTCATATTCATCCACGTATGTATGCAACACCACACCATGGATCATATGCCCATCATCATGCTTTTGCACAACACAATGTTCCTCATGCTCTTGCTAGATCTCATGCTCCTAGGCCACATGCACCACGTAGAAATCAACCTTGTGTGCATGCAACCACTAGGAAGAGAATTCCCAAATCATACACTATTTGGGGTCCTAAGAACACTAGCACTCATGCTAAGGATATGTATGTGCAATCTTATATTCATAATATTATTTTGAATGATGATTATGTTGGAAAATCACGGTCCTCTTGGACTTGGTTTCCGAAGGGTTAGTTTTCGTTGACCCTTCATTGCTTGGTACCATAAGTTTATATTCATTTTATGGGCACCAAGGCATTTGTGTTTAGAATTGGTTTATTCTTTTGTTTGGATTTTGGTCTTAGATGCTCATGTTTGTTAGAAACTTAAATTCATATTGAATTTGATTTCTATTGCATGTTTATTAGTAAATCATTGTGTTTGTGATTTTCATGTCTAAAATATTTAATAGTTTCATGCAACACATGTGTTGGCTCATATTCATGTTTGATTATATGCAACATAAATATTGTGTATGATTACACTAAGATATGAGTTATATTAATTTGAATTTAGTTTGTTAAACTTGTTGACTAACCCTTAGGATCCAAAAAGGTTTTTGGATACCATAATTATGTTTTCTAGGTTCAATCCACATTGGGATACCAACCCTACCAACTTTTTGATTTGCAAAGATTTTCATTCAAATGGAGTTGATGGTGCTTAAGTGATGCACCAAAGTAGGGGGACCTTAATGTTGTAAGTATATTCTTACATTTGGTTTCCATGTGTGTTGGATGCATGTAGATGTCACTTTGTGTTTGAGACTATCTCATGCATATTCTATGTTTGCATGTTGTGTGCCTCGTATGTCATTCATGTCTATGTGTTTCACGTGTGTCAAATTTTTGACCAATGTGCATTGTGTATTCATAATCCTTACTCATATGTTTATTCGAGGATTATTTATAACATGTGGCTTAAATATTTTCATGTTAGAACTAATGCTCATTTGCATGTTTCACATACGGGACACGCTTATATTTATGTTCCACTTCACAAGCGTGCATCCCAACTTCCTACTCATGCCTCTACAACCTCTTCTTAAGAATCCCAAATCACTATCTTTTGGATTCCTAAGATTATTTCTAGGCATGGTATGAACACACATATAGAATCATATATTAGGAATGACATATTCTCTTGCGATTCATATTGCATTTCATTGCTTGGGTACCTTGCTTGTATGATTACTTTTTGTACACACACACACACACACACACACACACACACACACACACACACACACACACACACACACACACACACACATGAGTTCGTCCTCTACTCCCAAGTTTGCTTAGTATGTATGATTTTGAGGGAGTATGACATGTTTGATTGCTATCAGGACATTACATTTGGTATCAGATTAGTTGAGTTTGTCCACTACCCCCAACATCATTATATGCCATTATATTTCTCTCATATTATGTTGTGCATATAGATTAGTTGATTTTTCTAACCCTTGGTGATTTTCTATCTTGTTGATATGCCAAAGGAAAGAGAAATTTGGTTTTGAAAATTAATACTTTATGCTTTTCATGCACACTCTTTGTGGTATTACTTTTCATGCCTTCCTTCAATATGTGTTGTGCCGTGAATGTTTATTTTGTGCACATATGCATATTGAACGAGGAATCTTTCTAGCACACACTATTGTATTAGATATGTGTATTCATAATGATGTTGCTTGACTAAATCATATGCATAGGAATTATTAGTCTAGGTGTTTCTAATTTCTAATGATTGAGAATTGTTAATTCCTTATATGTATGATTTTCGTGATTATAATAACTCCTGTTAATGCATGTCATGCATTTCTAGTGATGAGTGTTATTTACAATTGGTAAATGATTGGTTATTGGACTACTTGATTTTGTTCATTAACCTATTGGATCCAAAAAGTTTTTGGATACCACCAATTGTTGAATTGTCAGATTGTTGTGCAAGATGTCTACTCTACACACTCCTTGGTTTACAAATGATGGATCAATTCAAAGGAAAGGATGGTGCATTTGAGATGCACACATTTAGGGAGAGCTAAATGGTTGTAAGTATGAATTTTGTACAATTGGTATTTGAATATAGTGGTTTTGACTATCATGTTTACAATTGGTATTTTAATATATTCGATTTGTGTAATATAGCATACTTCTTCATTAGCTCATTCTTGTCACACCCTCATGGAGATTGTTTGCTTATGTGACTACCATGTTCATGTTTGTTATATTTGTCTTATTTCGACTAATGTATCATGGTAGCTATAACATTCATATAATGAGATGGTTAGCTGTTTATTGATGTTCATATCTTTGGAACATGTTGTCATTACACATCGCTTTCCTCACATGCATGCTTCTTAGTGAAGATTGTTATATATTATGGATATGATAACTGATGTGTATGACATGCTTGCTTATTTATTAGATTGTATTAAGCATATTAGGATTGTATGACATGGCATGCTATACTTCATCAAGTTATACATAATTCATGCCATGTATAAGATTAATGATTTAGGATCTTATGCATATTTGTTCATTGTATCACCACACATCTCATACTTTTCTTATAGTTTGTATGATTATCTTCATAAGACATATTGATATGATTTGAGGTGATCAATGTATGTTACTTGTCATTTTAACTACTTCATGACTGATGTTTAGCTATAATTTTATTCAAGAGATCTTTCATGTCTATATCTAAATCTTTCATGTATGATATTTTCACAAGTGACATAACATTCATTCATATTAGTTAGGGATCTTCAAGCTATATTTCTCACTATGTCTTCTCTCATCTCATGCGCATATTTTATGCTATTTTTATGAGATGTTAGATATAACTTGTGCTTTACACGATCACATAAGCTTTATATTGTGTTTGATGATATGTATATTCTGTCATAGATATTCTTCCATGAATATATCTTGATGCACTATGACTTCTTTGATGCTACCTCCGATTATATTGTGCTTACACAAGTCTTTTTATTCTATTCGCACAATTGGTATGCATGCTTGCGATGTTCATGATAACTTTACTCGTTTATGACCTACCTTGTGACTTTGATCGTAGACTATCTTCATGCCTTTGCTCAAAACATATTTTGTCACATTTTGCCTCATGTTGAATCCTTTGTGATAATTGAGCTAGGATGAAATCATGTCTCTATTTGTTCACTTGGTTTCCTTCTCAAGTAATATCATGATTTTGACAGTATTTGCCTGCTTGCCATACTCTGTTATATTACAATTGGTATCATCTCTACATATCATATTTACATTTGGTATCATATTTACAATTGTTAGACTATTTATATTGGATATCATCTTTACATGATCTTGTTTGATGCTAGTTTTGAGCGTATGATATAGTGCTTATCTTCCTTATGCTCATGGCATTACATGCTTATCTTTGACTCATTATGTGAGTATCTATTTTGGAATGCATGCTAGTACTATGGTTCTTTTGAACATTGTTTCAATTAGTATCCTAGTGTACTAGAATTGTGTATGACATACGTTTTATGAAGTTACTATCTCTATTTTGGCATAACACTTTTGCGTGATATAGATATTTGATATTCATTTTCATTGTATCACCTTGTCACCCCACATCGCACACTTCACTTATATTTGGTATGCTTACTTTTGGAGATGCTTTGTGGAGTTTAGCTGGACATACTTTTGGAGATGACTTGGTATGCCTACAATTGGTTTCTCATACCATTATACTAAATGTGTGTTTTTATAACATAACTTTGTACACATGGTTAAGAATTTCTATAGTCATGTTTGTTTACTTCGTCGCTCGACGATTATATTGATTAAATAGATTTGCTTGTATGAAAACATAGAATTGTTTTCCATGCACTAAATTGGCTAAAAATATTGATCTATGTCAATGTGATGATTTTGATTCCACCATAATGTATTTAATCATGTTCATATCATTTATCTTGCCAAGTATACTATTGGTATCACAAGACAGTCTATCACATTATGCTTCATGTTATAAATTTTGTGATAATTGAGTTTGTTTGGGTATTTGACACTATTTGATCACTTGTTTTTCTTTCACAAGTGATGTCATGATTTTTGCATTGTCACTTTTCTAACACTGCTCACACTACTCTTTACAATTAGTATCTATTGTAATCTTTTATCTCATATGCTTATTGCTTATCTTTTTGTGATAATTGAGGGGGGTTGAGTTGTTGTTGGATATGTGCTCTTGCAATTGATATCTTTATTTTGATATCATGTTTTCAATTGGTAACTTTACATTAGAGAACTTTACAATTGGTAACTTTACAATTGATATACCTTTATGTTTTCCACTCTATTGTTGCATTTGTTGTTTCTATACCCCCATATCTTTTTGTTAATGACAAAGGGGGAGAGAAATAAACAAAGGATGTGCTTATTAAATGTTGAGTGTTAAACAATAACTTGAATCATATAGACTTTAACTATGATCGTTCATGTATATGATTCAGGGGGAGCATTGGTGATTACCTTAGTTTGTATGGATTACATTATATATATATTGGTAATCATGCTCATGTTTATGATGTGTATCACCTATATGATTTGTATTGTGTATGCATATTATTTCTGGTCATTCATGCGATATATACACAACCTCATGTGATACACACTATGTTAACTGCTGAATGATGCTATTGATTATTGATATTAACTTGATTGGCATCATTGCAGGGAGAGTAAGTATATTTAATGCACAATTATTTGTTTTGTTTATATTTGGTTTGTCATCATCAAAAAGGGGGAGAATGTTGAGTATTGGACTCTCCACCTTGATTTTGATGATGATCAAACACAAATCATTGTGACTAACTCTTGTGATTGCAGTTAGCTTAAAAAATCACCAATTAGATTCAAGAAGATCAAAAGTGACTACACGTGTTGATTCAAGTGGAGAACTTGGTAGATCAACAAAAGTGAAGCATTGGCTTGAAGAACTCAAAGACTACCTCAAACATCAAGCTAATGGCATCAACAAATGAATGGAGATTCAATCCAAAGAGAAGATGGGAATGGATGAGTCAAAAGCTTCGAAGACTATGACGTTCAAGTCATTCAACTAAAAGACTCAAAATCATGAAGATTTATGGAGATCGTCGCCAAAGTAATTTGTTCATCTCAAGCGACGTCCCAAGACTTCCTCAGAACGCGTGATCGTTGTGCCTGGAGCTTCGTTGAAGCTCAAGGAGTATTCATGAAGTCAAGGGATTCGGATTCTCCATGTTGAAGCTTTGAAGACGGTTTGTCGTGTTTACTTTTATGTATTCTAGCTTCGGTTTAGTGGAATGTTAAGCCTTGAGTAGTACTTGCCTAGAAATCTTCATAACTTTCATATCTTATCTGTAGGATTGCCTTAGAAGCCATTAGAAACTTTCCCGTAGCTTATCGCTTCGTTTCTTGGCTTCTTATGCATCTTAGTTGGTTCAAGTAGAAGAACCAACCGACTAGATGCCGATCTAATCGGTTGGAAATCCTTCTTGAACCGACTAGATATCCTAGCTCAACTCAGCCCATTCACTGTTGGTCAATTAGTCGGTCTGAGAAGGTTCACCGACCGACTAGATGACGATTTAGTCGGTTGGAAATCCTACTCAGACTGACTAGTTATCCTAATCAATTGAAGACAATTTGTTGACCAATTAGCCGGTCCAAGAAGGCTCACCGACCGACTAAATGACAATCTAGTCGGTTGGTGTTTCTTCTCAGACCGACTAGTTTTCCTTGTGAAATTCGACCTTTGCACTGTTGACCAGTTAGTTGGTTCAAGAAGGATGGTTAATGCATTAAATGACAACCTAGTCGGTTGATGATCCTTCTTAGACCGACTAGTTTCAAATCTAGTCGGTCCAAGAAGGTTCACTGACCGACTAGTTGTCAATCTAGTCGGTTGATGATCCTTCTTAGACCGACTAGTTCTTACCCAGATTTCACCATCTTCTCTGTTAACCATCTAGTCGGTCCAAGAAGGTTCACTGACCGACTAGTTGTCAATCTAGTCGGTTGATGACCCTTCTTAGACCGATTAAGCAGCTTCAGAAATAGATCCGTTGGGCATTTAATGCCACGAATTTTGTGACCGTTTTCTCTCTTCCCTATGTAAGTTTGTGTGCTTCTAACCAGGGATCCAAGGCTGAAATTAGAGACATTTTCACACCTTTAAGAAGAGCCATTCATTCTCATTTCCAAGCTCTCTCATCTCACTAGAATCTCACCCTCTACTCTTTGAGCCTAATTCCTCAAGAGAGATTCTCATTCCTTGTGAGCTTCTCAAGCTAAGAGCTTGAATCCAAGTCACCAACTCCTCTCTAACCATTTATTGCTGCTCATCTTGGTGGAGCTAGGGTTTGGTGATCTCATCTTCCTCAAAATCCATTCTTGCCCCAAATTGGTAAGTATTTCTCAAGGCAAAGGATTTTGTGGTAAGAAGTTTTATATTTCATTCTTTATACTTCTTAATTGTTGTATACTCACGATGGTGAGAGGATTGGCTTGATCCCAAGTTGTGGGAGCCAAGATTTCGGTTTTACTCTCGGTTTGTGAGAGTTTGCTTAATCCCAAGTTGTGGGATTAAGGTTTTGCGTGTTCTCAGGTTGTGGGATACACGGACATCGATTGTAGGTCGATTGCACTTGTTGGAGGTTTTCCACAAGTGGGCTAAAGGAAATCTCTAGCGGTTTGTTAGAGTATCCGGAGGGGATCCGGGTGTTGCTGGAGTAGGGCACCGGTAACAAGTCGGGAAGACTTGGGTGGCACCGAACCATGGTAGATTGCATGTTTGCATTGCATTGTTCTTTGTGTTGTTGTTCACTTATTGTATTCCGCATTTGTTGGTTAATTAGGGTTTTATTTGGCGTAAATTCCTTATAATTCTATAAAACACTATTCACCCCCCCTCTAGTGTTTGTTCCTCATAGCACAGGGTCACTACACTGGCTGCCATACCCTATATGCTCTTTGTTTTGTGTTGTTTGATATGTTCAAGTTTCATTTGATATCCATTGGGGGGGTTAAATTAGCCTATTCTCACCTCTCCCTACCACATACCACAATTTCAATTCTCATTCCCAACTTTCCCAACATCAAAAGAACACAAAAAAGTTTACTGGGACCCACCTAACTTTTCCCCTACCAATTCCTCTCAACTTCTCCCCCCCCCCTCCAAAAGAACACAAAACCCCATTTCTCTCTCTCCAAAATTTCTTTTCTTCCCAACTTTCCCTCCCCTACTTTCACTCAAAAGAACAAGCCCTTATGGCATGACCTTCTTATTGGCCAATTCTTTCATTGAGAGTGGTTTATCTTCATTTTTAATTAAAGGGTTTACCGCAGAAAACCCCTTTGTATTGTCATCTTTGACAGGAAATTTTCTTGCCAAATTAGAAGAGATAACTGCTCTCCGCACCTCAACAATTGAGGTGCGGGTACGAATTGTTTCTAAAAATGTTAATATTTCACATCATATTTTTTTCACCGTACTCTTTTTCACCCATAAATAGCAATTTTTGGCCCGGATTCCTATCTGCACCTCAATTCTTAAGGTGCAGATAGCAATCCACTTAGGGCCTGTTCCTTTGGGATTCTTTTGATGAAGGATTTACTGTAGGGAATAGTAAATCCTAGGAGAAATGAGGGAAGAGAGAGAAGAGAAGTAGTGTGTTTCTTTTGGTTTCTTTTGGTTGCTTTTGGTGGGAAAGTGGAGAGGAGTTTTGTATGTGGGGCCCATAGTAAAGTAGTGTGTTTCTTTGGTTATATGTGTATTGGGAAAGTTGGTTGATGAAAGTGAGAAAGTTGGTTATGGTTATTTGAGGTGAGATTACCCCCAAACCGAATTCCAGTGCTTATTACTTGTGAAAACCCAACTGTTAAATAAATAATAATTAAATAAGTAGTAAATATGAAATAAATTAATATTAAATAAAATATTTAGGTACAATTTACGTAAATGAAATTTAAAAAACCGAATGTTCTAAGGAATATTTAAATGAATAAGGCCGAATAATTAGAAGCGGAAGCACGACAAGCAACGCAACAAACAGAAATAAAAAACAAATTATTGAACTGGCATCAAAACATGTTGGTGATTTTTAAATGCTCACTGATAAGCTCATATCAGCTAGAACAAACGAATACCACATTCCAAAATAGCCAATATTTACAAAATACTTATAATATACATATGAGAAGTATCATCTGACTAGCCCAACAAACAGAAATAAATGTTTACATTTTAAGGGCGATAATAAACAACATTATCAAAAAAAGCAGAAAGGCTAAGATCGCATACAAAACCAACTTGATCCAATTGTATTCGGCGAGAATGGTGTCCATTTTCCTAGCCAACCGCCCCTCAATCTCCAAAAGCCGCCTATCAGATACCGTTGTGGAAGAGGATGCATGGGTCGGGCTTCTTGCAAGCTCATCAAGCAACTGTAGTATCACATAAGTGGACCACTCTGAGTGAGCCGGATCCTTCCATTCGTAGTAGTTGCATTTAGTACTCCCTCGCACAGGACAGCTCCAAAAGCGACGACCAGGATTATTTGGGGTCCATGATGTCTTCCTGGGAACCCGTATCCGACAATGGCAAAACCTGCTGTCATCATCATCTGGAGCCAACAGCGACCCTGTAGGAAGTCTGGGTCTGGAAATAACAGACTGGCTGGAACCGGTGCTCATTTGTACCTTGCATGAAATACAGATTGACAACGGAGGCATGCAACATATATACAAATAAAGAATGAAAAAAAATTTAAGGATCAATGCGACCTACAGCAGTGCATCAAGCAGCGACACCACAAATTGAAACATACAAATGAAGAAACCAGTTTCATAAACATATAAACCCATAAAAACCCAGGAAAAAATGAAAAAAGTTTAACATTTGCGAAAACCAAACAATCCCCACAAGGAAATTGCAACATACCAACTTGGTCCATACCCAAGTCAAATAAATAATATTTGACTTGTGCCCTCAGGTAAACATGTTATGTAGCATGAACAGCAGAAGGTATATGACGGTTGCTCATTATAAATGAACCTTCCAGCCAAATACCCCTATATCTTCTTTTCCGAGGGTCAATTTTCGCATATATTGTTCATCATCATCGGGCAGAAGTTGGTTTTTGGGTCATAGCTCCAGGTTGCAGTATGTGTGTATGGGTTGTTAAATTTGGATCATGGCATCAGATTTTTGTGGCATTGCTCCAGATTGCAGCATGTATGCAAAACATACATAAGCCCTCAGATAGAAATTAATTATATCATAATAAATAGTTGGTAATAGGAAGTTGCTCCATCACATATCACCCCCTCAGTTAACATCCGCTCGTCTCATATACCGATGCATACCGTCCGTATAATTTCATTTGATTTTCAAAGTATCTCACTAATATACCTCATTGGGGAGTAATGGAACCATCCAGCCTAATACCAACTATTTATGCATAACCGAGGGACATAGGGATCAAATAAGCAGCGTCATCATTGGGCTATAGGTAAAACATAACAAGGAGCCTTGCCAACCAATCTGTAGCCGATAGCAATGACTGGAGCAATGCCACAACAATATGATTCCAAGATACAAAATTAACCACACATACATATCAACTTCAGCCAGGAGCAATGACACAAAAATCAGAAGTCAAGATCCAAATTTAACAAGTCAAACAAAGTAAATGCTGGCTTGGAGAAATGCCACAAAAATCAGATGCCATGAAGCAAATTTAACAACCCATTCACACATGATGCAGCCTGGAGAAATGCCACATAAATCAGATGCCATGAACCAAATTCACAAAGGAGAAGCTCCTGGGGAAATTCCACAAACATCTGCAGCCATGCTTCAAATTTAACAACCCTGGCACACAGGCTGCAGCCTGGAGCATTGCCATAAAATTCTGATGCCATGATGCAATTTTAACACCCCAGACACACATGTTGCATCCTGGAGCAATGCCACAAAAATGAGATGAAATGATCCAAAAATTAACATTGATAACATAAGAGAAGCTCCTGGGGATATGCCACAAAAATCTGCAGCCATGCTCCTAAGTTAAGAACCCAGGCACACATGCTGCAGCCTGGAGAAATGCCACAAAAAACAGATGCCATGATGCAAATTTAACCCCCCATTCACACATGATGCAGCCTGGAGAAATGCCATAACAATCAGATGCCATGAACCAAATTCAGAAATGGCAAACACATTAAATGCAGGCTGGAGCAATGCCACATAAATCAGATGCCATGATCCAAATTTATCAACCCATTCACACATGCTGCATCCTGGAGCAATGCCACAAAAAACAAATGAAGTTTTCCAAAAATTAACATTGAAAACATAGGAGAAGCTCCTAGGGAAATTCCACAAAAATCTGCAGCCATGCTTCAAATTTAACAACCCTGGCACACAGGCTGCAGCCTGGAGAAATGCCACAAAAAACAGATGCCATGATGCAAATTTAACCCCCATTCACACATGTTGCAGCCTGGAGAAATGCCACAACAATCAGATGCCATGAACCAAATTCAGAAATGGCAAACACATTAAATGCAGGCTGGAGAAATGCCACATAAATCAGATGCCAATATCCAAATTTATCATCCCATTCACACATGCTGAATCCTGGAGCAATGCCAAAAAAATAAAATGAATTTTTCCAAAAATTAACATTGAAAACAAAGGAGAAGCTCATGGGGAAATTCCACAAAAATCTGCAGCCATGCTTCAAATTTAACAACCCTGGCACACAGGCTGCAGCCTGGAGCATTGCCATAAAATTCTGATGCCATGATGCAATTTTAACACCCCAGACACACATGTTGCATCCTGGAGCAATGCCACAAAAATGAGATGAAATGATCCAAAAATTAACATTGATAACATAAGAGAAGCTCCTGGGGATATGCCACAAAAATCTGCAGCCATGCTCCTAAGTTAAGAACCCAGGCACACAGGCTGCAGCCTGGAGAAATGCCACAAAAAACAGATGCCATGATGCAAATTTAACCCCCATTCACACATGTTGCAGCCTGGAGAAATGCCACAACAATCAGATGCCATGAACCAAATTCAGAAATGGCAAACACATTAAATGCAGGCTGGAGAAATGCCACATAAATCAGATGCCAATATCCAAATTTATCATCCCATTCACACATGCTGAATCCTGGAGCAATGCCAAAAAAATAAAATGAATTTTTCCAAAAATTAACATTGAAAACAAAGGAGAAGCTCATGGGGAAATTCCACAAAAATCTGCAGCCATGCTTCAAATTTAACAACCCTGGCACACAGGCTGCAGCCTGGAGCATTGCCATAAAATTCTGATGCCATGATGCAATTTTACCCCCCCAGTCACACATGTTGCATCCTGGAGCAATGCCACAAAAATGAGATGAAATGATCCAAAAATTAACATTGATAACATAAGAGAAGCTCCTGGGGATATGCCACAAAAATCTGCAGCCATGCTCCTAAGTTAAGAACCCAGGCACACAGGCTGCAGCCTGGAGAAATGCCACAAAAAACAGATGCCATGATGCAAATTTAACCCCCATTCACACATGTTGCAGCCTGGAGAAATGCCACAACAATCAGATGCCATGAACCAAATTCAGAAATGGCAAACACATTAAATGCAGGCTGGAGAAATGCCACATAAATCAGATGCCAATATCCAAATTTATCATCCCATTCACACATGCTGAATCCTGGAGCAATGCCAAAAAAATAAAATGAATTTTTCCAAAAATTAACATTGAAATCATATGAGAAGCTCATGGGGAAATTCCACAAAAATCTGCAGCCATGCTTCAAATTTAACAACCCTGGCACACAGGTTGCAGCCTGGAGCATTGCCATAAAATTCTGAAGCCATGATGCAAATTTAACCCCCCATTCACACATGTTGCAGCCTGGAGAAATGCCACAAATTCTTGATGCCAATAACCAACAACCAACAACCAAATAACACATATATAAACCTGGAGCAAAGCCCAAACAAGCTATTTAACATCCCTCATAAACTAACTTCAGCCTGGATACATGCAACACAAAATGCTACATTCACCCATAACCCAAACCCCCCATCAACACATACTCCCACAAGTAGCAATGCACCAAAAACTAGTACACTAAGCCATCCACCAAAACCCCCGTAAACACATGTTGAATCCTTTTCCAACCCCCCGTTCAAATCTCCCCCAACAAAACATCGTCCCCGCTCAAACATCTGCACAACCCAGCCAGCTAGCCTCCTAGTCCAAATCAAACCCCGCAACTATCTCTTCTATCATCATTTTACGCGCCTCATGAGGCAAGGCCAAAAAGCTATGTGCCTCCATCTCATCGTTGCGCAGGACCTTGAATACCTTTAACAATATACCCGGGGTATACTCGGAAAACTCGTAGACATGCTTGGCAAGCGGTTTGGTCCAATGTGCGTGTGCGGACCTTATAGCATCCGCGACCTCTTTCATGTTTTCTGATATTTCCCGCATGATGTCGGGATCTTGAACCATGCCCCGTCTGCGGGGTTTCTTTTTACCCATAGCATGTGGGTTTGAATTACTTGGCCCTCCCTGATTAGCAGGCCCGTTGCTAGCTTGGGTGGGAATCTCTTCCGTGACGTTGTGTGGTGGTGAATCTATATGAATTGGCTCGTGACTTACGGGCTCTCCATCGCCTCCGCCTGCATGAAACTCTCCACCAAACCTTTCAAACACACCCTGTGCTAAATCCCCCTTCGCAGAATCATCACCAATGATGGTAACAAGATCGTCATACCATGGCAGTGGATGGTTCACGTAAGCCCGCAGCCGATGGTTAGCCTGAACAATTACAATATCAAATATGATAACGGGCATGCAAAGCTATATTTAATGTAGTATCACATAGCATATGTAAACGGTATAAGGACTTACTGCCGCCCATGTATCATACGTTTCGGGATCAAGCGTAATGACATTATTCTCCACATCCCATCCGGCTCCGCTTAGGACCATGCACTCCTGAACGTCTTTGAGACGTCTCCTCAACGATTTCATGTGATTCTTCACATTAACACTTGAGAAGGAAGTCCCATGGGTGTTATTTATTTCCGCTGCGGCGGCAGTGAATGCTGTATTTTTGAAAGACTTATCAGCTTTATACCCCTGCCGTGCAAGCTCCGCAAGGAATGGAATGAGGGTTTCATCGTAAGCATTCGTCCAAAGTTTGTTTTGTTGTGTTGACGATGCAGGCTGCTTCGACTTCTTTCGGGGGCTAGAAACAGACCCATCTGCATCTTCGCTTCGTCGGCTCGACTTCCTAGAAGCGTCACTGCCGGGGGTTTGATCATTGCCACTAGGTGGCGTAGGCATGGCGAACGCAGGTGGGGAAGCTGGGCTTCTGTACGAGGCTTGCTCTCCCCCTTGCAGCATATTCATATACCCCATTCCAGGCGACGATGGCATCTGCATAGGCATGTTGAAATTTGGATATTGTGGATATCCCATTCCATGCCCACCTGATGGGTACACAAGCCCACCTGATTGGAAGCCATGCATGTGATAGGGCATCGTTTGCATCCTCTTGGGAATTGGTCGGTTGACAATTGGGTCAACCATTCTGTCAGCATCTACCCATTGTGTCCCATATACAGTATCATAGCTGGGGAGCATGGGATCACGCCCAGGACGGTTTGGGTCACCCCCCTGACCAGCATTTGACGAGCCTTCCATCCCTAAAACATAATCAAATTAAATTGAAAATGCAATGTTGTAAACAATATAACCATCCAGCCTACCTATAACAGGACCTATACTGCATACGAATATAAAATTGCATAAGTGTAAAGGAAATAGTGGGTACTCAAATGCATGGAATTTATGGGATAACTCAACAAAGCAACACTAATGCAATTGTCGGATAAAAGAAATAAAATGTTCAGTCATAGGAGGCAATAATATACGCCGACCCCCTCATAGCCCCAGCTCTATAGTGTTCCCGTTATTATTTTTGTTACAGAAGTCCACCCACATATCCCAAGCAATCTGCTCCCTACGCAGTTTCCATTGATCACGTTGTTCGGTTTGTTCTCGAACGGGCAACTGTTGGGACAGATCCATAACATCATCATCAACCTCATCGATACCATCTACAGCCTCCTCAACCCCATCTCCATCTTCAATTAGATGGGGGTCATGGGGATCTTCTATTTGGATGTAATTATGCAAAACACTGCAAGCAAGTACGATTTCGACCTGACGTTTGAATGCGTAGTGAGGCTTGGCTGTCATTATTTTAAACTTGTTCTTTAGGATACCAAATGTCGACTCGATCTTTGATCGTAAGGTAGAATGTCGTAGGTTGAATAGCTCTCTGCGGTTTCTAGGAACCCGATCAGTATGGTCCTTCAAATGGTATCTAACTCCCCGGTATGGCGATATGAACCCTGGCATTGTTGTATACCCAGCATCGCACAGGTAATATTTACCTGCAGTCGAAAACATAACCCACTTAATGAGCCAACGATCTTTGATAGAAGTATATCGTATGTCAATGTAAATTTATGCCGATTACCTTCATACACTCGCAGCCCCAGGGGGGGTGGTTTAGACAAAGCATCTTTCAGGACCGTAAAATCATTTGCGGATCCTTCCCACCCGGCCAGTACGTATGTGAATCTTTTATTTGGAGTAACAGCTGCTAGCACATTCTGTGTAACCCCTTTACGACCTCTAAAGCGGGATACGAGACTGGCTGGGAGCATGGCATCTATGTGAGTCCCATCAATGAGACCAATGCAGTCCTACAACGTAATCAATGAGCCCAATTTTCAATCATCAAGACGATACTTATTAGCCTTAGACATATACAGGTAAGCCCACATACCTTGAAAAATGGGAACCAATTGGGGTTATTGACTATCTCTGGTGGCGTCTCATTAGCAGCTTGCTTCATGTACATATCCCGAATTGCACACACTGCCCCCATTACTTTGTTAAAATACCTGCTCACTGTTCCCCCTCCCCTAATAAAATCCACTTGCATTACCCTATTCTTGGACTTGTGACCTACAATATGCAGGAACATGGCCAACTGCTCCTCTATGGATACCTGTATAGTGTCCTTGAGAAGATCTCGCTGACGCATTAATGCTGCAAGATTCATGAAAGCATGTCTTCGCATCCGTAAGTAGTCCAAACAGCTACTTTCAGACCCCCACAAAATTCTCCGCATGTGTGATTTTCTATGCAGATCTCGCATAGCAGAGGGCTCTCTTGGTATAGGTGCAGCCCTAGTATTTGCGTGGAGTTGTAAAGCGACTACGACAAACGATATTGCGGCCGCTGCAGCGGTACATAACTCACAGGCCGTATGGTCTCCTTGTGTATCCATGTCACCCTTAATTTAATAACACATATATTTAATGTTAATTATATACATAACATAATACATATGAGTCACAGAGTGCAGAGAAAATTGTGCATATCCAAATAACTAGCCCTCAGACATACTGTGTATTCATAGTCACACACGCGGTTGCTTTGCCGTTGCTCCTGCAGTGTCACCCCATAAAATGCACCATAAAATCTGAGACACAGATCCGAAAAAAAAAACTACATACACCAAAAATAAATCAAGGAGGCATAAAACAACAAAAACCAAGGACCCAACTTTTTTGATATTAGGAACAACATAAATTACAATGAGCCAAAAAGAAAACCAAATAAAACCCTAAACCAAATAGGGAAAAATTTGCAACCTCCGATACTAAGGGCCTGTTCCATTGTGGTTTCTTTTGTTGATGTGTTCCCTGAAACTTAAAAATTTGCACAAAAAACATCCTGGAGCAAATCCCCAAAACTCTGATTTCTGTATCCAAAAGTACCATCCCCATAAACACAAAGGGAACATGAAGGACTGCCTCTACCAACTGATTCAAATATCCAAAATTATCAACCCAAATATACATAAACTGCAACATGGAGCACAGCCCCAAAAATCTTATTACATTATCCAAAATTAACCTCCAAATAAACACAAAAGAAACATGGTGCAATGACCCAAAATCTGATGCCAATATGTAAAATTAACAACCCAGTATACACAAAATACATTCTGGAGGAAAGCACCAAAAATCTGTAACCATGAACCAAATTTAATAACACCATAAATACAAAAAACATCCTGGAAAAAATTTAATAACACCTTAATTACAAAAAACATTCAAATATCCAAAATTAACACCCCCTTATACACTTACTGCATACTGGAGCTTAGCCACAAAAATCTGAATCCATTATCCAAAATGAACAACATACTCACAAATAGAAACCTGGAGCAATGCCACATAATCTTAATACATGATCCAAATTTACCAACATAATACAAAATCCTTGTCTTTACCAAAGCAGCAAATATCTGATACTATGAACCAAAAACTGCAGAAACAATGCCACAAAAATCTGATGCCATTTTCCAAAATTTACACCAACATATGCTCAAATTTGCTACCAAGAGCAATGCCACAAAAAATCTGATTACATTATCCAAAATTACCCACCCCATAAACACACAATCCATCTTGGAGCAATGCAACATAAATCAGATACCATGTACAAACATGCTGGAGCACAGCCCCAAATACCTTAGATCATGATCCAAAATAAACAACCATATAATCCCATCATAAACTCAATGAAAAATTAAGAATTTATATTAAATACTTGACATAAAAACATCAAAAACTATCAGATTATTGGGGATCAGACTTGGCACGATTCAATCTGGGGCTTCAAGGGAACAATCGTAGCAATGCCATCCACCGTGTGTGAATGTCGTTCGGGCCTAAATTTTTTATCATCATTGGGGTTTTTTAGACAGCACATTTCTTTGCATTCTTATGACATATAAATCATCATACAAAGATATCATTCAACAAACTAACCCCATTTTCACATTAATATCCTCATATGCCCTAAATGCCCCAAATTTGCGACCTTAGCCTCATTCACAACCCAACAGCAATGTACCAAGGCAAGAAAACCCATACAGCAAAGTTCATCACATATAGGCACAAATGGCAGGATCAAATTTAAGTAAAAAGTTATTTGAGTTGAAGAAAATATACCTCCGCGCTAATATCGCAGTACTACTAGGGTAAAGCTCACCAATATGGCCTGCAGCCTCAGATTCCAGTGCCTAGCAGCCAATCAAGGCACACACGAGTTTGCGCAGCCACCAGCGAGCAAATTGGGTGCAGCCCGAAGCTAGGGTTCTGCTCAGAGCAAATTGGGGAAAACTCCACGCTCGGCACACCCCCTTCAACTCCGCCCACCAATTTTACTCCGAAGGAGCGAAAATTTCTAGGGTTCTTCTCCGATACATCCCCAGACGTAGCTAGGGTTCATTCCGCCCTCTCACACAACTGAAACCCGCGGGAAGAAGGAGAGAGGAGGGGTGAGATCCGGGGGTGGGGCCCGTTTTTCTCAGATTTTTGGCGTAATCCCCGTGAAACCCGGCGACTCCGACCTTGGAAGCTGGCCGTGCCACATAGGAGAGAGGAGTAGCGGGGAGGGGCGAGGAGCAGCGGCGAGGAGCAGCGGCGGTGGAACACACGAGAGAAACCCTAGGGGGGATTCGGAGAAAAGAAACCCGACTTGACCGCTGAATAGTGCCCGAAGTGCACTTTCTCGCCCAATAGCAACCAAAAGAACCCGAAAGGAACAGGCCCTTAGAAGAAGCCCTATGAACTGCAGTTTATAGTCCACTCCTATTCTGACACCGTACCTCGCTAGTTGATTGCCCTTTTATTCCTTGGTTCACCTTTGCACCTTATCCCATGCTATTTGAACCACTTTTGCCTTCAATTCACCAGCTTAAAGGAGAAGGGAAATTGGATTGCTTGAAATAGATTCGATCTGGAGGAAATATGGATGGTAGGTTGCTTGAAGAATTGTTGGGTTTGGATAAACTGGGGAGGAGTGGGGTTTCAACGTGGAATTGATGGGTAATAATGATGAAGAAATGAAGGAAAACTAAGGGAATGGATAAATTCAAATAAGTTGAAGGAGAGATGAGAAGGGTTTGAAGTGAAAAAGTGAAAATTGATGGGGTTGATTATGCCAATGAATGAAGATGATCAAGAAGAGAAGGGAAGAGTGAGGGGGAAAATGCCATTTCAATATGGTGCATTTGCATGCGGACTCACTCAATTAATGGAATCAGAATTGGGGTGAACTAAATTGTAGTTCAGTGGGGTTTCTACCAATTTAATCTCACATGGATGCTTCCTGTCAAAAGAGGCATGGTAAGTGTTTTTTGTTGCAATTTACTCTAAACTGAAATATTAGTGATTTGCTTGGCTAGTGTAGTTAATAAGCCTTCCCAACTTTGATGGAGTTGACTGGGTTAGCCAATCCCGTATGCAATCAACGCACCCAACACATTTGGCTCTCAGGTCTTGGATAATGATTCGTCTCATCCTTGCTTCTGAAATATATTCAGGATCTACATGAGCTATTTTCCAACTTAGAGATTTGATATAATAAAGTACCGACTGATCGTCATCTCTTATTGATGCTTGTCAATTGATTCTCAAAGAGCTACAGGTGTGCATCATTTAGTCTAGGGAGAGTGCAAAAGATTAAAAAAATATATACTTAGTTGCATTTGGAGCGTCTGCGTTCGAGATTTTCTCCAAAAGATTGTTCCATTGTTATATTCACATGAACATAGTCATATTGGCCGAAATCTTCCATTTCCTTAAGGCATCATCTACTTCATGTGGTGTTGTAGTCTCAACATCTCCAATAAATTGGTCTTGTCGTTTCAAATATGACTCTGCAGGTTTGCCAGCGGCTATAGTTGTACCCATCGAGCTTCTTCACAGAGCTGATGCCATTTGCTATATCCGTCATTCTGGTATGTTTCCACAAACAATGCATCGAGAGTGTCGTGCTAAAAAGTTTGTCCCATCCATGTGCTCTGAATATAGGAACCCGGTGGACCAATTTACACGAATCTACAAATATTGTATAGCATTACAATACTATCTTTTCACAGCACAGCCCACACTACGGTCATTATCCTTTCGTGACATTTTTTTCTCATTTTTTCTTCTTATTTTTTCATTTGAAATACAAATACATTCTTGGGTCCTTTATATAGTTCTTGGGATATCTTTAATAAACATTACTATTGATTTTACCTTATTTTTTGGAATCAAAATACTGCATATATACCTAATGAAGTCAATCTAAACCTTTTGTATTATACTTGGGATTTGTTGTCAAAAAATGTGAGCCAAACAAGCCACTCCTCTGGAATTTGGATTTCCCTAATCGGTAGATAGATGGAATGTAGGACTAGAATCTTCTGGATTGGGGCTGTCTAACATGCTCATAATGACAGCTAGTTAGAATTTAATGATTCATGGAATGTGGAATCCAAACAACCTTTTGTTGAGAATGAGGATTGTAGCCACCATAGTGGCAATTTTGTAGTTATGGGGCCCGAGGGGTAAATTTGTAATTTGGTGCCAAAGGGGCAATTTTGTTATTAGGGTCCAACCAACCCTATAACTATGAGGGAAGGGGTTAGCGTGAGGTATGAGAAAATGGAGAAGAAAAGTAGAGTTTAGAATTAGGAGTTTATGAGTAGAAAACTAGTCTAGATCCCGGGAGAGTGGTCCTCCTCTCGAACTGAGGACCTTGTCTTTGTATTTCCCCTATTATCTATCGAAATCCCCTTTCTATCCCACCAAATTTCTCATCACCTTTATGCGCCATACAGTGGATTTTCATCCAAAATGCAATCAAATGGATAATTTCATCCAAAATTAATTTCCAAGGATTTTTTAAATCTAAACAATCAAAACATTTGCTTATGTCTTAATTAACCATTGTATTTTCAATGCCTACATCTGACTATGTGGAACTTCTATACATTTCTACCTTCTACGAAATCTAACGAGTAATCCACCTGCTGGTGCTTGATGTCCAGATCCACCAATGTATAGCAAATTCCACAACCCCTAAAATGGTGACTCCAGGAGGAAAACTTGAGAATATCACAAGTACTCATGGTTACATATCTGGAAATTGGCTCATTTATATTTCTGTGCTTACTAAAGCACACTGAATTAAGTTTTACTGTTTTTCTTCACTTACTGAAATGAGTTTACCTAACGGCAATTGTTGGATTTGCTGATCTGGTTTTGCTTTTCATACTGTTGTGGCACAATGGCTTAAGTTAGTTTCGAGATACAATCGTAAATATACAGTACAGTGCAAAAATAATTTGCTATTTACTGATAGTGAACATTTAAATTTATTTCCAAGGACATTTTCATGTTGGAACACCATAGTTGTTGTTCCTTAACGTAGCTGAATGGAAAAGGGAATTTAGGTGCACATACAGAAATACATAGATTGATACAATCATATACAGTAATATTATAACGTCACCATCATCATCTTAGCCTTCATCCTAGAAATTTGGAGTCTTGCTTCATGGGACTCAATAGAATACATGACATACTATATACTACATAAAATATGTATGCATGTATTTATGGGTGTAGACTGAAGTAAAAGACGAACATCTTTAAAAATTGGAGACCCATTCTAATAACATATTAACATGGGCTATTTTCAATTATTTCTCCAGCAGTATAATAGACCATATAGAAGTGATAGGAAGAAGGCCTAATACATGTCACATGGACATAATGCAATTATCTGGAAACTAAGTTAGATAGAAACAAAGAGCAACCAATTCATTTCTGGGGACAGTAACGAACTGTCTTCATGATTTTGGACACGTATTTGTTCTCACATCCTGAAGAAATATAATCATTCACAAATTTGCATAAATGAAGAGGAATTATTTTTACATGCCTGTAGCCATCAGCATCTAAGCTTTTTCTATCACACTAGGTTGAACTACGGACTGGGGTCCATGAAATGCTCTACAAACATTTGAACAACATATTGACCTGACATCAACGTTCTGGCCTCACCAAGAATTTTGCTGGGGAAAGATGGGCTTGGTCATGAGTACTTAAAGGGCAGTTGGCGGGCAAGAATCCTGCCTCACATGTCACACAATTTAAGCTCATGCAACCAATGAATAACTTCCAAAATTATCCTAGACTGTCTCGAGAGGCAGGGACACGAGGACTGATTTCGTGACTTAAAACGAATAATTTTGATGTCTTGGAACTTGTGCAATATCATTGTATAAGTTAATTGTTTTAATGCAATGCAGGTTGAGTTGATAAGCATTCTTGACATGTATTATGAAGATCAATTCACCCGCCCGGACAAGGGTCTTTCATGGGGTTTAACTACACAATCTTCTATCATATCTAACAAGAAGGTATGTAGAATTCATGATACTTGTAATTCTTACATTTTTAAATTCAACTGATCGACTTATGTTGCTCACATTTTTCTTTTGCCAAATTATCTATCATATGTGATAAGTTTGTTCCAAGGTTTGAGGTTTCACCCGATACCACTGAGTATTGCCCGTATCGTATCCGTATCGGTGGGTAACGAGACCGAAACTAGGGGTTAGTTTCGGTATCGGTCGATATTGAACGGTATCAGTCAGTTTTGGCCGATACCGACCGGTCGATACCGTTCAGTTTCGCCCGATACCAGCCGAAACAAACCGATATCATTCAATATCAGTCGAAGACGGAGGAAAAAGAATGTGTAATTAAACAAAAATTCTCTAAAAACCCAAAAAATTTCGTGAATCAATAGGTTGCAAAGAAAGCTCGGTTAAAAGAGAGGAGAAAACCCTAAGGTTTCGGCTTGAAAATGATGAAAAATTAGACGAAGAAGAGGCAAAATTTAGAAAAAATTGCTGAAAAAAGAAGAATAAGGAAAAAAGTAAGATGATGAAAAAATTGAACTCACCAGATCGCGTCGCCGCCTTGCCGAACCTACATCCTGTCTCGTCGCACCACCTCGACCATCTAGCATGAGAGAGAGGCCCGAGTCTCCTTTCAGGAGAGGCTGCGTTTTTAAAAGGCAAACTTGTAAATAAGTGGCATGTGCGTAGAGTAAAACAGTCGGTGCACATATCAAGCATATTTTTTGTGGCAACCCTGTAAATAAGTGATATGTGCGCAAAGCAAAATGATGGGTGCGCAAAGCAACGCCCAACGAATTTTTTGGCAAACTTGCAAATAAGTGGTTTGTGCGCAAGGTAAAACGGTGGGTGCACAAGGCAGGCTTTATGATCTATTCATTTATCTAATATTTAGTATTTAAGTACCAAACTTTAGGTATTTAGTATTTGATATGATTACGAACTCAAATATAGTTTATCTATTTAGTATTTAGTGTTTAGTATTTGATAGTATATGATTAATATTTTAGTTTGTTAAGTATTTAATAGTATTGGATAGGCTTAGATTTAAGAATCTCCAAAACCATCAATGTGTGTATATAGTATATACATATTTAAAGTATCTCCAAAATCGAAAACGATACCCAAAACGAAACAGCCGAAACTAGCGATACGGACTAAACCGAAACTTGCTTTCAAAACCGTCGAAACAGACGATACCGATACCGAAACCTAAATTTTGGAAAGAACGATACCGAGACCGAAACCGAGATTTAAAACATTGGTTTGTTCATTGCACATACTAATTTGTACTGGCATGGGAATTCTTTATGGAACGTGCTGTTTATTTCCATGGCTGGTGGATGCATTCTCACTCTTGTTAGCATTCTTGCTCAAATTTACTGGCCAAACCTGCTTAAGGTTGGAAAAGTTCCAGATCAGAATAGTATTCTTTCACTAGCTGAAACTTACACCTCCCATTTCAAGTCTCTTGAAGCTCCTGAGGTATGTTTGCATAGATTATCATATACCCATTTTACACTGATTCATGGCAAACTTGGCATTTTGTATTAAATAAGAAATCTATAAATATTAAAGCTGGCGGAATTGCGTGAAATCTTTCCATATGTTGAAAGGAGTATGCCTCGTTGCATAGATTATCATATACCCATTTTACACTGATTCAGGGCAAAATTGGCATTTTGTATTAAATAAGAAATCTATAAATATTAAAGCTGGCGAAATTACATGAAATCTTTCCATATGTAGAAAGAAGTATGCCTCAGTGAACCGTGGACAATGTAGGTTTCACTCCATAAACATGTAATCAGCATATATTGTGAGTACCAATATCAGAAAATGTCTGGATCTGTAAAATCATCTCCGGGTGTAAAATTAGTTAGTTACAAAATTGCTGAGAAATTTTTTAACTACATCATGTTAACTTGTTAGTTAGTTACATCATGGTATTGTTAGTTAGCAACAAATATTGCTGAGAAAATTTGTTCATAATTCTTCGTAGTTAGTTACAAAATTCTTGTTAATAACTAATATTGTTGATAATAATGTTGGTTGCATCATATTACAAATTTTAACTAATATAGTAAGGTACAGGAAAAACAAATCATATTACATGTAAGGTACAAATTTTCGTTGTTATAAATTTTAGTTCTTTTCAAATTTTGTTACTTACAAATTTTTGTTAGTTATTACTTTTAATAATTACTTATTTTAAATAGTTGGTATTATAATATATGCTACAAGTTTACATGCTTACAAGTTACATACATACATGCTACAAGTTACATATAGGAAAACACAAAAAATGTTAGAAAATACAAAAAAATGTGTCATGTGAATAGAAAAATACAGGGGAAAAAATATAGAAAAAATGTAGACCAATATTTATGTGTGTTTCATAAAATTTAGAGGTATTTTATAAATGTTAGATGTATTTCATAAATGCTTAAAAAAATTTACATGTTAAGTACTTGTTAACTTGTTGCAGGCCTATAAGTTTACAAGTTAAAATGTCTCGAAGAACTACAAAGGAGAAAGTGTTGGATATTGCATGAGCTCATTAAATGGTCTGAAATGAACATACCCAAATAATGTGCAACAACTGCTTAAAAATGCATGGAGGCGTGACTCGCCGTAAGGAACACTTGGCAGAAATTTTCAGGGATGTGACATATGACATGTTCCGAATTCTAAAGCATGCAACGACAAATTGCACAATTTGTCGTTCGCATTAAGCGTGCACATGGATAGATGTAGTGCTGCTTATGATACTAGTCTTTCATTTGATTAATGGAGACAGCCATCGAGTTGACACAATGCCAATCAATTTTACCTCTAAATGTTGGTAGAGGTAGGCAATGTCTGCAAATGACTGTTCCACTATTACGCGATTAATTAGGCGAGTTGACACAGTGCAAATGACTGTTCTAGAATTCTAGAAAGCAATTAATCACCTAATTATCGATCGGTCATTTGCAGACATTGCCTATATCTACATAGAGTTAGAGGTAAAATTGATTGGTATTGTGTCAACTCGGTTTCTTTCTTCATTAATCAAGTTAAAGACTAGTATCATAAGCATTGCATCTGTCCACGTGCACACTTGAGTCAAACTGCAGATGATGCAATTTGCTGTCTCATGCTTTAGAATTCTAATGTCTATATGCCTTTTAATGTCCATTTTTACTGTATTATTTAATAGTATTCTGGATGTCTGCAATGGAAATTCTTCTTTTGAATTGAAGGGATATGGATGTGAGATTATCACATATATGAAATATTTTAAGTCTTAGTATTTAAATGTGTCATCTTTTTATTAGATTCTGACATGCTTTGATTTAGCATAGTTTTATTTGTCTTGATCTTTATTTTATTTATTTATTATTATTATGTCATATTTTTGCCTCATCATTTTAATTGTTATTCTTTTATATTAATAAAATAATGAAAGGTCTGGCTTGGTTCTAGATGAGTTCAAGCTAAAAATTTTGTAGACCTATATACGTAGTACAAATTATTGGTGCATTTATATGTATAAATTACTGTATTATATATAATACGCCAGTGTGTATATACATATTTAAAGTATCTCCAAAACCAAAACCTAAACCCGAAACGAAGCTATCGAAACTATCAATCCGGACGAAACCGAGACCGAAACCACCGAAACGGACGAAACCTGACCGAAACCAAATTTTTTTGAAAGACCGAAATCGAAACTGAAACCAATACATCAAACCTTCGTCTTTAGTGGTTAAAATTTTTAAAATATGTGCCTAACCATATAAATGCATGTGGGTTTTATTCTCTATTCCAGCACATTTTTTGTAAATTAATTAATATTGTTAATAATACCCTTTATCAATTGGGTTGGTTGAGTAAGTTGTGAGTTATGTGGTCCCCATAGGGGTAGTTGGACGTCAACGCCTTGGACCCCGGTTCAATGAATGGGTTAGGTTTAATATATACATGTACGAGAATATGTCAACATGGCCAGATTGTCACTTCTAATAAAAAAACCACACGCTTAGCTAAATTTTTTATAGACATAAGTAAAACTTCCGTATTAAGACTTTGAAATTTTGTAGTCACAAGTAAATTTTCTTGTTGATTAGGTTTTTTTGGATACATGTCTCTCTACTATCCATCATGCATGCTCATGTGCTTGTGTTTGCATGCAAACTAGTTTTTTATACCATTATCTATAACTTATTCGTATCTTTGAATTTTTGAATTTGTCTTATCTGCACACCCCTAACGAACCATGTTCATATTGCATAGCAACCATGAATGTAACCCTGCAAACCGAATGGAAGAAATGAGGAATCACAGAGCCAAAACATTGGGCAAAGTGAGATGTTCGCAACGGGTTTATTCCAGGGTATTATACCTCCAGCCTTATTTTACTGATCGGAATCTTGGGCAACTATGAATGTTGCAATGGATGAGTGGCAGTATGCTAAGTGTGGAATAAAAATGAATGCTTCTATGAGAAGTAACTGGGAGCTCCAATTAGGGATAAAACGTGCATGAATAAGATTTTTGGGCATGTGTTTTGGATACCAACTTCTTCATGACTGATAAGATTGTAGTTGATGGGGGCAAGACCAACATGCCATCTTAATAAGTTGTTTGTAGCTTTTTTGATAGATAATCAATTAAGATAGGTATGGCAAATTGCAGGGGAACCGACCGTGCGCAAGTTAAAAGCGATACAATTGGAGTTGTTGGAGAAAGGTTCATGACTGATAAGATTGTAGTTGATGGGGGCAAGACCAACAGGCTATCTTAATAAGTTGTATGTAGCTTTTTTGATGGGCAATCAATTAAGATAGTTATGGCAAATTGCAGGGAACCGACAGTGCACAAGTTAAAAGTGATACAATTGGAGTTGACGGAGAAAAAGGACAATATGTAGATGTAAATGAAGACGGATTGAAAGACTAAAATAAACTAAAATAAACGATATATTAATTCTAAGTGCAAAAGAGAAGATGGTTGATAAAGATCGAATTAAAATTTGAAATGAGTCTTTTATTTAAAAAAGTTTTATATGAGAGATGGAGATAGAGTTTGAGTCCTTTGAGTCTTCTAGTTGTTTTGAGTCTTTTTGTTATTTTATAAAGTTTGAGTTGTTTTGAGTCTTCTAGTTGTTTTGAGTCTTTTTGTTATTTTATAAAGTTTTAAAGTTTTAGTATCACATTGGATGTGATTTTTGAAACCAAAGTTGTAAGCCTATATAAAGGCCACAAACTTATTTTTTATAAAGAATTGATCAATGAAGAATTAAAATTTTGGTGTAAATTTTGAGTCTCCATAAAATTAATTTTTTTGCATTGATGTGCGAGAGTGGTCTTGGTTGCATGTGCGAGAGGTCTGAAAAATCTCTGCGTGCGAGGCGTGCGAGTCGGTGATCATGCTATTTTTGAAGTGCGAGGCACGAAAAGTTATCAACTTCCGAGCTTTCTTCTTCTCCAAATCCCCATCATATTCATTCATGCTTTCATTCTGCGTCAAATTGGTATCAGTGTTTCTAAGCCTGGTTTGTCTTTTCAGTTAGGTTTTAAAAAATTAAAAAATTCAAAAGAAAAAATTCAAAAAAACAGAGAACAAAAAAATTGAAAAAAAGGAGAGAAGAGGAAAACAAGAGAATATATATATATAATATAAAAACCACAAACCCTAACCATAACACTCGGCCGAGACCACAGTCGTTGCTGACGCCCTCCCCATCGCCGTCATTGCCTACTCCCCAACCTGCCGCCACTATCAAAGCACCTCAAAGCCTCAACCGTCGTCTTTCGTTATTCCCACCATCTTCATTGTGTTTCGTTGACGCCGTCGCCACCATCGTCGTTGAACCTCCTTTGATTCTTGCAAAAGATGCTGTTGGGATATTGAGACTCACCCCAATGGAATTTTGATGATGTTCATAAATGATATGGTGTACTAACAATTTACTTGAAGTGTGTATATGAAATGATGATTTATTATATAGTCATGAAGAACTAATAAATGGAATGGCTCAAAATGAAGAACTTGATGTAGAAACTAAAGATCTAGATTAATCATTAAGCAAGACCATGCAAATAATAATCTAGATGTATATAACATGCGGAATCTTAAATCATTGACCTACTCGGATTTAGCGGAAGCGTACCTGAATCCATCGCTAATAGTCTGAAAGATCCTGACGATACCGTAGCGGACGATCTTCCAGAATAGCACGAATCAACCGTTGGAGAACCCCTTTAGTTTTCTCCTGGTTTCTCTCCTAGCGACGGGACGTAGAAAAGACGGCTCAAATTTGTTCGTGTATTCCGGGGACCATGACCGCTAATATTTATAGGCTAGCCTCCATAGCCCTAGGGTTTCCAACTCGGCCCATCAACGAGTTGAAGCCCAATAGTCTCTACACATAAAGGCCCCACAACCTGTTTAACTCATTTAGCCCATTTAATTAATTAAAACCAGATCACTAATATATTGGGCTTAATATGACAGCGTAGCACTTATATAATTATTCACCGCATATTAGCCCAACGTTGGATTAAGATCCAACTTGTTGGATAAGTTCCAACAATCTCCCACTTGGGCTATATGCTTAAACTTTATAATTATATTTCATAGTGCATACAACCAAATAAGATCTTAACTTACTGTCATTTCTTTAATGAGTTAAGAACAATCCGGTCCATCAATTATATTAGCAAGGGATCAAAGAGATCTTCGCCGCAGCAATTGCAGCTCGACCCATCAGTGGTCACCGTGCTAATACAAAAGAATGACATGGATTATGAAGTGGATGTGTAGCATGGAAATTACATGTAATGTGATCTAACATGTCTATTTCCAACTGATCCTCCTTAACCTTAGTGAGATCATAAACAAACCAAAATCGGAGTGAAGCCGAACTGAAACCAAAAAACTTTATTTCTGATCAGAAAATCACCTCAAGCTTAAGCTGGAGACTTAATTTTGTCTATCATATGAGCACCCAAAAGAACAAACTCCCACAAAACTGAATGTTCTTAATGAAATGACATCCATATGAGTAGCTAGCTCATAAAACCTTTTGGATGACATTTCCTTACTATAACGGATCCGTAATTACATGGTTTGTTCCGATGTGCTCATTAGACAATTATACACTCCTATTAATCAACAATCTAGGAACTTGATCTCTGAATATCTAAACTTTGTCGAGTTCCTGTTGTTGCTGGAATATAAAACTGCAGACTTCATTGTCACTAAATAAACTGTGTGGTGTTTCAACACCATCCCTAATTTGCAGCATAGTGACAAAATATGCAGATATATTTCATGATTTGGATGTCACATAATGTGATATGAAATCTAAAGCCATGTCAGAAGAGACTATATAAAGGGACCATTTAGATCTCTTCTAGTAGATGGCGCCTAACATAGATTTTCATACATTCTTTGCATCCAATAAATGATCAGAGTCAGTATACCAAAATGATCTCAAACTCTTTTGACTACTGATCCTTGAACATGTAACCCATTTGTTCTCCATAAATACCGTAAGACACATTTGGCTGCTATCAAATGGTCAACTCCTGAACTTAACAATCTGCCCAACACACCTGTAATATATGCACTAACCAAATGCATATAAAACTGAGCATACTTTAGACTCCCTATTGGTGAGATATAGGAAATCTTCTGAAGATTATTCTCAGGGCAATTATTGAGACTAAACTTGTCTCCCACAGAACTTAGCATTCATTACCACATAGATATTATATAAATTACATGCTCCCACAGAACTTAGATAACATCATTAAATATCATCTCAAAACCGAACGAGGTGATCACTTAATGAAATTTAATGTATCAGTAACGATATTGAAATGCTCTACTAATGCCATTATAAACCTTATAGAGTCTTTCATGAAAAGCCCAATAGAAAGTCTCTTTACACATTAATGCATTCTTTTCCGTATAAAGTCTTTGAGTGATACGCTTTAAATCTTTTCTTAATACCCTTTTGAATTCCCTTTTGATTGTAAAAGACTATTTACAATCAATAGGTTTCAAACCTTATGGCGATGAGAAAAGATTTTAAGTATCATTCAAGGACTTTCTTAATTAATGCATTAATCCATTTAGAGATGTAAAACCTTTTATGACTTGATGTAAGTCAAACTTCCATCATCCTAATGTCAACAGTAAACTTGTCATCTCTTTAATGGATTTTCCTGAATGGCAATTAGTTACTTGAGGTGCTAGAGTTTGTCCTTATGAACAATTTCCCGAATGGGAGGAATTGCAACATTATCTTGAATTTATTGTGTCTTGAACAATGTCAGGAATACCATCCTGAGCAATGCCAACCACACCTGTAGGGATATAATCCTCTTCAAGAATAATGTTACTAACTAAATTTCCCCCCTCAAACTCAGCATCCTCAAATAGGTGTGCATTTCATAATTCGTAAACTAACTTAACAGTGAGATTATGTAAAATTATCCGAAATAATATCAACTTTTTAAAACTATTCAACAAAATTAGAAAATCATTGGCATTATGTCCTATTACTTTATTAGGCTTATAAAGCCTTACTTTAGTTGGACATATCCAAACATGCAATTGATTCATTTGTTGAAACTTTATTAAGGATATAAGCTGCAATCAAAATATAACTGAATTCTAAACTGTTAATTCTTTCATTACAACACATGTACTTAAATGCAGGAATTCTATTGATGAAGCAACATTTCCAAATAAATGAAGATTATAATGATCTTTTAAAGAACTAGAATAAACTAATTTTGAATTAAGAGACAACCAAATTTTCCATTCAAAATTGAACACTTATAACCGAATTTGTTCAAAATAAAAATGGAAATCCAAATTCCGTTAAAAACGGTACATAATAGTCTCATAAAATTCAAATACAATCTAGCATTTAAAAGAAATAATCTAAATTTAATGTGCCTCTACTTGAACCATCTTGCCATTGCCCATATCGATGTATCTTTCACCATCATTTGGCTCTTGGCATCTTAGGCAATCCTGCATAGACACAATGATGTGAATGGTTATACCAAATCTTTCCATCACGTGCCTATAAGTACCAAAGGTTGCATGAAAAGAAATTAACTTAGAGTCAAACCGAATTAAAGAAACATACCCTTTTTAGCACGCCAAGCATGATAATTTGAGCAATTCTTCTTTACATGCCCTTCAGCTCCACAAAAGAAACAACCATGACCTTCTGAACTTTTCAGTTCCCTTCGTTGTTTCTTTTGAGAAGCTGTATCTGCAGCTTCAGTATCCTTCTTCCTTTTGTTGAAGGTGGATGCCAGGAGAGGGCTTTCTGTCAATTCTTGCTCAAGCCTTTCATCTTCCTTTACACAGTTTGAGATGAGCTCATCCAGAGACCAAGTCTCATCCTTCAGATTGTAGCTCATCTTAAACTGGTCAAACTGGGATGGAAGAGATATCATAACAAAATGCACTAGCAGAGCCTCAGAGAGGTCTAGCTCAAGTGCTTTCAACCTTGAAGCAATATCAGACATCTTCATTATATGCTCCCTGATGTTTCCTTTTCCTTCATATTTCATTGAAGATAGGTTTGTCAAGAGTGTATTAATTTCACCCTTTTCATTCTTGACAAACTTCTTTTCAAGCTCAATAAGGAACCATTTAGCTGTGGAAATTTTCTCTGAAAGAGAACCCCTGAGATATTCTGGAATGGCATTCTTTATAAGCATTAGGCTCATGCGATTTGATCTCTTCCACTCCTCCATCTCCCTCTGTTCAACAGAGGTACTCTCATCAGTGAGTGGTGGAGGACAATGAGTCCTTAATGCCAGATCAAGATCCATGACTCCGAGGATTATCAAAAGATTCTCCTTCCATGCCTTGAAGTTAGTGCCATTAAGGACTGGAATTGATTTTAGGTTGGCAGAAAAATTTTCAGGAATATTAGCTGAAAAGAGAACAAGAAAACAATTTATAACATGTTCATATGAGTATTAAATACAACAACAAATTCAAATTAATGCTATTTTCCCATCTCAAGACATCCCCCACTAGTCCAATATTTATCTTTGGATAATCTATTGACTAGTCACTGACATCTTGTTGTAGCAATCAGACAATGACAATAATAACATGCCAAAAATAAAACTTCCTTTGGGCCGAATTAAATTTGCATGCATTGAACTCACTAATCATCACCTTGTCTATTGCCACAGGTGCGCATGAAATGGTATAGAACGGTAATCTTCCTTTGGGCCGATTTAGCATTCTTACGCAAATCACGGGCACATTTGATTCTTTTTATATTCATGAAATGAAATAATGCAAATCAACAGAGCCCACTTTGGCGAGGTGATGATTGCACGAAATCATTTCAAAAATATATACCTTTGCAAAATTTGAATCTAAGTCGCAATTTAATACATGAATATACTTTAAGTGGAGATATTCAAGTCCACTTTTCTTCAAAATCAAATTTAAGGCAACCAAAATTTTCATACAAAAGTATGTATTTAACTTGTTATATTTCAAGATTAGAACTGATCTTCACAAGAAAACCCACTTTGGTGAGTTGATGATCCAATCATTCTATATTCGAAATATATAATAATTGTGCCAAAAAATTGAAATTGAAACTAAACCGAATTTAACAAAAAAATGATTACAACAAGTGGAAATATATATAAGAACCTTTTATTCCACCCTTCTAATCATTTATATTGAGTTAAATAAAATTTATAACTTCAACACAAATTTTCTTCTCCAAAATGGGGTATAAAGGTATACTAATGTGTATATGAACATACATATAAAGTTATATATATAAATACACACCCAATCCCATTATATATGACTTTAAAATGTGTCAAATTTCCTTAAGGCCATTTGCTTGATGGTTAGTGCACAAAAAATTCTTTAAGGCCTTTTAAACTTATTCTTAAGGAGAAATATATGTTAAAACTTTTTATTTGCTCCCGAAGAAAACACTTGAATTTTGTGTTTTAATTTAAATCTAAATTCAGGCTAACTGAATTTTCATACCAACGTATGAAGTCAACTTGTTATATACCGAAGTATATATATATGGTTTTAAGCCTTAAACTTAGAATTTAAATTTATTTTGCACAATTAACACAAAATTTTATCTTTGAGGAGAAATATACATTTAAGCGTCTTATTTCCTCCTTCATCCCAAATTAAATTCAATATTGGGCAACCAATCATACAAAAGTATGTATTTAACCGTTTATGTTACGAAATAATAATAATTTAACAGTAAAGCCCACTTTGGTGGGATCCCGTAATAATTAAAATTATTTTGAAACATATAATTTAATGCGCCCAAAAATTGAATTTAAATGAAACTGAACTTAAACATAAATATACAGGAAAACCTTTTATTTACTCCTTCGATCCGTTTAAAATTCATCCAGGCAACTGATCATACTGAGTATGTATTCTAATCCGTTTACATTCCGAAATAATAACAATTTTAATAGTAGAACCCACTTTGGTGGAATTTTACAAAAAATTGGAATTATTTCAAAATGTATATTTAACTGAAACTTTGCCTAAAGAATTAAAAAAGCGGAATGAACGTAATTTAACACACAAAATTTGGCCTAAAGGAAATATATATACACAACCATTTATTTCCCATTTCACGAATTTAAATTCAAAACTTTAGGCGATAAATTTTTCATGCCAAGCATGTACGTAGCCTTTTATATATATCGAAATAAAATTAATTGCCACGATGGAGCCCACTTTGGTGGGTTGTCCTTTTAAATAAAATTATTTCGAGATATATATATAATTAATTACGCCTAAAATTGAATTAAAATGTGAATTTTAACACAAAAGTACACTTAATGGAAATATACAAATCGCCCTTTTATTTCCTCCCTAACTTTGTGTTAAAAAACATCCCAAGATAGGCCCAAATTTGTGTCCAAATGACCCAAAAATTGGGTCCAAAATTAACCAGTGCCCAAAAAAACTGTTTTGCAATAAGCCCAAAAAAGGCTAAAACTGTTTTGCAATAATAGGCCCAAAAACACCCAAACAAGGCCCAAAACAGGCCCAGCCCAATCCTCCCCAAAAAAAAGTTTTTTTTTTATAGTTAGTGTTTCTGTAGGGGGGCGGCGGCTGTGCCGCTGCCCCCCATCCTTTTACCGCCGGCTGTGGGGGCCGGCGGCCTATGGCCGCCGCTCCTCTGAGGGGCCGGCGGCCATCGGCCGCCGCCCCCTTCCCAGATCCTCGTCGGGCGCCGGCGGATGCCGGCGCTCGATCTGTCCGATGGGGGGGCGACAGAGCCCCCCCTTTATCCCGCTCAGGGGCGGCGGAAACCGCCCCCTGTTCCCGACTGGGGGCGGCTGGGCCGCCACCTTTCAGTTAGGGCGCCGGCCATTAGGCCAGCGCCAGATCGCTGACGGGGGGCAGCGATGCCCCCCGGAAATACTGCGGCAACCCCCCGAATCGGGGGGGGGGGTGCTCCTCCGACGGAGGGGGCGGCGCCCCCTCCGATGCTGTTTGGGGGGGGCCAGGCCGCCCCCCGAGCCTGATGGGGGCGGCGAATGCCGCCCCCTCTGATCTGCGTCGAGCGGCGACTGAGAGGTTGTCCCCGATCAATTTTTTTTTACAGGGAAAAAAAATACAACAAAAAACCCAATTTTCATTGATCTGAAACTTAAAACTGATAAAAATCTAATTTTTATCAGATCCGAAACTTAAAATAGATTAAAAATCTGATTTTTAACAGATCTACTACGAGCAGACAAAAAATTTAAGATCCACAGCATGTGGGCTTTGATACCACTTGTAGAAACTAACGATCTAGATTAATCATTAAGCAAGACCATGCAAATAATAATCTAGATGTATATAACATGCGGAATCTTAAATCATTGACATACTCGGATTTAGCGGAAGCGTACCTGAATCCATCACTAATAGTCTGAAAGATCCTGACGATACCGTAGCGGACGATCTTCCAGAATAGCACGAATCAACCGTTGGAGAACCCCTTTAGTTTTCTCCTGGTTTCTCTCCTAGCGACGGGACGTAGAAAAGACGGCTCAAATTTGTTCGTGTATTCCGGGGATCATGACCGCTAATATTTATAGGCTAGCCTCCATAGCCCTAGGGTTTCCAACTCGGCCCATCAACGAGTTGAAGCCCAATAGTCTCTACACATAAAGGCCCCACAACCTGTTTAACTCATTTAGCCCATTTAATTAATTAAAACCAGATCACTAATATATTGGGCTTAATATGACAGCGTAGCACTTATATAATTATTCACCGCATATTAGCCCAACGTTGGATTAAGATCCAACTTGTTGGATAAGTTCCAACACTTGAAAGTCATGATCATGAAGTCAACTTTAGAAGTCAATGCATGGAGCAAGTGAAGACTAACGATCAAGACTCGATGACCCAAGTCAAGAAAATAAGATTAAAGAGCTCAAGGAGTGTGTATGGTGTAAGTTCAATTACTTAGAATGTTAAAGTAAATATTATGAAGCTACACACTCACAAAAAATATTTGAAATATATTTTTAAAATGTATTTAAATATTTTATATTAAGTATATAATTTTTATTAAATATTTTCAAAGTATTTTTATATAGAGAAACTCAAGTATCTGAAAATAGTCGACTATCCACTTTTGATAGCAGACTATCTGACGGCAGATTTTGCTTAGAGCTCTTGGGTTTCTACAGTAGTCGCCTATCACATGGATAGTCGACTATCTGAAAAAATATTGCCGACTATCTCCTGTAGATAGCTGACTATTTGGGTCAAAATCCAGTTTTTTAAGAAAAGGGTGATTTCCGATTTCTAGCCATTACTAGCAATTGGAGAAGACTTTTTAGAACACATTTTAAACAAATTTTCATCTCTATTGGTACTAGTGATTTCAGAGTTTTTATATATTAACTTTTAAGCATTTCTCTAGTATTTTCAAGCTAAGATTCTCAAAGCTCTTTTCTTTCAAAAGCTCTAATTTTTGGCCATACTTTCAAATTCTTTTGTGCTGATTTTTCCTGATCTATTTACATTTATTTTTGTCCATAAGCTTGATCTAAATCTTTGTTGATAAAGTTCATATTTTCTAGTGATTTAATTCAAGTTGTAATTTGATCTTTTTGCTCTTCGCTTATACTTTTCTTAAAGATCAAGTTTTGATTGTTATATAACCACACTATACACAAGCTTCATATATATTGGATATAGGATTCAAGTGTGTTATAATCAATCTACAAAAGGTTTGTTAAGCCTTTGAAGAAGGCTTGGTAAGTTGTGCTCCTGTGTGTAAGGGAAGTGTTGTATTTTGTTTTGGAAATTCCTAGATGAAGTTGTAACTAGGTGCTTGGAAATTTCTAGCAAGTTGAGTTATATACTTTTACAAGTCATCTTCGTTGAGTTGAGGCAAAGTTGCTCTCAGGTTTGAGAGCTAGTAGATTGGTTGCTGAACGTAGGCCAAGGATGTGCCGGATCAGGGTAAAATCGTGGTGTTTGCGTTGTGACTCTTTCTGTCTCTCATATCTTTTATTCACTTCTTGTAATCTTTATTTTCGCTGTGCTCATCTCATTTATTTTATTACAAGCTTATAAAGTTGTGTTGATTAAGTACCAAGCGAAGTAACTCTCCTTGGAGACTTGGGCAACGAATAGAAGGGTTTAAATTATGCAAAAAATTTATTACTTTACTCACAACATTATTCAACCCCTTCTAGTGTTGTCTGCCAGCCACATGATTCCACATACGCCTCACATCAAGGTGAACACAAAGAACCAATGATTGCCAACGATCGTCGTCGAAATCAGTCGAAAAATTTCTTAGCGCTGAAGTGTTACAGTAACGGCTCCAGTTTGCCATTTTCGACGAGTCATGCCGACGAGTCACGTTGTCTTGCGTTGCTGATTGATTTGATAATTGTCACACCCCGCTTCCCAAAAGATTTGGAAAGAGAGACATGGCCAGCCCGCATGGACTCGAGCCGTTGAGGCTCGGGGTCCAATAAGCGTCTAGGCAAGTTATGATGCGGAGGAGAAGGTCCGATCGAACAATTTAGCATGAAACAACAGATATAGCAGCAAAAGATATTATTCAAACGCAGAAGGTAACCAACAAAGAGTTTAACATAAAAGTTAAAACTGTACGTACCGGAGACAACTAAAGGAGAAAAAGTCTGCTGGGGTCCACAGGTTGTGGCAGCTCTGTCAAGTCTGTGACATGTGCAAAACACATGTCAGCAACGAACTAATGAGACCATAATTAAAGCATTTATACAATTCTAGCAGTTCGATATGGAATTTAAATGACAACCTACACAGGAGTTCTAGAAAGAAGGAAAGTAAGGGTTGTTCTAATCGATCTGCTAGGGGTGTCCATCTAGTCAGATCGTCTAAGAGTTGTTCATGTAGTTCTGTCAATCTGCCAGGGGTGTCCATCTGGTCAGATTGTCCAAGTCTAGAAAAGGTCAAACGACCGGAATGCATCCCTGCGAAGCAAACAGGAGTGCACCAACTGCGATACAAAGTTAAAGCCTAAGGACTCAAGCTGCGTAGGCGGAGGGGAGCTACCCCCCCAGGCCCAGCTAGACTCTTTTGTCCTACCCCACCCGCGAGTCGTTTGTGTTATGGACACGAGCCAACAAACGCTCCATCTAGACACGAGACAAGACAAGGATCACGAATGATATAGCATATCATACCGGAGCGCACCAGTCACGGGTGAGCCAAAGCTGGGGAGCACCAGTACTCAATGGTCACCCCCGTCGTCGATCCGAAACAAATCATTAATCATGAATGATACTACGTATCATACCGGAGCGCACCAGTCACGGGTGAGCCAAAGCTGGGGAGCACCAGTTCTCAATGGTCACCCCCGTCATCGATTAACTATCCGTAAGCGAGACATTCCTGGACGAGCCAGCAACGTTCCACAAGTCCGTAAGCGAGCCGTCTCTGGGCTAGCCAGCAGACGCTCCACAAGAGTAGTGCCAACCTCCGTATAGGAGAGGCCCACGCCTGTGATCTTCTACAAGGATCCACACAATCAAAATGTCTGGCTTATTAATTAGCATGCGAGGTTCAAGTTGCATTTTAAAGGTGGGTTCGAGCAGAAAATAACATGTGATCATTTTCAAGTATTTGCAGAAATAAATCTAGCAGTTCTAACATCAATTCTAGAAAAGTATAAAAGCAGTAACTAAAGTCTCATTCCTTGCCTGAAAGATTCCGACAAGGATGTAGTTCAGCAGGGTCTGGGTCAACCAACGGATCTACGGGGCCTCAACACGGCGCGAAAGCTACACTGGCGTCGGGTAGCGACGCCAGGGGTTGGATTCCGGTATCGTGTAAGGTAATGGCGTCGACTCGAGAATGGTAACGGGTCGCGAAGGAAACGTATCATATCTGCGTTAATGGATTTGATATAAAGCTAAGTTAAACTAAATAAGATATTATCGATCTAACTTGTCTAATTACTGCTTTTACACTAACATACTTATCAATAATAATCTAATTTAGATGACCCATATGGTATAACCCTATTATAGAGATTATAATATGATGTTATTAGATGATCATACTGATCATATATAGAAGTCTATACATCAAATAAGTTATAGCTTACAGCTCATTACAAACACATATAGACATGAATATTTAATTTAGCAAATGCATTTCTGAATAGTAGAACGAGTTATATCATAAAACTTATACATACAGCAAGATCATTATAGGCTAATAATAATAAGTAGGGTTCAATTACGCACAAACTTACCCCCGAGTTGTGTTGCTGCCGTGTGTGCGTGATAGAAGGGCCACGGCGGCGGTGACGGACGGCGGTTGAGGGGGACGAACGGCGCGAGGGGAACGCCGTGCTTCGCTGCGGCCAAAGAGAACATGCCCGTGCATCGAATGACATCGACAACAGCCTGGGGGCGCGGTTGCTGCGAGTTACGGTGCCTGGCGGCACTGTGGTGATGCAGCACCGGTGGGGAGCACGGAAGGGGTTCCGACGAGGCTAACGGCACCGGAAACAGCCGCTGGGGCGACAGCCGCTCGAAGCAACGGCGGACAGCCGTTGCCAACGGCCTGAGCGGCGCTACCACGCGAAGATAACGTCGCTTTTGCTGCGAGAACAGCATCTCGTCGCTTTGCTGCGCTAGGGAAGAACACCACCGGGGTTCGGCGGCCGGGGCAGCTCCGACAGGGCCTGCGTGTGGGTTACAGCGCGGGCTGCGGCCTGTTGCGCGAGTAGCAGCGCTGCTGCGGTGCCTGGGAGGACGGCAATGCCGGCGGAGGAGATGGCAGTGTCGGGGTTCAGGCTAGGCTCGACGGCAAGGGAGGGAGGCCGTTTCAGATCTGGGCGGCTGCCGTGGTGAGTAGGAGGAGGAGCCGACGGTTCTTAGGGGGGTGCGCGGCAATTGCATTTGGAGAGAGGGGATCACCGGCAATGGGAGGCCGGAGTTGTTGCTGGGCGATTAAGGGAGAAGGCCGGCGACTTGGCCGGAGAAGGTGGCCGAGCGCTTGGGCACGCGAGCAGCGTGGATGCCACGGAGGGGAGAACGCCGCGTGAGCGTGAGAGGAGAAGGAGATCTCGGCTTGCGTGGTGGAGCTGGCGATCTTGATGCGTGGGGTGAAGGAGATACATGCGGCTGCTGCTAAGGGTTAGACCTAGGGTGGCGGCGCTTCTTCGGTTGCTGTGAAATAAGAATGGCTAGGGTTGAAATATAATCACCCTAAAGTTATTTAAATAAGGGGAGAGGCCACGTGAGACTAGGGTTATATGATTAGAAATTTTGATGTACATCAAGTTTGTACATCAGTTAGCCTCTTAGAGTTGTTGTACCATCTTATTATAATAATTATTATTATAAGGAAAACCCAATCATAAGCTGTGGGTGTTTTAGGCTAGGTGGTCTCAGGTTTCTAATAGGAAATAGGGTAGGTTTGCAAGGAGTAGGTGCAGGCTATACTAAGTTCAAGGAAATAACCTATGTTCTAATTTCTTTGTGTGCTGAACAGGTAGCAGCCCATGAGCATGGTGGGCTGGGCTCGTGGTCGGGGCTTAGGTTAGATGCTATAGGCTTAAGATTCTTCTTCAAGACTAAAACGAGGGTTTGCATGTGTGTTACGTGCACGTGCATCGAGGCATGGGTCCGGGGCATGCACAGAGCTCCGAGACACTCAAGTGCACATGCGTGCGGGGTTGGTTGGGTCCGGTTATGCTGATACAGCGGATAACGTCGTATCGGATCAATACGTGTGATCCTGCCGAGATACGGGTTCTGTCCGTGCACGCGGTGTCTCACTGGTCTACGGGGGTCGCCTACAGGTTCCTGGCATAAGTACGGTCATGTACGTGTGGTTCGTCCCAGAATCGCCCGTCGATTTGCGTGTATATAGCGTGTTGTTCAAACGGTCGGTGCATAAAGCAATTCCAGTGTGAACGAGGTGTTGGCTTGGGTTGACATGTGTTCCCAAGTCGGACATGAGTCACGGAGGCTATCTATAGGTTCAAGCAAGGTTCTAGGGTCCTACTGCGTGCACAGACGACATCTGCTATGCACACAGACCAAATCACTTTATGCACAGACCTAATTGATGTGCACACTCACAAAATTCAAATTGGCCCAAAAACGGGCCGTTACAATAATGTTCATCGGCTCATCCGAGCCACCGAGCCAATGCTAAGCCAACTCAACCCGACCCGAGCCAACTAAGCCATTGACCAGTCAATGGCTCAGCCCAACCACTGACCAACTAAGTTGAGCAATTGTTACAGTGTGGCTTCATATTTTCTCAAGGTTTTCGCTAGATTTTCTGTATTTCAGTCATAATTTCAACATATATTGGCAATTTATCGAGCTTTTGACGCAAAATTTTCGACTCTGATCGTCTAGATTAAAGCTCTATATGTTCTAGAGGCCTTGCATGATAGTATAAAACTGATTTGCACTCTAGATAATATCTAATCTTTAAATGTTTTGATTGTTAAATTTTGAAAATTTTTCAAATTAGATGATATCAAATTTTTTCTGTCTTGATTTGTATGTTCATTAGCTTATTTAAGTTGCATTTTGGCATATAGATTTGGATGATTTTATTTTGTATGCACAATTAGTGCATGTATTTAGTTGGTGTTAGGATATCGCTTTGTATTTGTCACTGGTTGGCATTGCATGTTATTACGTATTGGCAAAACCCTAAGATTAGGCATGGATGATAATACAATTCAAAGGCGTGAAAATTAACTTCAAAAGATATATCTAAAACTAAAAGATGACATAAATCGACAGGAGATCACCCAGAAGCTCTAGAAAATAAATTGACTAAAGCACAAAATTTTGAAATGAAGCTTAAGCTCAAAGGAAAATATTTGCCCTCTACATATAGAGATCACATACTAGAAAATACTAGAAATCTGAATCACGTACGTCAAGGAAGCATGACTGCGGAAGTGTACATGAATAAGTTCAACGACCTATTTGTTTGGGAGTAAACTGCAATAAGATCCCCCTATCTACACTTGTTAGGCTTCGTTCTGGACTAAGATCAAATATTAGGTGTGAGATACTTCCATATATTGTTGACAATGTGCAACAATCGTTTAACTTAGTCTTAAATTTAGAATCCATGAGAGTCCCCATAGATAGGAACTATACACTTAAAGCCAGTGAGCAATTTAAGTGGTCAAGTGACAACATGATTAAATTAGAAGCTAATGCCGCTCAAGAGATAAATGGAAAAGTTAAGTTCGAAGAACCACCACAGCAAATACCTCATCACGTGAATCCCATTTTCTTAAAGTTAGGCTGTGACTTGGTTCCTAGCACATTTCATCAGCATTTTCCAACTGATTTGAGTGCTTTGCCTCGCAAGATTGATGACACTCTTGCAAGTAACAATGATAGTCATAGTCTGCTACAGAATCTAATAGAAATTTACAGATATTTAAAGTTATGAATGACGTGATGATTAGAGTTTGATCGGAGAGGTTCATCCTAGATTCAATGTGGAGGCCGCACATGTATCATATTGGTTCTCGATGAGCTTTACCGAGTGATGTTTCTGATGTGATTGAGTCAATTATTTCACGAAAGTTTGAGAAAATTGTGCACATCGAGTTTGTCATCTCAGATCATCTATATTCTACCAGCAAGAAGGTTCTATATCTTTCTTCTCTTTTGTGATTTAAGATAACTTTTCAAAAGATGTTGTCTACAAAACTACATCCTACTACATTTTAAAGTTCGTGGATACATCTTCTCAAATCAAGCGATTATTGATTTCTTCTTGGTTATGCTATTCCTATTGTCGTTCACCAGGTGGTGAAGTTTTCAAACCGGGAAGAACGATATAGATCGAATTAAAATTTAAAATGAAGTCTTATTTTTAAAAGATTTTATATGAGAAATGGAGATAGAGGTTGAGTTCTTTGAGTTTTCTTGATGTTTTCAGTCTTTTTGTTGTTTTAGTACTTTGAGTCTTTTACTTGTTGAGTCTTTTATTTATTTTGAGTTTTTTTATTTATTTTATATTTTTATTCCCACTTAAGATGTGATTTTTGAAATCCAAGCTGTAAGCCTATATAAAAGCCACACACTTATTTTTTATAGAGAATAAATGAATGAAGAATTAAAATTTTGGTGTAACATTTTAATCTCCATAAAATTATTTCTTTTGCATTGGTGTGCGAGAGTGTGCCTGGTTGTTTGGGCGAGAGGTCCAAAATATCCCTCTGACGATATTGTTATCGTCTTTCCCTCCAAATGTTGCCATTACGGTAAACAACCTCATTTGACATTGTTATTGATATCGTCTTTAGTCCATGAATGATGTCGTCCCCGATCTCATTTCAAACATCGTTGCCTAGAACCCCGATCATGGCACTGCCCTATTCTGCAACCCCCATTGTCATGCTACCCCTTTTGCCTCTTCGTCATCACCTAGCCCTAAAAACACATCGTCGTCAATATTCAAGGCGAGATTTGCAAACAAGGTTCAATTTTGATCCGTTTAGAATCAATTATGAAAAACTCAACCACAACCAAGCTGGCTAGTCCTATACTGACCCAGTTGGCTAGCTCAAGACGAGCCGACCCAACCTATGTCAGCACAAAAGAACTAACCTTGGCTGAGAATTGTGTTGCGGCTTAGTTAGAGTTGACTTTGAGCCATGTTTATGTTTAAAGCCAAGTAAGAGCCGTTTGATGCTAGTTTCGTGCCATTGGCTATCTGAAGCTATTTTCAAGATCTTTGTGCAGAGTTTTCAATCTATTGGGAGGATTTCCATGGGGTTTAAGGAGAATCACTATTATATGGGCTACTACCATCGATCGAAAGTATTATCTGGGAGTGATGCATTCAAACTTGTCCTTGTTCAATGATATCTTTGATCATTATGTTTTTTAAAGTGATCAGATTCTTACTTCAACTTGACAGAAGAGAAGTGCTAGTATGCCAAACATAAATTAATTGCTGAAGCTTTATCTTGGTGGGACAAGAGTTCATAGTTGGCCCCGAATGAAAATTAAGCTTTGATATTGGTATATTCCCAAACTTTTACCAAAGTGCCAACCTTCAAATCCAACTCATAAACTGGAAAGCAAACCACAAGCTGGCCCATTTGAGAAGATCAATGAACTTTTTCAAGATTATCAGGCTACATTTGAATTGTACATAAAGCAAGCAAAGTCAAAAGCAGAGGCATAGTTGGAGCCATTACTAGCTTTTGGGTTCGATCAAGAGTTAGATCAAGACTTTGAACCTAAACTGGTGCCACATCCAAAGCCAGAGTTTGAGTCCCTTATGAAGCTAAAAGTAAAGTGAGAGCCCAAATTAGAGCATCAGCCCAAGTTCGAGCCCGAGTCTGAGCCTTCGATCGAATCTTAGGCTAGGCCACTTGTTGATATATACCTGAGTTTGATCATGAGACACATCTTGAGCTACTCATTGAGATACACTGAGTTATTTCCAAAAGTGCGTCCACTTCAAACTCGGATTCCCATATTATAGCATACTGAATTTGTTATTTTGAATATTCCACCCCACTAGGTTGATTCTGAGAGAATATTACGTTTTTACCCCTTATTTAGACCGTATTTTGCGTATATGAATATATATTTTATCTCTAATAAGTGTGTTTTTGTAATATCATTTAAATAATAGAGAATTTCGCTTGTTTATACGCAAAATACAATTATATGGCCTAATTTTGTCTCAATTTTAATTTTCAGGAGGAGCTTGCAATTTTCCGAATCCAACGGCTATTTTTCCACATTTTTCGGAGATCGGAGCAAATTTCTGCGAATTAAAAGGCCCAGTAAAGCTGTGTAATAAAAAAAATATTATCGCTGATGTCAGCAAGCGCTGACGTCAGCCGCCCGCGCTGCGGGCGGAAGTCGCCGCCCGCAACGCGGGCAGAAGAGGAAAAAAAAATTAAAAATTCCCAGGCGCTGGCGTCAGCGCTGACGCCAGCGCCTGCAAGCGCGCGCAAGCGGGAGCCAAAAGGCGCCCGCATTTGAAAAGCGGGCTGAGCCCGCATTTATTTGGCGGGCCCGCAGGCCCGCATCTGTTGAAAAAGCGGGTGTCAGCCCGCTTTGACCTCGTGGGCTGCGCCCGCCTAGCTTTACTGGGCGCCAGCCTCCATTGACGCACGCGGGCTGCGCCCGCCAAGCCTGAATGTTGACCCGCAGACCCGTTTGGCTATAAAAAGAGAGTTTTGGGCATAACTTCAAACACACAACTCCAAATTGAGTGATTTTCGTTTCATTTCGAAGCTACGGAGTTCTTCTATCCATTCCAGAGGAGTTTGCTCAGATCAAGAAGAGTTTTGGGGGTGTTTGGGCTTCAAAAGTGGTGAAAAACTCCCTTTCTTTACCCGTTTGTATTAAATTTGTATTACCGTTTGTATTAAACTTATGTTTCTATTAATGAAACTTGATATTTTTGTTACCATGCTTGGCTAAAGTATTGTGGGTGTGTTGTGTGGAAGTTAGTGTTGCTAGGGTATTGCCTTCATATCTCCATATATTGTGCAAAAATCAAAACCGTTTAAAAACGCCGATTTCTTTACTTTTTCAAATACGCACAATCCGTAGAGGAATCCGCTTAGGATGACGTGCCGCGAGGTATTGTCTAAGTGCATCAATCCGTAGAGGAGCCCAAGGAGGGTGATGAACCGCGAGGTTCATCTTTTATAATTTATTATTCAAAAGAAATCGCTTGTTTTTACGCTATTTTTTTAATTGAAAAAATCATCGTTTTTAAAGCTTTATCTTCCGATCCCCATACCTTGGCATGGATGCGGGATCGAGAAATTATGGAGAATGAATAGCATAACCTATTGCAACACTAACGGAAACACCACACACGCTTTTTATAAATTGTATTTTCACGTTCACGTTTTAAACTTTCGTATTTCTTAAAACGACTTTTACCCCACGCTAAATCCATATCCAAAATCGCCTTCGAAGGGTGGTTCATCTCTCATCAAATAACTTTCTTGCTTAATTCTAAACTGTGAAATTTGCAGGTTTCTTTGTCCCTGAGGAATACGATTCTGGACTCACCAGATTTTACTACTTGACTGACGTCCTATACTTGGGATTATCAGTACAACTTTTTGGACCAGTCAAGTTTTTGGCGCCGCTGCCGGGGACAACGGTCTACATATTTTACGGTTTCCAATTAACTTGGAAAATTCAGTGAGATCGTTCCACTCTTTTGTGTATAAAAACTTTGTATATCCATTCTTTTTGAATTTTTTTTGTTTTGTTTTGTTTTGTTTTGTTTTGTTTTGTTTGCTTTAATTTCGTTTTAAATATTTTCAAAACCCAAAAAAATTAGCTTGGGATAAAACAAAAACACCAAAAATATCATCTCTTCTGTTCTTATTTGTTTATGTGGCTTAGAACCCCTAGGACACATAGATTAGTTCGACATGTGAATATGGCACACAACGCAAATGACACCAGTGGAAATGACAATGACGACCATTCTCAAACTTTTGGAGATAGGTCACTTAGAGATGTGCTCAGACCTACTAGGTCTGCTTCTGGCTCATGCATCGTGCTTCCAGCCGATGCCAATTCCTTTAGTCTTAAACCAGGAATGGTTCAACTTCTCCCTACCTATCACGGTATGGAGAGGGAGAACCCATATTTACATATAAAGGAATTTGAGGATGTTTGCTTAACCTGTGTAGATGGAAAAACAAGCAATGAAACTATATACCTTAAACTTTTTCCATTTTCACTTAAGGATACAGCAAAGAATTGGATTAACGCTTTACCTTCGCACTCTATTACTTCTTTGGTAAATTTACAAGCAGAGTTTCTAAAAAAGTTTTTTCCTTTGCACAGGACTCAGGGGCTAAAGAAACAAATTGTGAACTTCTCGCAGAAAGGAAATGAATCATTTGATGCTGCTTGGGAGAGGTTCAAAGACTTGCTACTTGCGTGCCCCCACCATGGATTCGATGAGTACCGCCTCATCGGCTTCTTCTACGATGGGCTTCCCCCTTCCATGAAGCAATTTGTAGAGATGATGTGAAACAGAGAGTTCTTCGAAAAAAAGCCAGCTGACGCATGGGATTACTTGGAGTCCATCGCTGAGAGTGCACAGACGTGGGAAGCAACTCCTGATTACGATCGGACAGACCAGCCTCAATCTTCATCCCGTGGAGGCCATTTTACATTGAAACCCGAGGAGGCGTTAGAAGCAAAGATGGAAGCACTCATCACTAGGAAGCTCCAAAACCTAGAGATGAAGGGAGTACAAGCGGTGACTATTGAAGAGAAGTGTGCTCTTTGCGACAGTCTGGAGCACAATACATCGGGGTGTCCAACCATTCCAACACTTAAAGATGTGCTCAAGGATCCTAGCCAGGTAAATAACATTTCAAATTCTTATCCAGGTCAAGGATTCAACACGAACGCATACAATTCCAATTGGCGCAACCACCCCAATCTCAGTTGGCAAAACAAGCCACAAGCTTCTCAACCATACAGGCCACCACCTCAAAATAACTATCAAGGTGGAAATCAGAGAAAGAAGGAAGAGTCTGGAGCAGATCCACATTTTCAGACACTTAGCGACACGCTCCAACAGTTCATGCAGCTGCAGCAGAACCAAAATCAACAACTTCAACAACAACAGCAAGCTCAGTTCCAACAGATGCAACAACTTCAGCAGCAGCAACAAACGCAGCAGACTCAGTTTCAACAAATGAATGATGGCATCACAAAGCTTATGGCAAGTCTGGAGAAGGGCAAACTCCCTACTCAAACACTCCCGAATCCCAACACGAGTTCATCGTCAGCAATCAGCAACATCAAACCATGCCAAGCGGTGACTACTTTGAGGAGTGGAAAAGAAGTTCAAAAGCCTGAGCCACCGAAGGACACTTCTGAGATGGTGGTAGATGAAGAGGATCGTGAACCGCAAGGAGTACCAGAGGAGAGCGTAAGCAAGGACACAGACGCTTCAAAGACGAGAGTTCCAGAACCAGAGACTTACTCTCCTCCCGCACCATATCCACAGAGGCTCTTGCATCCAAAGAAAGATAAGTATCAATCTGAAATTCGTGAAATTTTTCAAAGATGTCAGATTAATATTCCTTTATTAGATGCCATAAACCAAATCCCTGCATATGCCAAATTTCTTAAAGACCTCTGCACTGTCAAGCGAAATCTTAATGTTAAGAAAAAGGCATTTTTAACTCAACAGGTCAGTTCTATTTTTCAACATAACACGCCACCCAAATTCAAGGACCCTGGATCCCCTACCATTTCTTGCACCATAGGCACCAAACAGATAGGCCATGCTCTTCTTGACTTAGGGTCCAGTGTTAATATTTTGCCATATCCTGTGTTTACACAATTGGGACTTGGGGAATTGAAATCCACACCTGTTATTCTCCAGTTAGCTGATAGATCTGTGAAAATCCCGAGGGGATGTGTTGAGGATGTACTTGTCCAAGTGGATAAGTTTTATTACCCCGTGGACTTTATTGTATTAGATCTTCAGGGACCCCAGTCTACCACTCCAACCCCGATTATTTTAGGTCGACCCTTCCTAGCTACTAGTAATGCTATTATTAACTGCAGGAAAGGTCAACTTAAACCTACTTTTGGCAACATGTCTTTGGATCTAAATATTTTTAATGCTTGCAAAATGCCAACAGGGGTAGAGGAGTATGAGGAAGTAAGCATGATTGACGCTCTTGTTGTTGATCATTTTGATGAAGAATTCGTTTCTGCTATTGATTTTGTTGATCAACTATGCGACGGTATTAACGATAAATCTTTTTTACAGGAAGCTGGAGAGGTGTCTCGCACCACCTGGGTGCCACATTTTGAGCCACTACCATTGGAGACACCGTGCCAAATGCCATCCGACCTTGAGCATCCACAGCTGGAGCTCAAACCATTGCCATCGTATTTGAAATACGCTTATCTTGGAGAAGACAGTACATTTCCTGTGGTAATATCTTCCAAACTCTCTTTAGATCAGGAAAATGAATTGTTAAATGTTTTGAAAAAACATAAGGGGGCAATAGGGTGGACAATTGCTGATATCAAAGGTATTAGCCCTCTTATATGTGCACATCATATATATTTAGAAGATGATACCAAACCTACCCGTGAACCACAACGAAGGTTGATCCCAACCTTAAAAGAAGTAGTTAAGGGTGAGGTCTTGAAATTGCTTGATGCGGGTATCATATACCCCATTTCTGATAGTAGATGGGTTAGTCCGACCCAAGTTGTACCAAAAAAATCTGGGTTAACTGTTATAAAAAATGAAAACAATGAATTGGTACCCATGAGAGCCGCCACTGGATGGCGTATGTGCATAGTCTTTAGGAAGCTAAACTCCAAGACACGAAAAGACCACTTCCCTCTTCCCTTCCTAGACCAAATTTTAGAGAGAGTGGCTGGACACGAGTTTTACTGCTTCCTAGATGGATACTCCGGTTACTACCAAATTGAAATAGCCCCAGATGATCAAGAGAAGACCACCTTTACTTGTCCCTTTAGAACCTTTGCTTTTCGGAGAATGCCATTTGGTTTATGCAACGCCCCTGCAACTTTTCAACGATGCATGTTAAGTATATTTGATGATATGGTTGAAAATATTGTAGAAGTATTTATGTATGATTTTTCCGTATATGGTAACTCTTTTTCTGATTGTTTAACTAACTTGGCTTGTGTGCTGCATAGATGCATCGAAAAGAACCTGCTCCTTAACTGGGAAAAATGTCACTTCATGACCACTGAGGGCATTGTCCTTGGTCACATAGTCTCCAGGGAAGGAATACAGGTAGACAAAGCCAAGGTAGAAGTCATCGAGAAGTTACCTACTCCGAAATGTGTTAAGGACATTCGGTCCTTCCTTGGTCATGCCGGATTCTACAGGCGGTTTATAAAGGATTTTAGTTTGATTTCACGTCCTTTATTCACACTTCTTATGCATGACACTGAATTCATTTGGACAGAAGAGCGTAAAAACTCTTTTAATACTTTAAAACAAGCACTTATATCTTCTCCCATTTTGCAGGTACCAGATTGGACACTGCCATTTGAGATCATGTGTGACGCCAGCAATCTTGCAGTTGGCGCAGTTCTTGGACAACGGAAAGACAAATCTCCAGTTGTCATTTACTACGCAAGCAAGAGTTTGAATGAAGCTCAGAGAAACTACACCACCACGGAGAAGGAGCTGCTTGCCGTAGTTTTTGCTTTGGAAAAATTTAGGAGCTACATTTTGGGATTTCCCATTATTATTTTTACAGATCATTCCGCTCTTAAATACATTTTGTCCAAGAAAGATGCAAAGCCAAGACTTATACGTTGGATTTTACTTTTGCAGGAGTTTCAGGTGCAGATAAAAGATAAGAAAGGAGTTGAGAATCATGTGGCGGACCATCTTTCACGACTAACCATTGGTACAGAATCCGCCTCCATTCCAATTCAAGACTCCTTCCCAGATGAGCACCTATTTTCCGTCTCCACACTTCCATGGTATGCAGATATTGTCAATTATTTGGTAACTGGTAAGACCCCTTCAACTTGGTCAATTCAGGATAAGAAAAGGTTTAATCACGAGGTAAAATCATTTTTCTTTGATGATCCATACCTTTATAAATATTGCAATGATCAAATAGTAAGGAGATGTATACCAGACCAGGAAATAGATAGTGTCTTGCATTTTTGTCACGAAAGTGCATGTGTGTGACATTTTTCAGCTCATAAAACTGTGGCAAAAATTTTACAATGCGGATTTTTATTGGCCAAGCATGTTTAAAGATACTTTTTTATTTTGTAAGTCATGCTTGCCTTGCCAACAGTTGGGGGGAATCACTAGGAGGAATATGATGCCATTAAACCCTATATTGGAAATTGAAATTTTTGATTGTTGGGGTATTGATTTTATGGGACCATTTCCTCCTTCTTTTGGACATACTTTTATTTTACTTGCTATTGATTATGTGTCTAAATGGGTTGAAGCTATCCCTTGCAGGACAAATGATGCATCTGTCGTGCTCAAGTTCATGAAAGAACATATCTTTGCACGCTTTAGGGTGCCCAAGGCGATGATTAGTGATGGAGGCTCCCATTTCTGCAACCGCCTTTTTGCAAGCTTGATGACAAAGTTTGGGGTGAAGCACAAAGTCTCTACACCTTACCACCCCCAAACTAATGGACAGGCGGAGTTGGCAAACAGGGAGATAAAGAATATTCTCCAAAAGACGGTGAATCCTACTAGAAATGATTGGAGCATCCGACTTCCTGAAGCATTGTGGGCATACCGTACCGCCTACAAAACTGTATTAGGGATGTCTCCTTACCGTATTGTTTACGGAAAGCATTGTCATTTGCCCGTCGAAATTGAACATAAATCTTTTTGGGCAGTGAAGAAATTAAATTTTGATGTTGATTCTTCTTCTTCTTTACACATGTTGCAATTGGTTGAACTTGAGGAGCTGAGGAGAGAAGCATACGACAATGCAAAATTGGCAAAAGAAAGATTGAAAGTTGCACATGATCGCACCATACTGAGGAGAGAATTTGTTCCAGGCCAAAAAGTGCTCTTGTACAATTCACGTTTGCATCTCTTCCCAGGAAAGCTACGCTCCAAGTGGAATGGACCTTATATTGTAAAAATGAGTTATCTACATGGAGCAGTGACCTTAGTTAACCCAAAAGATGGCAATGAGTTCAAGGTCAACGGCCAGCTCTTGAAGCATTATCACGAGCCATGGCCACAGGAGGACGACACCATGCTACTTACAGACCCACCTTCAGGTGGTAACTAAATAGGTGTGTTCTTTCCATAACTCTTTAGTGTTAGTTTATATATTACTAAATAAATTTGCATCTTACCCTTCACACATCGAGGACTATGTTTACTTTTAGTTGGGGGGAGGAAGTGTTTGCACGAAAAAAAAGAGTTTGCATATATAGTTTGCTTATATATATACCAAAAAAAATTTTGCTTATATATATACCAAAAAAAGAATGTTGAGTTTTTCACCAAGAACCATTTATATTTCCATTTGAAGTGAAAATTCCATCAAAATTTAATTGAACACCTATATTCATTATTGTAAAATAAATTAAGAATTTTTACCCCTGCATAGAATTTTACATTATCATGACTTTCATGTAAACTGGTGCATGTATCTACAATTGTACTCTCATGAAACTATTATTTGGTTCACGCAATTTCATGTCACGAATTGGTAATTATATGAAGAAGGTTATAAATTCTAAGGATAACGGTCAATCACATACACATGCTTGCTGATTACTAAGTGATGGAGAATCTTATTCAAACATGTCTCATGTCAAAAAAAAACAAAAAAAACAAAAAAAAAACAAGAATAAAATGCACCAGTCTTCCAGCTTCTTTTAGTAGCCGGGTCCTCGTGCCTCAGGAAGCATGGGGCTTCGCGCCGAAAAATGAAGTATGGGGGAGTGCATAATAAATCTTTAGACATTCCGAGTTATTACGTCTGAGGGGTTTTTCAAAACCTAATGCCCTAAAACCATCTGGTTTGGGAGTCATTGATATAACGCTCGCTACATGGATTGTTCTAAAAAGTTATCAAAAAAAAGATAAAGAAAAAAAAAGATATGAGATATTTTGAGTAGATTCAAAATCATGATCTTATAATTTGGATGTTGTGATGTCCCAATCCTATGAAATTTACAGCCTAGGACATGTGATTACCTATTTCATTAAACAATTGCATTTGTGCGATACTGAATATGTGTGGATTGAGATAAGATTGTGATTCTTTGCATTAATCCATGAAAACACATGATAATTATTGAACTTTGTTGGTTAATATTATTCTTAATTCATTTTAAGCCTATTGAAGTGAATATGAGGTGTATGACATATTGTTGGAATATTCGCTTATTTTGCTAAGAGACTAGCAAAAAGCTAGTTGGGGAGTGTGATTCTGAGAGAATATTACGTTTTTACCCCTTATTTAGACCGTATTTTACGTATATGAATATTTATTTTATCTCTAATAAGTGTGTTTTTGTAATATCATTTAAATAATAGAGTATTTCGCTTGTTTATATGCAAAATACAATTATATGGCCTAATTTTGTCTCAATTTTAATTTTCAGGAGGAGCTTGCAATTTTCCGAATCCAACGGCTATTTTTCCACATTTTTCGGAGATCGGAGCAAATTTCTGCGAATTAAAAGGCCCAGTAAAGCTGTGTAATAAAAAAAATATTATCGCTGACGTCAGCAAGCGCTGACGTCAGCTGACGTCAGCCGCCCGCAACCCGGGTAGAAGAGGAAAAAAAATTAAAAATTCCCAGGCGCTGGCGTCAGCGCTGACGCCAGCGCCTGCAAGCGCGCGCAAGCGGGAGCCAAAAGGCGCCCGCATTTGAAAAGCGGGCTGAGCCCGCATTTATTTGGCGGGCCCGCAGGCCCGCATCTGTTGAAAAAGCGGGTGTCAGCCCGCTTTGACCTCGTGGGCTGCGCCCGCCTAGCTTTACTGGGCGCCCGCCTCCATTGACGCATGCGGGCTGCGCCCGCCAAGCCTGAATGTTGACCCGCAGACCCGTTTGGCTATAAAAAAGAGTTTTGGGCATAACTTCAAACACACAACTCCAAATTGAGTGATTTTCGTTTCATTTCGAAGCTACGGAGTTCTTCTATCCATTCCAGAGGAGTTTGCTCAGATCAAGAAGAGTTTTGGGGGTGTTTGGGCTTCAAAAGTGATGAAAAACTCCCTTTCTTTACCCGTTTGTATTAAATTTGTATTACCGTTTGTATTAAACTTATGTTTCTATTAATGAAACTTGATATTTTTGTTACCATGCTTGGCTAAAGTATTGTGGGTGTGTTGTGTGGAAGTTAGTGTTGCTAGGGTATTGCCTTCATATCTCCATATATTGTGCAAAAATCAAAACCGTTTAAAAACGCCGATTTCTTTACTTTTTCAAATACGCACAATCCGTAGAGGAATCCGCTTAGGATGACGTGTCGCGAGGTATTGTCTAAGTGCATCAATCCGTAGAGGAGCCCAAGGAGGGTGATGAACCGCGAGGTTCATCTTTTATAATTTATTATTCAAAAGAAATCGCTTGTTTTTACGCTATCTTTTTAATTGAAAAAATCATCGTTTTTAAAGCTTTATCTTCCGATCCCCATACCTTGGCATGGATGCGGGATCGAGAAATTATGGAGAATGAATAGCATAACCTATTGCAACACTAACGGAAACACACCACACACACGCTTTTTATAAATTGTATTTTCACGTTCACGTTTTAAACTTTCGTATTTCTTAAAACGACTTTTACCCCACGATAAATCCAAATCCAAAATCGCCTTCGAAGGGTGGTTCATCTCTCATCAAATAACTTTCTTGCTTAATTCTAAACTGTGAAATTTGCAGGTTTCTTTGTCCCTGAGGAATACGATTCTGGACTCACCAGATTTTACTACTTGACCGACGTCCTATACTTGGGATTATCAGTACAACTTTTTGGACCAGTAGGTCATTCGACATTGTTATTTATGTTTCTTCATATTGTGCTAATTGAAAACTCGAATTTTCTCCAACTTAGGAAGTTTTGACAGGACAAATCTGCATTACGTGCTATATTTAAGAAGATTGTACCTATTACGGAAGATTGAGCCTCATATTTAGTCCTTTGGTTTATTTTAGTTTTTTAATAAGGTGCATGTATTGTGCATATAGGTTCATTGGGCTTCTAGAGCCTTTTTGTTATTTTCTTTTATTTTTATCTGAACTGCACATATCGTGCAAGTGCCTTGAGCTATAAATAATCTTGTACTCAGAATAATTGAAGATTAGAGCGAGGGGAATGCTAATTTTGTGAGAAAACGTAGGTTGGTTCATGAGAAATTTTAGATTTCTTTGTGAATCTCTTTTATTTTGAGGAGTTCCAAGTGGTTGTATGAGGCATCTAAGCGCGAGACTGATTTCTATCTGCTTTCTATCAAAATCCTTAATTTTATCATAAATCACAAATTCCTACCTCCTTAGAACCCTAGATTAAGATCCCTAAATGTATGTCTATGATAGGGTTTTCCCAAATCTGAACTTAAATCAAATAAAAACAGCGAATAATGAAGATAAATGGCTACAATAAAGGGGCAACCACCCTCCCAAGACGCCGGTAAGCGAGGACGTCCGTACTCTCCTAATTTTCCACGAAGAACTCTCGAAGGATCGCTCTCAATATCAAAATAAGCATAAGAAAACATCAATGACGGCTAGCCCTAATTTAATAGAAAACCCCCTAATCTAATTACAGATATGCCCTTAAAATTAATTAGAGAAAGGAAGGGACGAAAACGCCCCTAAGGAAGGCCTGCTCTCCATGCGCGCGCGGGCTGCGGGAAGTGGGCCGCCGTATCTAATATTACTCTGCCCCCGAAAATCCACATTGTCCTCAAGGTGGTGCATGAGGCTCCTGGCGGTGCTACTCCAGGTGGGAGTCGTCTTCCACTTGGACCTTTTCATCATCTACGTAATCCTCCTCGTCTGCCCCAGCTATCAGCACTTACAGTTTGCGACCCCCACCGTGTTCTGGGGTGAACCTCTCATCGCACCTAAAACAAAGCTCATTCTCCCTCTTCTCCCTCATCTCGGCATCAGTCATCTTCCTAAACTGACCCCCCGCTAGCGGTGCACTGCTCTGCTCTCCAGTCTTCTCAATACTTGCTTGATCTGTCCCTGTAGCTGTCTTCTGTTCTCCGGTCACGGTCGGGACAATCCGCGAAACTGGTCCACTCCAACCAACTCTTGCCTTTCATCCATTTGCCAGTCCTCCGCCATCTGAGCGTACTCCATGGCCTCCATCAAACTCTGAGGCTTCTGCATGTGAACCGCTGCTCGAACAGTGGCCTTCAGCCCCTTCATGAAGGTGCTCTCCATCGTCTCATCTGACACCCCGTGCACATGTCCTGATAAGGGCTCAAACCTCTCTAGATAATCCCTCACGGCGCCCTCCTACCTGAGTGATAGCAGATGCTCCCGTACGTTCCCCAGATGGGGATCCCCAATTCTCTCTACCATCTGGTCCATGATATCCTCCCATGAGCAAAAGGGGCGCCTCGCGTCCTTCAACTGAAACCACGCAAGGGCCTTCCCATCTAGACATATGCCGGCGAACTCTAACTCCTCAGTCATGTGAGACACTATAAAGAATCTCTCCGTCCTGTAGATCCACGAGATCGGATCTGCTCCATCGAATATAGGCATCTTCAGCTTTCTCAGTCGGTCCATATTGCTTCCCCCTGGTCCCCGCGGCATCCTTCGTGTCTAGGCTGGTGGTAGTGCTGATATCTCTCATGGTGTCGCTCGTAACCCCATGTGGTCCTCGGTCCCCGTATCCGTGCCCTTCGTCACCTCCCAGCCTGCCCTCTGGCCTCTCCTGAAAGTCTCTGTTACCTCTTCCCCCGCCTACGGTGCGTACCTCCTAGTGGTGTGGTGGAGGATGCCACCTACCATCGTTAATTCGAGGATCGGAAGGGTCTCGTTATCCACCGCTGTAGTCTCTGTATTCCTGAAATTCCCCGGGTTCCAATTCCTCCTTAAAATCACGCGTCGGCACCTCCCGATGGGGCTGATCGTCATAGGAACGCTGAAAATCACCTCCCCCTGCTCCGAAACAGCCCCTCCCAGGCCCTCCGTGGCCTTGGAGCCCACGCCCATCCTCAGGCTGGCCCGCTGCCCCCCGTGCTCCCGGGGGCCCCAACGCACCGCCCGTGTGTCGGGGGGGGGGGGTTTGCCGGCCCCCCTGGGGCCCTCGCCGCCCTTGGGCGAACCCAGGGGAGGCCGTCGCCTCCCCTGCGGTGGTCCTGGGAGCCGGCGGGAGCTAGGGAGGCACCCGCGGCCCCCCCAGCTTGCTTCCGCGCCTCCTGGGGGTTTGTTAGGGCCGCCGCCCCCATTGTGATTTCACCGCCTTTCGCCGCACTTCCTATCGATAGTCGATCTTCCATGGCTCCCCTTCATCATCCTCGACGAATTCCTCCTCCAAAAAGACGTTTTCCACGTCAAAATCTCAACTTTCTCCTTTCCCTTGACTAAAGGTGCGGCCTTTTCCACCGATTTAGGGTTTCCATCGCCTTTATTGTTCATCGTCAATTGGAAGAGAATTTGCGCAAATTGCTCGTCGTGCTTTGCTTGATTCGCCGTTAATTTTTCGATGGAAGCCGTCAACTTTGCCATGGATTCATCGTGCCCTACCAAGGATTTCTTGATCATGTCGATCTCGCTTGTGAATTTCGCCTCCAAAGCCTCAATTTTGTCTTGCAATCTTGTCGAAGCCGCCATGGATCGTCACGCGCTCTGATACCAAATTGATAGGTTTTTCCCAATTCTAAACTTAAATCAAATAAAAACAGCGAATAATGAAGATAAATGGCTACAATAAAGGGGCAACCACCCTCCCAAGACGCCGGTAAGCGAGGACGTCTGCACATTCCTAATTTCCCACGAAGAACTCTCGAGGGATCTATCTCAATATCAAAATAAGCATAAGAAAACATTAATGATGGCTAGCCCTAATTTAATAAAAAACCCCCAATCTAATTACAAATATGCCCTTAAAATTAATTAGAGAAAGGAAGGGACGAAAACGCCCCTAAGGAAGGCCGGCTCTCCATGCGCGCGCGGGCTGCGGGAAGTGGGCCGCCGTGTCTAACAGTCTACTTTTGTTTGCACCAGTCATTTGCTTAAGCTTGAATTATTTCTTTCCATTGGAATGGGGCAAATAACGTTCCAGAATGGTGGGTAACACACGAAGTGAGAGGTACATGAATTTTGTGCTATTAAAGGAGTGCTGGGTAGGATTTTGATTCCATTTGTTGGGTTTCCGAGGATTCACATAAATAGGTAGGTATGGTGCTGTTAAGCCTTCATCGGCAGGCCTGGGTTCATCTGCTAGCTAAAATAGATAATATCTCCATTCTGATGTAATATGTAGATAAAGGAAAAAAGTGCTTCTCGAGGGTCAGCCAATAAATATTTAACAAAGCAGCCCATAAAACCATTATGTTAGAGAGTAATAAGACTCAAGAGAGAAAGAGACAAGATTTCTTAGCAAAAGAATAAGTCACCATGCTAAGAGCCATGGTGCTCTATTTATATATCTCATAGTGGGGAGGCCAAAAGCCTCTAGGAGACCAAGGGTCCCCATTACTCTAAGTAATGAGGGCCTAATGAATGGGTAATGAAGGAGGGGAGGCCAAAGGCCTCCCTCATTCATAACACATTATCTTTTGTTGTAGGATTTCTTCGTGCTTTAGAAAAGAAAAATCAGTTGCACAATTATTTTCCATAATCTGTGGTAGTATTAATTTCCTTATTTGCAGTAAATTAGGAATATCATTTGCTTTTCTTCTTGCCCCTGCCATTTTTCCAAATTAAGTAGTAGGACAAGTGATAGGATTCATATGAATACATTCCTAGTCTAATTGATTAGAAAATGGGAGGCGTAAGCTAGATCTAGGGTTCTAAAGTGATGATATATGGGAAAGAACATATCTAGAGTTCTAAAGTGATGGTATATAGGGGTGACAAATGAGACGGGGCGGGTTCTGGGTTGGTCAGGTTTGACCCGACCCGGATAGGGGTAAACCCGAACCCGACCCGGATAGGGGTAAACCCGAACCCGACCCGAGTATAATCCGGGTGACCCGAAACCGACATGGATTTTGTGACAGGTCGGTTCGGGTTAGGTTCGGTCGGGTTCGGTCGGGTTCAAAACCAATTAACCAAATGTGTTTAAATAATTGCCGCCGCGGGTTTTGAACCAAGGATCAACCGTAAAGAGTGAATTAGTGCCTACCAGTTGAGCTAATGATCTCATTGTACAAGAAAATCTTTAAATAGCATTATAAGGTAAAACATCATATTCTAGCTAACGTGTGAATTAATTATCGTTAAATAATATTAACATCTATATAATTAGTTGTGGAGATTATTGTAATCATTCGGTCATAATAACTACATGTTTATTAGCAACCATCAAATTAGTTATAACCATCTCGATCAAAGGAATTATACACAGAGAGTTCTTGCACAAATGAGGCCTTAAGAATTCAAGTGCTTCCATGTGAAAAAAAATAAAAATAAAAATAACAGAATTTCCATAAACAACAAGGAATGAAAGTGGACGATTTTTTAAACGTTTATGATGTCATCTGCTCGATTCTTTCATGCTACAACATTTGCCATTTTTCTTGCACAAAAAATGATTCCACAAATTATCACAACTCTATATTTATCACCAAATCCTAGCATATTCACAAATGAAAGTTAATAATTAAGGTTATGCATGATTTTTTTGTTTTTTAATTTTTGTTGTGGATTTAAATACAATTAGTAGGTTCGTTTTACAACTAATTAAAAAAACGAAAACGAGTAATCCGGGTTGACGGGTTAAACACGCATCCGATCCGGATCGATCTGGATTTGACCTACCCGGTTAGCCGTTTAACAATACCCTATTAAGAAGGCCAGACCAGGTCGGGTCTACATAGGAAAGAACAGACCCAGTGATGTTACGGTCGGAATCAGTTCCGGTATTTTTGTAAAATTATGATGCATTTTAAAATTTTAAAATAATTTTTAATTGAATTTTCTGAATTTATTTTTATTATTTTTAGTTAAGCCTGTTAATTATAACCATTAAATTAAGTCCTAATTTAATCCCAAAATTTGATTTCAAAGTTTAAATCTAAAATTCAAAATACGAATTATTAAATTAGATATAAACAAAATCTATTTCAAAATCAAATTAGAAACTCTAACTAAATAATAATTCTAATCTAAATAAAATTAATACCAAAACCCGACCCGTTTACACCCGAACCCAACTGTTCCATAGCCTTAAGCCACACACACACATATAATATAAAACCCTTAAACATATAATCCAAATCCCTCAAACACACTTTCTGCTCTACAACATGATCGCCGCCTCTAAGCTCTCTCCCGGCATATTCAACTAGTAAAAAAGAGAGAAAAAAGAGGATTGGACTTAGCCTCTCCTTTGCCACCTTCGTAGGAGCACCTTTGTAGGAGCCGAGCTTCTTTCTCTTCCTTCTTGAAGTAGTCAGGACGCCCCCTATTCGTCCTTCCTCGGATGAAGCAGAGCATGAGCCCTTGCCACCTGCATCTTCTTTTTCCTTCAACTATAGCTATACCCACGCACTTCTTACTGAGGTAGGTTCCCTAGAATTTTTAATTTTTCGCTTGATTTGATTTTAATTTTAGTTTAATTGCGTTTAGGAGGAAATTTTATATTAAATTTAAACTTGAAGAATTTTTTTATAACTTAGGATGTGATACTAAAGCACTTGATCTGGGAGGATGATACCATGGTTAGAAAATTAAGCATTAATTGGAATTTTTATTAGTAGGCTCTTATTATTATTAGAAACTCATTTGTGGTTTTTGTGAAAAAGGTTCTCGGTGTATCTAATACTTTGATTCTTTCTTCCATTTTATTTTACATATTCAAACAATTAAGTTTTCAATCCGCTAACAAAAAGGTGATTAGTACATTGGTGAGCGAAAGTGTAACCAAAGAGGAGATTGGTGTTCATATCCTGGAATGGGAACTATAATGTTCCAAATTCCATCTTTCTCAATACTTAAGATTAGACCAAGGATGTGCATATGCTTCCGTTCAAGTCAAAGTCATTGAACTAGACTTAATCTGGGGTTTCCAGATACAAAATCAATACGCAACATGATTACTGTACCGTGATTATGGAAAGAATTCCCATCTTTTTAAATATTACATAATCAAGAAACAAATTGAGGATATAATTTTTCAAATGTGAAATTTTAGTTAGGAAATAAAGACTCGTTACAAAGACCTCAATGGCTATGTTATCTTGGAGTTTCATCTACAAAATTAATGTCTTGATCATTAATTTTGCCAAAAAACACCCCCCTTGTAAATCAATGCAACAAAAGACGAAGTTATCGTTACTTAGAACTTGAGGAATGTGCATTAATTATGATAGATCTGCAATTTTGGCACATTAGGGACATTTTCGTAATTTTTGGATTTTAGTGGTATTTTTGTAATTTTCAGTTGTAGGGGTCTTTTTAGTTTCCAGTTTATTATTTATAGGGGCTAGAGAGATTAGTGATTCTCATGCTTAATTTGAAAGAACATTTTGGAGGGTGAGAATTCTCTTTTTTGGGATAGTGCGGTCATCCTCTAGAATTGGCGACTTGGGAAGATTTCAACTTTATTCTTGTATCTCTTTTATTTCAGTTTATTATTAATAAAAATCCCACCTTTCTTCCCCCACCCACTTTCTAACCATAAAAATCCATCTTTTGTCCTAAAAATCCAATGTTTCCCATACTAATCATTTATCCATCAAAACCTAGAAAAATCATATCAAGTAGTATTAGAGTAAGCCTCATGTTACGACCGAAGTTGCGGAAGGGGCAACCTGGGGAAGTGGCAACCTGGTAAAAGCCAGAGTGGGCCACTTAGAGTGGGCCGCCGTGGACTGCGGTTGTCAGAGTGGGCTCCCCCGGTAGCTTGTAGGCAACATGCAGAGCCTTCTCACTATCCTGCTGGGCCCGTGTGGCCTGACGACTTCTTTTGGGGCCGCCTTGGGCCGATGACTTTTTTGGAGCCAGCCTTGGCTCGACGTCTTTCGGGGCCCGCCATGGATTGCCGACGCTCGGGACCTGTTGTGGCGTGACGACACTCTTGCGGGGCCACAAGGCTCATGGTTTACACATGGACGGCCTCCTGAGCTTCAACGATCGTATTTTGGGCACGCAGAACTTTCAGAAGAGCTTGACTGTTGTGGTTTCCTTTCGGGCTTCGCAGTGGACATAAGAGACCTTGGGTAGCCCTACGATGGCGGAGGATACACGCAAGGTTTTGGCAAGGCCCAGAGAAGTCCTCAGGAAGGTGGCATCCTTTTCAAGAGCCATGACAAAGGTGGTAGACCAATCCTATATTTTTGACCCCCATGAGGAGGCATGTAACTCACTTAGAGCGGATGGCCACTCACTTCATGCACCACCTTGAGAACACGGTGGTTTTTCGGGGACAGAGTAATGATAGATCTGTAATTTTGGCCATAATTTTCGGAATTTTAGTGGTATTTTCATAATTTTCAGTTTTATGGGGTCTTTTTGTAATTTTTATTTTATTATCTATAGGGGTTAGTGTGATTAAGGATTCTCATGCTTAATTTGAGAACTTTTGGGAGGTAAGAATTTCCTCTTTTTCGGGAGAGCGGTCGTCCTCTAGAATTGGCAACTTGGGAGAGCGAGATTCTCTCGAAAGATCTCAACTTTATTATTGTATCCCATTAATTTCAGTTTATTATTAATAAAAATCCCAACTTTCTTCCCATTTGCCATATAAATTCAATCTTTCCCATAAAAACCATCTTTTATCCATCAAAACCCAGAATAATCCAATCAAATTACTCTTAATTTTTTCTTTCAAAATTTAAAATTGAAAGTAGATTTTGTAATTGGTATTTAATTTGATATGGCATAGGAACTTGTAGATTTGGCTATATAAATTGAAATTAAAAATTTCAGACAATTTAGGTAAATTTGGAATTATTCATGATTAACTAAAAAGTGTCCTTGATAATGATGTCTAAATCGTTGTTTAGTTTAACCATGAAAATTTTAGTTTAATATTACCCAAGATCATTAATTGTAGACAAGAAATCTTGTAGCATGATGATGGATATCATAGCATTGTATCATCAGTTTGGATATGTTGTATGCTTTCTTCGACCCATAGATCAATGTTTTGTTTTAACATTAAATAAAAAATATAGAATAGTTACATCACACAGGAGGTAAGAGAAATTTATTAACATAGAGTGTGCGGGAGCAACGAGTGTCCCTTACGATCGTACCCAATTATGGGCGCGGGGATGTACTAACAGATATTTCTAATTGCGACACAATAGTTGTAACCTGGATAGCAACTATTGAGGAAAATTACGACCTACAATTTTCTGTTTAGATCTAGAATCGTGTGGGAATGTTATGACCTACGGATACAGTCTGAAGTTACACCATGCCGGAAGATTATGGTCCCTACTGATTGTTGTTATAAACGATTGAAATACCGAAACTGCATGTCATACGTATGAGCATAAGTTACTTGTTGGACTAGTATCATCATATAGTTCTTGACATCATAGTCTAGAGATTTTAGTTTGATATTAGTTTTATTCATTGATTATATTGCTTATTATTTACTGATAGTACATGAGTACGGATGCACTTGATTTATCGCTATACTTGACACGTTATTGCATAGAATTGTTACCTTCTATTGATTTATATTTTTTACTACTAAATATTTTAAATGATTTTAAAACTAAATTGTTGTTAAAGGAAACTATCGAGTTATTCTCGTGGATGATATTCTATATTATTGAATGTCTGTCAGGTTTGAAGATCGAGTACATATAGGCTGATTCCTTTGCGCAGGTTGAAGAAGAGGAATGTGTTCCTTGATGATTGAACTTAATCATTCTTATTTTCATTAATAGTTGTCAATAATGTATGAATCCTATTTTGTACTAATCGTAGAACCTTTATTTTATTATTGTTACCTTTTGATTTAGTTAATTAAACTTCATCTTAGGAGATAATTTTTTTATTTTAGTCTGGGATGTAATAATTTCTCAATTTTTAATTGTTGCTTATTAAAGAAATCTACATATAGAATTTGGGAGTAACTACATATGCTTAGTGTGTTTAAAAGGAAAAGTGAAAAAGAACATGAAAAAAATTATATTAAAAAATACTCACTCCTTGGATTAAATATACCGCTGGCTCGTGATAGTATATGGGAAAGAACATGTCTAGTGTTTAATTAAAAAGGATAGAAATGGATTTAGATAGTTACATGATAAATAAACGATACTTTTCAAACTTCACACAAGAGTGCTTCACACCAATGTTCACGAGACATCGTATACTAGATTTTTAAGTGATCTAGTGTTCCTCATAAATCTTTTATGACTTGATCAATAATTTGAGTACATGATATTTGTAGGCCTTAGCCACATGCTCAACTTGTGCAACTAAAATAAAATAAAAATAATAAAAAGAATCAATAACCCAATAGGCCTTCATACAATTCGTACAACTTATATAAATAAATAAGCAAAAATAATTAAAGTAAGCCTCTTTTCAATGGATCTTGGGCATAGAATCGTGTGGGAATGTTATGACCTACGGATATAGTCTGAAGTTACACCATACCGAAAGATTATGGTCCCTACTGATTGTTATAAACGATTGAAATACCGAAATTGCATTTCATAAGTACGGATGCACTTGATTTTTCGCTATACTTTACACATTATTGCATAGAATTGTCAACATCTATTGATTTATATTTTTTACTACTAAATATTTTAACTGATTTTAAAACTAAATTGTTTGTTTTTAGGACACTATCGAGTTATTCTCGCGGATGATATTCTATATTATTGAATGTCTGTCAGGTTTGGAGATCGAGTACGTATAGGCTGATTCCTTTGCGAAGGTTGAAGAAGAGGAATATGTGTTACTTGATGATTGAACTTAGTTATTCTTATTTTCATTAATAGTTGTCAATAATGTACGAATCCTATTTTGTACTAACCGTAGAACCTTTATTTTATTATTGTAACCTTTTGATTTAGTTGTAATAATTAAACTTCATTTTAAGAGATAATTTTTTTATTTTAGTGTGGGATGTAATAATTTTACTCTCAATTTTTAATTGTTGCTTATTAAAGAAATCTACATAAAGAATTTAGGAGTAACTACATATGCTTAGTGTGTTTAAACCAAGGTTTTAGGTATCGGTTTCAGAGAGGGTATCACTCTCTCGAAAATTTAAGTTTCGGTATCGGTATCGTCCATTTCGACGGTATCGGACGTGGGTTTCGGTTGGTCAGTATCGGTAGTTTTAAATACATAAAATCTATCAGATATGTAAAAAAACTAAAGTTGCTAGAATTTTGCCTTGCACACCTACCGTTTTACTTTGCGCACGTACCACTTATTTGCAAGTTTGCCTTGGAGTTGCTTTGCGCACCTACCATTTGCTTTGTGCACATATCACTTATTTACAAGTTTGCCATAAAATATCTTACTGTACACACAGTACGCATATAACTTATTTACAAGTTTACCAATCAAAATTTCCCAATCTCTATACGCGGTCTTCTCTCTCTCTGTCGGTCTTCTCTCTCTCTCTCTCTCTCACGGGAGCGCAGGAGCGGCACGGGAGCACGGGAGCGGCAGCATGCGGCAGGCGGCGGCAAGGCGCAGCGGCAGGAGGCGGCGAGGCACGGCGGCAGGCGGCGGCGAGGCACGGCGGCAGGCGGCGGCGAGGCGAGGCGGCGCGGTGAGGTAAGTTCGTTTTTCAGTTTTTTTTCAAGTTTCTTGCATGTTTCTTCCTCTTCTTCCTCTTATTTTTCGATTTTTGTCAGTTTCTTTCACATTTGCTGGCCGAAACCCTAGGGTTTTGGCCGGTTTCGCCCAATACTGGGCGATACCGGCCGACCGGGCGAAACAGGGCGAAACCCTAAGGTTTCGGCCGATACCGATTTTATCTAGCAGTTTCGGACCGGTACTGGGCGGTACCGGTCCGATACGCCCGATACCAAGAGGTATCGGGCGATACCTCAAACCATGGTTTAAACCAAAGGGGAAGGAAAAGTGAAAAGAACAAGAAAAAAATTATATTAAAAAAATACTCACTCCTTGGATTAAATATACCGCGGGCTCATGATAGTATATGGGAAAGAACATGTCTAGGGTTTGATTAAAAGGGATAGAAATGGATTTAGATAGTTACATGATAAATAAACGATACTTTTCAAACTTCACACCAGAGTGCTTCACACCAATGTTCACGAGACATCCCATACTAGATTTTTAAGTGATCTAGTGTGCATCGTAAATCTTCTATGATTTGATCAATAATTTTAGTACATGATATTTATAGGCCTTAGTCACATGATCAACATGTGCAACTAAAATAAAATAAAAAATTATCAAAAGAATCAGTAGCCCAATATGCCTACAGACAATTCGTACAAATTACTTCCTTAAATAAATAAGCAAAAATAACTAAAGTAAGCCTCTTCTCAATGGATCTTGGGCATAGCATGAATTTCTTCGGTGGTTCTCGACAAATGTTTATCTTGATGCACTTTTGTCATGTGTCACTAATCCATGAGAACAAACAACTGGATGGTATTTTAACAAACAACATCCTTGAGTGTACTTTAGCTGATGCAGTTCCAGGGGAGCCAGTGATCACAACTTATGGACGGTGACATAAGTAGATAACCATGGTTGGTGTTCTATATTGAACTGTGAACTAAAATTACATGTTCATTTCATGCATATTGTTAGACATGCCAACTTGTAAACACAAATGTTAAACTGATCATCACCCCCTTTCGTAATATGGTAGAATGCAAATAAAATTAAAAAAATCACTGACACAGAAGTATTTTGATGCATGCCTGTTGCAGTTAGCTTCCAAGCTAGCATGCTTTGTTTCTTTGCACATTATTATTATTTGCTCTGATATTCATTCCCTAATGAATAGGCAGAAGCTTTGTGCATATCAGTTATCCAGAAGATCAAAGTTGAACTTGGTTGGGAAGGTGATATAACGTTCGATAAAAACTCTGGTGCATGGACAGGAATTCTTCCTAGTTATTTTAGGGAACCGGACGTCAACTCTGAATTCTACATCTGCTGAAGAAGAATCAACCACAAGTTCAAGTGTTGATCCTCAAAGTTATGCAGAACTGACAAGCAGCGTCTCTATGCCGACGATTGTACATGAAATTGCTAGTTACCAAGTGTTTATTATTTCTTTCACATGATATGCTAGTTATCACGCATCTTCAATGAATAGTTTCTAAAATCTTTCGAACAAAAAATAAGGTTTAATTTATTCAAGTACAATTATGTTGTGTTGCAAAATTGTAGATTTGTCTTATGAACTGTCTATGCACAACTGATATCGAAAGTTTGCTGTTCATTACCAATGTACATCATTTGAATTGAAAATCAAGTCCCATGGTCCACATCGTTTGTGGATGGCAGATATAATGAGACAAAAGAATTGTTTCCAAAGGAGAAAATGGATAACAATTGGAATCTAAACATGGAATTTACATGACGAATGAAATATATAGATTATAACTTTAGCCCGTGAGAAGAAGTAAGAGATGGTTGACATTGTGATGAGATGGTTGGTCGGGTGAGAGAGGGATTTTCTATAGATAAACGGGGAAATACAAAGATATGGGCCTCAATTAGAGAGGATGACCACTCTCCAAGGATCTAGACTAATTTCTACTCCTAAAGTCATATTTCTACCTCCTATTCCACTTCTCAATTTTCTTCTTGCCTCACACTAACCCCCCTCCCTCCTATTTATAGGGTTAGCTTGACCCTTTTTTACAAAATGGTCCCTCGGGCCCCAAATTACAAAATTGCCCTACGGGCCCCATAACTACAAAATTGCCACTATCGTAGTTATGGAACCCGTAGGTCAATTTTGTAGTTATGGGACCCTTAGGGCAATTTTGTAATTTGGGGCACGAGGGACCATTTTGTAAATAGGGCCAAACTAACCATATAAGAAGGGATGGAGCTAAGTGTGGGGCATGAAGAAAATTGAGAAGTGGAATAGGAGGTAGAAATATGAATTTATGAGTAGAAATTTGTCTAGATCCTGGGAGCGTGGTCCTCTTCTCTAATTGTGTCCACTATCTTTGTATTTCCAGGTTTATCTATAGAAAATTCATCTCTCACCCTACCAACTATCTCATCACATTGATGGTGGAGAAATACCTTGAAATGGCCATTAAGCTACTTAGGATCAATTATTGCATCATGAAGACAAAATCAAGGAAGGTGTGGTTAGTAGAATTGGAGCATCATGGTTAAAATTGATACTCCTACACTTCTTAACACCAATTACCAAATGCGAATTATACAATAAGTTGGGTAGTACCTGTTCATTTATGGACACGTTTTTTTAATAGTTCATTCATTGTCCAGAAAATAGCAGGGTATCAGACAGCTGAATTTTATCATATTATAAGAAATGCATGTGCAGACCTGTCGTTCTTGCATCTGATTGCACCAAAGTGTGCATCCTCACTTTTATGGAAGCGACAAGGCTCCAGCATAAAATAGAATGTGTGTGTTGGCTTGTCAGTAGGAGAGGGAGTTTAGTCTTGCTGATGCTCACTGCTGTTCTCCTATCGAGGGGATGGTTAATGGAGGGACTCTAGCCTTAGTACAGAAGGTTTATTGACGAAAGAGATTTAAGGAGGAGAATGTAGATGCAAATAGCAAGTAGACATGTTGTCTTGTAAATTCGTGTCTTAAATTAAAGAAATAGAAATTAGAATATTCGGTAACACTCTAAATTAAATTCCCTTTTGTGCTAGTACTATGATAGTGTGTATCATGGAAGATATTTTACGGCTATCCACTTGGTTTCCAATAAACAAGAACTTTTAACTAGAATCAAAGCACTTGGTCTTATCCAATACTGGTGAAGTCTGCACACATTTTTGCAAGTTATTTGGTTCTTTACTTATTTTTTGTTGCTCAAGGTAATTTATCCAATGCTTATTCAGGTGGTCGTGTCAGGAGAGGGTAAGGTAGTTGGGTTTCTGCCAACTAGTCGGGTGGCTGTGAACCATTGGGCCTCCAACCCCCTGGCAAAGCTTCTATATAGAGGTCGAAAGCTTTCCCCTGGTAAACGGATAAAACCATGAACAATCTTGCTCTTTTATCTTATCCCATGTTCCAATGTTCATCCTAAATTTACCTGGAGCAGGTATTTGGGAGCCAAGCCTTAAAATTCCTCGTCCAAGTGAAGTTGTTCTCATTGAATTGTTAATGTCGGTAAATCCAGAATCCAGGTTTGTATTGGCAAGGCCAATGCAATGACCATACAGAGTTAACGGGGAGCACCGAGTCCTGAATTTTCTTTTGGCATTACAAGTTTATATGAGCTCATCTCTGATCCATCAATTTCCTCAGGAATTGTCTGCCTTGTTATAATGCAAATGGCAGTTCACAAACTGCAACAACCATAAAAGCAATGAAATCAGCAATAGAAAACACCAGCACCAGGTGATGGAAGCTAATTTCTATTTAAAGAAGAAATAGCGGATAATTGCATCTTAAGATCGGTGGAGGGAATCACATCAGTGTTCTACACCGATACCACATCATGGAAGGAATGATGTGATATTTGTACTCATCATTTATCGGTGCACGTGGTTTCCTATAAAATGAAGGCGAAGTGCAGTGTTATGCAACATGTAAATCGAAGGGTAGCGAGCATCTCCGGTGGTCCATTGCTGCTGTACATAGCTAGTTCTGGCGTTCTTTCTAATTGTGTTATTCTTTGGGGGGCCTCTTGTTCCCTTTCTAATCTGTATTATTAGTCTAGCCCCAATGTATTTTAATTTTTTGGTCAGGTGCTCATATTTATCACCTGCACTTGTTTCTCGCTGTTAATGTCTCTATCATTAATTTTATCCGCTAATATGTTGTATATGTTGTTTGCACGGTGGATTGTGCAGAGATTAAACCTCGTGGTGGCCTGGTGAAGTTCTTAAGACAACCATGTACTAAGTTTTACAGAGATCTAAAATGGGGGTTGAGTTTGGCTGTTGTTGTAATAATGTATTTTGGGATTATCCTCGTACATTTGCATATAAATTGGGTGTCTTGCTAATTGATGTGAGCTTTATGCAGTCCAATGTTGTTAGCTTTATGCTGCTTGTATGCATAGATTTAAGCTTAACATTCTGTTGAGTGTTTAGGTTCATTTAATAAATGGGACAGCTTTCGAAGTCGTGTAATTGTTGGGGGTCACACGCGGAGAATGGCTTCAAATGTTACACATTATATTATTCATCTTATATAGTAGCAAGCAAATAATTTAATTAAAATTTACTGTGATGGATTTACAAAAATAGTTTGATTTAAGATTAAAAAAATAGTTGCATATTTGTTACAGATAAGTTTGGAAAATATACAGTGTGAACAAGTTGATTGTGAAGGTCGTATTGATTTTCTTCAATGTATAACTGTGCTTAAACTAGTTATGGTTCATGCTTGTTCATTTTGTTAGGAATAAACTCTCTTCTATTATTCCAAGGGCAATAGCCCGATATATATAGAGTACATGGAATGGTAAATAAGCACAAAAGACCCTATACAAAGGGAGTATATACATATACATCTAACACCCCCCTCAAACTCATGGTGGATCAACAACACTGAGTTTGGAAAGATAAAAACTGTGTTGTGCTCTAGTCTGGGCCTTTGTGAAGAAATCCGCGAGCTGATACTTAGAAGGCACATACTGGAGAGCAATAACCTTATCCCGTACCTGTGAACGCGTAAAAGAGGCGTCCACACCAATGTGCTTGGTGAGCTCATGCTTCACCGGGTCACGAGCAATACTGATGGCACCTGTACTGTCAGACAACAAAGGAGTAGGTGTGGAAATGGGGACGCCAAAATCCTCAAGTAACCAACGTAGCCAAATAATCTCTGCTGTCAACAAGGCCATAGCACGCAACTCAGCCTCTGCACTCGATCGAGAATCGGCGCGGATCGGGCGAGGCGCGAATCGGGCGCGGCGTCGGGCTCCGGGACACGGCGGTGGCACGATGATCTCAGACGGCGGCGTCGAACTGACGGCGGCTCCGTTCTCGGACGGCGTAGTAGAGCTTGAACAGGTCGACGATTTGGCCGTCGCCGAGCATAACAGGGACAGGTCGTATCCCTAGCTTCCGTTGGATCCCGTGTTGGAAGAGGGTCAGGATCCGATTGAAGGTGGTGCCGAGCTTTTGCGGGTCGGGTTGGGATACGAAGAGATCTAGGGGTGGCAATTCGGGCCGACCCGGTCTTATCGGGCCGTGCCTGCCCGGTCCGGTTCTCTTAAAGGACTCGGACGGCCTGGCCCGATAAGACTTCGGGCCATTCGAGAGAGGCCCATGCACGGTCCGATAAAAATTCGGGCCGCCCGGCCCGGTCCGATAGGGTTGAATGAATTATGTATTGTGACAATATTTTATCATATTTTTAAACACAAACTTGTCGCTATGCTTAAAGATGCATCAAATTGGAGCACGAAAGAAGATGATTAAGTGGGTTGCATAAGGTGATGTGTCCTACATTGTTTTCATTTATTTGGCAAGATGAAGTAACATGTTTGGTGGTTCTTTGTCTCTTCTCGGAAACTGAGATCGACCCCCAAGATCCGAAGACATCAAAGTTGGCGCTGGTGGGAAATTGTTAAAATTTATGATATTTGGCTTTTGATTTGATAAGATTCATGACATTGGACTCAACTATAAATGAATGCATATTTGCTTTAGATTAATGTGTGGTCAAATTGAAGTGGGGCGATCAAATGCTTTTCGTGCCGTGCCGTGCCGCCCATGGGCTGAAAAGCTTGGCCTGGGTCCGGCCCGAAAATGAACCGGGCCGGGCCGGCCCGGTCCGATAATGATTTTGGGCCAAAATTGATGGCCCAAGCACGGTCTTATCGTGCCGGGCCCGTGCCGGGCTATCGTGCCGGGCCGAAAATTGCCACCCCTAAAGAGATCCTCGAGGTATCCGACAGTACGGAGGGCGGAAGGAGGAGGCGCTGCAGCGCTAGACGAGTGCGAGGGTTGCGGGCTCCTCTGTTCCGAACAGAGGAGGGGAGCGGAGACAGGGGAAGTCGGGGCGGCTTGGCGATGCGGCGAAGCTGATCGGAGGTGAAGAGATCCACGTACCCAAAGAGGAAGGCAGATCAGGAGCTTCCTCTTCTTCTCTCTGCTGAGCTCAAGATTGGGCCTTCTGTTTTCGTCGTCTCGGATCTCGCTGATGAATCTCAAGGTGGGAGCGGGATCGTGATGCGACAGGAGACGGACGACGTGGCGTGAGCTGTGTCGAAGGCGGCGAAGCTGATCGGAGCGGAGACAGGGGAAGTCGGTGGCTCTGTTCGACGGTTCCGGTTAGCGGAGACAGAGAAAGTCGGTGGCTCTGTTCGACTGTTCGACAGGAGCGGAGACAGAGGAAGTCGGAGACAGAGAAAGGGGACGTCGGGATGTGGCGGTTCCGGTGAGAGCGGGACGCGACGGGGGAGAGAGCAAAAAGACGGCTAGGGTTTAGGTTAAACCTAGCTCTGATACCATGTTAGGAATAAACTCTCTTCTATTATTCCAAGGGCAATAGCCCGATATATATAGAGTACAGGGAATGGTAAATAAGCACAAAAGACCCTATACAAAGGGAGTATATACATATACATCTAACACATTTATCTAATCAGACTTAAATCTTAAATCTGAACTCAAGCATGGCTTGTTTAGGTTATTAAACGAGTTTGGAAATCTTTTACCAAGCTAATTCAAGTCCACATTCTTGCAGTATAACAATAAATTAGAATTATCTAACTACTGGAAAGCAATTTTCAACCATATGATGTCCTCACCAATACAGTGTACATGCAATTATTCTGTGTTTTGCAATTTGAAGTTTTACAATAGTAGTTGAATACAAATGCCCTCCAGTTTGCAGACTCAAATACAGATACAGTTATACAGTTTAGTTGTCAGGTCGTTGCTTCAACTTGTTATACAAATTCACAGAAGTTGCACTTTCGGATTCAACAAAGCATACTTGTAACGATGCTATATTGCCTCTCTGTATTTGCCTCATGTATACAAATACTCTTCAGTTTGCCACTGCAATTTAGTCTGAACTCCAGCTGTTTGAGTGTATTCTTATTACACAATTTTATACAAGATGCACATGCCGAACGGCCACATTATTCAGGGCATTGAATATCTAGGCCACCTCTGCTAGGCACAACTGTAGGTTGCCAGCAAAAGAATAGACTGATAGCATCTCTATACATAATTGGAGGGAGACGCCCAAGAATTTGATTCAATCCGATCAGGGATGCCTAAAGAACTGACCACACCGAGCGCACGGGGCCTCAGATCGCTGCACACCTGTCACTTCTTTCCTCACCGCATAAAAGCTGTCGAGTGCCAAGCAGCCATATAGGATGAATTATAAATTTTCTTCAATGGAGACCAACAAATACATTGATCTCAACAACCCCAATGCAACCTGCAAACAATGAAGGCATATGGCTGGGATCATGTCGGAAGTCTAATTTCAATGGCAAAAGCCCCAACAATATCTAGAAGCAAGAGAGTATGCTCTGCATGCTAATAAAAGGTACCTTCAATGGACCATCATTGTCCATGTCTGCCTCGATGATAGCTTGCAATATGGTGCGCCGTGTAAAGGCTCTAGCTAACTCTTTGGCCAGTTGATAGCTCTAACAAACCTGTATGTGTTAATGCCTTAATGGTACATGTTTCAGAGTGTTTTCTCACTACAAAGCGTTGATCGTGGAGAACCCGGTCAACGTGGTCAAGGGGCCCGCTTGGGTCCCTCGGGGGCTTTGAATCGGTGCAGATGGGGCGAGGGGAAGCCTCGGCCCTTGTTGAGACGCTCGGCCTCGGACAGACGAGCACGGCCTCGGTGGAAGGAAGACGAGGGGTAGCCTCGGTCGTCTAGCTAGTGGCACGGTCAGCGAAGGGCGAGGAGAAGCCTCGGCCCCGGGTCGAGACGTTCGGCCTCGGTAGGGTGCGCTCGGCCTCGCTTGACGGACGGTGAGGGTTAGCCTCACTCGTCCAGTTGACTGTGAGGTCGGAGAGGGGCGAGGGGAAGCCTCGGCCCGTTGATCAGCTGCCCACCTGCGTAGACGAGAACGCTCGTCAGGGGGGCCGGACCTAGGTTCCGGCCAAATCCCCTCCGATGCCTAAGTCAGACAGAGATCTGAAAGAGGGGGCCCGGCGGAGACGGTTCGACTCGTGAGGAGATCGGAACGGCGTCTCACGGCGCGAGCGGGGGAGGAAGGAGATGGAAAGGAGGAACTAGGTCGTTGATGGAGTACCTTAGGCTTTAGATACCTGAGATGCGGTCCCCTTTCTTCGTCGTCTCCCTAGCCCTTTTGTAGAGCTCCCAGCGTGATTGCCTCGGGCCCACGTCCCACGCCCGCCCTCGATCGTGCCCCATCAATCCTCCCCCTCGCCGCCGCTCTCTTCGTCCTACCAGCACCTCCCCATTACCGCCATTTAGTGGTCGCGCGTCTGGGGGAGCGGTTTTCGCAGGAGTGGGCGAGTGACCGGCGGGTTATCGGGGCCGGGTCGGATTAACATTCGAGGGGATCCCTTATAGGGCCTTTGTTGAATGGGCTTGAGGATGCAGATGGGCTCCTGGGCTCGTGTCTTTTGGGCCTCGGTCAAATAGGCGTAACAATTGCCCCCATCGGTCGGGTTGATCGGCCTCGGCCGGTTCGGCTCGGCCGATGTGACTTCTGCCGATTTTGACAAGCTCGCCAGCCGATGCCGACTTATTTATTAGCCGTCATCATGAGTTGGCTCGTTCGATGCTTTTTAAGGTGCGGGTTCCGAAACGCCGTCGGCCTTCAGATGCTGCCACGTGTAGCTGCAAGCTTATCCCCCCCGCTCGCGGGGTCGTCTTTAAGTTGAGAAGCGGATGGTTTTGTGAGCCGCCCTTGGTGGGGTCGATCAGCCTTGGCTTGCTCGGATCGACCGCTGTGCCTCCTGGGATTCCGGGCGGCGCTTCAATCGAGGCGTGGTCATAAATGTAGGTCATGATGAGGCGGACCGATTGGACTTCCCCTGGCGCCGATTTCGAAACGCCGCCGGTTCTTCGAGTCTTGCCACGCGTTTTTGTCAGGCGCTTCGAATTCGTCCTTGCGTCCGATATATAAGCTCCCCAGCTGCGTTGATCTCCTCTCCTTTCTTGCTCTTCCCATTGCTCTAAGCTTTCTACATCTCGGAGTCTCCCGTCGCCTTCGCTTCTTCTCCTCCTTCAACCTAGCTGAAAGGTAATTTCTTTCTCGCTCTCGTATTATGGCTGCTCTTAGGATAGGCGGTTCTGGCCGAGTGGCGAGGGATTCTCCAGAGTCCAGGCGGAGTAAGCCCCAGCCAGTGGGATCAGGTTCCTCTCCCGGGAGTCGTCCCCTCCAAGATAAGGGGAAGGGGAAGCTATTCCCAGACTACGCCTGCGACGACGTGGCGTCGGCTTCCGTGCGTCTTAACGTGCCCCCGGTCATCCTACGTACGCCGTCGAGGGCTGCTCCTTCGGTGGTCTCGGAGATCCGGGAAAGGTATCTCTGCTTCCCGTACGATGTCCGTGTTCCATTCGTCGACGAGCGGATTTGCCTCCCGAGGAGTAATGAAGTCAGCGTCTACGTCGAAATGTTTCACCTGGGTCTTCGCTTCCCGCTCAATCCCTTCCTTATCCAGGTCATGGAGTATCTCATGGTGCCGCTTTGTCAGCTTACCCCTTGCTTGATTGCGGTACTGACGGGTTTCGCCACGCTCTGCTGCACCCGCGGCCTGGAACCGTCCCTCCCCCTTCTCTTCCATTTTTACCAGATCCAGACGGTCGGGCCGGGGTCATGGCTGCATCTCTGAGCCCGTTCGAGGAGGGAGTGTCTGATTGGGCTTCCCCGCTGGTCGGGGGATTGGAGCTCGGATTATGTCTTTGTGGTCTTCTTGGGTGATGCCCAGATTCTAACAAGCTGGGGCGGTTCTGTCCATCCTCGCCCGTCGTTAGTTCTCTCAGACGCCGACCGGGCAGCCGCTGCGCTTCTGTTGGCTCTTCCTTTGGAAGCGAAGTCCATCTGGTCTTTGTTGGACGACCTACTCCTGAAGGCCGTCTTGTGGTCTCCGGGTAGGTCGCTTTTTCATCCCCGGATCGCCCTATGACTCATCCTGATTTCGGTCTCCTTTGCAGGGATGGCTGGCCGCGAATTCGTCCGTGACGTCGATGAGCTGATCCGTCGTGGAGCCGCTCGGAGCCGAGGTAGTACCTCTGGAAGGGCGCCTCGGAGGACCGTTGAGGAGGAAGTGCGCCGGGCCGAGCCTTCCGTGGGTAAGGTGGTGGCCGCGCCTCCCGCCTCTTCTTCTGGCGATCCCCTTCCGGGGGGTGAGGATGGTGCGAGGCGGAAGCGTTCCCCTCCGGCGCCTTCGGAGCCCCACGGAGGAAAGAAGAGGAGGGAGGACGTGGATCCCTCCAGTCCGACAGGTTCCGCGCTTCCCGTGGCGACCGCCAGGGATCCTTCGGCAGCTTTGTCTGTCACCCCCCCTCGCAGCGTCTTCGCCCGTATCACCGGGGGTCGGGGCCTTGTTGGCGAGTGACTTGGCTTCGATCGTTGTCCCTGGGAGTTCGATGTTTGTTGACCGAGCTCTGGCCGAGCAGGTTGCCGAGGTCTCCGTCCCTCCCCGGGATCGCAGCTTCCTCAAGAAGATCCCGGCCGACAAGATGTCGGATTCCTTGGTCTGGATCCTTCAACAGGTTCGGTTATCTAGCTATCCTCTCTTTCTCTTTATCCTCTTCTTAGCCCATGTCTCGTCCTTTCAGGGTTCAGCGCTTGCTGTGGAGTTGCAGTGTAGAGCCGTCCGCTTGAGGGAGCTGGAGGAGTCCTCCATGAGGGCTCAGGAGCGGGCCGGGGCGGCTGAGGTGGCTATGACGGAGGCCCAGATGGAGTCTCGGCGTCTCAACCTCCGCGTGGCCGAGTTGGAGGGACGAGTGGTTGACCTCCAAGGAAAGCTGGAGGATGCTCATCAGTCGGCTGAGGAAGCGGCGGAGTCGTTCCGCCTGGAGAGGGAGGAGCTTCAGAGGGAACTGTCGGATCGGCGCCAGGTGATGCGGCTTGCAGAGGAGGTGGAGAAGGGCGTCGTCGATACCCTGGGAAAGAGGATCTTCGAGGTTCTCAGGGAGGCCTTCGGTAAGTATGAAGACCTCATCGCCCCTCGGATCGTCGAAGTCATCCAGTCTTCTTTCCGGGAATGTGCGGAGCGTGTTCGGCAAGCCCCACCGCCGGTCGATCCCCCTCGCTCCGAGCAGGGCGAAGTGCCCGAGGATGTGTCCTCCCGAGCTCGGGCTCCCTAAGCCGTCCCTCCTGGCCTTATCCTCAAATTTTTAAGCATCCGCTTCGCTTTGGGCCAGTCTACTTGAAATGGATCCCTGGCCCCCGCTATCTCCTTCGGCTTTGTTATCGGCTCCGTGGCCAATAATTGCTGGTTGCATGGCTGCTAGCTTGGGCTACCTACTTCGGGTCTTTTGTCAACCAATTTTGCTCTGTCGGTGTCGATCTAGCTTCTGTAGGCGAAGGACTCTGTCATTCGTCGTGAGTAGATTGTTTGTAGGGTGTTTCCTTCGCCTCGATCCCCTGTAAATAAGACACATTTTTGTACTCTGGTTAACTATTATAAACGAAATTGACTTACTCGGACTTCTCGTGTACTTTGCGTTGTCGCCTTGTTCTTGGCCTAGGACTGGACGACGTTGGCGTCGGCTGGGGGGATTCTCCCCAGACTTATGAGTGAGGGAGTCGGTCGGCGAGGGCAAAAGCTCCTCGGCTTAGGACCGGTCGGCGTCCGTGTCTCGGGGGAGTTGCCCCCAGACTTATGAGCGCAAGAGTCGGTCGGCGAGGGTAAAGCTCCTCAGCTTAGGACCGGTCGGCGTCCGTGCCTGCTGGGGGAACTGTCCCAGGCTTATGGGCGTGGAAGTCGGTCTGCGAGGGCCAAGCTCCTCGGCTTAGGACCGGTCGGCGTCCATGCCTGCTGGGGGAACCGCCCCAGGCTTATGAGCGCAGAAGTCGGTCTGCGAGGGCAAAGTCCCTCGACTTAGAACCGGTCGGCGTTTGCGCTGGCTGGGGGGATCGTCCCCAGACTTATGAGCGCAGGAGTCGGTCGGCAAGGGCAAAGCTCCTCGGCTTAGGACCGGTCGGCGTCCGTGCTTGCTGGGGGAATTGCCCCCAGTCTTATGAGCACAGGAGTCAGTCGGCGAGGACAAAGCTCCTCTTCCTCCTCCAGTGAGGCAGCGGTCCCCGTTCTCTTGCGCTATTGGTGACATGTCAATTCCACCGGGGATTTAAGAAAAGACAAAAAAAGGGAATGCATTTGTACTTTCAAGAGTCCTGTCGGACCGGTACATTTGGAGGAAAAAGGGAAAAGAAAGGAAATGAAGCTAGACAGAGGGACGTAAACCTAGATAACTCCCTCTTACTAGGTTGCAACCGGGGGGAGAGACATCGCCCGCTCACTCTATGATGCGGAGGGGACCTTGGACGGTGTTGATCTTCTTCCCCTTGTCTGGCTGCGTGGAGGTCCCTTCTCCGTGGGCCGGCTCGTCGGCCTGGTTCCTGGCGTGCCCCCGGCTCATCAGCTTCTCAATGTCCTTCTTCAAATGCCAGCAGTCTTCGGTGTCATGACCATCGTCCTTATGGTACTTGCAGTACTTCTCCCTGTTCTTCCCACCTCTTCTAGCCTTCGGTGGGGGGCGATCAGCTCGCTCTTCCTTCTGTACTTGGGCGAGGACGGCGTCTGGGGTGGTGTCCCTCGCGCTTTCTCCCCGCTGCCTGTTCCTCGGCCTCTTCTCGGTCCGGTATCCTTCGGGGCTGACTCGTCCGCCGTCGCCGCGCTTGGTCCCTCGAGTGGACTTTCCTGCATCCTCGGCCAAGGCCTCCTCGGTCAGCATGAAGCGCTCGGCCCTCGCCATGATCCCGGGGAGGTCCTTCGGGGGATCGTTGTGAAGGGACTTCTTGAGGCCTCGGTGGCGAAGCCCTTTCTTAAGGGCCGTCTGGACCACCAGGTCGGGAGGGTTGTTCACGTTCAGCCTTTCCGCATTGAAGCGGCGCATGAACTGTCGGAGCGGTTCGGCCGGGCCTTGCACTACGTTGAACAGATGTTCAGCACCAGGTTTGATCAGCCTCCCCGCCATGAATTGTTTGCAGAACAACTGGGTGAGTTGCTCGAAGCTGTCGATGGAGCGGCCGGGCAGGCTGTGGTACTAGGTCCTTGCCACTCCCCTGAGAGAAGAATAGAAGCCCCGGCAAAGCAAGTCATCGTCAGCTCCCTGGAAGGCCATGTCCCCCTCGTAGTCCATCACGTGGTGTCCCGGGTCCCCTATTCCGTCGTACTTTCCCAGCACCGGGATCCTGAATCGAGAGGGGACCCGTGCGTCGGTTATTCTCCGTGATAGGGGGCACCGGTCTCCGTGGATGCCCCCGGGGATGCGGTATTCGCCTGCCTCTGGCTCGATCGGGGGTGGAGGAAGCACATGCGCCGGCGGGGCTGGCTCCGCGACCCTCGCCACGCTTGGGGTCGGGCTGACCCGACGCTCCCGACTCCTCCTGCGGGAGCTCCTGCTCCGCCGCGATCGGTCTCTTGAGTGGTGTCATTCGCTTCTCCTGCGACGGGACGACCGCGACCGACGAGATGATGCCGTTATCGATTCGCCCTCCGTCCCTTCGGTTTCTCTTCGGCTCCTTTCACGATAAGGGGAGGAGGCGCGTGACCTCGCCTGACGAGAGCCAGGCGGCGTGAATCGACGCTCCGTGTTCGGTTTCAGGGTCCCGTGGTCGTCGACCACGGCGGACCGCAAGTGCGGGGGACCTCCCGCCCATCGATGGCTATCGTCCAACGTGCCTCCGTTGGACGGCGCATGGCCGACGAGCTGCTGTACCGTCGCGACCAACGTCTGGAGGCTCGCGTTGGTCTCTTGAGCCAGGGCGCGGAGCTGTCCCTGCGTGGCCAGTTCTGAGCCGCCGGTCCCTTCGGTTGAGAGGGCGGGGTGGTCGCCGACGGGCGTGTCCTCGGGGTTGCCGTTTGATGCGCCATTCCCTTCCTCCGGGATGGGGGGCATGCGCTTCCTTCCATTACTGGCTCGTGCCATTGTTGGTGTGGTTTGCTATTTCGTGGGACGGTTTGTTCCCACAGACGGCGCCAGATGTTTCAGAGTGTTTTCTCACTACAAAGCGTTGACCGTGGAGAACCCGGTCAACGTGGTCAAGGGGCCCGCTTGGGTCCCTCGGGGGCTTTGAATCGGTGCAGATGGGGCGAGGGGAAGCCTCGGCCCTTGTTGAGACGCTCGGCCTCGGACAGACGAGCACGACCTCGGTGGAAGGAAGACGAGGGGTAGCCTCGGTCGTCCAGCTAGTGGCACGGTCGGTGAAGGGCGAGGAGAAGCCTCGGCCCCGGGTCGAGACGTTCGGCCTCGGTAGGGTGCGCTCGGCCTCGCCTGACGGACGGTGAGGGTTAGCCTCACTCGTCCAGTTGACTGTGAGGTCGGAGAGGGGCGAGGGGAAGCCTCGGCCCGTTGATCAGCTGCCCACCTGCGTAGACGAGAACGCTCGTCAGGGGGGCCGGACCTAGGTTCCGGCCAAATCCCCTCCGATGCCTAAGTCAGACAGAGATCTGAAAGAGGGGGCCCGGCGGAGACGGTTCGACTCGTGAGGAGATCGGAACGGCGTCTCACGGCGCGAGCGGGGGAGGAAGGAGATGGAAAGGAGGAACTAGGTCGTTGATGGAGTACCTTAGGCTTTAGATACCTGAGATGCGGTCCCCTTTCTTCGTCGTCTCCCTAGCCCTTTTGTAGAGCTCCCAGCGTGATTGCCTCGGGCCCACGTCCCACGCCCGCCCTCGATCGTGCCCCATCAATCCTCCCCCTCGCCGCCGCTCTCTTCGTCCTGCCAGCACCTCCCCATTACCGCCATTTAGTGGTCGCGCGTCTGGGGGAGCGGTTTTCGCAGGAGTGGGCGAGTGACCGGCGGGTTATCGGGGCCGGGTCGGATTAACATTCGAGGGGATCCCTTATAGGGCCTTTGTTGAATGGGCTTGAGGATGCAGATGGGCTCCTGGGCTCGTGTCTTTTGGGCCTCGGTCAAATAGGCGTAACAGTACACTTTAACACTATAATTACACAATAGACAACTAAATGAAAGCAATCAGTACTGAATCCTTACTCCAGGAGACTTCCGCAGCGAAGCGTTTCAGCATCACCCTGTCTTGAGACCTCGGCCACCACATGTCTCACGACGCTCCTGATAAGATCAACGGAATTCAAATTGAGTAGGTTGAATATTTGCAAATTATATGAATCTTACATCCTGCATCCATGAAGCATGCAGACCTGCATGGTTCTCATGTTATGCCAGGTCAGTGTAGCTTTAAGAGCTCTTGAATAAACGTGTATAATTTTGTTCGTCTCGGGGGTCCTCTTTACATATACCTTCTTCATAAATTTGGCTGCACAGCTCATTGCACACCTGATCAAATGCATGCACAATAATCGGTCTTTTAAATCCAATTTTGGGAATATATCTTTTCATTTAATCAGGCACAAGCATGCATGCAATCCACAAAGCCATATGCAGGCAGAGAGTAAGGATACAAATGGCATGGCAATTCACAAAGAATATAAATGCAATTACGTTTTAGCAACAAGAGGCAGAAGACGCCGTGGATGACTTATTAGGATAATCAAGCAATAGAACCACCGGACCATTTGGTGTATTAGAGAAAGCTCGCCTTTGTGAGTGTACATCTCACAGCTATAGCTAAACCTAGCCGAAAGCATATATGACACATAGACACATCATCAATAGCAAATCTTGTCTGATATAGAAAATTAAGAAAACGAAAATGCAAGTGCAATCCCAGAACAAGCAAAACAACAATCTGGCAATGCACACCTTTAAAAAAAATTCTCAATGTAAAAAGACAGAAAGCGGAAGCAGTAGTAATTTTTTGCTAATCCTAATTCAAAATAATAATAATAAATGAAATGAAAAGAATAGAGGAAAAAAAGATGCGGAGATGGAGACATACCATGGTAGGTCTAGCCCATGATGTCGACATGAGGGATGTGAGAGATCTTGAACCAATCCTCTCCCGTCTCACTCTCGCACCGCCGCTCCAGGTGTGGGCAACCTACAACGGTCAGATACTTGAGTCCTGGGAGGTGTTGAATCCCATCTGGCAACATTCGTAGATTGTCGCAACGGTAAATGGTCAGAGAGTGGAGGGAAACGGCGCCACTCAGCCACTCCGGCAACTCGGCCAATCCATCGCAACGATGTAGTTCGAGATGGGAGAGAGAGATGAAGGAGGGGGGAGGCTGATTCCGCTGATCATCTAATACCCTTCCTCCTACGGATTCCATGTTGCCTAGCTTTGTCAGTTTGGGACACCACCCAATTTTCAGATGTTCAAGAGAAGGGAACGCGCCCCTTTCAGGCACCGACCACTCCTCCAAGGTCGCAAAGAACAGAGTCAGGCGCTTTAAAGAAGGGAAAGTAGGAACCGCCGATGCTAATGCCGATTCCCCATACAACTCCTTCCCTACTTTCTTCAGTGCATGCATGCCATAGAGAATTAGCTCCTTCAGAGACGGCAGTAGGCCAAGCGGAGGAAGGTTTTCACAAGCAGGCAGAACAAATAGGCAGAGGTAGAGCAGATTAGGAAGCGATGATGAGGGGAGATAATTTGTAAACCAATTAGGAAACCTACTTCCCCGGTATTTGAATATACTTAGACTCTTCAGATTAAGATGAGGTTGGAGGTTCTCCAGCACGTCAAAATCAGTGCACGATGCTGCTGATGCTTCCCCGCCATCACTGCCCCAACTCAAGTGTAAAGATTGCAGACCTGATTTGGAACCTAGACTTGCTTCCATGGCATCTTTCGCATCCTTCGCATTTTCCAGACCTTCAATAGTGAGTCGGCCTTTGATTTGGCTGAGATGTCGTAACTCGGCAATGCTCGCATGCCTCTCCTCCTTGCCCACACGGAACAACGAAAGCGTCTGAAGGTTGGTTAGCCTGCCTATTCCACGAGGCATTCCGGCCAAACGTTCGCAATCCCCCATCTTAAGATGTCTAAGGCTGCTCATCGTCATTATGCCTTTTGGCAACTCCTCAAGTTCGCAACATTTGCCAAGATTCAATGTCTGCAAGTTACGAAGATCGGTGATCGAGTCGGGTATTGCTTCTACTTTGAGACCTGCCAGCTCGAGAAACCTTAGGTGCTTTAGTTCTCTTAATACACTGACGATGTTTCCTTTTGATACACAATCTAGATGCAATGCCCGTAGCCGAGTAAGTTTTGATATCTCCTTTGAAAACATGGGATCATCAACGTCTGCACCCTTCAACAACAGGAAGAATGAGCGCAACTTGTTTGCTTCGCCTGCAATCTCCACAATTGATGACGGTGAGCCATCGTGACAAATTACTGATGAATAGCGGCATCCTTGCGGAAGACTTGTCTTCTCATCTACCTTTAAAATGGAAGATTCATCCTTTGCAACGAAGCAAGACAGGTCGTGAACGAGATCATGCATTTTACATGACATAATGTTGCCAATTTCATCTTTCTCTTCATCCTGAAAGAATGACCTATTGAGCAAGGTATTGAAGAATTGAGTGCCAATGTCTTCTAAATTCATGCCACTGTCCGATTGGATAAACCCTTGAGACATCCATAATTGAATTAGTCTCAACTTCTCAATCTTATAATCTTTTGGAAAAACTGAACAGTAGGTAAAGCATCGCTTCAATTGAGGAGACAAGTGATCATAACTTAGATGTAGTGCAGGCAAAATTCCTTTTGCGCCTCCATCTAAGTTCAAGATTTCACCATCTAGGCTCAAGATTTCACTATTTTTAATGACTAACCACTCTCCTTCCTCTTTCTTGGTAGCCATAAGACCTCCAAGTGATTTTGCTGCTAATGGTAATCCTCCGCACCTTGCAACAATCTCTTTTCCAATTTTCACCAAATTTGGAGACTCCTCCGCCCTTCCTGGTCCAAATGCCCTCTGCTTGAATAACATCCAACATGCATCATCTGTTAAACCCTTCAACTTGTGTGCACTCTCCGTAGTACCTATTGCAGCTACTAAATGGCTGCGGGTAGTTACCACAATCCTACTTCCGTGTGCGCTACCCGTCAACATACCCATTAAATCTTCCCATTTTAGTCTATCCTCGCACCAGACATCATCTAGAATCAGCAGGTATCGCTTGTTGGTGACTTTCTCCCGAATAAGGCGATGCATGATCTCAAGGTCCGAGAACGCGCATGGCTCGCCCGTGCCTTGTTCCAGCATCGCCTTTGCAATGGCTTTTAAATCAAAATCTTCTCCCACACAAACCCACATCCGATTTTTATTAAAAAGCTCCACTGACCTTTCATCATTGTAGACCATCCTGGCCAGTGTTGTTTTTCCTACCCCTCCTAACCCCACGATCGGATAGACAGACACATCTCTACGGTTGTCGACTTTGGTCAGCCACTCCATCACCTTCTCCTTATCATCGTCCCTTCCAATAATCACGTCTACATGTTGACACGAGATTTCCTCTCGTCCCGCAACTACACTGGCTCTCTCTGGAAGATGGTAATTCCTCCTCTCCGCTGCAACTTCCTCAAATCTTTTACCAATGTGTTTTATGTTGCGAGCCATCTTATTACGATACAAAAGAGTGCTGAAAATAGAGCAGAGATAGCACAGTACCTTCTCCTTCCTTCCTTCACGCAGTGCAGCATCAGTCTGGATCTCGTCCAGCACATCCTCTGCGTCAAAGGCCACCTCCCTGAGATCTCTCAGCCATTTGCGCAGAGCCCCGTCATTGACGGCTCTCGTCTCCGCCTCCCCGAGAACAGCGTTGATCGTGGACACCCGGTTCTGAAGCGTACGGATGTCGTCGTCGACACCCCAAGCCAACCCCAGCTCAGCCCACACGGCTGAGCCCAATGCCTTCATCATTTCTGAGCCCAAGTTCGACACCAGTCCCTCCATTGAGGTGGATTAGAGGCTATAATCGAAGCTTAGTTTGAGACTGAGTAATTCTGGTGGTAAACTAGCAGCTAGAGAGCACCAACACCTACCAAACAAACACTCCCAACTTAATAATGGAGCTATGGGCTTGGAATCCTGTTTGCTTTGCTTGCAACAATTGGCTTGGAATCCTGTTTGCTTTGCTTGCAACAATAGGCTTGGAATCAGGGGCTTGGAATCCTGTTTGCTTTGCTTGCAACAATTGGATTGGAATCCTGGAAATATGAACCCTTTTGCACTGTGTAAGAGTGTCTTCTATGTAAGATGTTAATTTATGGAATGCACAAGAAAATTGCTAATTAGATGTTAAGATTTTCATGTGAAGTGATGGCTTATACATTCTATTATGTATTTACTATTGTAGCTATGAGTAGTCAGTTTATTAACTGGTTGTTTATTGACACTAGTAAGTGAAATACGTGCTAATTCACTGTGGTTCATATAAAAATAAACTCAAATCTTCTGGAAAAAATGCTGGGTGTTTCTTTGATAAGTTGCCCATTAGTTTGAAGTTCTCTAGCTCTGCATAGATTCTTGCTTCATTTAACTTGTGTCGATAGAAAAATATTAAGGGAATCGTTTTCAAGTTAAATATGCTGTTAACTCGCAAATGAACAAGTTATTATTTGATATGGGAGAGGACTGATCGAAGGAATAGGCAGTGGATGTACCTATATATATAGTATGGTCCATATTACAGCATGCTCAAGTTAACGTTGTGATACATACAATTAGAAGACATGTTGCCTTGTAAATTCGTGTCTTAAATTATAGAAATAGAAATTAGAATATTCGGTGAAGCTCAAAATTAAATTCCTTTTTGTGCTAGTACCAGGATAGTGTGTATCATGTAAGTTATTTTCATGGAGTCTTACAATAATTCATGTATACACATACTTCCTCATTTTGCCACTGCAAGTTAGACAGAATTCCAAGCTGTTTGAGTGTATTCTTATTACACAATTTTATAGAAGATGCGCCTAGAACTCAACCAAAGCAAACTGCCACACTATTCAGTGCTCATTGAAGAACCAAGCTACCTCTAATAGACTGATAGCATCTATGTATACATAATTGGAGGGAGACGCCCAAGAATTTGATTCAATCCGATCAAATGCTATCGGGGTTAAGAAAGAATCAGTGATGCCAAAAGAATTGACCACACCGAGCTCATGGGCCTCAGATTGCTGCACACCTTCGTTGCCTCTTTCCTCACCGCAGAAAAGCTGTCGAGCGCCAAGCAGCCGTATAGGATGAATGATAAAGTTCTTCACTGGATACCAAGAGATACAATGATATCAACAACCCCAATGCATCCTGCAAACAATGAAGGCACATGACTGGGATCATACGTCGAAAGTCTAATTTCAATGGCAAAAGCCCCAACAATATCTTGAAGCGAGAGAGTATGATCTGCATGCTAATATATTATGAAGGTACCTTCAATGGACCAGCAACTGAATGTGGTGCGCAGTGTAAAGGCTCTAGCTAACTCTTTGGCCAGTTGATAGCTCTAACAAACCTGTATGTGTTAATGCCTTAATGCTACACTTTAACACTATAATTACACAATAAACAACTAAATGAAAGCAATCAGTACTGAATCCTTACTCCAGGAGACTTCCGCAGCGAAGCGTTTCAGCATCACCCTGTCTTGAGACCTCGGCCACCACACGTCTCACGACGCTCCTGATAAGATCAGCGGAATTCAAATTGAGTAGGTTGAATATTTGCAAATTATAAGAATCTTGCATCTTGCATCCGTGAATCATGCAGACCTGCAGTGTTCTCATGTTATGCCAGGTCAGTGTAGCTTTAAGAGCTCTTGAATATTTGCAAATTGTTTGTCTCGGGGGTCCTCTTTAGTCTTTACATATACCTTCTTCATAAAATTGGCTGCACAGCTCATTGTGCATCTCATCAAATGCATGCACAATAATCGGTCTTTTAAATCCAATTTTGGGAATATATCTTTTCATTTAATCAGGCACAAGCATGCATATCACAAACATAAAACTTGCATGCAATCCACAAAGCCATATGCAGGCAGAGCGTAAGGACACAAATATCGGCATGACAATTCACAAAGAATATAAATGCAATTACGTCTTTGCAACAAGAGGTAGAAGATGCCGTTGATGACTTATTAGGATAATCAAGCAACATAACCACCTGTCCTTACGCATGTGATATTTATACCCACTCGCCTTTACCGTGAGTGGAGGGGACATACGGAGGTTGTGTTATTATGTGGAGATCATCACTCCTGCCAGGGACGGGGGAGCTGAGAGGCCTGGTGTTGTACAGTGCCCATGTCCACTGCACCGTGTGCTATATTCACCCCAAATTTGGGGTGAAGTCCAGGTCCTGGTATCACACAGTTTACCTAAGTTCCAATTAATTCAATTATAAAACAATAAAATAAAAATTTGAGGGTTACTTCTTCTGCTGGCAGCACTTTCCCTTCCCTTGCCTGTTCTTTATGACTCTGTGTCATGCCTCAGACACTTGCACTTATCTTATTAGATAATGGTTACTTGAACACTTGTGTTATTATTCTTATTATTACTCGTGCTAACCTTTTTCTTGCAGTAACCCGACATTGGATCGCAGGTATGACCCTCTTACTTGGCTATTTACTTTTCGTTATGTCACTTAGTTTACATGTCTTATTTCTCTTGCCTTGTCTTGTGGAATTGATAACCTTAAAATAATGTTCCAAATCCAAGTTGGTTCCTACTAGGGCACGCATTGACGTGCTCCTCCCTATTTTTCAGGTAGCAGTGGCAGTATGGTTATTGGTGATTTGGAGTTGGGTTTCAGGTATAACACTTGGTGTGAGCTGTAGGTTGTGGTATGACATGGTTGTCTTGGGAGGTGGAGAATGATGGTGTATATGTATTGGTGTACTTGGAGTATGTATATTAATGAAAGTTGTTATATACATGACATGTTGTTGATCTATGTTATTTATGAGGTTGTTTTGATGATACTGTGAAGCTTCACTTGTACTATCCCAGCATGTGCCCAGTGGTCTGCTTGTTCATTTTCTTCTTTCTCTTTCTTTTCCTCTCTCATCACTCTCATTCTTCAGGATACTTGGAAAAAAAGAGATTTAAATGCCGGGTATTCTGGGGAACGGGACGTGGCAAGTAGATAGTCACACTCCATGTACGTATACATTCATATGCTGATATATGCATATCAGAATAGGGATCATTCACATACATATACATATAACCACTCATAAGACATACACCAATACATATTCACTAATAACAATACATATACACAATCACACCACGCTTGCTACAACACACCTGCATACATACAAGTGTCTCATATACCAATACACCGTCCTCCCTCATGCCACCATATGTATAAGAATACATACACTACATATACATCCAAATGGTCTTATAAACACCACTCTATGGGGTAAGCGTATATACACATATATAAACCATAACTATACTTAACTGCGTAAACCCATAGCCACCCCACTTATACATGCATTGTATAATCCCAAATCCTTACATTCATCACATTCTACATATGATACACGTCACACTTGTATCCCTATCCCATGTTAGGCACGATATAGAGCTAAGGGCCTAAACTTAGGGTGGACGGGTCTAAGGCACCCCTACCCACCTTAGGATACATCTACTCCAAACACCCTGGAGCATTACTCATACTACCCGTGCATCCATCACTTACCGATATCACCACATGCACACCATATATGGCCAAAGCACAACACCTATCTTCACGCAATAAAACAACCCACAACCATATACCAAATTAAGACAATATATCGGTTCATATAGGCACATAGGCCGCATATACACATACTCACAGTTATTCAAATCTAACACATGAGGAATTCATACACTAGCAATGCAACGCTAGCGATATATATACACCAATATCCCAATCTATATCTACACCACCTACCCATACAAGCACACATATATTCACACGCATACACTTTCCCACATATGTCCAAAGACAATGGGGACACTCCACTACTCTATCCATACAAGGATAACATACACACATTGGTGTACTCCCCACATGAAACACAACTATAATTTAGGAGATAGTGAACCACATACATGCACTCACATCACATACGTACACACCCTCGCCCACGTCTCTACAAACATATAATATCCCCGCTAGCTGATATGTATCCACCAGTACACATCCACTAATAAACATATACTTATCACCTATACCTCAGAGTCACACAAGTATAACACATACCTACTCACATACCCGTATCATATATCTGTATAGAGACAATATATGTATACGCTCAAGTATTTACCCACCTAGTATAAACGCCCACACACACTATAACCATTCAAGATACATGTAACTTTCATGTCATTCAAATATAAATACACTAGCCATTACCCGTGCCCATAGGGCACGATTTATTTAACGGCTGAGTTTTTCTCCCCCACAAATTTCAAGTTCCCCCAAATTTCAAGTTTTCCCACAAAATTTCAAGTTTCTCCCCAAATTTAAGTTTTCCCCCAAAATTTAAGGCCCCCATAATTGTCATTACCACCAAGGACAAACTTGCCACGTAGGACAAAGCTTTGTCCTAGTAGGATAAGATTCAAAATCTTCATAGAACTGAAAAAAAATGGCCGGAAGGGGTGAGAATAAAAAGTGTGGGTGTGTGTGTGGGGAGGGTCCATAAGCAAAAATACAAAAACCGGGATTGTATGTGCAAAATTCCCCACCTCCTCTTTTATCCCTCAAAATCTCATCTCTTATATTTTCTCTTATTCAATTTCCCTGCTTTATATAATAGATATCCAAATTCTCTTATCCAATTTCTCATGTCCAAATTATCTTATCAATTTCTCTTGATAACATCCGTCTTTTATATAATAGATATCCCTTATCCAATTTCTCTTGTCCAATATCTCTTATCCAATTTCTCTTGATAACATCTCTCGTTTGTAATATAGATATCTCTTATCCAATTTCTCTTGATAACATCACTCTTATCCAATTTCTATTGTCCAATATCTCTTATTCAATTTCTCTTGATAACATCCCTCTTTTATAATATAGATATCTCTTATCCAATTTATCTTGTCCAATATCTCTAATCCAATTTCTCTTGATAACATCCCTCTTTTATAATATAGATATCTCTTATCCAATTTCTCATGTCCAATATCTCTTATCCAATTTCTCTTGATAACATCCCTCTTTTATAATATAGATATCTCTTATCCAATTTCTCTTTTCCAATATCTCTTATCCAATTTCTCTTGATAACATCCCTCTTTTATAATATAGATATCTCTTATCCAATCTCTCTTGATAACATCCCTCTCTTATAATATAGATATCTCTTATCCAATTTCTCTTGTCCAATATCTCTTATCCAATTTCTCTTGATAACATCCCTCTTTAATAATATAGATAGTCATTACCCGTGCCCATAGGGCACAGTTTATTTAATGGCTGAGTTTTTCTCCCTCACAAATTTCAAGTTCCCCCAAATTTAAAGTATTCCCACAAAATTTCAAGTTTCCCCCCAAATTTAAGTTTTCCCCCAAAATTTAAGTCCCCACATCATTGTCATTACCACCAAGGACAAACTTGCCACGTAGGACAAAGCTTTGTCTTAGTAGGATAAGATTCAAAATCTTCATAGAACTGAAAAAATGGCCGGAAGGGGTGAGAATAAAAAGTGTGGGTGTGTGTGGGGAGGGTCCATAGGCAAAAATACAAAAACCGGGGTTGTATATGCAAAATTTCCCACCTCCTCTTTTATCCCTCAAAATCTCATCTCTTATATTTTCTCTTATTCAATTTCCCTGCTTTATATAATAGATATCCAAATTCTCTTATCCAATTTCTCATGTCCAAATTCTCTTATCAATTTCTCTTGATAACATCCGTCTTTTATATAATAGATATCCCTTATCCAATTTCTCTTGTCCAATATCTCTTATCCAATTTCTCTTGATAACATCTCTCGTTTGTAATATAGATATCTCTTATCCAATTTCTCTTGATAACATCACTCTTATCCAATTTCTATTGTCCAATATCTCTTATTCAATTTCTCTTGATAACATCCCTCTTTTATAATATAGATATCTCTTATCCAATTTATCTTGTCCAATATCTCTAATCCAATTTCTCTTGATAACATCCCTCTTTTATAATATAGATATCTCTTATCCAATTTTTCATGTCCAATATCTCTTATGCAATTTCTCTTGATAACATCCCTCTTTTATAATATAGATATCTCTTATCCAATTTCTCTTTTCCAATATCTCTTATCCAATTTCTCTTGATAACATCCCTCTTTTATAATATAGATATCTCTTATCCAATCTCTCTTGATAACATCTCTCTCTTATAATATAGATATCTCTTATCCAATTTCTCTTGTCCAATATCTCTTATCCAATTTCTCTTGATAACATCCCTATTTTATAATATAGATATCTCTTATCCAATTTCTCTTTTCCAATATCTCTTATCCAATTTCTCTTGATAACATCCCTCTTTTATAATATAGATATCTCTTATCCAATTTCTCTTTTCCAATATCTCTTATCCAATTTCTCTTGATAACATCCCTCTTTTATAATATAGATATCTCTTATCCAATTTCTCTTTTCCAATATCGCTTATCCAATTTCTCTTGATAACATCTCTCTTTTATAATATAGATATCTCTTATCCAATTTCTCTTGATAACATCCCTCTTTTATAATATAGATATCTCTTATCCAATGTCTCTTGTCCAATATCTCTTATCTAATTTCTCTTGATAACATCCCTCTTTTATAATATAGATATCTCTTATCCAATCTCTCTTGATAACATCCCTCTCTTATAATATAGATATCTCTTATCCAATTTCTCTTGTCCAATATCTCTTATCCAATTTCTCTTGATAACATCCCTCTTTTATAATATAGATATCTCTTATCCAATTTCTCTTTTCCAATATCTCTTATCCAATTTCTCTTGATAACATCCCTCTTTTATAATATAGATATCTCTTATCCAATTTCTCTTTTCCAATATCTCTTATCCAATTTCTCTTGATAACATCCCTCTTTTAAAATATAGATATCTCTTATCCAATCTCTCTTGATAACACCCCTCTCTTATAATATAGATATCTCTTATCCAATTTCTCTTGTCCAATATCTCTTATCCAATTTCTCTTGATAACATCCTTCTTTTATAATATAGATATCTCTTATCCAATCTCTCTTGATAACATCCCTCTCTTATAATATAGATATCTCTTATCCAATTTCTCTTGTCCAATATCTCTTATCCAATTTCTCTTGATAACATCCCTCTTTTATAATATAGATATCTCTTATCCAATTTCTCATGTCCAATGTCTCTTATCCAATTTCTCTTGATAACATCCCTCTTTTATAATATAGATATCTCTTATCCAATTTCTCTTTTCCAATATCTCTTATCCAATTTCTCTTGATAACATCCCTCTTTTATAATATAGATATCGCTTATCCAATTTCTCTTTTCCAATATCGCTTATCCAATTTCTCTTGATAACATCCATCTTTTATAATATAGATATCTCTTATCCAATTTCTCTTGATAACATCCATCTCTTATAATATAGATATCTCTTATCCAATTTCTCTTGATAACATCACTCTCTTATAATATAGATATCTCTTATCCAATTTCTCTTGTCCAATATCTCTTATCCAATTTCTCTTGATAACAACCCTCTTTTATAATATAAATATCTCTTATCCAATTTCTCTTTCCCAATATCTCTTATCCAATTTCTCTTGATAACATCCCTCTTTTATAATATAGATATATCTTATCCAATTTCTCTTTTCCAATATCTCTTATCCAATTTCTCTTGATAACATCCCTCTTTTATAATATAGATATCTCTTATCCAATTTCTCATGTCCAATATCTCTTATCCAATTTCTCCTGATAACATCCCTCTTTTATAATATAGATATCTCTTATCCAATTTCTCTTGATAACATCCCTCTCTTATAATATAGATATCTCTTATCCAATTTCTCTTGTCCAATATCTCTTATCCAATTTCTCTTGATAACATCCCTCTCTTATAATATAGATATCTCTTATCCAATTTCTATTTTCCAATATCTCTTATCCAATTTCTCTTGATAACATCCCTCTTTTATAATATAGATATCTCTTATCCAATTTCTCTTTTCCAATATCTCTTATCCAATTTCTCTTGATAATATCCCTGTTTTATAATATAGATATCTCTTATCCAATTTCTCTTTTCCAATATCGCTTATCCAATTTCTCTTGATAACATCCCTCTTTTATAATATAGATATCTCTTATCCAATTTCTCATGTCCAATATCTCTTATCCAATTTCTCTTGATAACATCCCTCTTTTATAATATAGATATCTCTTATCCAATTTCTCTTTTCCAATATCTCTTATCCAATTTCTCTTGATAACATCCCTCTTTTATAATATAGATATCTCTTATCCAATTTCTCTTGTCCAATATCTCTTATCCAATTTCTATTGATAACATCCCTCTTTTATAATATAGATATCTCTTATCCAATCTCTCTTGATAACATCCCTCTCTTATAATATAGATATCTCTTATCCAATTTCTCTTGTCCAATATCTCTTATCCAATTTCTCTTGATAACATCCCTCTTTTATAATATAGATATCTCTTATCCAATTTCTCTTTCCCAATATCTCTTATCCAATTTCTCTTGATAACATCCCTCTTTTATAATATAGATATACTGACTACAAGTATACCACAACATATATAATTCTAATATACAAGCACAACAAACGCACTTATACACGCGGATTCACACAATTATAAATACACCCGTATATCCACAAATACTCATCTATAGTATAATACATCGCATGAAGTTCATCCCCGAACTCCCAAAAGCTAGGGGTTCAAGGGTGGATCACTTAAAACTCTAAGGTCACTAAGGTCTCTACCCACCTTAGGGGTAATCTATCCCAATCAAATATTGAAGCATTACTTGTACTATCCTTACGCACATCGCAGTGCGGTGACCTGCATAGGCCGTCAAAAACTGTCACGACCCGTTCCCCAGAATACCTGGAATTTTTTTACTATCCTGGAGAGCGAGGGTGATAAGAAAGGAAAATAGAGAGAAAGAAGAAACTGAATATGCATACCACTACGCACATGCTGGATTGTACAAGTGAAGCTCCACTAAAATATCAAACAGTTTCACAAAACAACATTTTATATATAACATGTTTCATTTTTATACATAGTCCAAGTACATCAATACATAAATACAGCCACTCTCCACCTCCAAAGACAACCATGACACACTGCAAGCTACATCACACACTAAATGCTACCACTGAGACCCGACTCCAAGTCACCACCAACCATACTGCCCCTGCTACCTGAAAAATAGGGAGGGGCACGTCAATGCATGCCCTAGTAGGAACCAACTTGGATTTGGAACACTAATTTAAGGTTATTATCAACCACAAAGTAAGGTAAGATAAATAAAACGTGCAAACTAAATAATGTGACGAAAAGTAAACAGCTAAGTAAGGAATCATACCTGCGGTTTGATGTCGAGCTACTGCAAGAAAATGGTCAGCACGAATAATAATACAAGTGTTCACACAACATATACTAAAAGAAGAATCACAAGTGTCATGTGTAGAGGCTGCCTTTATAGTTTCCCTAAAGCCCTCAAACGAAATCCCCAAAAGCCTATTTGAAATCGGTTGAGAAACAGCCAACGGATAGAATCTGAACTCGTGACAGTCGATTGTTGAACAAAACACAGTTGACTGCTACACTGTGTCAGAGGGTAAGTGAGAATTCAAATGGTAACTTTCCACGTGGACAGTCGACTGGTAAGGAGTAAGTCAAGATGATCCTAGAAAAGTCTGGGAATACAAGACATGCGACTGATGAAGAGAAGACAGTCGACTGTAATCCAATAGGCGACTGTAATTCCTTCTACAGACGACTGTCAAAACCCCTGACATTTTCCAGAGAGTTGAGTCTTCAGAGAGGCTCAAAGACAGACGACTGTTGAAGCATTTACAGTCGACTGTGACATGGGACAGTCGAATGTAAATACAACATTAGTCGACTGGCCTGATCAAAACTGAGAATAGGTTTTGGGTAGAAGATATACATGCGACTGATTAACAAACTACAGTCGACTGTCACTTGGACATGCGCATGTGAAATGTACAGCAGTCGCCTGAACAAGTTAAAGCTTAGAAACCCAAGAATAAACCAATTAAGTATATGCATAACAGGCGACTGTAGAACAAAATACAGTCGACTGTTTTTAGATAAATTGTTCAACAGTCGACTGTTTAGATCATGAGATGCACAATCTTGATTGAAATGGATTGAAGTCAAAGGAAAGTTCATCTAATGATTTCCTAAGACTGAAATGAAGATGTGTGTATGTGCTCCAACATATTTCTACTTCTAAGCTACATACTAGAAGAGAAAGAGAAGATTACACTTGTAGAACTCTCTCTTCTTTTCAATGTATGAGCTTGAAGTCCTTTAGGAGCTTCAATCACCATCTTTGATCATCCAATCCACTTTCGTTGCTTTCATTGATCTTTGAGTGACATCCATTGCTAATAGATCTTCATGATATGCTTAGGCAATTGATTAACTGCAAATAGGGGATTAGTCACAAGTATTTATGTTTTCTCATCATTAACACCAAGTATGAAAAAGTCCAATACTCAACACCCCTGAGGTAGAACTTAAACCCCTTCCCGCCAATCTTAAATATGCATTTCTAGGAGATAATCGTATGTATCCCGTTATAGTTAACGCTTCGCTCACCGAACCCCAACTCGAGGATCTTTTAAGGGTCCTCAAGGAACATAGAGATGCTATAGGTTACAATATCACCGACCTGAAAGGTATTAGCCCTGGGTTATGTGAGCATAGGATCCATCTCGAAGATAGCAACGTAACCTCCATAGAACATCAAAGGCGCTTAAAACCTAACATGAAGGAGGTTGTTAAGAAGGAGGTCCTGAAACTTCTCGAAGCCGACATTATCTACTGTAAGGACCCTGTGCTATGAGGAAGAAACACTGGGGGGGTGAATAGTGTTTTATAGAATTATAAGGAATTTACGCCAAATAAAACCCTAATTAACCAACAAATGCAGAATTAAAGAAATGATAAAAAACACAAGGAAGAATGCAATGCAAACATGCAATGTATCATGATTCGGTGCCACCCAAGTCAAACTCGACTTGTTACCGGTGCCCTAATCCAGCAACACCCGAGATCACACTCGGATACTCTAGTAAATACCACTAGAGCTTTCCTTTAGCCCACATGCGGAAACCCCAACAAGTGCAATCGACCTACAATTGATGTCTGTGTATCCCACAACCCGGGAATACGAAAATACCTTAATCCCACAACTTGGAACTAAGCACACTCTCACAAACCGAGAGCAACCCCTTTCCTTGACTCCCACAACTTGGGATCAAGCCAACCCTCTCACCAACCAAGAGTACTCAACAAAATAAAAGTATTGAGAATGAAATATACAACTTGAAATACACTCACCTATGCCTTGAATAAGAACTTACTTGTGAAGGCTATAGTGTGTGTAAAGTGCCCAATGAGGGAGGAGATATCCCTTGAGATGCTTGCCCAAAGATGAAAGCAAATCTAGCTTAGATGTGTGCTTTAGAGCATAGAGGGCAAGATAGAATTAGAGAGCACTTGAGAGGAGAAAGAGTCTTGAAAATGATTTCTTAAGAGACCAAGAGTACTCACATATTCAGCCTATCTCCTATATATATTAGCTCAAGGGAAGCCCAAAACCCCAAGCCAAAAGACCCAAAAATCATTCTCTCAACGGCTAGAATTGGGTTGAAAACGACTCGGGCAGTCGCTTGTAGAAGGGGGGACAGTCGCCTGTTCCATTGTAGCCAACGGCTATAAACTGAAAAATACTGGCAGGACAGAGGATGACCAGTCGACTGTCTACCTGGGCAGTCGACTGTTCAGCCTTCAACAGTCGGCTGTTTGAGGGACAGAATCTGCAGTTTCTGTACATCTGGTCACTAAAATGGCCATAACTGCCACTGCAGATATCCAATTGGAGTGATTCAAATTGCGTTGGAAAGCTAACAAAATTTGCTTTCAAATGAGCTTTGAATGGACACAAAATTCAAACTACATAAAAACTGACAGCACTTTGAATCTGACTGATAGGTGCAGGAAATCTGATATCGGCTCACGAAAACAGTCATAACTTGAACTACATATATCCGATTGGAGTAATTCAAGTTGGGTTGGAAAGCTTAGTGAGTTAGATAACTACTGCAGGTGGTTTGGATGAAAAATTCCAACTACAGAAAAATTGGCATCAGTTTGAAGACAGACTGGTCAGAAAAACAGAATACAGCTTCAAACAGATTTGGGCTCTGTTTAAAAACAGTTGACTGCTGAAGGAAAACCAGTCGACTGGTGAGAACACCAGGCCCCTGGTGATCCTTCATCAGGCCCCTGTTTTGAGTCAAAAGTTCATATGCAAGGTTTCAAAGCCTAGAAGCATATGGGGTCAACTAGAGGCTATACTAATGATGTGTATAGGTGGTGTAAGTGCCTCTAAGTAGTTCTAATTCAAGGCTTAACATTCTAAGACTCACAAAGAAGTAAATACTAAAGATTACAATGAATATCCTTACTTCTTCATGGTCTTGAGTCTTTTAGTTGTATGTCTTGAATGTCTCCAATGTCATAGTCTTTGATCCTCAAGATGTTCTTTGAAGCTTTTGAATCATCCATTCAGTTGTTGCTGCCATTGGCTTGAGGTTTGAGGTAGTCTTTGAGTTCTTCAAGCCAATGCTTCACCTTTGTTGATCTACCAAGTTCTCCACTTGAATCAACACGTGTAGTCACTTTTGATCTTCTTGAATCTAATTGGTGACTCTTTAGTTAACTGCAATTACATAGGTTAATCACAATGATTTATATTTTATCATCATCCAAACCAAGGTGGAGAGTCCAATACTCAACATCTACCACATCTCTGATAGCAAGTGGGTCAGTCCTGTCCAAGTCGTGCCTAAGAAGGGAGGCATGATCGTCATAAGAAATGAAATAAATGAATTGATACCAACTAGGACCATCACGGGCTGGCGGATGTGTATATACTATAGAAAACTTAACAAAGCCACCCGAAAGGACCACTTCCCCTTCCATTCATTGACCAGATGCTTGTGCGTCTTGCCAAGCATAATTATTTTTGTTATCTTGACGGGTACTCGGGGGTTTTCCAAATCCCGTTACATAGGGAATACCAAGAGAAGACGACTTTCACTTTCCTGTATGGCACCTTCGCATACCAAAGGATGCCTTTCGGCTTATGTAATGCACCCGCAACCTTCCAAAGGTGCATGACCTCTATCTTCTCGGATTTTATCGAAGATATTATGGAGGTCTTCATGGATGACTTCTCGGTGTACGTCACTGAGTTTGATTCTTGCCTAGGGAATCTGGTCAAAGTACTAGAGCGATGACGTGAGAACAACCTCACTCTGAACTGGGAAAAGTGCCATTTTATGGTAACTGAGGGAGTTATCTTAGGACATGTCATTTCCTCCAAGGGGATACAAGTCGATAAGGCTAAAATCGAAGTCATCAAGTAACTTCCCCGCCGACCAATCTTAAGGGAATCCGTGATTTTCTTGGGCATGCTGGATTCTACTGCCGTTTTATTAAAGATTTTTCTAAAATTGCACGCCCCTCACTGAATTACTTGCAAAGGACACTCCATTTGTTTTTTCTGATGCTGTTTTGGAGCTTTTCACAGATTAAAAGAGGCTCCCATTTCTGCTCCAGTTATTCAGCCAACAGATTGGAACTTGCCATTTGAGCTGATGTGTAATGCGAGTGATGAGGCAGTGGGAGCTGTGTTAGGCCAGATGAAGGATGGGAGCTGTATGCCATCTACTACGCTAGCAAAACACTGGATGAGGCCCAGAGAAACTACACCACCACTGAAAAGGAGTTGCTAGCGGTGGTATACTCTATTGAGAAATTCCGGCAGTATCTCCTGGGGTCAAAAGTCATAATTCACACGGACCACACCGCCTTAAAATACCTGCTAAGCAAGAAAGAGGCCAACCCTCGATTGATAAGGTGGATACTTCTCCTTCAGGAGTTTGACGTGTAGATCAAGGATAAAAAGGGCACGGGAAACATGGTGGCTGATTATTTATCCCGGCTCACTCATGGGGACAAAGACGATGGTTTACCCATTGATGGGTCATTAACTGGAGAGCAGCTTTTTGCAGCAGATTCCGCCGATACACCATGGTACGCCGACATAGTAAATTTTTTGGTGAGTGTGATCTTACCCCATGGATTGGCCACTTATCAGAGAAGGAAGTTTTTGAGCGACGCCAAACGTTACTTCTGGGACGATCTACATCTCTATAAATCATGCCCGGATGGAATCATTAGGCGGTGCATCCCTGACACACCCCGAACTCACACCTAAGATCCACCTAGCGGTGTCACAATCGTCGGGCGCAATAAAGTTCCTAGCTGTTCACTCTGGGCTCTAACCGCAAGCGGACGGGGTCAAAATATAGTATATAAGATTGTCGAATCCCACAGGGGCAGTGACAGTGTATTGGGGTCTCAGATTATCTTTAAATCTTAGAATGAGATAACAGTCGGTTTGGGAAGATTGGTTGTGATGGTGTTGTTGGTTCGATAATAAAAGAAGCTAGGGCCTTAGGGATCACCGCTAAGACCGTCGGGGGTTGATGTTAGAATGTGATCTTTACGTAGCATTGGATTTAGGGGGTTGATCTCTCAACTCATACCACTCTCGTGGGTTAGAATTTCGAGGTATTTCGGTGGCTCTCATTGACGCAATGGCGATAGCCGTTAATGTAGCGATATAGTTCGTCGGTGGATCCCCTCAAGGCACGAGCCGGGCATGGTCACGAGCCTTGGTTGGATCCACTAATTCCCTATTTAAATCCCAAAGATACTCCTTAAGCTCATCAATTCCACCGACCGTGGACATGATCTCAATACGAGTTCTCCTATGGATTTGTATGGATCGACTGAAATAATCCCCCGTATTCCCAATACAAACTAGAGATCCAGATCTACATCTCTTTCCTAGAGTTTTAGGGCTAACCCATCAACCCTAGGGAAAACTACTCACACATAGCGATTACGACAAATAAAAACATAGTTTCTACCGTAGAAAACATCATGCAATAAAATCAAGCGATGGATTAAGATCTTACGTACCACGAATGAGAAAGAGCAATAGCCAATAGAGATCAAAGAATTCCCGCAGATTCCAAGACAAAAGAAATAATAAAAACTTAATCTTTCTCCAAAAACAACTCAATTCTCAAAACCTAGATCTAGATCTACAATCGTTTTGATCTCCTCTCCCTAAACTTAATTCCTAAAACATCCTCCCTAAAGCTCTCCAAAAACCTCAGTCCAAATTCGCTCCTCCCTCCGTGTGGGACCCCCACGAAAATAACTTGAAATTTTGGAGTCTGGGCCCGCATGTCGTTGACCGAGTCAGTGACTCGGTCGAGTAGACGCATGCTCGGTCGAGCAGGCGCATTAACTGCTCTTGGCTTGGGCGAAGGGGTCTGGGCTACTCGGTCGAGCAGCCCGCTTACTCGACCGAGCTGTCAGTAGATCAGATCTCCTTCCAAAAATGTCGCTCTGCCTACTCGGCCCGATTAGGCCTTGCTCGGTCGAGTCGTCCGCTGGCTCGGTCGAGTAGGTCCTGCTCGGTCGAGCAGGATGTCGATGAGATGCAGTCTAAAAATAAGTCGACTCGGGCCGAGTCACCACTCTGCTCGGTCGAGTCGGATGTGCATTCTGCTGGGCTTTTATATCAGCGCGACCGAGCAGCTTGTGCTACTCGGTCGAGTCGCCTGGGAAAAATCCCTAATGCCTCATTTCTCCTGCCAGCTTCTCCTCTCTTCCCATAGGCTTTCCAACCTCGACAAACTCCTGTAGGGCCTTGCCAACGGACTCACAGGCATGCTGGATGTGTCCATATCCAAAAGCGGCTCCGAATCGCTCCAAAATCCCTGAAAATCTACAAAACTCTACGAAACTCGAATATGGCGTTAGAATTGCAGTATCATAAGAAAATACGGGATTTGGATGCGGATATGACATGAAATGCAATGGAATGGTGCTATGAAAAGATAGAAAATATGGACACATCAATCCCCAAGGAAGAGACCGCTTCTATCATCTCTCATTGTCATGACCGACCATGTGGAGGCCATGTGGCGGTTACGAAGACCACAACAAAGATACTCCAATGTGGGTTCCACTGGCCAACACTTTTTAAGGACACCCATGACTATATCAAACGATGCGACAGGTGCCAGAGGACCGGAAATATTACAAGGAGTGATGAGATGCCCCTCAAGGGCATCCCGGAGATTGAACTATTTGACTACTGGGAAATCGATTTCATGGGCCCATTTCCGACAAGTTACACGAACAAATACATCTTAGTGGCGGTTGATTATGTATCCAAATGGGTAGAAGCCATAGCTACTCCGACAAACGATGCTCGAGTCGTCGTAAGATTTTTCAAACAAGTTGGACTCGCATATCATCCTCAAACATGTGGACAAGTAGATATCTCCAACAGGGAGATAAAGACCATCCTCGTAAAAAAAGTTAGCTCATCACGGAGGGATTGGTCCCAGAAGCTGAATGATGCGCTATGGGCATACCGCACGGCGTTTAAAACCCCCATTGGAACAACCCCTTACAAGCTAGTCTAAGGGAAGGCATGCCACCTACCAGTGGAACTGGAGCATATGGCTTTTTGGGCTATCAAGAAACTCAATTACGACTACAAAAATGCAGGACTACGCCGCCTCTTGGACATCAATGAGTTAGAAGAACTCAGGAGAGACGCCTACGAAAACGCCAAAAATTTACAAGGAAAAGACTAAAATCTACCATGACAAGTTGATCACGGTAAAGCGTTTCGACGTAGGAGATCAAGTTCTCCTCTACAACTCCAGACTACGACTCTTTCTGGTGAAGCTGAAGTCCCAGGGGTACGGCCCATTTAAAATACTTCAGATATTCCCGAGCGGTGCAGTGGAGATTGAGGGAGGGAAGAATGGACCATTCAAGGTCAACGTACAAAGATTAAAGCCATATAAGGACGACGATCCGATTGGCGGGAGAGGATCTCTCACTCTTGCTGATTGCCCTTCTTTTTTACTCCATCCTAGGTTAGGGGAGATTTTCGCACCAATCCGGTACTTCCACTCCAATCCTATTTATGTTTTACCTCACCCAACCTTGTAAGTGGTGGTGCTGCCTGATTTATAGCTTCTCGCCCCTCATTTTACGTGCACATCTGTCATTTCGGGGCCTGGCTTAGTCGTCTCCATTTTTGTATATACATGCATATTGTACATACGTATTTGCTTCTTTTATAATTTCTTTTATTTTTTCATCCCACCTGCCCCCTAGTATCATCATTTTCCATCTCTACGCGCGTGTTCTCAGCAGTGAGGACACTGCTGCGTTTAGCTTGGGGGAAAAGCGCTATCGCTCTATACTTATTTTCTTTCCCTTATTTTTCACTTTTTATTTCCATTTCTGCCCCACTTTCCTCTTTTTTGCATCATTTTATTTTTTTATTTTCTTTTTTTATCTTTTCTCTTTTTCTTTGTTTGCATGCATGTTTTTTTCTTTTCCTTTTCCTTTTCTTTTTTATTAGACTGAAGATGATTCTCCTATGATTGCACTATAAGCTGTGCACACTCGACTTGTTTGCTTTACATACTCACATAGGATTCATCATAGTCTATTGTGCTTCATTGCATATATTTATAGAATGGATTGTGATTTTGAACTCCATGCCTCCATGAGTTAGAGATATTCCTTGATTAGGGTGTATTTTAATATGCTTTTCTATGATGTAAATCCATCTCTCCACAATGAGATTCTCGAAACAGTTGAGCTTAAAATGCCTGATTAATTGAAAATTTAATGAAATTTGCATGATTGTGTGAAAATATATATTTTCATAATGGATGGTAGTTCAATTGGGTTTGAATAACCCACACCACTTAAGTAGCGTCTACTAGATATTCTTACACCGAGCCATGTCCCAATTCTATGCTTTTTATTTTTTTTGTATATAGCCAATTGCGATCCTTGATTGTGCTTTGCATTTCATCGCGTTTACGTGAGTTTGCAAAAATCCCAAAAAATTGGAAAAATCAAAAACCAAAAAATATTACATATAAATAATAGGCCCGAGGGGTTCTTCGTAACCCGATGCCCTAAGACCGTCTGGTCTGGGATGCATAGGTCGCCTCTTGTATATATTCAGTTATCTCGTGTATATAAGAAAATAAAAGTATGTATATATAAAGAAAATTGTATAGCCAAAAACAATTGTAAAAAGAAAAATCCCACATCTTTACCTCACTTTCTTTATAGAGTATGGACATGGCAAGGTCGATGATTTATAGGGATTGTGAAAGAGTTTAGTGCGGTGATGTCTGGATTTAATTGAACTTATCATCCTCATTTATGAAAAACTAATTAAAATCATCTTGCATGCTTGAATTAATTGATCATAATACTATTCGCTGCTTAGAGAATGAGTTGTGGAGATTTGGGCTCGAATCATGGACTCTGTATATTGATTGCATGCTATAATAGGAATCTCCCTCTAACTTCATATCATATATTCTAGTTTACGACATTCATTTAAAAATCCATTCTATGTATATTCTATGCTAGACTTGATGAATCCTCATGAGTAGTGCGTTTTTAAATTATAAAGTTGAAGTGTTGTTGCGTGCTATGAGATGAGGAGATAATTTAGTCGCCTTTCCTATCTTTTGGTTTCTTTTGCACTTCTTTGTTTTCACCCTCCGGTGAACTTTTTTTATTCGTCTTCCTCGAGGACGAGTAAGAGACAGGCTTGGGGGGATTTTGTTGTGTCTATATTTCCTATGTTTTTACCATGTATTTCCATGTCGTTTCGATCACCCGAATCCATATTTTCGTATTATATCACGGTTTTCTCGAGATTCTTGATTCTTTCGATGTTTTATATGTTTTCAGGGAATTCGACGCGATTTGGAGCGATACGGGACTTTGGACACAATCTGGACGCCGAAGCCCGTCTCGCCTCGCCACGGTGACCCAAGGGGGCCAAAGAAGTGGAGAAGAAGAAAGGAGAAGAGGTGAATGGAGAAGGAGAGGGGAGAAGAGGAGAATGGAGAAGAGGCGTTGAAGAGTAGAAGAAAATGCCAGATCGCTCGGCCGAGCGCATCACGTGCTCGGCCAAGCTGCGACACGCCAAGGAGCAGCCACGGTCTTCAAGAGGGTGCTCAGACGAGCAACTTGGCGCTCGCCCGAGCGACCAAGTCGCTCGCCCGAGCCAGTTGTCAGTAGAGCCCATCTTTTCATGACTATATCTCTGGAAAATTTGGAGCTTCCATCGCTCAGCCGAGCGTGGTGACGCTCGGACGAGCGACTCAACTCGCTCGTCCGAGCAGCCCTTTCCCAAACGACAAGACGAGACCAAGACGACGCCTCTCAAGGGGGCGCTCGAGCAAGCGAGCACTGTGCTCGCCCGAGCGCCATATCGGCAGACTCCAAATTAGGCTTAAGTTGATGGGTTTTGGGTTGGTTTTCTTGTAAAACCCGAACCCAAACTGTTTTGTATAAATACTAGACACTTTTTAGAAGTAGGTTAAGCTTTATTTTCTGTAGCTAAACACTTAGAGCCATATTGGGGGCTCTCTCTTTTGGTAATTTCTTTTGCAATCTATTTACTTGTTTGTGGTTGGATTTCTTTAATTTCTTAAGCATCGCTCTTATATCTCTTGCTCTCTCTATTGAAATTGATTTCATGCAATTTGACCGAGTAGATATGCATATATCTAGTGATATCAGATTTAGAGCTTTTGCCATGCTAGAGTAGTGGGTTTCTAGGGCTTAAGGAGGATCCCTAGGATTAGGGATTAGATGTTGGGTTAGACCTCCGTTGGATGAATCTAAGGTCTCCCTATGGTGATTTGAACAGGGGTTTTGGGGGATTAGCCTCAGGATTGGAGGACCGCGGAAACGACTCCATATCCTAGGGAGAATCCCCACGAATCTGATTTGGGATTAATGGCTGTTTCCGGGGCTCGCGCTCGCGCGGGTGACCCGAGAGCCGGGGCGACCACTAACCCCCAATCCGTTAGCCGAAGACTACGAAAGTAGCCAGACCGCTAGAATCAACCATAAGACGACGTCACACTCCGTAGAGTACGCGAGTGCACATGGATTGCGAGGCGGGATCAAGTGTTGAGCGTAATGCACGCATTCCCGCATGAGGCCGATAGCGAAATCACGCTTCGTGTAGGGATGCGTTAGACGAGCGTGACGATGAGAGTCTAACGCCCATTCCCATCTCCGGATGTGGCACTCCTACACTAATCCATCGTCCAACGGAGGATCAATTGACCCGAAATCCATTACCGAAGGCCCTAGCGGGGAATCCCGAAAGCCCTAGACGTTTAATATTTAGTCAATTCCACTTCCCTCAACCAACCAACCAAATCACACGTGACAACCCCGACCACACATTCTCCTTCTTCCACAAAAAGCTAAGCGTTAGACGACCGCCTCCCTAGAGTTCGACATTCTATACATACTATAATGCACCGTCCACTTGCTGTATTCTCGTCAGTGCATCGCGGGCGAGGAACAATTCCCAATCAAATCCCGCATCAAATTTGGAATTCTGCATCACGCCATGTTAGCATTAGTCGACTAGTCGACTAATGACTTGAGCTAGTCGACTAGTCAACTCTCTATAATAATTACAGTCTACCTAGTCGACTAGTGCTTAAGCACTAGTCGACTAATCAATGTTGATTGGATGTATTCTTCTTTTCTGATCACAACCCCTAGTGATCTTTGTCCTAGTATATCATATATATATACTCAAATTTTCTTCCTTAGCTTTTCATACAGAGCTCATCACCAGTGTGAGACTCTAATAACCCGATTCCTACTTCAGTAGTGAATACGATCATATCGTGTCACTGATCGGTAGCGGCCCTAGCTGAGCATACCGACCCCCGTGTCAGAACCGTCATTATTTGGTTTAGGAGACTGAAATCTATCCGAGAAAATATGTGCCTTATCCTGACAGATTCTGTGCAATCCAGTCCCTTCGTCATCAATATGTCGCTAAGCTGTCTAGGGTACGGTATAAAGTCAAGCCCATTACACCTTGCAGCCTTTAAGTCAAATGTGATCTCATAGTTATTGGTTGGATGATACTTGTTAACTCTTTAACAAGTTCATCTCCTACTCTAGCCAAGTATTTATTATGGATCATTTACTCAACTGTGACACTAACCTCCTATATCGGAGGAGGCGAATCCTGGCAGCTTGGAGACTCCCTTTAATGCTTCTAACCGTACCCGAAATGTATCTACATACCAGCTATAAAGCCAATGATCGGTCACTACCAAGTATAATTTTTCACATGCAAGGTCCTTTAGCACATCTCCGGTCAAAAGACTTATCTGCACATACTGCCACTAGAGAACTTTTATTGACACTCAGAGTATAATAACAGTAAAGAAGTATCTGCGACGAGTCGTTTTGTGAACTTGTTCTCCTAACAAGCACATGTGCATTATCTAATGATGTCTCGATACCGAGTGACTATGAGGCATGTCACTACCATCCGATGATATAGATTACTGCACACTAGTTTAACCGGAATATCGATGTCTCGTCTCGATATTCGCCTGACCATAAACAAATCTGAATATATGATCGACGAACACATTGGCCTCATTATCATGATCTTATCATGATCCCAATGTTCCTCTTATAAATCTCAGGACTTTATCCATGCATCATATAATCACAACAACCATAGAAGTGATACATATGATATCATATATTGTAACGGCCTGTTTCTATTGTACCTTCTTCGTGCACGTGCTTTTGATAGTGCACGTGTTTATTTTAGACTTTATTTGTTTTTGAACGTTTTTGTGTGATGTGTCGTCGTGATCGTCTCTGAAAGTATTAGATTGTGGAATAACTTGGGAACGACATATCTCGAGTCGTTCTTCCGCGATACTAACTTATTTGACGTGACGTCGCGACTTTCTGTTTTGACGCGAGACGTTTCGAATTCTAGTTTCGTCTTTTGACGTCGAAATTTAGATCCGTCTTCTCCACTCTCTTTCTTTAGTCGTCCCGAACACCCCAGAATTATTTTACAATTTTTGGACTTAATTTGACCTATTTTCCATTTTTTTGAAAGTTTTAAATAATTTTAAAACCTATTTTTATAAGAATTTTTAATTACAATAAAATTACTATATTATAATAACGTATTAAAGAATTTTTAGGCAAAATTTTAGAATTTTTGGCCGCACCCATTTTGCGTGAGGGAGAGGAGAGTAATTTTAACTAAATTAATTATTTTAAATTATTTTAATAATATTTTTCCGAACCCTAACCCTAAACCTAGCTCTAACCTATTTAAGTTAGCCCTAGGCAAAGTTATTTCGTCATTGCTCAAAACCCTAGCCGCCGTTTCCTCTTCCAAAGCTTCGTCGCAACGTTGCGACGATCGCAACGTGCACGACCGGAGCTCTCCCCCGCAAATCCCCTTGCACGACCGGAGCAGCACCCCGCATCGCTACTCGAACAGCCCGCTGAATCACCCCCCCGCTGTCGCCCGCTCCGACCGAGGCTCTCTCTCGGTCTGACCGAGGGATTTCTCCGCACAGCCGCCCGCACCGCTCCGCTCCGCATCGCCAAGCGCCCGTCCGGTGGGTCCGCCCGCAACGACCGAGAGGCCGCCCCGCACCTGCTCTCCGCTCCGCCTCGTTGCAAGTTGCAACGTTGCAACTTGGCCCGCCCGCTGCGACCGACTGGATCTGTCGGTCTGACCGACAAAATCCCTCGCACCGCACCACGCCCCGACCCCGCTGTGCTGCATCAGCGCCGACCGAGAGCTCCTCTCGGTCTGACCGAGAGAACCCTCCGCAACGGCAGTGTACGACCGACCGAACTTCGTCGCAAGTGGGTTTCTCCCACACCAACTCCTGTGGTGGGCCCCCCAAGTGCTCCTGAGGTGTTGTGGGCCCCCTTGGACCCCTAGCACTGCTGTGGGCCCCACTTGGACGTGCCACTTCGCGGATTTGCCGTCTACGACGTTGCGACACGTCGTAGGCCTTCGTCGCAAGTTCGAACTTTTGGAGAGACGTGCGAGGACCAGATCTGAAGCTGAGGAGTTCTCCGATCAGACCCGACATCCAATCTACAGCAAACTCCGGTTCAGGTTGGTTCCCCGAAACTCGTAGAAACCCCCACAATAGCTGACTGAACCCTAAACTAAAAACCGTCAACTTGAACTAAATTTACTTTCCAGCTCCTGTAAAACGTTGTACGAACATAGAAAATCGACGAACGGACTAATTTGACTGTGCACATAGGATAGATCGTCGATTAGGCTGAAACATCAAAAAGTGACTTTTGACGAATAGGATAGTCCCGAAAACCTAGAAACGAACCTTAATAGGATTTGATGAATTTGAGACCTGACATCGTCGCCGTGGCGATATTTCAGACGGACTTCTGCGGACGAGACGCTTGGACGAGACGCTTCGAGAGGACGACACACTCGCCATTTCAGGCAAGTGTACCCACTTGCGTTTTTGACCGTGCCTTGGTCTTAGATTGATAGAACTGTTAGACTGTGACTGTATAGAACCGGACGTGAAATGATAGCGTCCGGGACGCCCCTGACGACTCAGACTTGATGACGAAGTCTGAGCCTGACAACAACAACTTTGATGCTGTAGGGCTATCATGTGTGTGCGTGTGTGTGGACACCCTAGAATAACTCTCCCGTACACTGGTCGTGTCTTGTCACTGTTATCCACACTGGTCGTGTCTTGTCACTGTGTTACAAAAAGCCTTCGGGCGTTTCAGATGCTCTCCTTGCGGGAGTGATCTCCGTGCTACAAAAAGCCTTCGGGCGTTTCAGATGCTCTCCTTGCGGGAGTGATCTCCGTGCTACAAAAAGCCTTCGGGCGTTTCAGATGCTCTCCTTGCGGGAGTGATCTCCGTGCTACAAAAAGCCTTCGGGCGTTTCAGATGCTCTCCTTGCGGGAGTGATCTCCGTGTTACAAAAAGCCTACGGGCGTTTCAGGTGCTTTCCTTGCGAAAGTGATCTCCGTGCTTCCTGTCCTGAGTTCTGGGGTTTTGGGGTAGGGTTGAGCGTGCGCACGGTGAGAGGGTCTGATCCCCCTCGAACCGTAAGGCGTGAACCCTTCGTGTCGTGTCGTGTCGTGTCGTGCCGTGCCGTGTCGTGTCGTGTCCTACATGTCTTGTCTGTCTTCGTCTTGTCCTGACACCTTTAGGTTAGTCCCGTAGTCGGTAGCACACGCTACGACTACTGCCTGCTACGCTTTACTTTCCTGCTACGTTACTTCTCTTGTACTTGTTGTAACCCCAGCATGCTAATCAACCAGTAAGCCGTTGTTTAAAGTTCGGTGCACTTGCAGTAAAGTCTAACCCTTCTTGTAGACTTTACCTGACGTACAGTTCCTTTTTCTTGGGTGCTGTACGTCAGGTGTTCAGCCAGAGATCGTGGACGAAGCAGACTCGCTGGAGTACGAGGAGCCGAGGACGCTGATCCAGAGTCCGTGCCTGACGAGGACCAGACCTTGAGGTCTTTTAGTCGCCACTTCCCGAGGGTACTACTTTTCGGTTTGTCTTTAAACTTGTGTTGCCATGCTTAGGCTTCTTTTAGACTTTGTACCAGTTGGATATTATTTCTCCATGTAAATGAATGCAAATTTCCTTTCCGTACTTTTGTTGTTTCGAACTATAATAATGCAAGAACCTGAAATTCTTTTAAAATGGTACCTCTACAGACGCTTATTGGGTCCGAGCTTCTAAAGCTCTGGCCTAAGCGGGCCTCGTCACGTTTCGCTTCCGTCCATTTTGGGAAGCGGGGCGTGACAGGTTTTAGTGGTGGCCCATGCAGGTCTTGCAAAAGTTCGGAACAATAAAAGTACCGCATTCATTTGATATCCACGTACAAGTCTGAATTAGTTTCCCAGTCTTAGATAGTAGGAAGACTTAGGTAGACGTCTCAGGTTGATAGTCGGACGCCTTGGTTAAGATTTAGTCGTCCTCGTCCTAGACTATTTTAGCATCCCCATTTGATTCTGATCGTATTAAATTACCTAGAGTCCTTCTTTCAGTTAGTCGCTCGCCCAGCTCCATCGACTTCGGGCCCAGCAGAACGTAACCTCGATTCTCTTAGGAACTTTCTCTTTAGATCCTGATTATATTCTAGCTCATAGGAAGTCTAAGAGCTGAGTTATCCTAAATCTTTAGACGACCCGATGATTAGAACCCTTGTCCTCTAGCATCCCTCTGATCCTTGCAAATTTTGTGCTATCGACCATAGAGTCCCATCGTAGCTCTTCACGATTCATATCTTACGCGTAATCTTCATGCGATCATTTTTCCTTTCTCTCGATTCTCGTGATCGTTTCCTGACGATCATCATCGATCCTTCGAATCCCTTCCTTGACCAATTCTACCTCCTCCAAAATTATTTTCGACTTTCCTTATTAAGTTTTCGCTCTAGATTGATTTCTTTGAAAACCCCTATATTATATATTTAAAATTTGCTGTTTTGGATCGAGTTAAAACTTTTAATTGACTTGGAGCTTTCTTGGACGTAAAAATTTTAAGTCAATATCTCGCACTCGTTTTAAATCATTATTCCTCAAATTCAGTTTTTATTTGCCTTGTTTCTAAAATATATATATTACTTTTATAAACTACACAATTTATTTCTACTATCTTGTACTTATTTTCGAATTTTCCCCTTTCCCAAAACCTGCTTCCTTTAAAAGTATTTTCGAAATTCATTATTAAATTCTCCGCCCAATTTGACTTCTTTGAAAACTTTTATTAATTATTTAAAATTTCTTACTTTCGGTTGAGTTAAAATTCTTTCGCAAATTTTGAAACCTTTCGGTCGTAAAAGTTTTAAGTTACGACCTCGTACTTATTTTCGAATCAGTATCCATCGTATTTTAGTTTTAAAACTTTGTTACCATTTCGGGAATTCAATATATCATTTTTCTACCTACGAAATTTATTTTAACCATTTACGTACGTACTTTAGAATATTTTTCTAAAACAAAGGGGGATTTTAAATTTCTTACATATAAACATCTCTATGTTCATCGTGCTCATACTTCCAGAACCTTTGTTTAAATTCATTTTCATTTACAAAACAATCGCTACCTCATCCCACTTTTATTTCCTTTATTTCTTGTTTTCGAAACCCATTATTAAATTCTTCGCTCGGTTTAACTTCCTTGAAAACCCTTTATTATATATATTTAAAATTTATTGCTTTTCGATTGAAAGTTCCTTCTTAGATTTTGAAATCTCCTTGGTCGTCAATTTTCAAGTTACTATCTGGTAATTATTTCAAATCGGTATCTTTCATGTTTTCATTTTCAAAACCGTGTTAACATTTTGATAATTCAATTTATATTTTTCTGGGCTACAAGATCTATTTCTAAATCACTTACCGTGCATACTTTTTTTAAAATATTTTTTTTTCTAAACTAGGGGGAACTTCAATTATTTTTATTATTATTATCATATCTGTTCTATGTTCCTCGTAACCACATTTCAAAATCTTTGTGTAAACTTATTTTCATGTGCAAAACAATCGTTTTCCACCCAACCAACTACCTCCTTATCTTGCCTTATTTGAACTCGTTCCTTCCGATCTTATTTCGTTCCGCTTTTGATTTAGTTTTCCTTCCTTCTTTTATCTAGACATTAGACCTTGTAGTTATCCATGCTATCTCCAGTTTAGGAGTAGGCCCTTTGGTAGGTGATGTCGTTGCAGTGCCTGAGTATAGGTAGAGTGTGTAGACCTGTATGAGTGTGTCATCTTTAGGATCCTGATGTTTGTTTCCTGTGTCTTGAATGTGTACTCAGCGTTAACCATGGTATGCTGGAAGTTGTCTGAATGACGGTATTCATACTTATAAGAATGGCGTCATCGCAGGCAGATCCTTAGATTTAGTTTTAGTCTTAATGAATGGTTTATCTTGGTTGTATGTGACTGTATCAAAATTTTGTCTTCTTTAAACCAAATCTTTAAAGTTTTCAAACTAGCTCACAAGATCACAAATCACTTAACCTCCCTCATCCATTACCGCAACACCACACGTTTTTTTTCCAAATGTTTTAAAATATTTCTTTGGCCTTAAGCCTCTCTTTCTCTTCCCTTCCTTCTTCCTTAAACAAAATTTTCGTGTTTATGATTGTTATATTAATTGGGCCTAACTATTATCGTTATAGGATTTTGTTTGTTGGTAGGCTTGGAGTGAGATGAGTTTATTATGTCAATGATTAATTGATTTTGGGGAACACAAGGATGATGGATTAGAATATCTTTTGGATGAAAAGAATGAGCTGTCCAAGACCTATTTAAAATACCGATGTGAGACGGACTCAATGAGAAATTCTGGTCGGATGAAATTATACGAGGAGATGAGAACTCAACAGACTTGAGGCTTAGACGGGTAGTAGATAGGAGTAACTGCGGAGAATAGTATGAGTTAGGGTGATCATGAGATTGAGTAGATCTTATATTAGCATTGAGACGGATTGATGATTGACGTGAGAAGACTTTGAGAATAACACGACGTGTGGAGATAAATGGATGATTAGGCAGTCGGACTTAATATTGGTTGGGATTAGTTATAGTGAGTAGGATGAGGGGTAATTCTGACAGATCAAATTATTTGGTGGATGAATTTATGGGGAGATATGACGAGAAAGTATTGAAGACGCGACGATTGCTGATTGGTGAAGGTATTATAGGATAGACAAATGTTTTTGTCTTGGATTGATGGATGACTAGAATCTCATTTTTCTTGGAGATTTATTAATGTTGGGAAAAGATTTAGAAATTCAAAAGATATTAATGAGCGATGATGATGCTTAGTGGAGTGGTACGAGAAGATGTTATTATTTCTATGAGAACTTGGAGTTGGGAATTTGAACAGTAGTGATGGGTCTATAGTTAAGTATTAGGAGGTGAGTTTAGTCGTGGCTTTGCCCAGTGAAAAGATGGATTATGGGGGATTATTGAGGAACATTGTTCGAAGTTACAGGATTAGAAATCTTTATGAGTAGATATGATAGTTGCGGGTATAAGGTTATATGGGTAATTATTACTAGTGTGAGTGATTCCGAGGGCGGAATCATTTCTAAGGTGGGTAGAATGTAACGGCCTGTTTCTATCGTACCTTCTTCGTGCACGTGCTTTTGATCGTGCACGTGTTTATTTTAGACTTTATTTGTTTTTGAACGTTTTTGTGTGATATGTCGTCGTGATCGTCTCTGAAAGTATTAGATTGTGGAATAACTTGGGAACGACATATCTCGAGTCGTTCTTCCGCGATACTAACTTATTTGACGTGACGTCGCGACTTTCTGTTTTGACGCGAGACGTTTCGAATTTTAGTTTCGTCTCTCGACGTCGAAATTTAGATCCGTCTTCTCCACCCTCTTTCTTTAGTCGTCCCGAACACCCCAGAATTATTTTACAATTTTTGGACTTAATTTGACCTATTTTCCATTTTTTTGAAAGTTTTAAATAATTTTAAAACCTATTTTTATAAGAATTTTAATTACAATAAAATGACTATATTATAATAACGTATTAAAGAATTTTTAGGCAAAAGTTTAGAATTTTTGGCCGCACCCATTTTGCGTGAGGGAGAGGAGAGTAATTTTAACTAAATTAATTATTTTAAATTATTTTAATAATATTTTTCCGAACCCTAACCCTAAACCTAGCTCTAACCTATTTAAGTTAGCCATAGGCAAAGTTATTTCGTCATTGCTCAAAACCCTAGCCGCCGTTTCCTCTTCCAAAGCTTCGTCGCAACGTTGCGACGATCGCAACGTGCACGACCGGAGCTCTCCCCCGCAAATCCCCTTGCACGACCGGAGCAGCACCCCGCATCGCCGCTCGCACAGCCCGCTGCATCGCCCCCCCCCCCCCCCCCCCCCCCCCCCCCCCGCTGTCGCCCGCTCCGACCGAGGCTCTCTCTCGGTCTGACCGAGGGATTTCTCCGCACAGCCGCCCGCACCGCTCCGCTCCGCATCGCCAGCGCCCGACCGACCCGCCTTGTCGGTCTGACCGAGAGGCCGCCCCGCTGCATCGCTCCGCCTCGCTTCAACCCGCACCCGCAGCCCGCACGACCGACGGGATCTGTCGGTCTGACCGACAAAATCCCTCGCACCGCACCACGCCCCGACCCCGCTGTGCTGCATCAGCGCCGACCGAGAGCTCCTCTCGGTCTGACCGAGAGAACCCTCCGCAACGGCAGTGTACGACCGACCGAACTTCGTCGCAAGTGGGTTTCTCCCACACCAACTCCTGTGGTGGGCCCCCCAAGTGCTCCTGAGGTGTTGTGGGCCCCCTTGGACCCCTAGCACTGCTGTGGGCCCCACTTGGACGTGCCACTTCGCGGATTTGCCGTCTACGACGTTGCGACACGTCGTAGGCCTTCGTCGCAAGTTCGAACTTTTGGAGAGACGTGCGAGGACCAGATCTGAAGCTGAGGAGTTCTCCGATCAGACCCGACATCCAATCTACAGCAAACTCCGGTTCAGGTTGGTTCCCCGAAACTCGTAGAAACCCCCACAATAGCTGACTGAACCCTAAACTAAAAACCGTCAACTTGAACTAAATTTACTTTCCAGCTCCTGTAAAACGTTGTACGAACATAGAAAATCGACGAACGGACTAATTTGACTGTGCACATAGGATAGATCGTCGATTAGGCTGAAACATCAAAAAGTGACTTTTGACGAATAGGATAGTCCCGAAAACCTAGAAACGAACCCTAATAGGATTTGATGAATTTGAGACCTGACATCGTCACCGTGGCGATATTTCAGACGGACTTCTGCGGACGAGACGCTTGGACAAGACGCTTGGACGAGACGCTTCGAGAAGACGACACACTCGCCATTTCAGGCAAGTGTACCCACTTGCGTTTTTGACCGTGCCTTGGTCTTAGATTGATAGAACTGTTAGACTGTGACTGTATAGAACCGGACGTGAAATGATAGCGTCCGGGACGCCCCTGACGACTCAGACTTGATGACGAAGTCTGAGCCTGACAACAACAACTTTGATGCTGTAGGGCTATCATGTGTGTGCGTGTGTGTGGACACCCTAGAATAACTCTCCCGTACACTGGTCGTGTCTTGTCACTGTTATCCACACTGGTCGTGTCTTGTCACTGTGTTACAAAAAGCCTTCGGGCGTTTCAGATGCTCTCCTTGCGGGAGTGATCTCCGTGCTACAAAAAGCCTTCGGGCGTTTCAGATGCTCTCCTTGCGGGAGTGATCTCCGTGCTACAAAAAGCCTTCGGGCGTTTCAGATGCTCTCCTTGCGGGAGTGATCTCCGTGCTACAAAAAGCCTTCGGGCGTTTCAGATGCTCTCCTTGCGGGAGTGATCTCCGTGTTACAAAAAGCCTTCGGGCGTTTCAGATGCTCTCCTTGCGGGAGTGATCTCCGTGTTACAAAAAGCCTACGGGCGTTTCAGATGCTTCCCGAGCGGAAGTGATCTCCGTGATACAAAAAGCCTACGGGCGTTTCAGGTGCTTTCCTTGCGAAAGTGATCTCCGTGCTTCCTGTCCTGAGTTCTGGGGTTTTGGGGTAGGGTTGAGCGTGCGCACGGTGAGAGGGTCTGATCCCCCTCGAACCGTAAGGCGTGAACCCTTCGTGTCGTGTCGTGTCGTGTCGTGCCGTGTCGTGCCGTGTCGTGTCGTGTCCTACATGTCTTGTCTGTCTTCGTCTTGTCCTGACACCTTTAGGTTAGTCCCGTAGTCGGTAGCACACGCTACGACTACTGCCTGCTACGCTTTACTTTCCTGCTACGTTACTTCTCTTGTACTTGTTGTAACCCCAGCATGCTAATCAACCAGTAAGCCGTTGTTTAAAGTTCGGTGCACTTGCAGTAAAGTCTAACCCTTCTTGTAGACTTTACCTGACGTACAGTTCCTTTTTCTTGGGTGCTGTACGTCAGGTGTTCAGCCAGAGATCGTGGACGAAGCAGACTCGCTGGAGTACGAGGAGCCGAGGACGCTGATCCAGAGTCCGTGCCTGACGAGGACCAGACCTTGAGGTCTTTTAGTCGCCACTTCCCGAGGGTACTACTTTTCGGTTTGTCTTTAAACTTGTGTTGCCATGCTTAGGCTTCTTTTAGACTTTGTACCAGTTGGATATTATTTCTCCATGTAAATGAATGCAAATTTCCTTTCCGTACTTTTGTTGTTTCGAACTATAATAATGCAAGAACCTGAAATTCTTTTAAAATGGTACCTCTACAGACGCTTATTGGGTCCGAGCTTCTAAAGCTCTGGCCTAAGCGGGCCTTGTCACGCTTCGCCTCCGACCATTTTGGGAAGCGGGGCGTGACATATATAAAAAGTATTAAATAGCTTACTATCATTTCGAACGAGATATCTATTACAATTACAATAATTGTCTTAAGGGCATATATTCCCCCAACATCTTCCACTTACACCTACATCCAATTATTATGGTACATCGTACCAATTTTATCCACTAAACACTCCAGTCTGTTTTGTGAAAGTGCTTTCGTGAGCAGGTCTACTACATTGTCGTCTATACTAACTATTTGTATCTCAATGTCCCAGCGTTTTTGAATTTCATGTATCAAGCGAAACTTCCTCAGGATGTGTCTAGATTTCTTGTGAGATCTAGATTCCTAAACCAGTGAAACTGCCGTATTGTTATCACAATACAAAGGTATTGGATCAACAATAGAATGAATAGCACCATGTTTTGTAACAAACTTCTTCATCCAGACCGACTTCTTTGTTACATCATTGGCTGTAATGTACTCAGTTTCAATCGTCGAATCGGCTACAGTGTCTTGCTTGAAACTTTTCCAACTCACTATCCTCCGTTGAGAGTGAAAATATATCCTAACTGATTTGCTGTCATTTATGTTACTTTGATAACTTGAGTCAGTATATCATTCGACTGAAAGATTACTACTCACACCATACATTGATAACATATCTTTAGCCCTTCTTAAGTACTTGAGTATGTTCTTTACAACAGTCCACAGGATTTGATTGATATCGACTAACCACACCAAGTGCATATGCAACATCAGATCTAGTACATAACATGAAATACATGATAGATCCTACATGATAGATCACCCCGTACTAAATTGCAGTTGATCCCACGTTTATAAGAGTTCTTCTAACGTATCAAAAATATGATGATGATGCCAATCATGATGACAATAAGGAACAACTGAACGAACATGCCACGATGCATTACTTACGCAAACCAAGTATTGCTACTACTAACAAGACAAACAGAAACAAAATACATCTAACCAACCAGAACCAGAACCACCACCACCACCATCGTCATCCAGTATCATTAATGTTATTATTATCAAGAATCTTCGTCTCCCTCATCACCATCATTTAGCTGTAAAATTTCAGGGGTTTTCAACCCAAATCATACAAAAAAAACTACAGTTGGCATCATGTGTTTTTCCTTTAGAAGATGTTTCTGATTCCAGCTGCACACTAATACCTTAACTCATCCACAGCCAACTTCTTCTTTCGACTCATGCACTGCGTCAAGGAGATCAAGAACACCACAGACATCTCTGAGGTGAAATGCAGGAAAATTGTCATGTGGGAAGAATTTAATGTCTTCATCCCAAAAAAACGGGAACACGAGTGGTTAGGAGTTGACATTTCATTCGCTTTGACACCGCATCATGGATACAGAATTGGTGTATGTCCTGTCCCTCCTTGCATGTCAATCATGCTTCATTCAATATATGATGCGGCGTATATCCCTTCTTGCCGGTCCATCAAGCTTAAGCAGCCAAAACTCCTACTCTGGAAGCTAAAATGTAAAAGGATTGAAAGTCATTGTCAGGGTGCTAATAACGATGAAAACTACTCTAACATGATACTTCTATCGTCGGCCTCAATTTACATTTGTGAATAATCTATAAACTGAATCCGCTTACATATATCACACTTTCCTCCTGGTGCACAAGCAATTGCTTGTATGATAGTACCATGACGTGCTAATGATGTTTGATACAAGAATTCAACGCAACAATGTAGTCAACGGGTAGGAACCATTGCTCCATCTGAGAACAAAGGTTCTTAGGGAATGGAAACTGAGGTCGGTTAACCTACTATAAATATTTATAAACCAGAATTTAAGCCAAATTGTTGTTTTGGGTCAAGAAAACATCTAACCTTCAAGCCTAATAGAAGAAAAGAAGGCATTTCTTTCTCTTCACCATGTTTTGTTTCTTGGTTTTTTTTTTCAACAGCCTAAGCATTACATGGGCAAGCTTGGTTGACTCACATTACAATCATTTCTAGATTGAGCAGATAGATTAGACCAATAACATAATCGAAGACCACATGCAAGCCTATAATCCAAAAATTACTTCACCACTCATGCGTTTAAGCATTAGAACTCTCAGTTTCTATTTTCCGTCAAGTCTTGTCAACACTTCAGGCTAGGGAAAAAGAATATGGAGAGGGAGAATTTCAACCTGGTTGTTTCTATCGGGCTATATTGAAATGCCACATACTGACAGAATCAGAGAGGGGTGGCATGTAGCACTTCATTCTTTAAGTATATTTTATGTCAGTAACATCTATTCAGAGACCAACATGAACATTCTATATTGTAAGAACTAACAAAGTAAGAGATGTGAAGTGGATACCAGTTCATTCTTTAGGCATCTCTTGAGGTATTTGGTTCTCTGGTTGGGAGAAGAACTCTTTCGCGTTGCGTGCAACCTCTGCTTCCAGAATTGCTTCTAGCACAATATCCGATCCAGTAGGTTCACCTGAAATTGCATCAATTTGTGAGTTGTATCAAATGCAACAAAATTATGATCACACCGGGTGGAAGCATGAAATGAAGTATTGAAACAAGAAACGCGGGCAGGCGCACGCGAACACGCACACACCACAAGCACACAGGCAGGAAGCAGGCAATGGAGTATATAAACAAGAAACACACACACGCACGGATGCACAGACGCATCCTCACACTATGTTTGTGAACAGATTTAAAAAAGAAGAAGCACTTGATCTTTAAATAACATGATTCTCGCTAAAACAGTCAAGACGATATAGCTAATAAAATTAGTATACATGCTATACATTCAAAAATATCATCCAGGAAGACAACTGAAAAAATGTGGCTCATACTGTCTATTGCCATCACCTACGGTCTGGCACTGGATTTGCTGGAATGCATCATACCTGATCAGTTTATGAATGCGGACAGGTAACTGCAGCAGTGCACTTTCTGTCAAAACTCGACTGCCGCAGATTCAGTGAGCTTAGGACAGGCAAGAACAACTAACTCAGTTCGACATCAACCAGCTTGATGCTTATCAACACGGCTATTTTGGAATAGAAATAAACCTGAGAGTTGTATATTGTTTCTAGAGTATTGACACATACAATCATGTTTCAAAGCAAGTATTTCAATAGTGGCCCTGAAGCTCCACTTGACTCAGCATGGATTGTAGATCCATATGACTGATAACATGTGAATCTTGAGGAATATGGTAAGCTTGGAGTCTTGGAGATGGACTGAAAGAACATCATGGCTTAGGGAAGAATTTTAGTTTAATTGTTGTTCTCAAGAGAAAAAGCTTTCTGTTTGTGCTCTATCAGAACAAAAAACAAGGTCTTTGACTGAAGGGGAAACTAGCTCAACGTGTATCATTAAGTGTTCAAGTCTTGTTTTTCCACACGGACTATCAGATTGCATATGCCTCTCACATTTGAAATGAACCAACCCAAACAAGAGTTTTATTTACCAACGACGATGCTGAAGAAGACTTAGTCTTCAAGGGTGATCATGACTTATGTCCCACTTATCTATTTAGATTTTCTGTATTCCAAAAATGGTTGCCGATGCCTACAATGCAAATGTGATCATGGTAGCTTTAGAGTGCAATTAACTTTGCAGCATAATGCTCCAACCATGCCATCAACTGGGGCTTAATATTGATGACTTGAACAATTCATCAAAGAAAATTGCGAAGCTTTCCAATCAAATTCCCAACCCGTCAGTAACATCAAAAGCAAAACATGGCTGTGATGCGTATATGCTCTCCCCTAACCAGCTTCAGGAACTTTATATGACAACTGGTCGGATATGACTTTGGCAATAAGTTAAGATGTATGGTTGGAAATCAGACACTATATTTGCATTTGGTTTCGTTGTTGATTGGCTAAACAGCACTGCTTTCATCCTAGTCATTCAGACCAAATCAATGATTCAATAGATGGAGCTATTGGTTGACAATGACTCTTATTGGATTTTCAAAATGTGTGTGATATAAATCCACTTATATGGTGTTATCTTTCCCAACATCCAAACCTGTTATAGCATGTATACTAATTTAACCAGCTTCACCATGCTGGAAAGTACTTTATTCTTCTTCTTCATCTTAGCCTACATCCCAAAAAATTCGGACAGGTTTCGTGGACTTAATAGAATAGTGATCTATCCATGAGCCAGGAAAATTTGTCCAGACAAAATTTAACATATGTAACTTAAACAACGATTTTCAGGAATATAAACTTTGCACAACTTGTTATATATGAACATAGCCACAAATATGAAACCACCTTAAGCACAAATGGCGTACATGAGGAAATTTCAGGTTTCCATATAAATGCCACATTCTGATAATTTTTTTTTACGATTTAGAGATGTGAATAAGAAAATACTTGCGCTGGATTTGTTTCCACTTCTTTGACGTCTACCATGATTGTCCAGACAGCAACAACTTCTGGCTTCTTAATATCCTAATCTTTCAGAAGCCATGCCAGAAAACTAAAATTACACCATCACATATATATAGAATATACCACTATGCTTTGGAAGAAAGCCAGCACTTTCAGCGGAGACGGGCAGAACAGTCAACAAACCATCCTTCTCATCGTTAAGTTTCACTCCCCCGTCACTATTTCCAACCAAACTTGATTTTACGCTTGGTGCTTCAGCCAACCTAGCATATGCCGTCGCTTGGGCACACAACCTCGAAGAAACTGTGTCCACTGAACCAAATCCCTACAGACAGTGAAGATTACGAACCTATCATACATCTATTTATATCAAATAAGAAGATTTTTCATTAATACCTTGGGGATATTCGCTGCGGGCTTGACTTGTCCATGATGCATCTCATTACCACTAGTACCTGGTAAAATCTTAAAACAAAGTAATTTCTATACAAAAAAAAAAGCATACTACTACTCTATCAAGCAAAATAGAGAAATGGGTCATCACCATAATCATTACTACTAATAATGGTATTATTGTAATCAGGTTGGGGATCTGCTGTACCATCCAGCCTCCTAGTGAAAGGAGCAGGATTCATAAGTGAAAGGTTTCGGATCTCATAACGAATGGCTTCCAATTGGGCCATTGTTTCTTGAAGTTCTTTGTGCACCTAATTTTGATTCCAAAAATGAAGTTCAGAAATCGATCGGAGTTCCAAAATTTACAATTTTTGTTGTTTGCTTGGTACCTGGCTTGCTTGGGACTGCTGCATGACGTTGTCGAACTGGCCGCGCGCCATCTGGACGTATCCGATGGCTCGGCCAGCCAACCTCCCCGCTGTTCTTGCAATCTTCGGCAGGTCCTTTGGCCCTTTATTGTAAATAAAATAATAATTTAACTTACAACTTGACACATGCAATGTGTTCGATAAAATGCTAAAGAGAGCTAATGGCAATAGGAAGAGAGGAACTGTACCTATTAGAGCAGCGGTAGCTCCGAGAATGAGGAAAATCTGCCCGTACGAAATTCCGAGCATAATCGCAGATGTATTGGCGGCGGGGAGGGCGGCGCCTGCGAGGATCAAGCGGAGGGGAAGGAAACGAGAAAACGGTGACGCGGAGATTCGAATTCACCGGAAATGGGCCATCTGCAGCAAGATCCAAACCCCTATATGACATGGCCCAGTTTAAAATAAGTCGTGGCCCGAAAGTGAAGCCCAAAGTGCGGATTTTGTTGGACTCGTTAAGACTATGATTTTGTCTTTGGACGCCAGGTTGAAATCAAATTAGCATGCACGTGAGAATCTTCTGGGCTCTGCATTAAAATAGGCTGGGACTATATGTTGGAAGAGAGATAGGAGATGTGAACCATTTTAAGGTTTTTGTTTCTATTTTTAGTCATTTGTCACTTTCATGCACCTCATTATGAGGTACATAGATTTGGGCATCTCCATTCTCATCCCTAATTAAAATTGAACAGCCTTTTATAAGTATAGAATGGCAGGTCCATAGAGACATCAGACGTGGCAACATGTCGGATTTGGTTAGTGTACTTTTTTATCCATATCCATTTTTATTAAATACTCTTTCGAATATTTATTATGTACATTTAAATATTTTTAAAATAAAAAATTACTGCAATGAAGAAAAACCAAAGTATATTTTTATTTAATTTGTAAAATTTTTTCAATGAAACCAGTGAAGTAACGTTTGAAAAGAGATGACTGTCGTTTTCATCTATTATACAAAAGAGGGATAAGAGGGATGTTGACGTGCAATGAGTCAGGAGTCACCCATGAGCCCTCCCTCCTCCCTCGTAGATTTATCTCCCTCAAGATCGCATCCATCTAATCCTAAGCCACCTCACTCTCTCCGACTACGTTCGCTTCCCGGCCATCTGCCGCCAGTTTCGAGCAATCCAAACCGCCCACCGCCTTCTCTACGCTTGGTCCTATCCTCCGTTGCTTCCCCTCCATAGGCTTGTCCCCTTCCATCAAACCTTTGCCTATACATACCCATCTACAGCCCTATGGCTCGTCCCCTTCCATCAAACCTTTGCCTATACATACCCATCTACAGCCCTTTGATTCTACCGCTTCAAGCTTCAAACTCTCAGAACCGGCCAGAAAGCGGCCAGTCATGTACCAATGGCTTCTCTAGCCCCATACCGGCATCAATGGCTTCTCTAGTCCAATACCAGCGGCTTAAACTAGCCGCCGCCCAGAGAATTGCATCATTGTAAAACATCGCATCATCTCAGGGGACGAAAGTGGCTGCTCGACTTGGCAACTGGATGCATGAGGGTAGTAGGGCTAAGAGCAAAAATAGCAGCAGCCACCGAGTACTCAGAGTAATCAGGGGCTAAACTTTATGGACTAAACTTATAGACTGGTTCCTTCCTGGCTTGCTTCACACAGTAATGACGGCTAGCTCTTGCAAGATTCTGCGCATGTTTTCGTTTCTTTTTCTTTGTATTTAAGTCTGAAACATGATTTTGGCTCAATTTATATTCATCTATTTCTTCTCAACCAAAACTAGGGCACATTTTAAGGCACTTGTTTCATCTAAAATTTTCATCGGCATACACAGCTGCAGATTTCTTCTTATCAATGCTCTGGATAAAATAAGCGAAGAAAAAAACAAAGGAAAACCAGAATCCTCAACAAAACAATTTTTTTAAACACCAATCGAAACATTGTAGCAAGCAGAATGATGAGCATTGAGAGATTTAACGACATTATTAGAACTCTCAGAAAGAGAGAAGCTGCTTCCATTGGAGAAGTTGTAGCGTTTCAACATTTACGTCAACAAAACAAGAGATCTGAAGAGCAGCATGAATTTCCCAGCAACGGTATCTTAGTGATGATGCTTGACCTCAAACAGACCATCGGGACCTAGAGAAGAAAGACATAAAGGAACAAGAATACAATGAGAAGGATATTTAAAAAGTGGCATCACACATAATATTCAAATTGTATGGTATCAAATAAGTGATAAACAAAATTGTTCTATCAATTCCAATAAAACATGACAAACTATGCATGCAACCTACAAATAGGTGGGGAGATGAAAAAGTTCATTCTCTGGGTGGAAATAGACGTTATAAATGGGCTGAGTCCAATGCAATAATAATATGTAATGCACCTAAGAGTAGATGATGTTCGAAACTGCCCAACTAATGAGGGCCGCGTAGTATGTTAGTTATATTGTTATAGGCTGTGGCACCTTATGTTGAGGTTTAAACAATTCTAGTAAAATCAGACGGAAACAATGATCTAGATCATTCATCATATGGTGAGATAAAAATATTTTCATTACCATGTTTCTCCTAATAGCATAGTTGGTAACCATCAACAGTAAAATATATCACCTCTCTTGACCATGTTTCAAATCTGCATCTGCCATATGAATTTATCTGTGTCATTCAATAATATGAAGAATTTCAAGTTCTCTCGCATGGTTTTCCAAACCTAATATACTAATTTACACTCCAACCATGTGAACTGATGAATATCAAGTGATCTCCTTCCCATCCACAGAGCTTTCACATCGGGAGGCGCAAAAATCAGGCCGAGTTAGGAATTTAGGATGGGATGATCCAACCCATATAGCTGCAAGAATCCATATCATCAGTACATATCAAGCTTAGAGATCCAAACCTGATCTAGCTATAGTTTTTGATCACCCCAGCCTATACACCCCTGTCATCAGTGTTTTGGTGTCCAGATTAGTCAGGGTGGCTTAGGAGAAGCTTAAGTTTGTGGAATTGAGAAGCAAATTAAATTTTGAGATTTGGATACAGATGTGGCAGTGATGTTTGGTGTTTTCCAGCAAATCCGGAAAAGACGACAAAGCAAAGCTCTACGAAGGTAACCACGGTACCCGGTAACGATAGGGTGGTGGTGGTTGTTGTTGTTGTTGTTTGGTGTTTTTTTTTTTTTTCGGGGAGAGGGGGGGGGGGGGGGGGGGGGGGGGGGGGTAAAATAGACGATGATGGTTTTGGGGTTTAGAGGGAGGGATGAAGATTAGAGGCTCATAGTTTGAAATCTCAATTTCGTTCTAGATGTCGGCCAATGCTTGTAGTATTAGTATCGCTTACATAGCATGTATTAATTGATACGTATTGAAAATGCCAGGTGTATCTGGGTATTAGTTTAGATGTTGATGAACATAGAACTTCTCCAAAAATACCAGGTGTGTCATTGAAGTATTGGGTATTAGTTTAGATGTTGATGAACATAGAACTTCTCCAAAAATACCAGGTGTGTCATTGAAGTATTGTGTATTAGTTTAGATGTTGATCACATATTCATAGATTATCAATACCATTTATACCATTGTCCTCCCTCCATCGCTATACTGTCTTCATAAAATATATTATCTAAATCAGTATGCTCAACTTTAGTTTGCTTTCATTCCAGTGTTTGATCTCTTAGCATCGAATGATAATCAAAACGCCCCTTATTACATCTGTATCGGAAACACTTAAAAGAATTTCACCCAATCACGGTAATAGTTGTTTTGTGTTCCCTTCAGGTACAATTTGGGAAGGCTGATATACGTCAGCATCTGCTGACTTTTGAACAAGAATTTTGATCCTTAAATGAGATTTCTTTTAAACAATATATGGAATAAATCAGGATTTCAATTTTCTTGCTTAATCAAAAACATAGTTCTTACCTATTGTTCCTCTCTACTAAGGTTTGAAATCTCGGTTTCAATCATGGGATTGTCCAGCAGTTTATAGCATCTGTATTGAAACTATCAGCCAGTATCAGTCAATACGTACCAGTTGCCCCATCTAAATCCTGGATGTCCGCCTTTATCAGACTGCAAACCACCCTTAAATTTCAAGTGAACATGTTCATTTTCACCTTAGGTAAATCAAAACAATTTACAATATTTACTTTAACTTAAAATTGACTGATAATAATAAGCCAAATTAATTGGATATAACATTTTAAATAATTAAATGACTTACTAGCGAGATAAACAACAAAACAAATCAAACTAATTAATTCCAGTTAACCACAGCACTTTGCTATTAAGTCAAAGTTACATCTAAAACCGACCAAATAAGGATACAATTATGATTCCATAATAATCTAATCAGCCACAACAAGTCAACCCAAAAATGATCGATCATCCCCACTCCCAAGTAAGCTCTTAAACAACCTAGTCCAAGTAAATTCCACTCAAACCTTTAAAAGACTTCAAAGCCAACTTGATCTACCCAACTGGTCAAAAAAATTATGTGAACCAAAACCATTCAAGATCACATGGACTGCCACCCCTCCACAGCAAAGAGATTCAAAGTCAAGTAAAAAAACCTAAAAAAAAGCTAAGATGCTTCATGAAACTCAATTGGAGAGCAAAATCAAGGTTTCAAAATTTGGCCAAAATCCATACATAAACATTCTAATCAACCCAAACTGGCCGATACCATAGCTATTGGCTTATAACGACTACTATGGACCTAACAATAGAGTCAAATGGTGTATTGGATCAATCGCTTATAATTCAATATGATAAACCACATATATTAGGCTAGCCTCTTTATCTTAAAAATCCCTGTCTACTTCAGCGGTTTTAATTCATAAAATATGCTCCAACTGAATTTAATAGACTCAAATCTATTACACACGCCTTAACTCCTTTGCCGTCAGTAGAGCTCACAATGTGTATTGTACAATTCATAATAAGCAATTTTAAGATTTACTTTCCCAAAATGTTAAGTTCCCTAAATATATGATGATACAGTTACTAAAAAATATGAGGATACAACTTCAAAGGATGAGTTTGTGGCTAAGAAAACATGGAAGGTTTAATATCAATTTGAAAACTATGTGTTATTCTCAAAAGCACTTCTTTTGTTGCATGTATTTTAGCATCAAACCATCAATAAACAGTGGTAAAACACCAGACTTAATAGCATGTGGGATGAGGAGAAACAACTTGAATTTTGATTAAGGTAAATTGCACAAACACCACCTTTCAATTGTTACTATGTCACTACCAATGATCTTCGCAGAGACCCATTGAATTAATGGTGATGCCCCCAAAAAAGTTCTTAAAAGCACTTCTTATGTTGCATGTATTTTAGCATCAAAACATCAATAAACAGTGGTAAAACACCAGACTTAATAGCATGTGGGATGAGGAGAAACAACTTGAATTTGCACAAACACCACCTTTCAATTGTTACTATGTCACTACCAATGATCTTCGCAGAGACCCACTGAATTAATGGTGATGCCCCCCCCCCCCCCAAACAAAAACAAAAAAAAACAAACAAACAAACAAACAAACAAACAAACAAAAAACAAAAAACAAAACAAACAAAACAAAACAAAATCTTATTCTTCTTCCTCTACTCTGAAGTTTGATCCCCCCCCCCCCCCCCCCCCCCCCCCCCCAACACAAAAAAACACCCCGGCAGCAAAAAAAAAACTAAACTAAACTAAACCAAACCCCTTCAATCTCTAACAAGCAATATGGTGGATGGGTCCCCTGCTTTCTATGTTGACATAATGACCAACTCATTTTTTACCTAAAGAATCGTCTATTGATTCTCTACCAGATTAAAGATGATCAGGCAAGAAACGAAAAGGAAACGGCATGAGGGCTGTCTTTTCAGTTTTCACCAAAGGACTACGCTTTTTTTATCTGGTCACAGATAAAATCATCATTTTCAAAGAGCTGTAAACACAATATCAGACATTGCATAGTCCTTTGGTTTTCTACCAAAGCTTGCATACTTTTTAGGTCCAAAGGTACTAGAGAGAGAATGACAGCAAAAGAGAGGAAGGGTGATGGGCAAAAAAGGAAATAAAAATTAAGATTTAACAGAACTAAATTCTTTCCATCAACTCGTATGTGTCTATGCTAATATCAAAGATCAAGAGTAATTAGTGTATCAGTGGCTATAGCATAGAGAGCGTTTATGAACTTTACCCTTTTGATTAATAACAATTTTTATAATAATTTTCAAGAAAAACAAAATGTGAATGCAACTGGCCCTCTTATTAATTTTTATTATGACAATATTTTCAACCAGTATTGTTAAACGAATCACACTGATTTCATCTTGTTTGGTAAAAGTAGTTAGTATGTAAGGGTTAGTGTATTTTGAAAGCTGGGTTAAGGAGTAGGGATTAGTCGGGGTTTTCCCTGTTTGGCAATATCAATTAGGATTGCACGGGTTATGACTTATGAGATTTTAGCTTTTTTTTTTTCAAAAACCAACATTAGCTTGGTGTCATGGTGCTAAAACCCCCCAGGGAGTAAAGTATCTATTTTCCATTGTTTTAAGATAACAGCAACCCCCACTAACATCATCCCATATTTGGTTGTTTCACTGGGTTTAGTGGGGGTTGGTTGCAAGTCCTGCATGAACCACCTCCGAAACACCTTGTTTGGCAAGAGAAGGGTTGGGGTTAGCCTTAACCCTTCTCTAACCCTTCCAACCTCTCAAAGCAAAGGAGTAGATGTCAATGGTATATAAAGTATTTTTAAAAAAATATTACCCAGTGATTGCCTTTGTATGTTTGACAAAACGAGCAAGGGTATATGGGTTATGTATTTCAATGACAAGTTAATGATGTGTTTGAAGTAATAATTATTTCAAAAATGATGTGAAAAAACATCAAGGAGTTAACTAATGTTTAGGAGAAGAGGTAAGGCGTTAGGGGTTAGGAATTAACTTATGTTTGGGAGAGGAGGTAATGTGCATGGGTTAGAGATTTTTGAATGAGATAGCTAACCCAACTTAAAGTGGGGGTTCCTAACCCCTTCTCTCCCTAGGAGACTGGCAATCATCGGGCAATAATTTCTCAGAAGTGGATTGACATCTACTCTCTTGTATTTTGAGCATATGGAAGGATCAAGGAGATGATAAGGATAACCACCCCGCTTGTTTCTTTTGCCAAACAAGGCCTAGTCTAAGAAGGAATTAACAGCCCGCACTCTAGGGATATCTCTTGGTCTCAAAATTTGAAACTCCTGCACGTTACCTCACCTCCCAAACATCGATTAACTCCTTATCTATCGTTCACATCATTATAAAGCAATTATGCTTTCAAACCCACACTTATGATGGTAACAAATCATGTCAACATAGGCACCTTTGTGAACTAATGCTATCATTTACAGAAATCTCCAAGATGTGAAGCTTATGTAACAAACACTGCTCATATTACAGAATTATAATAAGCATGTATATCACCTTTTCTGAAAGGTGAAACTTTTCACTTAAACCACATTTCTCAAATTCATTAGTCAATGAATACCACATCATAAAAGTTTGAAAATAAACTCCACACAATAGGAAATGTGTTTTATTTTTATTTTTATTTTTGGTTAGGGGTAGATGGGTGGGGGTTGGGGGTGTTGGTGAGAAGTGATAAAGCATGGAAACACCAAAATTGGCCCTTGCCTATGATGCTAAATAACTAAAATGGAGGCAGCCAGATAATCTAGTGGATCTTCAATTTGGATGGGTCATCACATAGAATCATAACAGTAGTCAAATCTATACATAATGAAAGAAATACTAATAAGTGATAATTATTCAGTCAAACATTACCAACATCTACACTCAATGCAATGGTTAACATCTAAATTTGGAGTTTTTGAGATAATTTCAATGCTTCCGGTGTATATCAATTCTCTAACTTCTAGTATCTATTACTACTATTAGAGTTCAATCAAAAGAAAGATAACACTTTATGCCACTATCCAAAGATATAACAACCAAAGGGAAAAGGATGACAGGAAGATTTACCCCATGGGAACTCCTTGTTACGAATGTGCAAATATGGGAAAGCCTGACAAAAATAAAATAAATCAAAAATTAAAAACAGATCATTACAATCATGACAACCAAGTTATTAAAAAAAACAGCTTCAACCCACAAAGGAATTTCTTCAGAAATACAAATTTAATTACCGGCGGTTCCTCATAGTGAGGATGGCCCTTGGAGAGATTGTAGATCGAGAGGATTGAGCATGTAACGATTCCAGCATAAGTAATTTTCTCCCATTTTGCAGTCTCATCTAATCAAAATATATAAATATAAAATAAGAGATCGAGAACTATCTGAATCAAATAAATAGAAACATTAACCCTGATTTCGAATGAAGACGGAGAGAGAGAGAATTACAAGCATCGTCGTGGTGAGCGGATGCGGAGAAATTTTTCTTGTTGGGGAGAAGGGTGTTCGAGCTGGTGGTCGATCCCCGTCGAAGGAACCGGAGGCCGGATCTTGTCATTGACGCCGCCATCGTCGACCGCGATCGCGATTCAATGGTTTTCTCGTCGATCGATCGGATCAAAAAATGAGGGCTTTTTTCCAATGTCGAGCAGGGGGGTAGGTGTCTCTATCTCTCTTATAATGATCCAGTGGCACATGATACCCAAGTGGAAGGCTATGATATCGGACCAGCGGGTCGAGCCCAGTAATTGAGCCCATCAATAGTAACCCTTTAGGCCCAAGGGCTAGAGCCCCATTGCGTACCTGACAAACAATTCCCTTTCACGCAAAAGCCGAATAAAAAATTTCACTTCTTATTGGTCGTTTGGGCTCAACCCACCTAATAAAAGCCCCCGCAGTTAGGGATGGATGAAAATGGAATGGGACTAGGGCTGCTGACGAACAGAACGTTCGACGAACTACTCATGAACAAGCTCGGTACATGTTCGTTTACGTTCGTTTAGTAAGCTTAATGAACAAGCTTGAACAGATTTTTAGAGCTCGGTTAGTAAACGAACAGAGCTTGAACATAACTGTGTTCGTTCATTTATGTTCATGAACAAGCTCGCTAAGTGTTCGTGAGCAAGCTCGTTTAGTGATGTTCATGAACAAGCTCGTTAAGTGTTCGTGAATGAATATGTACCGAAAATAGTAAATTTAGACAAATACTATAATTTTTTTACTATGCTTTGGAATGGATGCTTGGAATGGGATCTATGGAGCTATTATGTTAGATTTATTTGTTTTTGTCCTGCAAATATTTAATACTTTTATTTAATTGATTTAGTCATTGGCAATTGTGTTTAAATATTATTATTCCTAATCAAAAAATTGACGTTCGTTAGTTTGATTGAAAATCTGTTCATGAACAAAATTGATTGTGTGTTCACGAACATGTTCCTGAACATGTTCACGAACAAGCTCGATAACCATTGTTAATGAATAGAACGTTCAATTAACTACTCGTGAACAAGCTCGGTAAATGTTCGTTTACGTTCGTTTACGTTCGTTCGGTAAGCTTAACGAACAAGCTTGAACAGGTTTTTAGAGCTCGGTTAGTAAACGAACAGAGCTTGAACATGTATTTTGTTCATGAACAAAACCAAACTCCCCGTTCAAGCTCGTTCAAGCTCGTTCATCAATAGCCCTAAATGGGACGTGTCGAATCGGTTCAGGGCTGTCCCGACCTCTGCCTCAATATCCACCAGCTCGGCCTTGGACTTTTAAATGGCAACCCTAGTCATACACTATGGGCATTTGGGTCGGTCCTAGGCTTTCGGGCAAGTCTTTTACATGTTTTAATTGCAATTTTAATCCTGTTTTGAGTGTGCTCTAAAGACCCTTGGTATCCACCATCATTGTGGAGACCCTTGGTATTCTTGAGTTATGCTATTTAGGATTTCGTTTTGACGAATATCCTTTGAAACTTTATAAGTTTCAGAGAGTACATGTCATCCTCATTTTATTTTTTAGGAGTATTCAGGTTTGCTATTCCTGATCCTCAATTTTAGTCGTCCCAAATAGATTTTTTTGACTATCATACGGGTAAAAAGCTTTCTATAGCATACGTCATAAGGTATAATTTTGATAATTAAAAATATTCATATTTGTTGTCAAACATTCTAGCAAACCATTCACAGTAAAATAAAATGCATAAAAAGCATGATATTCATCAATAAGAAAGATTGGATAATGCATTTAAATGCATATATACTGCAAGAAAATACTCCTGATAATTATGTTATAGCAACAAGTTTTATAGTTTGATGTGTGTTTGAGGAATAGCTAAGTAAAAAATAGCTAGGTTTGTGCCAATTTTATATTTGACTAGCTTTGCCAGGTGGACACATGGTATGAGTTGCAGGGAGAAGTTCTAATATTTTGTTGACATGAATAGGTAGGCAAGCAGCTTAGAATACTTAGTGAACTTTCGTTCACGGTATTACTGCATCAGTATCGCATTCTTTACATGGAAAGACGTGTACGTCTTTCCAGCGTGCGATCTTCTGAGATTTTTTCACCGAACAACTTCAGGCGTGAGGTGATGCTAAAAACGTGTTGAGAATCAAATAAATATGGTGAAACCATAGGTCATATATATATTAGAATTAGTCGTTACTAAGGGATGAATACCAAGGGTCTCCACAATGATGGTGGATACCAAGGGTCTTTAGAGCCTATTAATAACAGAAAAATGGCATGAAGACCATACTTGAGACTTCAAATAGACTTTCAAAAGTTATATGCTATACAAAGAAAAATAAAAAGAGGAAGCATATATACTGGAGCACCTAAAGTGCCCAGAAACGACCAAGTTTTTAAACTTTGGTACGTCATATTTGGTCACCCCTGGATTAATGATGCAAGACATCATTAAACAATTCTATAAAACTTAAGAACCTGAAGATTCTTCAAAAGGGTGAAGCTTTCATTGCCCCATTCAAAAGGGAAAATGATTACGAGACCATCTCCACTACACATGGACATTGACTCTCAAGACTTCCTCAAATATAATTGTTTACAAAATCTATCATAAAAGACCTTTATGTCTCTTGAGAGTATTTGAGGGATTAAAGTGGACTTATCCACTCCCTACATAGGGCGGATGATGTACCTTAGAGTACTCATCCATATATCCTCTAAAAATGGTCATTATCAAACCTATTATCCAACCGCAGTACAACTTTTTCAAAGCAAATAGGACACATTACATTACTAAATGGCAGGAACATTGGATAATACTGGGTAATCAAACAGTATTTGCAACTGGAATAATGTCGAACACCTTAAAGTTTGTGTTCACACCCAAAAATGGGTTAAATAAATAAATCATTAAAATGATATAAACGGATAACTCGTCCGTTCAAAATCCAGTTGTTAGTGACTGCATGGGGACATGCAATTACACTGCATACCATCAAAACGCCTCCTTAGAATCTTGTCACGCCCCGCTTCCCAAAAAGGACGGAGGCGAAGCGTGACTAAGGCCCGCTTAGGCCGGGGCTGAGAGCCCAGACCCAATAAGCGTCTGTGGTATTCCAAAACGAAGGAAACAGGTCCCTGCAAGTTAGTACGGAACAACAAAGTACTGAAAAGAGATATCATTTCATTTTATTCCAAATATAACATCCAAAGTACGGAAAGTCTAAAACGCCCGAAGGGCTACAACTGCAGAAAAGAGAACTACTGGTGCAAGCACCCAACCTAGACAAGAAAACAACAGGTGCTACACACCCAATCTAAACTGGAACAGAACTCTGGATCAGCAACTAGAGGCCTCTAACTCTGGTCCTCCTCTGGATCGTACTCTGGATCAACGTCCTCCGGCTCTCCGTCTGCTGGCAAGTCCGCCTCGTCGACGTACTCTGGCTCAACACCTGACGTACATCACCAAAAGAAGGAACTGTACGTCAGGTAAGGTCTACAAACAGGGTTAGACCAAACTGCAAGTGTATCAACTTTTAGACAACGTTTTACTGGTTGATTAGCATGCTGGGGTTATAACTGAGTAACAAAAAGAAGTAACACAGCATGAAAGTAAAGCGTAGCAAGTAGTAGTCGTAGCGTGTGCTACCAACTACGGGACTAACCTACAGGTGTCATGACATGTCGGGACGTGACGGGACAAGACGAGACAAGACAAGTGAGACACGAAAGGGTTCACGCCTTACGGTTCGAGGGGGATCAGACCCTCTTGCCGTGCGCACGCTCAACCCAACCCCAAACCCCAAGGAAGACAAGACAAGACAAACAGTACAAGGGATCACTCGCTCTAGCTTGGCGAGTGCCCTATTGCCCACAGGCTGTGTATCAGTACAAGGGATCACTCTCTCTAGCTTGGAGAGTGCCCTATTGCCCGCAGGCTGTGAATCAGTACAAGGGATCACTCGGAGAGTGCCCTATTGCCCGCAGGCTGTGCAAGACGGGACGGGATGTGACAAGACGGGAAGGGTTATTCTAGGGTGTCCACACACACTCACACACATGATAGCCCTACGATATCAAAAGTTGTTGTTGTTAGGCTCAGACTTCGTCGTCAAGTCTGAGCCGTCAGGAGTCGTCCCGGACGCTATCATTTCACGACCGGTTCTATTTGTTCACAGTTATCAGTTCTAACCAACTAAGGCCTAAGCACGGCCAAAAGTGCAAGTGGGATACACTTGCCTGCGATGGCGAGTGTGTCGTCCTCCCGAAGCGTCTCGTCCAAGCGTCTCGTCCGCGGAAGTCCGTCTGAAATATCGCCACGGCGACGGTGTCAGGTCTCAAATTCATCACATCCTATTAGGGTTCATTTCTAGGTTATCGGGACTATCCTATTCGTCAAAAATCACATTTTGATGTTTCAGCCTAATCGACGATCTATCCTATGTGCACAGTCAACAAAGTCCATTCGTCGATTTTCTATGTTCGTACAACGTTTTACTGGTGCTGGAAATAAATTTTAGTTCAAGTTGTCGATTTTTAGTTTAGGGTTCAATCAGCTATTGTGGGGGTTTTTACGAGTTTCGGGGAACCAACCTTAACCGGAGTTTGTCGTAGAATGGAAGTCGTGTCTGAACGGAGGACTCCTCAGCGTCAAATCTGGTCCACGCACGATTTCCCAAAGGCTGGAACTTGCGACGAAGGCCTACGACATGTCGTAATGTCGTAGACGGCAAATCCGCGAAGTAGCACACCTAAGAGGGGCCCACAGCAGTGCTAGGGGTCAATGGGGGACACACAACACCTCTGGAGGACTTAGGGGGCCCACCACCGGAGTTGGTGTGGAAGAATCCAAGTTGCGACGAACGGCCGTCGGTCAGACACGGCCGGTGCGGGGGTTTCTCTCGGTCAGACCGAGAGAAACTCTCGGTCGGGCGAGTTGCAGCGCAGCGGAGGCGGCATTGGTGCGGTGCGAGGGATTTCCCTCGGTCAGACCGAGCGGATCTCTCGGTCGGACACGGAGGGTGCGGGCGTGTAGCGCTTGGGGCGATGCGGAGCAGCTCTCTCGGTCGGTGCGGGCGAAGGCTTCGGTCGGACACTGAGGCGGGGGTTGCAACGGTGCGGGGTGCGGAGCGGAGCGGGGTGCGGAGCGGGGCGTCGGTCTGACCGAGCGATGCTCTCGGTCGGAGCGGGCGACTGGGGGGGGGGCTTGCAGCGGATGCGCTGCAAGCGGGCGATGCGGGAGCGGGCTCCGGTCGTGCACGGGAAATGCGGGGGCGGCCGTCGGTCGGGCACTGGGGCGGCTGTCGCAACGTTGCGACGAACGATGGGAAGTGTTTTTGACGGCTAGGGTTTGTGTGGCTGCGAAAATAACCTAGCCTAGGGTTTATTTAAATAGAAAAGAGTTAGGGTTAGGTCTAGGATTTTAAGAAAATTAATTAAAATATTTAAAATAATTTATATAAGTCAAATTTACTCTCCTCTCCCTCACGCAAGTTGTGTGAGGCCAAAAATTTTGAAACTTGGTCAGAAAATTATTTAGAGTGTTATTATTATATAGGAATTTTATTATAATTTAAACACTTATAAAAATAGGTTTTAAAATTATTTAAAACTTACTTAAAATGGAAAATAGGTCAAATTAAGTCCAAAAATTGTAAAATAATTATGGGGTGTTCGGGGCGACGAAAGAAAGAGAGTGAAGAAGCCGGAACTAAATTTCGACGTCGAGAGACGAAACTAAAAATAGAAACGTCTCGCGTCAACACAGAAAGTCGCGATGTCACATCAAATAAGATAGTATCACGGAAGAACGACTCGAGATATGTCATTCTAAAGTCATTCCACAATCTAATACTCTCAAAGACGATCACGAAGACATATCACACAATAATGTTCAAAATCAAAAAGAGTCTAAAATAAACATGTGCACGATCAAGAGCACGTGCACAAAGAAAGAACGATCGAAAACCGACCGTTACATCCTCCCCAACTTAGGAATGATTCCGTCCTCGGAATCAACATCAAGCATCGTTGGGAAAAAGATGCGGGAAGCGCTCTCTCATATCATCCTCACGCTCCCAGGTGGACTCTCCAGGTGATCCGTGATGCCACATCACTCTCACCAGGTCGACTATCTTATTCCTCAACTGCTTCTGTCGACGGTCCAAGATCTGCACAGGCTGCTGGTCATATGTCAGGTCCGGGCGAACCGTAATCTCTGAGAAATCAACCGTGTGCGACGGATCAGTGACGTACCGACGTAGCTGTGATACGTGGCATACGTCGTGAACACCCTCCAAAGACGGTGGCAGAGCAAGGCGGTAGGCCACTGCTCCCACACACTCTAGCACATCAAAAGGCCGAATATACCTCAGACTCAGCTTTCCCTTCTTCCCAAAACGAATAACTCCGCGGTTCGAAGAAATCTTCAGGAAGACGTGATCTCCAGGCTGAAACTCCAAGGGTCTCCTTTTGGCATCTGCCCAATGCTTGAAGTGATCCTGTGCAACTCTAAGCTTCTCCCTGATGTCCCTCACGACATCCACAGCTTCCACTATCATCTCTGGACCCAACAGCTCCCGATCTCCGATTTCATCCCAGCTCAGTGGCGATCGACATTTCCTTCCATATAAGGCAGCAAACGGCGCCATGCCAATGCTCGCCTGGTAGCTGTTGTTATATGAGAACTCCACCAAGTGAAGATGGTCCTCCCATGATCCCTTCAAATCGAGCATACAAGCTCGCAGCATATCCTCCAGAATCTAAATAGTCCTCTCGGACTGGCCATCAGTCTGCGGATGGTACGCCGTGCTGAAACTCAGACTCGTACCCAAATTCTCCTGCAGACTTCTCCAGAACTGAGACGTGAACCTCGTGTCTCAGTCAGACACAATGCTCACGGGGACTCCATGTAAGCGTACAATCTCCTGCATGTACACGGTCTACGTCACAACTAACTCAAAGAGGAAATTAAAAGAGAAGTAAAAAGAAATTTTACCTCCAGATATTTCCTCGCCAAAGCTTCTGTAGACTGGCCCACTCGGAATGGGATAAAGTGCGCAGACTTGGTCAACCGATCCACGATCACCCAAACTGCGTCGTTCTGCATCGGGGTCCGAGGTAAACCAGTCACGAAGTCCATCGTAATATGTTGCCACTTCCACTCCGGAATAGGAAGTGGTTGCAGCAACCCAGCAGTACGATGGTGCTCAGCCTTCACCTGTTGGCATATCAAACACTTGGCAACGCTCCGTGCCACACTCCTCTTCATGCCAATCCACCAATAGTTCAGACGGAGATCCTTATACATCTTGGTGCCTCCAGGATGTATAGAATATGGCGAGCTATGAGCCTCGCTCAACAGCTCCTCACGAACATCACCTGCAGGTACATAGAGTCTGCTGCCGTACCGCAGCGAACCATCCTCATGAATCACAAACTCCGTCCGTAGTCCAGCTTCAACCTGCCTCCTGATCCTCTGCAGCTTCGGATCTCCTGCCTGTGCTGCCTTGATCCGATCCACGATCGTGGACTGAATCTGCAAATTCATGAATGAACGAACCACACCAGATAGGACGACCTCCAAATCCATCTCTCTCAGCTCCTGCTGATTCCTCAAGTCGGCAGTATGCATCATCGCAGTAGGAAGTCTACTCAAGGCATCCGGCACTACGTTCACCTTCCCGGGATGATACTGCAAATCAATCTCATAGTCAGCCATGAGCTCTAACCATCGCCTCTGACGCATGTTGAGCTCCTTCTGCGTAAAGATGTACTTCAAGCTCTTGTCATCGATGAAAATCTTCACACTCTCACCTAGCAAGAAGTGCCTCTAAATCTTCAGTGCAAAAATCACTGCTGCCAACTCCAGATCGTGCGTCGGGTAATTCTTCTCATGAGTCCTCAATTGACGAGAAGCATACGCGACCACGTGGCCATGCTGATGCAAGACGCATCCTAGGCCCTTCCCTGATGCATCACAATATACTTCGAAGCCTCCGCTTCGATCCGATACTGCCAACACCGGTGCTGTGGTCAATCTCGCCTTCAAGATACTGAAGGCCTCCTCACAAGCATCCGACCAAAGAAACTCCACGTCCTTCCTCGTCAGCTTCGTCATCGGCTCTGCAATCTTCGAGAAATCCTTGATGAATCGCCGATAATAGCCTGCTAAACCAAGGAAGCTCCTGATGTCTGACGCTGACTGCGGAGTCGGCCAATCTCTGACTGCTCTGACCTTCTCCGGATCCACAGATATGCCATCACCGGACACCAAAAGTCCCAGGAATGCGACTCTGTCCAGCCAGAACTCGCACTTGCTATACTTGGCATAAAGCTTGTGTCGCCTCAACGTCTCCAGCACTGTCCTCAGATGACAGCTGTGCTCCTGCTCAGACTTCGAGTAAATAAGAATGTCGTCAATAAAGATAACGACAAACTTATCCAGGAAGTCGTAGAAAATCAAGTTCATCAAATTCATGAACACAGCTGGAGCATTGGTCATGCCAAACGGCATGACCACGAACTCATAATGCCCATACTTCGTCCGAAAAGCTGTCTTCGGAACATCATCCTTCTTCACCTTCAACTGATGGTACCCGCTCCTCAAGTCCAACTTCGAGAAGACTCTCGAACCTCCAAGCTGATCAAAGATATCGTCGATGCGCGGCAACGGATTCTTGTTCTTCACCGTGACAGCATTCAGCCCTCGATAGTCCACGCACATCCTGCGGGACCCATCCTTCTTCTTCACGAGCAAAACTGGTGCACCCCATAGTGACACACTAGGGTGGATGAAACCCTTCTGCAGCAACTCATCTAACTGCTTCCGCAGCTCCTCGAGCTCAGCGGGAGCCATACGGTATGTCGCCTTCGATATCGGCTGCGCTCCCGGCATAAGATCAATACCAAATTCTAGAGCTCGGTCGGGTGGCAGACCCGAGATATCCTCCGGGAAGACATCGTCGAAGTCTCTGACGACTGCTGATCGCTCGATCTCCATCTCCATCTGCATGGCTGCAACAATCGGCACTTCTGGCTTGGCCTGATATCTGATGGGCCCAAACGACTCATCTCTGCTGCGGAACTCGAACTCCGGATGGCCTGGAATCCGAAACACCACCCTCTTGCTGTGACAGTCGATCGAGGCATGGAAATCTCCCAACCAATCGATGCCAAGAACGACATCGAAGTGTGGCAGGTCGTGGACAATGAAATCTGCAAAGAGCTCGTGTCCACTAACCACCAAAGAAATCGATCGACATCCCAAGTTCACTGTCACCACTCCGTTCACCGTGGTGATGTCCCAACACTTAGGGAGTGTATGGGTGGGAATGGAGTGCTTTGTTACAAACCTCCGGGATATGATGCACATAGATGCACCGGAGTCGAACAAAGCCAAGGCTGGGTGAGAGGACACTAGAATGGTGCCTAAGATATAAACGACTACGGTCAAACCAAGCTACTCTAACAAACAAGTCGACAAACAACACAAATAATAAGATCTAAACAATGAAAGAAAGACTAGGATCAAGAGTTACCTGCAATAACTCCATCCAGCTCCTCAGTCTCAACAGCTGTCATGGTGTACGCCGGCCTCTGGGGCTGTGCTGCTCGCTGAAACATCTGCTTCTGTGGCACCAAGGGTGGTCCACGTACATCAGGTCCTCTCTGAACTGGGGCAGGCGCTCTCATCTACAGCGGGGCTGGCGCTCCAACTACAGCATGACGAGCTCTCGGACAATCCTTCGCTACATGCGAGGCATCTCCACAAACTAAGCATAGTCCCATCTTCTTTCTGCAGGTGGCCTGAACATGTCCAGGCTTTCTGCAGAAGTGGCACGGGCCCTTGCCCTGAATCTGAACTGGTGCTCCAGGCCTCTTGAATGGTACTGTCTGAACTGGCCTCATCGTCGGCCTAGCAGGTGGCCGGTACTACTTCATAGGATGCTTCCCTTTATCAGCTGAAGGGTCAGGTAGAAGAGCTATGATCTCATGATTCTTCGCAGCATCTAGCACCTCCCTTATAGTCGTGAAACTCGCCGAAGACATAGAAGCCTGAATCTTTGGACGCAGTCCCTGACGAAAGCGATCAGCTCGCTTCTCCTCCTTCCTTACCATATGCGGGGCAAAACGGCTCAGCATCTCAAACTCAGCTTCATACTCCTCGACAGTCATATCCCCCTGCTTCAGATCTATAAACTTGCTCAGCAGCTCCCTCCTAGCAGACTTGGTGAAATACTTGTCCTTGAACATCGATCTGAAGGTCTTCCACCCCACTGGATTCTCAAGACGCCTCTCCTCGATGCGCCACCAGTTCCTTGCATTCTCCATCAGCTGCATCTTCGCTATCTCCACTCGGGTATCGTCAGGAATCTTCGCAGTAACTAACTTCTCCTCTGTGCTCTGGATCCACTCATCAGCAGCTAGGGGTCCCTCCTTCCCCAAAAATGTCCTCGGCTGGAGCTCATTGAACTGCTTCACTCCTGGAGCAGCTCGAGGGGCAGGTGGAGGTGGTGGTGGTGCAACTGGAACAGCCTGGGCAGCACGCTGGGACTGCTGAACCAACTGATGCTGAACATCTAGCATCTCCCTCATCACACCTAGAAACTGACGGAAGTCTCCGCTCTGGTCCTCCGGAACTCCATCGCCTGAGTTCCCCGATCGGGTAACGCGTCGTCCTGCCATCCTATTGACAAAAAACACAGAAATTAGACTCGTACGATTACTGGATGATAATAAAATGAATTTCAATACTTTGATTGTTCCGTATTCGCAGGTTCGAGACCTGCATGGGCCACCACTAAAACCTGTCACGTCCCGCTTCCTAAAAAGGACGGAGGCGAAGCGTGACTAAGGCCCGCTTAGGCCGGGGCTGAGAGCCCAGACCCGATAAGCGTCTGTGGTATTCCAAAACGAAGGAAACAGGTCCCTGCAAGTTAGTACGGAACAACAAAGTACTGAAAAGAGATATCATTTCATTTTATTCCAAATATAACATCCAAAGTACGGAAAGTCTAAAAACGCCATAATGGCTACAACTGCAGAAAAGAGAACTACTGGTGCAAGCACCCAACCTAGACAAGAAAACAACAGGTGCTACACACCCAATCTAAACTGGAACAGAACTCTGGATCAGCAACTAGAGGCCTCTAACTCTGGTCCTCCTTTGGATCGTACTCCGGATCAACGTCCTCCGGCTCTCCCTCTGCTGGCAAGTCCACCTCGTCGACGTACTCTGGCTCAACACATGACGTACAGCACCAAAAGAAGGAACTGTACGTCAGGTAAGGTCTACAAACAGGGTTAGACCAAACTGCAAGTGTATCAACTTTTAGACAACGTTTTACTGGTTGATTAGCATGCTGGGGTTATAACTGAGTAACAAAAAGAAGTAACGCAGCAGGAAAGTAAAGCGTAGCAAGTAGTAGTCGTAGCGTGTGCTACCAACTACGGGACTAACCTACAGGTGTCATGGCATGTCGGGATGTGACGGGACAAGACGAGACAAGACAAGTGAGACACGAAAGGGTTCACGCCTTACGGTTCGAGGGGGATCAGACCCTCTTGCCGTGCGCATGCTTGATCACTCCTTATTTTACACCCTTTTTCCGCATATTTGCATGCCATTTAGATCGCCCAAATCATGTTTTTCACGATATATCGACGATATTGCGATGCTTTTCACGATTTGTTGTTTTTGTCGCATTTCAGGTGATTTGGCGCGATTTGGAGTGATCTCGAGATGCGCTTACTCTAGACGGTCACCAACGACCTCCCCGAGGGGTATTTTGCTGTTGGAGAGGAGCGGAAGAAGAACGGACGTCGCATGAGCGACGAGGAGGCCAAAATAAGCAGATTGGGCATTTTTTGTGTCCCACTCGGCCGAGTGGAGGAGCCACTCGGCCGACCAGCGAGACACTGCTCGGCCGACCTGAACAGAAACGAGTTATGCGTGCACTCGGCCGAGCACCGAAGACCACATCGGCCGAGTGACGACATCACGTCCGCCCGAGTGGCGCCCAGACGAAGCCCCTCCAAAACATCCAAGTTACTGTTTTTCGGCTGCCTGAACTTCAGAAGACCCACTCGGCCGAGTGGTTAATCCCGTCCGCCCGAGTACTATGAATTCATCGGCCGAGTGACGACAACTCACTCGGCCGAGCCGCCCCCGAAGTAGAGACCCCTGAAGGCCCCAACTTACTGGAAAATTACAGGGTTTTCACTCGGCCGAGCGACTTTTGTCACTCGGCCGAGTGCGATGCGCTGCCTGTAGCGAAAACTGCGGAAAACAGGCTGTGCAGGGGTATTTTGGTCACGATTTTTGGACGATTTTGAGGGCTATTTAAACCCTGTTTTTACCCTAGTTTGAGAGCCTCTCTCTTAGATTTTTGCAGCTTTTTAGATTAGTTTTTAGCTTTATTCTTGTGATTGGAAAGGAGACAACGATTGGAATTTTGTTGGATTCAATTGAAGAACTCCATTGGTTTGCATCTCTTTTCCTTAAAAATTCTATTTTTATTGCTTATCTCAATATTGTGATGAATTCTATTGCTTATTTCAACGATTATTTTTGTGATCTTGCTATGATTTGTGAGTAGTCTCCACGTCTTGGGGCGTGGGGATGAACCCTACAAGCCCATCTTCATATTTGTGATGAATTGGTAGAAATTGTGCTAGAATTGTTATTAGGGATTAGATTGGGATCAATTTACTATGGATGGCTAGGTATTCATATCAATTGGGATTTGCAAGAGATTGGATCCCAATTTGATAGGAAACCCTAGAAATCCGAATTGGGTTGGAGTCGGATTTTCGAAGTATCGGTTTGCAAGAGATTGGACCGATACTAGGATTTCCGGTTGCAATTCCATGCCGATACTCGTTTGCAAGAGATTGGACGGGTAGGAACTATCCCAATCTAGGTCGTGGACCGAGTTTGCAAGAGATTGGGCTCGGTGCGCGATTGGACGATGATGTTGATCCTAATGCTAGCTTTCCTAGGCTAGGGTTTGCAAGAGATTGGACCCAAACCTAGGATAGCTATAGACCGGCAACAGCGCGAGAGCATGAGCTTGGTTCTACATTCAGTTGCAACTAGTTCATCCAAATTCTCATTCAAGCAATTTTGATACCGATAAACCGCATTTATGAAATACGGTGAGTAGCGGGGATTCCCCATTCCCTAGACGTTCTTTATTTGATTTGATATTTCCGCATTTTTGTCTGACGATTGTGACAGGATCGCCAAAGGCAAATTTCTCTCTTAAATAGCCAGGTTGATTGGAACAAGCACGGTCATTCGTCCTCCCTGTGTTTGATATCCCACTCGCTGCTACACCGTGCACTTGCGGTAAAACTACAACCGTTCTTTGGGTCACATCCCGGAGCGATCAAGTTTTTGGCGCCGTTGCCGGGGAGGCGATTGCGTTTGATTCTTTCTCACCCTAGCTATTCTTTTTTTTATTTTATTATTATTATTATCATTATTATTATTTCTTATTTCTTACCTAACCCTTCCACGGTACTAATCATTTCTTTGAAACTCTGTTTCCCCTGTGCATGTACACGAGATCTACGGCGGACCCTGAAGCTATATTATTTGATCCCGAGATCGAACGTACCGCGTGGAGACTTAGAGCGGAAAGGAGACAAAATCCGGAAGGGCGGTTTATGACCAACCCGGAAACTCCTGAACAATTGGCGGCAAGGATGGCGAGGCTAATTTCTATTCGAGATAGGCTTCGGCCTAAGACCTCTTCTACTACCTCATCCATTGCCATGCCGGGGTTGGCGGCTGACAAGAGCTTCGAGCTAAAGACTGGACTAGTGGTTCTGATGCAGCAGGATCCATTTCATGGGAATGCCCATGAAAATCCCCACTACCACATCCAATCGTTCTTGTCAAAGTGCGCCACATTCCAGATGCCGGGGGTCTCCATCGATGCCATCAGACTGCGCCTCTTCCCCTTCACGCTAAAGGACAAGGCACTCTACTGGTTGAGGACGCAAGCTGAGGGTGTCTTCACCACTTGGGACGAGTTGGCGAGTGCATTTATTGATAAGTTCTATCCGCCATCCAAGACGGTGAAGATCCGGAGCGCTCTCATGTCCTTCAAGCAAGGACCACAGGAGACGCTCTATGAAGCTTGGGAGCGTTTTAAGGATTTGCAGCATCAATGCCCGCATCACAGCATAGAAGATTGGGAGCTAGTTCATAGCTTCTACAACGGTCTCCAACCGGGGACCAAACAAATTATTGATGCCGCGGCGAATGGTGCTATCTTGTCAAAGACTCCCGAGGAAGCTACGGCCCTAATTGAGAAGATGGCCTCAAATAATCAACAATGGGGCGATGAGCGAGGACACTCTACGTCCTCCTTGAAGCCGACTAGTATCTATGAGGCGAAGGCCGTAGTGGAGCTTACGAGCAAGTTTGATTCTCTCCACAAGGTGGTGGAGAGATTGGAGAAGTTTATCACGGAGCCCCAAGGAGCCCCTTCTACCTCCGCTCCAACGAACCAAATGTGTGATTGGCAAGACCAATCTCAAGCCATGTACGTGGGAGGAGAGCAAGGAGAAGGATCCTTGGAGCAAGTACAATATGTTGCGGGGAACCAAGGATATTGGGCCAATCCGGCCGCAAGAAATCATCCCGGATTCTCCTACGCCAACAATGAAGGAGCTTTGAACCCGCCACAACCACCGCCTCAACAAGCTCGACCACCACCACCCCAACAACAAAACTATCCACCGAGGGGGCCTACTCAACAAAACTTTCAACCGAAGCAACAAGTTCCACCATATAGGCCGCCCGGTTACAACCAAGGGTGGAGGAATCAAAATCAAAACCCTCCACAAGCTCAACAACGATCCGACTTCGAAGCTAGAGTGGAGGCGTTCATGGTCGAGCAAAATAAGGTAAATGCTACTCTGAAGGCGGGGCAAGACTCTCTTAATACCGTTGTGGCTCAAATATCGGAGCAATTGGCGTTGCTCAATCAGAACACTCAACGATTGCCGGCGCAACCCGAACCAAACCCACGGGGCAACACCGGCCACATCAATGCCGTAGTTGCCGTTACCACTAGAGGCGGAAAGGACACCACCCCCGCCGTGATTCCTACCAAGGAGCCCGTGGAGGAAAGCTTGGAGCCAATTGAGCCGGTAGTTGAAGTTGAAAAGGAGAAGGAGCCACAAGACAAGGAGAAATCTAGAGCGGAACAATTGATTGAGGAAAGGCGCTTCATGCCACCGGTCCCATTTCCCCAAAGGCTTGCTAGAGCGAAAATGGAGAAAAGGCTAGCAAAGTTCCTCGAGTATCTAAGAGGAGTTAGCCTCAATATTCCCTTCCTCGACGCCATCGTGGAGATCCCCACATAGGCTAAATTCTTGAAGGACTTGATTTCGGGGAGAAAGAGGAAGGAGAAGATCATGCTAGCCGAGGAGGGCTCTTGGTTTACCAAGAGAGAAAAGGAGCCGGCCAAATTTAAAGATCCGGGGAGTTTTCGGATTCCTTGCACCTTGGGCGGCGTCCCTCTTCAAAAGGCGTTGGTTGATCTAGGGGCTAGTGTGAGCCTCATGCCTCTCTCCATGTTCTTAAGGCTAAACACCGGGACAAAGTTGAAACCCACCGACATGCGCATTCAATTAGCCGATGGACGGATAACAAGGCCGGTGGGGATCGCCGAAGACATACCGCTACAAGTCCCGGGTGGAATATGCTTACCATGTGACTTCGTGATCATGGACGTTAAGGAGGAGGGAGATACTTCATTGATACTTGGACGCCCGTTCCTCGCCACCGCCGGAGTAATTGTTGACGTGCGCGAAGGTACCCTAACTTTAAACGTCGGCAACATCGAGGTGGAGCTCCACATTCCTAAGGCTATGAAGCACATGCCTTACCACGAGGAACTTGACTAGATGGACCTCCTTGATGAGGTGATAGAGGAGGCGATCCCCCACTCAATTGGCGCTCTTTTTGATGAAGATTTAGAGGAAGGCCCGGATTTAGGCCAAGATGAGAAGATAGACGATTCCCCCAACTTCACCACTGAAGATGATGAAGGCGACGCTGATGTCGCAAGGATTCGAGAGCTCTGTAAGCTCTCGAAATTGGAGTCTCCAAAGAAAGCTCCTCCGCCACGGAGATCGGTGTCACCGGTAAAGCCGTTGACCGGAGCAAATGCTAGCTTGGGGGAGCCTCCCCCCAACACTATTCGAGACGGGAGAGCACCGCGGGAGAACACGACGCCGCAACTTCCCAATCCAAGCGTTCTCCCCGGAAAGTTTGATGGGTGCATCTCATATGCACCAAACATCCCGCATTGATTGAAAATTATAGGGGGTCGAGCTCACGACCTTAAACGAGCGCTTGTCGGGAGGCAACCCGATGGTTTTTGCTTTATTTTTACTTTTTCTTTATTTTCGTTTTAGAAATTTTTAGTGTTTTGAGTCGTTCGCCCAAAAATTTTGTGATAACGGGTCCTATTTTTCTTGACAGGAGAGGAGATAGGTAGATCCATCATGAGGAAGATGAACGAGACGACGAGGAGCGTCCCAAGAAGGCGCTCGACGCTTAGGAGGAAGATGGAATCGACTGGAGGAAGAAAGACGGAGTTTAGAGCCCAAACGAAGACAAACAGCAGAGATTAAGGCTCACTCGGCCAAGTATACTAGTCACTCGGCCGAGTACACAAGTTCGTCCGGCCGAGCCGCTCACGAACGAGGGAAGTCTGATGTACCCAACTCTATGTTTATTTTCCTGATTTCAATATAACTGCTACTCGGCCGAGTATATATTTTCACTCGGCTGAGTAAAACGGATACCCTCCTAGGGCGAGTCTTGCCGAGTAGCTTGAGTCACTCGGCCGAATGGACTTACTCCACTCGGCCGAGGCTGGCAAAGCCACTCGGTCGAAGCGATAGCAGGGAGGAAATTTTCATTGATCCTGCTCGGCCGAGTCGCCTAGTCACTCGGCCGAGTCGTAACTCTTATTATATAAGGGGCGAGGGGGGGGGCACATTTTTCGAAACGCAAAACCCCCAAACGCCCGCGCCCCTTCAGTTCCCTCGCCCGCTCGCTTCGCACAAACCCCCACTCGCCCGACCGACCGCCCGATCGCCGTCGCTCGGCCCGCCACCGCCGGCCGAGCATCTCCGGCGCCTCGCCCGAGTCGCCGCCGGCGACAGCTGCCCCTACCACATCCGGTATTGCTTATTTTCGCCCTTTATCGCCTCTTTTTGTGTATTTTTGAGGATCCATGTGTTAAACGACCCCCAAACCCAAATCAATTCCTATATCTATCTATGATACCCCTAATGCTCCATACATTTTGAATATTACCCACTGATATCGCCTTTTCATGCGCAGGTTGCTTTTTGGAGCTTAGGGGAGCCCAGGGGAGCTTCTCGGGACTGATCTGGACTTCGCGGAGGCGCTGACTTCGCACGCTTCCACTGCTTAGCACTCGCGGCGTGTCGGGGTACACTCTTTCCATTATTTTTGCACACGCCACACTTTTCACGTTTTTTGGCGCGCGCTCGGGGCCGATATGCCGCCCCGGACACGGCCTCGGTCGAAGAGAGCTTCCGCCAAGCGGAAGCGGTCGGATGATGCCGGCCCCTCCCACGAGTTGGAGGACTCTCCTCCACCGTCCCCCACACACCCCGCACACCCAGCACAGCCTGCAGGCCCCGCACACCTCGCACAGCCTGCAGTGCACCCACAGCCCGCACAGCCTCTCCCTGCCGACCCACAGCCACCACCACCGGCTCCACTGGTCGGGCCGCTCGGGATTACATTCCGAGACGACGCACACCGCGCCGTCTTCGACCGTATCTCCCAGCGCTCGATCGTACCCTCCAGGTTTGCACACCTCGCTGACCTAGGACGCCTGGGGGTACTAGAGGGGATGCTCACGTTGTACGACAACGTGGGCTGGCGAGATTTTCTGCAGGTGTCGGCGGATACGTTTACCCGCCCGACACTTGAGGTTCTGAGTTCGATCGCCCGGACCGACGAGGGATGCTCATTCCGGTTCATGGATCGAGAGTGCCAGGTCACTCTCGATATGATGAGAGCGTTCTTCTCGTGGCCCGCTGTCCCCGGTGCCGATCGCGGTTACGACCCCACCCATATCCCCCCACCTTCCTTCGACGCCGGTGCCTTCTGGGCCCGGATTACGGGTCTCCACGCTGCCTTTGACCCTAGTAGGGCCAAGGCCTCGGCCATTGTCCATCCCTGCCTCCGCATTGCTCAGCGCCTTATGGCGACGACCTTTTTGGCCAGATAGGAGCCGGGCACGATGTCTACGCCAGAGCTCTACATGCTCTATGCGATGACACGTCCCAGAGCTCTATCTAGGGATGGCGATGAGCTGGTCCCCGCCGTCGTGATCGATATCGCGGCTTGGTTTTTGGACCGCATCATCGTATCGGTGGGCGCTCGCTCACCGATATGCTGCAGCGGCCTGATCACTTTGCTTGCTCTTATGACCGGCGAGGACTTCCCCGATGACTTGCGACGCGTCCCGGTCCCCACTTCTCTGTCTATAGATGTTATGGCCCGGATGAAGATGCTTCGTCCGCACGGTGAGCGTCACTGGGTCTGGTTGCACGGCCCTTTTGGTGCCGATTACATGATTCTCCCGAGCCCTGCTCGGACTCTGATTGCACCAGCCCACGTTGACTGGCTCCTTGCGATGGATGTTCTCATCCCTGCTGCTTACGTGCTCGAGGCCGAGGAGGCCGAGCAGGCCCACGCTGCCCCTGTAGACCCTGTTGCACACCCTGCCAAGCCTGCTGCCGACCCTGTTGACCCAGTGGCCCCTCAGCCCATACCTGATGCTTCCGCTGCTCCTGACACTTCTGTCCCCACTTCTGTCAGTGTCATGAGTACCTCAGCTGAGCCCACTTCCACCACCACTTTCGAGGCTGTCACCACCACTCCCACCACCACCACTGGCCCTCTGTCCGTCGAGCCACTTTGCTCCGCACTCCCCGAGCGCCCGTCGACCTTTGTTGAGAGTGGAGAGCCCTCGTTTGCCGCGGTCGTGGAGACCATGGCTAGCATGATCCCCGCTGGGGTTGCGCCTTTTGGTCCACACACTTCCGCCCCAGCGGTAGTTACCTCTGTCTCCACCCCTGCTGTATTTTCCGAGAGCGTCGTGGCGTCTGTCCACACTTCTGTGCCACCGACCTCTCCGGCCACCTCGCTGCCATTTTTGCACTCTTCTTTCGCTGCTGCTGCCTCCACTTCCCACCAGCCGGTGCCCCGGCCTCACACTGAGGCCAGGCCCACATTCGCAGGCGCAGCACCTTTTGTTCCTTTCCCCGCTGAGGCAGTCACCTACGCGACCCGAGTTCGCCAGCCACGCCCTGCACAGCCACGCCCGGTGCGTCCCTCGGCACCACCTCCCCCTGACACTGTACTTCAGAGCATTCGTGCTCTAGAGGGGGCGGTGAGTGGCCTCCGAGGCGACCTTAGGACTCTGTCCTCCACCGTCTCTGTGATGGCTGGCCGCTTCGAGCTGATCCCCCAGATCCATTACTGTCTCACCTAGGTTCTGGAGCGTCTCCCGTGCGTACCTCCACCCACCCAGCAGGTTCCCGCCCACACTTCCACACACACCCGACCTGCTACCACTCCCACACACACCCCCGCTCAGCGGCCTGTCCAGCCAGCACCACCCACACGACCTCCGCCTCAGGACGGAGACGGTGCAGCACCACCTTCCTAGGCACCCTTGATGCCATCGATTATCCTTGCTGTTGTGCTGCCCGTTTCTGCTGGGTCCTGTTGCGCTTCTTGTCCACCCCCTCCCCTCACTTATTTTGGTATTCTCTTTTTGATCATATCTTTATATATCTTTTTTGGGAGAGAGGGAGAGTTTTTGGTGCCACTTATATATCTGTATCACTCCTATCTGTGCATGCATCATGTCCGCATCATATTTTTCATTTCTTTATTTTTCTTTTTATTTTCATTTTTCATGCATGCATCCTCACCTGCCCCTCACATTTCTTGTCTCTCGGTGTGCCACACTTTGCACATTGAGGACACTGTGCCATTTAGCTTGGGGGAGTGAGTTCTCACGCTCTTTTTCGATTTGCCACCTTTATTTTTAGTTTTTCACACCGTTTTTCGCTTTTGCACTTATTTTTCATCATTTTTCTTTTATTTTACCATGCATCACGTTTTCTTATTTTCTCTGTGTGCCGCATTGTAAATAGTTCTATTTTCCCTTTATCTTTATTTCTTTTCTTTTTCATCTCATGCTAGAGATGACTTTTCTGTGATGATGATGACGTTGGATTTAGCTTACTCTATATGCATGCTATATTTGTCATGTCTTAGACTTTATTTCTGATATCATATGCTATGACTTGCCTTGCATTTAGAGATAGTAACCCACACTTTTGCCACATGAAAATGGATGAAATTTTATTATTAGCTGAGTCTGAATATTCATATGTATGCTTTCACAGAAAACACACCAAGATTCACGCATTGAATGCTTATATCTGGAGTGCTGATTTCTTTTCCTATATCACTTCTATATGCATGAATTGTACACTTCACTTCAGGATGATTGAATGATGTTAGCTATGATAAATCTGGATTAGTTAGCTTTTTTGTGATCGAAACTGAGTAGATTAGATTACCCTGCTGAAGTTGTCGTGCATGTCTTATAGAGTGAACCGAGAGTTATATCTATTTCTTTCTCCACAAATCTTGAACATCATTTCTCTACTTTTATAATCATTGGTGAATCTCCCCTTAGTGATTCTATTATATGGCATTTCCCCCGCTATTAATTCCTAGCTCCAAATCTCTTATTCTCTAAAAAAAATAATAATAAAAGAGAGAAGAATATTCTTGTATATCATTATCTCTCTTTGAGTTGGGATCGTTGTGTATATATGCTATATTGCATCTTTAAAAAAAAGAGAAAAAAAAAAGAAAAAAAAAAGAGGAAAAATCCTCAATAAAAGATCCCATCTCACTTTCTTTCTTTCTTCTTTCTTCTTATTACATTTGGAGCTATATATAAAAATGGGGATGTGAATATTTTTTATGCCACCACGCTTATAGATAAGCTTGGGGGAGGGGATCCATTGATGTGTGAGAGAGTGACTACTTGACGTTGCACGACAACCTAGGCTAAGTAATATTCTATACTCGGTGAGATTATTTCCAGCTTTACGAAATCCAGAAATCTAGGCCTAGCGTTCATTTCATGAAATCCATACTTTTCTATTCTCTCTATTCTATAGTGTGATACTCTTATACTCCAGATAGAAAGCGTTCAATTGAAAAGTGTGTGACCTGTGATTTGTATACCGCTTTAACTGATTCAGACGATGTTAATTTTAGAATTATTCCGTTTTTCATGATTATATCGTTGTTCGTGGGTTTTCCGTTTCTATTTGCACTATTATACTATGATATCAAAATAAAATCCTTTGACATGAGTTTTTCATTCGGTGCATGCTATATGAGTAAGTGAAACCCCCGTCCTGAGAAAATGATCTAGCATCCTACCCCTTCGCTTCTTTCTTTCTTCTTTATTTTCATTTCGTTTTCCATTCTTCTCCGTTTTTCATCTTTCATTTTTTTCGCCGTTTTCGTTTTCCGAATCCACCGGGTTCGCCTTTTACTTATCTTCCTCGAGGACGAGTAAGAGGCAAGCTTGAGGGATTTTGATCACTCCTTATTTTACACCCTTTTTCCGCATATTTGCATGCCATTTAGATCGCCCAAATCATGTTTTTCACGATATATCGACGATATTGCGATGCTTTTCACGATTTGTTGTTTTTGTCGCATTTCAGGTGATTTGGCGCGATTTGGAGTGATCTCGAGATGCGCTTACTCTAGACGGTCACCAACGACCTCCCCGAGGGGTATTTTGCTGTTGGAGAGGAGCGGAAGAAGAACGGACGTCGCAGGAGCGACGAGGAGGCCATAATAAGCAGATTGGGCATTTTTTGTGTCCCACTCGGCCGAGTGGAGGAGCCACTCGGCCGACCAGCGAGACACTGCTCGGCCGACCTGAACAGACACGAGTTATGCGTGCACTCGGCCGAGCACCGAAGACCACATCGGCCGAGTGACGACATCACGTCCGCCCGAGTGGCGCCCAGACGAAGCCCCTCCAAAACATCCAAGTTACTGTTTTTCGGCTGCCTGAACTTCAGAAGACCCACTCGGCCGAGTGATTAATCCCGTCCGCCCGAGTACTATGAAGTCATCGGCCGAGTGACGACAACTCACTCGGCCGAGCCGCCCCCGAAGTAGAGACCCCTGAAGGCCCCAACTTACTTGAAAATTACAGGGTTTTCACTCGGCCGAGCGACTTTTGTCACTCGGCCGAGTGCGATGCGCTGCCTGTAGCGAAAACTGCGGAAAACAGGCTGTGCAGGGGTATTTTGGTCACGATTTTTGGACGATTTTAAGGGCTATTTAAACCCTGTTTTTACCCTAGTTTGAGAGCCTCTCTCTTAGATTTTTGCAGCTTTTTAGATTAGTTTTTAGCTTTATTCTTGTGATTGGAAAGGAGACAAAGATTAGAATTTTGTTGGATTCAATTGAAGAACTCCATTGGTTTGCATCTCTGTTCCTTAAAAATTCTATTTTTATTGCTTATCTCAATATTGTGATGAATTCTATTGCTTATTTCAACGATTATTTTTGTGATCTTGCTATGATTTGTGAGTAGTCTCCACGTCTTGGGGCGTGGTGATGAACCCTACAAGCCCATCTTCTTATTTGTGATGAATTGGTAGAAATTGTGCTAGAATTGTTATTAGGGATTAGATTGGGATCAATTTACTACGGATGGCTAGGTATTCATATCAATTGGGATTTGCAAGAGATTGGATCCCAATTTGATAGGAAACCCTAGAAATCTGAATTGGGTTGGAGTCGGATTTTCGAAGTATCGGTTTGCAAGAGATTGGACCGATACTAGGATTTCCGGTTGCAATTCCATGCCGATACTCGTTTGCAATAGATTGGACGGGTAGGAACTATCCCAATCTAGGTCGTGGACCGAGTTTGCAAGAGATTGGGCTCGGTGCGCGATTGGACGATGATGTTGATCCTAATGCTAGCTTTCCTAGGCTAGGGTTTGCAAGAGATTGGACCCAAACCTAGGATAGCTATAGACCAGCAACAGCGCGAGAGCGTGAGCTTGGTTCTACATTCAGTTGCAACTAGTTCATCCAAATTCTCATTTATGCAATTTTGATACCGATAAACCGCATTTATGAAATACGGTGAGTAGCGGGGATTCCCCATTCCCTAGACGTTCTTTATTTGATTTGATATTTCCGCATTTTTGTCTGACGATTGTGACAGGATCGCCAAAGGCAAATTTCTCTCTTAAATAGCCAGGTTGATTGGAACAAGCACGGTCATTCGTCCTCCCTGTGTTCGATATCCCGCTCGCTGCTTGATCGCACCCCGGATACACGTCCCGAGGCGACGGTTGTAGTTTTACCGCAAGCGCACGGTATAGCGGCGAGCGGGTATCGAACACAGGGAGGACGAATGACCGTGCTTGCTCCTGATCCACCTGGCTATTTATGAACAGAGAGAGATAATTGCCTTGGGCGATCCTGTCACAATCGTCAGACAAATTTGCGAAATATCAAATCAAATAAAGAACGTCTAGGGAAAGGGGAATCCCCACTACTCACCGTATTTCATAAGTGTGGTTCGCCGGTATCGAAATCGCTAGTATGAGAATTTGGATGAACTAGTTGCAACTAAATGTGGAACCAAGCTCACGCTCTCGCGCTGTTGCCGGTCTATAGCTATCCTAGGCTTGGGTCCAATCTCTTGCAAACCCTAGCCTAGGGAAACTAGCATTAGGATCAACATCATCGTTCAATTGCGCACCGAGCCCAATCTCTTGTAAACCCGGTCCACAATCTAAATTGGGATAGTTCCTACCCGTCCAATCTCTTGCAAACGGGTATCGGCACGGAATCGCAACCGGAGGTCCTAGTATCGGTCCAATCTCTTGCAAACCGATACTTCGGAAATCCGACTCCAACCCAATTCGGATTTCTAGGGCTTCCTATCAGATTGGGATCCAATCTCTTGCAAATCCCAATTGATATAAATACCTAGCTATCCGTAGTAATTCGATCCCAATCTAATCCCTAATAACAATCCTAGCTCAATTTCTACCAATTCAACACAAATAGGAAATAGGGTTTGTAGGGTTCATCCCCACGCCCCGAGACGTGGAGACTACTCACAAATCATAGCAATAGCACAAAAATAATCAATGAAATAGGCAATGGAATTCATCACAACAATGATATAAACAATAAAAATAGAGTTTTTGGGGAAGAACAATGCAAACCAATGTAGATCTTCAATTAATCCAACAAAAATCCAAGTTTTTCTCCTCTCCAATCACAATTAATAAACCTAAAAAGTAAACTCCAAAAAGCTGCAAAAAATCTGAGAGATGGCTCCCTAAACTAGGGTAAAAACAGAGCTTAAATAGCCCCAAAAATCGTCTAAAAATCTTGACCAAAATGCCCCTGCACAGCCTGTTTTCCGCAAATTTCGCTACAGGCAGCGCATCGCACTCGGCCGAGTGACAAAAGTCGCTCGGCCGAGTGAAAACCCTGTCATTTTTTCAGTAAGTCGGGGGCTTCAGGGGTCTTCAGTTCGGGGGCGGCTCGGCCGAGTGAGTTGTCGTCACTCGGCCGATGGCTTCAAGGCACTCGGGCGGACGTAATAATCCACTCGGCCGAGTGGGTCTTCTGAAGCTCAGATGGCCGAAAAACAGTAACTTCGATATTCTGGAGGGGCTTCGTCTGGGCGCCACTCGGGCGGACGTGGTATCGTCACTCGGCCGATGTGGTCTCCGTCGCTCGGCCGAGTACACATGGAAATCGTGTCTGAACGGGTCGGCCGAGCAGTGTCTCGCTGGTCGGCCGAGTGGCTCCTCCACTCGGCCGAGTGGGACACAAAAAATGCCCAAACTGATTGTTTTGGCCTCCTCGTCGCTCCTGCGACGTCCATTCTTCTTCCGCTCCTCTCCAACAGCAAAATACCCCTCGGGGAGGTCGTCGGTGGCCGTCTATCGTGAGCGCATCTCATGATCACTCCAAATCGCGCCAAATCACCTGAAATGCGACAAAAACAACAAAGCGTGAAAAGCATCGCAATATCGTCAATATATCGTGAAAAACATGATTTGGGCGATCTAAATGGCATGCAAACATGCGGAAAAAAGGTGTAAAATAAGGAGTGATCAAAATCCCCCAAGCTTGCCTCTTACTCGTCCTCGAGGAAGATAAGTAAAAGGCGAACCCGGTGGATTCGGAATACGAAAACGACGAAAAAAAAACGAAAAAAAATGAAAAACGAAGAAGAATGAAAACCAAACGAAAATAAAGAAAGAAAGAAAGAAAGATAGGATGCTAGATCATTTTCTCAGGACGCGGGTTTCACTTACTCTTATAGCATGCATCGAGCGAGAAATACATGTCAAAGAACCTCATTTTGACATCATAGTATAATAGTGCAAGTAGAAAATAGAAAACCCACGAACGATGGTATAATCATGAAAAAACGGAATAATTTTAAAATTAACATCGCCTGAATCATCTAAAGCGGTATACAAATCTCAGATCACACACTTTTCAATTAAACGCTTTCTATCTGGAGTGTAAGAGTATCACATCATAGAATAGAGAGAATAGAAAAGTATGGATTTCATGAAATGAATGCTAGGCTTAGATTTCTGGATTTCGTAAAGCTAGAAACAATCTCACCGAGTATAAAATATTACTTAGCCTAGGTTGTCGTGCAATGTCAAGTAGTCACTCTCTCACACATCAATGGATCCCCTCCCCCAAGCTTATCTAAAAGCGTGGTGGCACAAAAATATTTACATCCCCGTTTTTATATAGCTCCAAAGGCAAAGAAGAGAAAGAAGAAAGAAAGTAAGCGAGATGGGATCTTTTATTGAGGATTTTTCCTCTTTTCTCTCTCTCTCTTTTTTTTTATATAAGATATATACAATGATCCCAACTCAAAGAGAGATAATGATATACAAGAATGTTCTCCTCTCTTTTTATTATTGTTTTTTTTATAATGAGAGGTTTGGAGCTAGGAATTAATAGCGGGGGAAATGCCATAAAATAGAGTCACTAAGGGGAGATTCACCAATGATCTTTAAAAGTAGAGAAATGATGTTCAAGATTTGTGGAGAAAGAAATAAATATAACTCTCGGCTCACTCTATAAGACATGCACGACAACTTCAGCGGGGTAATCTAATCTACTCAGTTTCGATCACAAAAAAGCTAACTAATCCAGATATATCTTAGCTAATCATCATTCAATCATCCGGAAGTGAAGTGTACAATTCATGCATATAGAAGTGATAAAGGAAAAGAAGTCAGTACTCCAGACATAGGCATTCAATGCGTGAATCTTGGTGTGTTTTCTGTGATAGCATACATATGAATATTCAGGCTCAGCTAATAATAAAATTTCATCCATTTTCATGAGGGAAAAAAATGTGGGTTACTACTCCTAAATGCAAAGCAAGTCATAGCATATGATATCAGAAATGAAGTCTAAGACACGACAAATATAGCATGCATATAGAATAAGCTAACTCCACGTGGACATCATCACAGAAAATTCATCTCTAGCATGAGATGAAAAAGAATGAAGTAAAGATAAAAGGAAAATAGAACTATGCAATGCAGCACACAGGAAAGTAAGGAAAACGTGATGCATGGCAAAATAAAAGAAAAATAATGAAAAATGAGTGCAAAAGTGAAAAGCGGTGTGAAAAACTGAAAATAAAGGTGGCAAATCGAAAAAAGAAAGTGAGAACTCACTCCCCCAAGCTAAACGGCACAGTGTCCTCAATGTGCAAAGTGTGGCACACAGAGAGAGAAGTAATGTGAGGGGCAAGTGAGGATGCATGCATGATGGGAAGAAAAAAAAAAGGTAATGAAAGGAAAAAAAAGGAAATGAAAATATGATGCGGAAATGATGCATGCACAGATAGGAGTGATATGAAAATAAATGAGGCACCAAAAAAAAACTCTCCCTCTCTCCCAAAAAGATATATATAGATGTGATCAAAATGAGAATCCCAAGTAAATATGATACGATAAGCACAAATAGATATGATCGAAAATATAATCCCAAAATAAGTGAGGGGAGGGGGGGGGGTGTACAAAAGTGCATCAGGACCCAGCAGAGACGGGCAGCACAACGGCAGGAATGGATCAAGGCATCAAGAGTGCCTAACAAAGCGGTGTCGCGCCGTCTCCGTCCTGAGGCGGAGGAGGTGGTGGTGGTGTAGGCTGGACAGGCTGCTGAGCTGGGGTGGGCGTGAAAGTGGAAGTGGAAGCAGGTCTAGTGTGTGTGGGAGGGTGTGTGGGAACCTGCTGGGTGGGCGGGGGTACGCGCGGAAGACGCTCTAAGATCTGTGTCAGGCAGTAGTGGATGTGAGGGATCAGGTCAAAGCGTCCAGCCATCGCGGAGACGGTGGCGGACAGGGTCCTAAGGTCTCCTCTAAGACCACTCACCGCCAACTCAAGAGCACGTATGCTCTGCAGTACAGTGTCGGGCGGGGGTGATGCAGAGGGACGCACCTGTCGGGGCTGCGCAGGGCGAGGCTGGCGTACGCGAGTGGAGTATGTAACGGGCTCAGCAGGGAAGGGGACGAAAGGTGCCGCGCCTGGAAATGTGGGCCGGGCCTCAGTGTGAGGTCGGGACGGGCGGTGGGAAGTGGAGGCAGCGGCAGCGAAAGAAGAGTACAAAAGCGGCTGCGAGGCGGCAAGAGAGGTCAGTGGCCCAGAAGTGTGGACAGACGCCACGACGCTCTCGGAGAATACGGCAGCTGTGGAGGGAGAGGAATCTCCCGCTGGGGCGGAAGTGTGTGGACCAAAAGGCGCAATCCCAGCGGAGATCATGCTAGCCATGGTCTCCACGACCGCGGCGAACGAGGGCTCTCCACTCTCAACAAAGGTCTGCGGGCGCTGGGGGAGAGCGGAGCAAAGAGGCTCCACGGACAGAGGGCCGGAGGTGGTAGCGGGAGTGGTGGGGACAGCCTCGGAAGTGGTGACAGTGGTGGAAGTGGGCTCAGCAAAAGTACTCTCGACACAGGCAGAGGTGGGGACAGAAGTGTCAAGAGCAGTGGAAACGTCAGGAACAGGCTGAGAGGCCGCAGGGTCGACGGGGGTGGGCAGCAGGCTCGGCAGGGTGTGCAGCAGGGTCTGCGGGAGCAGCCTGGGCAGCGTGGGCAGCGTGGGCCTGCTCGGCCTCCTCGGCCTCGAGCACGTACGCAGCGGGGATGAGGACATCCGCCGCCGGAATCCAGTCAACGTGGGCTGGTGCAATCAGAGTCCGAGCAGGGCTCGGGAGAATCATGTAATCGGCCCCATAGGGGCCGTGCAACCAGACCCAGTGACGCTCACCATGCGGACGAAGCATCTTCATCCGGGCCATAACGTCTATCGACAAAGAGGTGGGGCCCGATACTCGCCGCAGGTCGTCGGGGAAGTCCTCGCCGGTCATAAGAGCCAGCAGGGTAATCAGGCCGCCGCAGCATATCGGTGAGCGGGCGCCCACCGATACAATGATGCGGTCTAAGTACCATGCCGCGATATCGATCACGACGGCGGGGACAAGCTCATCTCCATCCCTAGATAGAGCTCTGGGACGGGTCATCGCGTAGAGCATGTAAAGCTCTGGCGTAGACATCGTGCCCGGCTCATATCTGGCCAAAAATGTCGTCGCCATAAGGCGCTGAGCAATGCGAAGGCAGGGATGTACGATGGCTGAGGCCTTGGCCCTACTAGGGTCAAAGGCGGCGTGGAGACCCGTGATACGTGCCCAGAAGGCACCGGCGTCGAAAGAGGGTGGAGGGATATGTGTGGGGCCGTAACCGCGATCGGCACCGGGGACGGCGGGCCAAGAGAAAAATGCTCTCATCATATCGAGAGTGACCTGGCACTCTCGATCCATGAACCGGAATGAGCATCCCTCATCGGTCCGGGCGATCGAACTCAAAACCTCAAGTGTCGGGCGGGTAAAAGTATCCGCCGACACCTGAAGGAAGTCGCGCCAACCCACGTTGTCGTACAACGTGAGTATCCCCTCAAGTACCCCCAGGCGTCCTAGGTCAGCGAGGTGTGCGAACCTGGAGGGTACGATCGAGCGCTGGGAGATACGCTCGAAGACGGCGCGGTGTGCGTCGTCTCGGAACGTAATCCCGAGCGGCCCGACCAGTGGGGCCGGTGGTGGTGGCTGTGGATCGGCAGGGAGAGGCTGTGCGGGCTGTGGGTGCGCTGCAGGCTGTGCGGGGTGTGCGGGGCCTGCAGGCTGTGCGGGGTGTGCGGGGGAAGGAGGAGGAGACTCTTCCGCCTCGTGGGCGGGGCCGGCGTCATCCGACCTCTTCCGCTTAGCGGAAGGTCTCCTCGTCCGAGGCCGTGTCCGGGGCAGCATATCGGCCCCGAGCGCGCCGAAAAGTGAAAAAGTGCAGCGTGTGCAAAAAGAGTGGAAAGAGTGTACCAAAACACGCCGCGAGTGCTAAGCGGTGGAAGCGTGCGAAGTCCGCGCCTCCACGAAATCCAAAACAGCCCGTAGAAGCTCCCCTGAGCTCCCCTAAGCTCCAAAAAGCAACCTGCGCATGGAAAAGCGATATCAGCGAGTAATAATCAAAATGTATGGAGCAATAGGGGTATAACAGATAGATATGGGAATTGATTCGGGTTAGGGGTTCGATTAATACACGGATCCTCGAAAACTACGCAAAAAGAGAAGAAAATGGGCAAATCGAGCTATACCGGAGGCGATCGAAGACGAGGTCGCCGGCGGCGACTCGGGCGGGGCGCGACGTCGGTCGGCCGGAGGTGGCTGGCCGAGCGGCGGCGCGCGCGGGCGTGGTCGGGCGAGTGAGGGTTGGGCGAAGGGGAATCGGGCGAGGGTAGGCGAAGGGGCGCGGGCGGATTTGGGAATTTAGATTTCGAAATCCGCGCCCCTTCGTCACTTATATAATAGAAAGTTACGACTCGGCCGAGTGACGTGGTCACTCGGCCGAGCGAGGCAATAGAAATTTTCTCCCCGATATCGCTTCGGCCGAGTGGCTTTGCCAGCCTCGGCCGAGTGGAGTAAGTCCATTCGGCCGAGTGACTCAAGCTACTCGGCAGGACTCGCCCTAGGAGGGTATCCGTTTTACTCGACCGAGTGAATATATGTACTCGGCCGAGTAGCAGTTATATCGAAATCGAGAAAATAAACAGAGAGTTGGGTACAGCAGACTTCCCTCGTTCGTGAGCGGCTCGGCCGGACGAACTTCTGGACTTGGCCGAGTGACTAGTATACTCGGCCGAGTGAGCCTTGTATTCTGCTGTTTGTCTTCGTTTGGGCTCTAAACTCCGTCTTTCCCTCTCCAGTCGATTTCATGCTCCTCCTAAGCGTCGAACGCCTTCTTGGGGCGCTCCTCATCGTCTCATTCATCCTCCTCATGATGATCTACCTATCTTCTCTCCTGTCAAGAAAAATAGGACCCGTTATCACAAAATTTTTGGTCGGGTGACTCAAAATACTAAAAATTTCTAAACGAAAATAAAGAAAAAGATAAAAAAATAAAGCAAAAACCGTCGGGTTGCCTCCCGACAAGCGCTCGTTTTAGGTCGTGAGCTCGACCCCCTATAGTTTTCAATCAATGCGGGATGTTTGGTGCATATGAGATGCACCCGTCAAACTTCCCGGGGAGCGCGCTTGGATTTGGACGTGGCGGCGTAGCGGTCTCCCTCGGAGGTCTCTTGTCCCGAATGGTGTTGGGGGGAGGCTCCCCCAAGCTAGCATTTGCCCCAGTCAACGGCTTAACCGGAGATGCCGATTTCCGTGCCGGCGGGGCTTTCTTTGGAGACTTTAATTTCGAGAGCTTGCAGAGCTCTCGAATCCTCGCGACATCAGCGTCGCCTTCATCTTCATCAGCGGAGAAGTCGGGGGAATCGTCTTCAATCTTTTCATCTTGGCCTAAATCCGGGCCTTCATCAAGTTCTTCATCAAAGAGGGCACCAATTGAATGAGGAATCGCCTCCTCTATCACCTCATCAAGGAGGTCCATGTAATCGAGCTCCTCGTGGTGAGGCATGTGTTTCATTGCCTTAGGAATGTGGAGCTCCACCTCGATGTTGCCGACGTTTAGAGTAAGTGTACCTTCGCGCACGTCGACGATGACTCCGGCGGTGGCGAGGAAGGGGCGTCCAAGTATCAATGAGGTGTCTCCCTCCTCCTTAATGTCCATGATGACGAAGTCACATGGTAAGCATATCCCACCCGGGACTTGAAGTGGGATGTCCTCGGCAATCCCCACCGGCCTTGTTATCCGGCCATCGGCTAATTGAATGCGCATGTCGGTGGGCTTCAACTTTGTCCCGGTGTTAAGCTTTAAGAACATGGAGAGGGGCATGAGACTCACGCTAGCCCCAAGATCGACCAACGCCTTTTGAAGAGGCACGCCGCCCAAGGTGCAAGGAATCCGAAAACTCCCCGGATCCTTAAATTTTGCTGGCTCCTTCTCTCTCTTGGTGAACCAAGAGCCCTCCTCGGCTAGCATTATCTTCTCCTTCCTTTTCCTCCCCGAAATCAAGTCCTTCAAGAATTTAGCATACGTTGGGATCTCGACGATGGCGTCGAGGAAGGGAATATTGAGGCTAACTCCCCTTAGATACTCGAGGAATTTCGCTAGCCTTTTTTTCATTTTCGCTTTCGCTAGTCTTTGGGGGAATGGGACCGGTGGCATGAAGCGCCTCTCCTCAATTAATTGCTCCGCCCTAGATTTCTCCTTGTCTCGTGGCTCCTTCTCCTTTTCAATCTCGACTATCGGCTCAACCGGCTCCAAACTTTCCTCCACGGCCTCCTCAATAGGAATCATGGCGGGGGTGGTGTCCTTCCCGCCTCTAGTAGTGACGGCAACTACGGCGTTGATGTGGCCCGTGTTGCCCCGTGGGTTTTGCTCCGGTTGCGCCGGCAATCTTTGAGTGTTCCGGTTGAGCAACGCTAATTGCTCCGATATTTGTGCCACTACGGTATTGAGAGATTCTTGCCCCGCCTTCAAAGTAGCGTTCACCTTATTTTGCTCGACCATGAACGCCTCCACTCTAGATTCGAAGTCGGTTCGTTGAGGAGCTTGTGGAGGGTTTTGATTTTGATTCCTCCACCCTTGGTTGTATCCGGGAGGCCTATACGGTGGGACTTGTTGCTTCGGTGGAAAGTTTTGTTGCGGAGGCCCCCTCGGTGGATAGTTTTGTTGTTGGGGTGGTGGTGGTCGAGCTTGTTGAGGCGGTGGTTGTGGCGGGTTCAAGGCTCCTTCATTGTTGGCGTAGGAGAATCCCGGATGATTTCTTGCGGCCGGATTGGACCAATACCCTTGGTTCCCCGCAACATATTGTATTTGCTCCAAGGATCCTTCTCCTTGCTCTCCTCCCGAGTACATGACTTGAGATTGGTCTTGCCAATCACACATTTGGTTGGTCGGTGCGGAGGTGGATGGGCTTCCTTGGGGTTCCGTGATATATTTCTCCAATCTCTCCACCACCTTGTGGAGAGAATCAAATTTGCTCGTGAGCTCTGCTACGGCCTTCGCCTCGTAGATGCTAGTTGGCTTTAAGGAGGATGTGGAGTGTCCTCGCTCATCGCCCCATTGTTGGTTATTTGAGGCCATCTCCTCAATTAGGGCCGTAGCTTCCTCGGGAGTCTTTGACAAGATTGCACCATTTGCCGCGGCATCAATAATTTGTTTGGTCCCCGGTTGGAGACCGTTGTAGAAGCTATGAACAAGCTCCCAGTCCTCTATACTGTGGTGCGGGCATTGGTGCTGTAAATCCTTAAATCGCTCCCAAGCTTCATAGAGCGTCTCCTGTGGTCCTTGCTTGAAGGACATGAGAGCGCTCCGGATCTTCACCGTCTTGGATGGCGGATAGAATTTGTCAATAAATGCGATCGCCAACTCGTCCCAAGTAGTGAAGACTCCGTCAGCTTGCGTCCTCAACCAATAGAGTGCCTTGTCCTTAAGCGTGAAGGGGAAGAGGCGCAGTCTGATAGCGTCGTCGGAGACCCCTGGCATCTGAAATGTGGCGCACTTTGACAAGAATAGTTGGATGTGGTAGTGGGGGTTCTCATGTGCGTTCCCATGAAACGGGTCTTGTTGCATCAACACCACCAATCCAGTCTTTAGCTCGAAGTTCTTGTCGGCCGCCAACCCCGGCATGGCAATGGACGAGGTGGTAGAAGAAGTCTTAGGCCGAAGCCTATCTCGAATAGAGATTATCCTTGCCATCCTTGCCGCCAATTCTTCAGGAGTTTCCCGGTTGGTCATATACCTCCCTTCCGGATCTTGTCTCTTTTCCGCTCTAAGTCTCCGCGCGGTACGTTCGATCTCGGGATCAAATAATAAGCCTTCTGGGTCCGCCGTAGATCTCGTGTACATGCACAGGGGAAACAGAGTTTCAAAGAAATGATTAATACCGTGGAAGGGTTAGGCAAGAAATAAGAAATAAAAATAATGATAAGAATAAAAAGAAGAAGAATAGCTAGGGTGAAAAAGAATCAAACGTAATCGCCTCCCCGGCAACGGCGCCAAAAACTTGGTCGCACCCCGGATACACGTCCCGAGGCGACGGTTGTAGTTTTACCGCAAGCACACGGTATAGCGGCGAGCGGGTATCGAACACAGTGAGGACGAATGACCGTGCTTGCTCCTGATCCACCTGGCTATTTATGAACAGAGAGAGATAATTGCCTTGGGCGATCCTGTCACAATCGTCAGACAAATTTGCGAAATATCAAATCAAATAAAGAACGTCTAGGGAAAGGGGAATCCCCACTACTCACCGTATTTCATAAGTGTGGTTCGCCGGTATCGAAATCGCTAGTATGAGAATTTGGATGAACTAGTTGCAACTAAATGTGGAACCAAGCTCACGCTCTCGCGCTGTTGCCGGTCTATAGCTATCCTAGGCTTGGGTCCAATCTCTTGCAAACCCTAGCCTAGGGAAACTAGCATTAGGATCAACATCATCGTTCAATTGCGCACCGAGCCCAATCTCTTGCAAACCCGGTCCACAATCTAAATTGGGATAGTTCCTACCCGTCCAATCTCTTGCAAACGGGTATCGGCACGGAATCGCAACCGGAGGTCCTAGTATCGGTCCAATCTCTTGCAAACCGATACTTCGGAAATCCGACTCCAACCCAATTCGGATTTCTAGGGCTTCCTATCAGATTGGGATCCAATCTCTTGCAAATCCCAATTGATATAAATACCTAGCTATCCGTAGTAATTCGATCCCAATCTAATCCCTAATAACAATCCTAGCTCAATTTCTACCAATTCAACACAAATAGGAAATAGGGTTTGTAGGGTTCATCCCCACGCCCCGAGACGTGGAGACTACTCACAAATCATAGCAATAGCACAAAAATAATCAATGAAATAGGCAATGGAATTCATCACAACAATGATATAAACAATAAAAATAGAGTTTTTGGGGAAGAACAATGCAAACCAATGTAGATCTTCAATTAATCCAACAAAAATCCAAGTTTTTCTCCTCTCCAATCACAATTAATAAACCTAAAAAGTAAACTCCAAAAAGCTGCAAAAAATCTGAGAGATGGCTCCCTAAACTAGGGTAAAAACAGAGCTTAAATAGCCCCAAAAATCGTCTAAAAATCCTGACCAAAATGCCCCTGCACAGCCTGTTTTCCGCAAATTTCGCTACAGGCAGCGCATCGCACTCGGCCGAGTGACAAAAGTCGCTCGGCCGAGTGAAAACCCTGTCATTTTTTCAGTAAGTCGGGGGCTTCAGGGGTCTTCAGTTCGGGGGCGGCTCGGCCGAGTGAGTTGTCGTCACTCGGCCGATGGCTTCAAGGCACTCGGGCGGACGTAATAATCCACTCGGCCGAGTGGGTCTTCTGAAGCTCAGATGGCCGAAAAACAGTAACTTCGATATTCTGGAGGGGCTTCGTCTGGGTGCCACTCGGGCGGACGTGGTATCGTCACTCGGCCGATGTGGTCTCCGTCGCTCGGCCGAGTACACATGGAAATCGTGTCTGAACGGGTCGGCCGAGCAGTGTCTCGCTGGTCGGCCGAGTGGCTCCTCCACTCGGCCGAGTGGGACACAAAAAATGCCCAAACTGATTGTTTTGGCCTCCTCGTCGCTCCTGCGATGTCCATTCTTCTTCCGCTCCTCTCCAACAGCAAAATACCCCTCGGGGAGGTCGTCGGTGGCCGTCTATCGTGAGCGCATCTCATGATCACTCCAAATCGCGCCAAATCACCTGAAATGCGACAAAAACAACAAAGCGTGAAAAGCATCGCAATATCGTCGATATATCGTGAAAAACATGATTTGGGCGATCTAAATGGCATGCAAACATGCGGAAAAAAGGTGTAAAATAAGGAGTGATCACTGCTACACCGTGCACTTGCGGTAAAACTACAACCGTTCTTTGGGTCACATCCCGAAGCGATCAATGCTCAACCCAACCCCAAGCCCCAAGGAAGACAAGACAAGACAAACAGTACAAGGGATCACTCGCTCTAGCTTGGCGAGTGCCCTATTGCCTGCAGGCTGTGTATCAGTACAAGGGATCACTCTCTCTAGCTTGGAGAGTGTCCTATTGCCCGCAGGCTGTGAATCAGTACAAGGGATCACTCGGAGAGTGCCCTATTGCCCACAGGTTGTGCAAGACGGGACGGGACGTGACAAGACGGGAAGGGTTATTCTAGGGTGTCCACACACACTCACACACATGATAGCCCTACGATATCAAAAGTTGTTGTTGTTAGGCTCAGACTTCGTCGTCAAGTCTGAGCCGTCAGGAGTCGTCCCGGATGCTATCATTTCACGACCGGTTCTATTTGTTCACAGTTATCAGTTCTAACCAACTAAGGCCTAAGCACGGCCAAAAGTGCAAGTGGGATACACTTGCCTGCGATGGCGAGTGTGTCGTCCTCCCGAAGCGTCTCGTCCAAGCGTCTCGTCCGTGGAAGTCCGTCTGAAATATCGCCACGGCGACGGTGTCAGGTCTCAAATTCATCACATCCTATTAGGGTTCATTTCTAGGTTATCGGGACTATCCTATTCGTCAAAAATCACATTTTGATGTTTCAGCCTAATCGACGATCTATCCTATGTGCACAGTCAACAAAGTCCGTTCGTCGATTTTCTATGTTCGTACAACGTTTTACTGGTGCTGGAAATAAATTTTAGTTCAAGTTGTCGATTTTTAGTTTAGGTTTCAATCAGCTATTGTGGGGGTTTTTACGAGTTTCGGGGAACCAACCTTAACCGGAGTTTGTCGTAGAATGGAAGTCGTGTCTGAACGGAGGACTCCTCAGCGTCAAATCTGGTCCACGCACGATTTCCCAAAGGCTGGAACTTGCGACGAAGGCCTACGACGTGTCGTAACGTCGTAGACGGCAAATCCGTTAAGTAGCACACCCAAGAGGGGCCTACAGCAGTGCTAGGGGTCAATAGGGGACCCACAACACCTCTGGAGGACTTGGGGGGCCCACCACAGGTGTTGGTGTGGAAGAATCCAAGTTGCGACGAACGGCCGTCAGTCAGACACGGCCGGTGCGGGGGTTTCTCTCGGTCAGACCGAGAGAAACTCTCGGTCGGGCGAGTTGCAGCGCAGCGGAGGCGGCCTTGGTGCGGTGCGAGGGATTTCCCTCAGTCAGACCGAGCGGATCTCTCGGTTGGACACGGCGGGTGCGGGCATGCAGCGCTTGGGGCGATGCGGAGCGGCTCTCTCGGTCGGTGCGGGCGAAGGCTTCGGTCGGACACTGAGGCGGGGGTTGCAACGGTGCGGGTTGCGGAGCGGAGCGGGGCGTCGGTCTGACCAAGCGATGCTCTCGGTCGGAGCGGGCGACTGGGGGGGCTTGCAGCGGATGCGCTGCAAGCGGGCGATGCGGGAGCGGGCTCCGGTCGTGCACGGGAAATGCGGGGGCGGCCGTCAGTCGGGCACTGGGGCGGCTGTCGCAACGTTGCGACGAACATTGGGAAGTGTTTTTGACGGCTAGGGTTTGTGTGGCTGCGAAAATAACCTAGCCTAGGGTTTATTTAAATAGAAAAGAGTTAGGGTTAGGTCTAGGATTTTAAGAAAATTAATTAAAATATTTAAAATAATTTATATAAGTCAAATTTACTCTCCTCTCCATCACGCAAGTTGTGTGCGGCCAAAAATTTTGAAACTTGGTCAGAAAATTATTTAGAGCGTTATTATAATATAGGAAATTTATTATAATTTAAACACTTATAAAAATAGGTTTTAAAATTATTTAAAACTTACTTAAAATGGAAAATAGGTCAAATTAAGTCCAAAAATTGTAAAATAATTATGGGGTGTTCGGGGCGACGAAAGAAAGAGAGTGAAGAAGACGGAACTAAATTTCGACGTCGAGAGACGAAACTTAAATAGAAACGTCTCGCATCAACACAGAAAGTCGCGACGTCACATCAAATAAGATAGTATCGCGGAAGAACGACTCGAGATATGTCGTTCCAAAGTCGTTCCACAATCTAATACTCTCAGAGAAGATCACAACAACATATCACACAATAATATTCAAAATCAAAAAGAGTCTAAAATAAACACGTGTACGATCAAGAGCACGTGCACAAAGAAAGTACGATCGGAAACCGACCGTTACAAATCTATTTATATGAGCCTGATCACCTCATATAAACAGTTTCCGAGAACCCCTAACGGGGGAAGCGTTTAGAGCACGTCTTACAGATTGTGCCATGATGTGTACACATCCCCATAGCACCACTATAAACCAAAATGTTGTCTTAGAAATATTTATCGGAAGTAATTACCCCAGATAAATAGATTTTGAGCACTCCGAACAGGAGAAGCATTTAGAGCACATCTCATATACTATGCCTTGATGGGTAATCATATAAAAAACCAATAGTGAAGATTTGATCCTGAAGATCATTCACATTCAAATCTCTTTAAATTCCAAATATTAGGTCCAACATGGTTATTATCATCATCCTTGAGCCTAAAGCTCAGTTGACCATTTCAAATAACATGATTCGTGATGAGATCCTGAAGATCCACACTTATGAAACTATTAAACAGTTCTCATACATATTTTTGACAAACCGAATATTGTCAAAATCACTCACCCTACTGCTAAAAATCCAGTTAGGATTGACATACCAAAAATAATGGATGCAATCCACCAGCAGCAGAAGTGGATGTTCCTAAATTAAAATAAAAGGACATACCACGAGGCTCCAAAGAGAAAAACTCCTGGAGACCTTTAAACAATACCACCACAGGAAAGTGAGCTCATCTCCATATCCTCTCCCTTTCCAGAACCTCTAGAAGAGATGAATCTGGAATAAATTGAAATATTATTGAATAATGTACGTACATGTGGAGGTGTTTGGATAAAAAATATACACTTGTCGACAATTACTCACATTTCATTTTTCCATTTAAATGATAAATATCGTTCCACTCTCTGTTTCCTGAAGAAAACGTAGAGATTGGCCAATAATGTGGAACGCGACAATAATAAGTTGAGCTGGACTCACTTATGAAATGTGAAGTGTTTGGACCTGAAGTCCTGATATCAAAAAGATATCAATCCTGTGAGGTAACCAAGTATTGTATAAACATAAATATAAATAAATAAAATCGTATGCTATAAGCAATGCGCTATAGCTTAGAGGGTTATTTCGCTGAAACCAGGAAGTAATCAAGTAAGATGCGCTTGACTCACTTACAAAATTTTATAAACTGATGCATCATGCTCCCTAGTCATAGTTGCGAAAAACATGCGATTGGCAAAAGAAATTTTGGGCTATGTTGTTATGGATGATGTGACAACATACCCTTACGGATTTCCTTTATTGCCTGGATAGATTTTTGGGACATCTATCCTATGAAATTATCATCCTGAAGATGAAATAATCATCCAGAAGATGAAACCATCATCCATCACATGAATGGTCATCTAGAAGATGAATAATCATCCATAAGATGAATGGTCATTCAGAAGATGAATAATCATCCAGAAGATGAAACCATCATCAATAAGATGAATGGTCATCCAGAAGATGAATTATCATCTTGAAGATGAAAACATCATCCAGAAGATGAATTAGCATCATGAAGATGGAATAATCATCCAGAAGATGAAACCATCATCCATAAGATGAATGGTCATCCAGAAGATGAATAATCATCCAGAAGATGAAATTATCATCCCGAAGATGAAAAATATGTGACATTAAACTTTATACACCCGAAGTTGATGAAGAAACATGGACAATTGCAATCCATTAAATGCACCTACTGTTGTATGGATGCACATTAAGACCCCTTCCGTTCACTGGAAGAGGGGAAGGATATCCTAGGTCCAGAAGTGCCTTACTTGAGTGTTTTTGGTAAAATCCTTTATCTGGCCAACTGTACACATCTTTAGAGAGTGTTGACAGTAAATCTGTTAGCTAGATACAGTGCAGCGCCTGCAGCGCATCACTGGACCGAAGATATGTAGCTTCTGCGCTACCTCTAAGGGTCAAGATTATCCTCTATGTTAAATGTATTTGCAGATACAGGTTACAGATCATCGCGATGACTACAACAAATGAACAACCAACTTCTGGAGAACAACAAAGCATGGTTCCAAGGCAACATCAATCTTACCATCTCGAGAGGCTCATCATCCAAGAAGCAAATCATGAGCATGCACAACCAGGTCCTGCAGTACCTCGCAGACACAGTGACGACTGGGTCAGCGACGTGGAGCTACCTATCGAGTCTGCAGACCACTCCTCTTCAGAAGAGCTCCATCAGATTCAGTAGCTGCCATATATGAATGATACTTGTATAGATGAGCGATACTTGTATAGATGATCGATGTCTTGTAGTTTGTACTTATTCTCGGAATATTGTAAGAGATTGATGTATATTTGCGTAGGAGATCTGCAAGCCTGCAGCTTGTACAGATCAGGAGGAGTCAAATGTACTGTTGTACTCTTTTTCCTTGGCTATTGGTTTTTCCCACTGGGTTTTCCATAGCTAAAGGTTTTAACGAGGCAACCTCATTGACTCTGGATCCAGAAGTATCCACCCCTAAATACTTCCACTAATCAGGGGAAGTTATGGAGAACTGTACTCTTTTTCCTTGGCTATTGGTTTTTCCCACTGGGTTTTCCATAACTAAAGGTTTTAAAGATGCATTTATCCCTAACTCAGGATCCAGAAGTATCCACCCTTTGTGATACTCATAAGCACTATGAATCCTGGAGTATTCATATTACGAGTTTACAAAGATGGATGGATAAGGAGGAGTGTTATGAATGGGCTCTATTACGACCTAAAGATCGTGATAATCCGACCTTCCATCCAAGCCCGCCGGATACCCGGCCAGCTCGCCCCTCCTTCACAAAGGCCAGCTAGTCCAGCGGCAGCATGCTCCTCACCCCGACTTCTTAGGCCGCTCACTTATTTCCCCAAGTCTGCTTGGCGCCCGTCGAACCTAAAGTTCGACACTGCTAGGGGAAGGGTGCACTCCGCCTCGACCAGGGGAAGGGCACTCCCCGCCTCGACTAGTGGGCAGGGAACACTCCGTCCCAATCCTTGCAGGTTGCACACCCGTTTCCCTCCGAGCTTGCCTGGCACAGCTCGCGAGGCACACAACCAGAATGCTCGTCACCAAACGGGAGCGACCCGGCAACTCATCGGCATCCTCGTCCCCCCAAATGCGCTCTGACGACACTTTGGCACATCGGACACGACAAACAACCTAGTACAAGGACGCTACTAACACTTCTGCCGCTCGACAATCTGACAAAGCGCCCCCTGGCCGCTGCGCCCCCTGACCTTTGGTGCTTTCGGCTCTGACACCTTGACAAAAGCACCCCTGGTCGTTGCACCGTTTGATAAAAGCATGGCTGACACTCCAGATCCTGACATCCTTGTTCGAAGCTTTCGCTGATAGATGGGCCAGCTCAGCACATCGAGTCAGCACGCCAGGTCAGCCTCACCTAACCGCCTCCATCAGGTATAAATACCCCTTCACCTCCACCGGGGAGGGGGGTTGGTAAATTAACTCTGAATCTCATTACTCACGCACAAGAGCAAAGGTCTTCCATATCTTTGTTCTTCCACAACTGGTAGCTCGTCACGTAAGGTCGACTCACTCTTAGTCTAACCTGCATGTCTAGCCCCCGCTTTAAGCCCTAATACTGACTTAGGCATCGGAGAGGCTAAGGGTTGGACCCCAACCCGGCCTTTCTGACAAGTTGCTCCTTGTGCAGGCAAGCTTGTCCTCACAGGTTGTGCTCAGATCCCACCTCCGACAGTGCGTTTAGTGGGCAGAGTCCTCACGGAATCGATCCCGTGGTCGGCCTTCGTATTGCGTCCAACCTTGTCACTACCCTCATCTCCTACCTAATCTCCAATCTTAATCACATCCACATCTTAACCATCGTGCCCTTGGTTCCCTCTAATACAAATTCATTGTACGCGAGTTCCACCCCGCAACAATTGGCGCCGTCTGTGGAAACGAAGGGTCACACCCATGTCTAACTCCATACCCATCAACCGGAACCCCAACCACGGCAAAGATCCCATGGACCAAGAATCACATTCTCACCCCAGGACTCCCGCGACTAATCTGCCCCCCGAGGCGGAGGTCGAGACTGTCCAGGCCTCGGCCTGTGCTGTACAGCAAAGCTTCGAGGCCTTCGCTAAGATGATGGAAGGCTTCACGACAACCAAGACCGAAGCGTCCCCGGGCCCCTCTGAGCCCCCGAACGTGAGGCGAAATCTTCATCCTCAGTTCGACAAAAAAGTGGGGCAAAGAGGGCTCGCCGAGGAGATAGCGACCTAACAAAGGCTTCTGGACGAAGAGATGGAGGCCGCGCAGCTGCGCAGGCGCCAGAAAGAAGCGACTGTTGCTCAAAGACACCTAGATGAAGCAGCCAAGGCCACCGAGCAAGCCCGCCTCGATGAGGAAGCCGCTTGTCACCAGCTCTGTTTCATCATCGCGGAGCGCGAAAGACTCCGACAGGAGAACGGGGAGAATCGGGAGATCCCGGAGGTGTCGACTTCGGGCCAACGAAAAAGGAACACGCGTAGCCCGTCGCCCGCCGGATCCCCTCCGTGGGGGAGGAGCCCCCCACGACGCCCGCCTCCTTCCTCCTCGAGGCATGATGAACGTCGACAGCCAGGGCGGTATCGAAGCCGAACCCCAGAGAGGCGGAGGGAGCGCACCCCCGAGTGCCCGGCTTACCCGGAGGAGGCCACGCCACTGGAACGATGGATAACTTCGGCACCGAGACCCACGAGGTTCAAGGCTCCCCACATAGCGACCTATAACGGGAGACGTGACCCCCTCACTCACGTTTAAAGTACCGAGGGGCGATGGAGATGCACGACGTGGATGACGCATTCCTTTGCCGAGGGATCCAGCAGAGTCTATGGGACTCGGCCCTGGAATGGTACCATGGCTTGCTCGCACGGTCCATCAAGAATTTTGGCGAGCTATCTCACAAATTCTGCCAGCAGTTCCGGGCCGGGCGTACCAGGAAGAAGCCTACGGACTACCTCTTCACGATTATCCAAAGGGAAGGAGAGACGATCGGGAAATACTTACGCCGTTTCCAGGATGAGAAGCTGGGTGTGGTGGCCCGCAGAGACGAGGTGGTCATGATGGCCTTCAAGGCGGGATTGAAGAACCGAAGCATCCACAAGTCCTTGCTCTGAGACCCGCCGGCCGACTTCGACGCATTAGTCGTTCACGCAGAAAGGTACACACTGAGCGAGGAGGCTCTTGGGGCAAAGAAGCAGATCGCCCGGGCTGGGGCATCCCACGGTGAGCCACGATCCCATCCCAGGCTGAGGCGAGAAGATAGGCCCCGGGGCTACGACCAGCTGGCCCAGCCAAGACGCGACCCAGAGGGGCGTCGCCCGCAAGATCGCCCTGGCCCGGTGCGAGAGTTCGCCCCCGCCAGAGAACCTGCACGGGCGATCTAGAGGTTGGAGGGACCCCTGCGGGCCCAATACATGCAGCTCAACGCCCCAATGATAGGGGTGTTGGCTGCGGCGACGAGGGCCGGGCTGCTACGGGACCCACCTAGAGAATTGAAGTCGGACCCGGTGAGGCGAAATCTCCAGAAATATTATCGGTACCACCGGGATCATGGTCATGATACCGACAACTGCTTCACCCTTAAGAGGGAGATTGAGCAGTTGATCCAAGCGGGTCACCTTGGGGGCTTCATCGAGGGTAGGAGGTCGATCTAAGAAGAAAGAGCTCCGCGAGGAGCGCGAAGGCCGGACCCACCCCCAAGCAACGAGTGGGAGGAGCCTTGCACGCCCAGGCCAGTCATGCACATAGATGTGATATGCGACGGACCATCCTCAGGGGGAGCGTCATCATCAAGCAAGAAGACGTACGCACGGCAGGTGATGACGTCGAACCTCGGTGGTGATGCGAAGAGGAGAAGGATGGCTCGATCTCCAATTACTTTCACTGATGAAGACCTAGAGGGAGTCGAGCTACCGCATGACGATGCCATCGTCATCGAAGCTCAGATCGGGACAACCATCATCAGCCGCCTCTTGATCGACACCGGAAACTCCTGCGACATTCTGTTCATGTCGACGGTTGAAAAGATGGGGCTAAAGAAGGCGGACTTAAGGCCTTGCACGGGACCCATCATCGGCTTCACTGGCCACTCGGTTCCCATTGCTGGGTTAATCACCTTGCCGGTGTCGCTTGGGGAAGAGCTGAGGGTCGTCACGCGCATGACGCAGTTCGTTGTCGTCGACATTACGTCGGCATACAACGGGATCATAGGGCGACCTTACATGATGGCCATTGAAGCGCTCCCCAGCCTGCTCCATCAGATGGTCAAATTCTAGACTCCGCGAGGGGTGGGGGTGGTGTGGGGAAGACAGAAGCTATCCTGGAGCTGCTACGTGGGGTCGACCAAGCATAAGGGCCGGGAACAGGCCTTATCGGTGGACCTCCTCGATGAGAGAGATGATTATTGCGACTTGCGACCAACTCCTGTGGAGGAGGTCGAAGAAGTACACGTGACCGTGGAGGAGGGCAAAACCGTCTCTATTGGCACGAAGCTCCCGGCCTCTCTGAAGGCGGACCTCATCGACCTCCTCAGAGAGAGCATCGACATATTCGCATGGTCGCCCTCGGACATGCCAGGAGTTGATCCAGCGGTGATTTCCCACAAGCTGAATGCGGACCCAGAATCTCGACCAGTCCAGCAAAAGAAGAGGAGTGCTGGAGGAGAGAAGATGAGGGCAGCCGGCGAAGAGGTGGAGCGGCTTCTTTAGGCCAAGTTCATCAGGTCGGTGAGCTATCCGAAGTGGCTTGCCAATATCGTCTTGGTGAAGAAAGACAATGGGAAGTGGCGCATGTGCGTCGACTTCACGGATCTCAAAAGGTGTGCCCGAAGGACAGCTTCCCGCTACCGAGGATCGACCACCTAGTCGACCAGGCATCCGGCTACGTGTTGCTGAGCTTTATGGACGCGTTCTCGGGCTACAACCAGATCCTGATGGCGAAGGAGGATGAGGAGAAAACGTCCTTCATCACCGACAGGGGCACCTTCTGTTACATGAAGATGCCATTCGGACTGAAGAACGCCGGGGCAACCTACCAGCGGATGGTGGATAGGATATTCAGCTCGCAGGTCGGGTGGAATCTGGAGGTCTACATCGACGACATACTGGTTAAGAGCAAGAAGGCCCCGGACCACCTCGCCGACCTGTGGGAGGCGTTCCAGAAGGTACGCCAATATGACCTAAGGCTGAACCCGCCGAAGTGCGTCTTCGGAGTGCAATCGGGGAAATTCCTTGGCTTCATGATAATGAAGTGAGGAATTGAAGTGAACCCCGACAAGGTGTCGGCCCTTATCAATATGGCAGAGCCTCAGATCATCCGAGACATGCAGCGGCTGAACGACATGATCGCAGTGCTGGGGAGGTTCCTATCGAAGTCCACGGAGAGATCACTCCCATTCTTCAGAGTCCTACGTACGGCCCTCGGTGTGGCTAAAATTGATAGAAAAGTGATCCAATGGGATGACACCTGCGCACGAGCATTCGCGGAGCTGACGGCTTACCTGCAGAGCCCGCCGCTGCTCGCTAAACCCGAGGAGGGAGAACAGCTGGGGTTGTACCTGGCCACCACTGAAGGGGCTGTCAGCTCAGTCTTAATCAAGAAGGAGAAGGGTGTGCATCGGTCGATCTACTATGCGAGCCGGGTGCTATGAGAGGCAGAGACTCATTACATCCCCATAGAGAAGGTCACCAACTGTCTAGTTACAAAGGCGAGGAAGCTCCGACCATACTTCCAGTCCCATCCCATCGTTGTCCACACCAACCTGCCCCTCGAAAAGAACTTGAGGAGGTTAGAGCGGTCGGACAGAATGCTCAATTGGAGCATCGAGCTCAGCAAGTTCAAAATAGTATACAAAGCCCGGACGACGATCAAGGACCAGGCACTGGCGAACTTCGTGGTGGAGTGTGTAGGGAAATTGGCGGTCCCTTAGGGCACAAAAACTCTAGTCCCGTCCTAAGTCGGACGGAACATAGACAGAAAAAACAATAGCAGCGGAAGAAAAACTATGTTAACTAATTAACATGCAGTTAAAAACAATTTTTTAACTTAGCCCTAAGGTCCAAGACCCTATGCCAAGATCTATGCCGACTTGGGATGGATCTGACCATCCCAAGAAGGATCTAGCCTACTGCGATTAAACTAAACTAATGCTAATAAAATACTTTAACCACATACCCGGAATCTCAGCCCTGGGGCAGGCGAGATGTTCCGCGTCGTCTTCCGAGCTGCTCCCGTCCCACGCCGAGCCGCTCCTTGAACCGCTCCCCGAACCGCTCCTCGAACCGCTCCGCATCCCGAGGCGATAAATCCCCATGCCATCGAGCCAACCACGCGCCGAAGAAAGTTTCACGCGAGTGAAACCTCCGCCTAGATTTCGGATCCAGAATCCGAACTCCTTTGCGGCTTTGCTAGAGCCCGCAGGAGTAAGGCAGAAATTTAGGGAGAAGAGAAATATTAATTTAAGCTTAGATCCGAGCGTGCTCCAACATTTACGAGAGCCGCTTAGATCTAGAGCTTGGGACGAGTTTTGAGAAAGGGGGGAGACCCCTATTTATATAGGCGGCAGACTCTCCCGTTTTCTCAAAATCCGATGTGGGACTAAATAATGGGTTAATTAAAATCAAGTTAGTTTGCACTTCACAAAGTGCAAACTTCCGTGAATTTTAACTCACTCACCGTTGAGCTTCAAGATTGATAAAACCTATCAATACGACGAGCGTTCAACGGTGAACGCATAGGAAAAAACCGTTCGTCAATCGGAGTTCGTTTGACCCTCCAATTGAGTGTTCAAACATCAGCCTAAACACACCCAAAACACAAAACTGCAGCCGTCACAAAATACACGCTGCCCTAGGCAGCGTGTGGCCCCACCAGCATCAGGCCGCGTGCAGCGCACGCACCTCGAGGCGCGTGCGCTGTACGCACCTCAGCGTGCGCACAGTGCACGCGCTGGGCGCGTGTAAGGCACGCGCCCAGCGGGCGCGTGCACAGCATGCGCCACGCGGGCGCGTGCTGTGCACGTGCCCTGCGTGCACTGAAGGGCGGGGCGGGGCCCCGCCCGCATGATTGCGGGCGGGCCCCGCCCGTGATGACTGCGGGCGCAAATGCGCCCGCCTTTACTGCTGCCCAGTCTATTGGGCCGGGATTTAAAACCCCTTTTGATTTAATCTGCCTCTTAGGCTGATGTCAACATGGGCTTTTATTGTTTTGGCCATAACTTTTGCGTTTGGCGTCCGATTTGGACGCCGTTCGAACCTGTGTCTAGACCGGGACATTCCCGTCTTACCCGTGAACTTTTCCTTGCATTTATATTATTAAATATTGTATTAAACAATTTAATACACATTTAATCGCTTTTGCATCAAATGCAAAATAGTCCCTATCTAAGCTTAGATTACCATATTGCATCAAATGCAATTATTCCATCCCTTGCATCAAAAATGCAATTATTCTCCCTAACTAATTTCTACCTATTACTAGACGAAGAATTGCACTCTGTGTGAGACCCTACAGCCTGACCCTTACAACAGGTTGGGCTCGAAGCCCTATACGGCAGTGACCACTAGCAGTGGTTGCCGTCCCTGCTTCAGGAATCATCATTATGTGGTTGACTCATTGACATGAGTATTGTCGGGAACACCTGACTGTTTCCGTGATGAGTTCAGTAGTTATAGTCTCTTCGTCTAAATTGTGTCGTGTAGATCAAGTCTGGGGTACGGTCAAACTGTCAACCCCAATAGCTTGATTCCGGTTAGTTTCGATCAATCTTTAGTCAATTAATGTTGGACTTCTTCCAACATACTCTGCGCAGAGTTTTTACTAAAGACCGAACTAACTCTACGACACTAACTACCATTGACCGGGAGAGACGAATCCTCTCTTGGTCATTACTCGCCTCGTACGTTTCAAGTGACACCCAATCAAAAGACCTTTCGACAGGCATTGCCTCGAATCTAGGTCAGTTGATCTAAGTGGCACCGTTCACGCACAGGTCCGTCAGAATGACCTCAAGTCAAAAGACCAACTAGCCTATCATCACTCAGAGGTATCATTGACAGATTGGTCAATATAACCATATGATAACTCTATTGGATCGTTCAGTGAACTCATTCTAATGAGCACATGTGTCTCGTCTTCGACTTCGCCAAGTCAAACAATCATGAGATCATTGCCATCGCTAAACGGTGAAGACTAAGACACAATGGTCTATCCGATGTTTCGATATCCTTGTCTCGGAACATCTACGACCACGAACCATTTTAGACTTATGCTACAGACGGTCAAACGTTTCTCCATGATCGAGATACTCATCTCGATACCTGTTTGACCTGGCATAAAGTCTCAGGACTTTACCTAAGTTGATATCTAATGTTAACTACATTACAATATAACTTAGATAAATTATTACCAAACAGCTTACTGTTATTTCGAACAAGATGTTTGTGCTATTCACACAGGAATAAATGGCCTCGAGGGCATCATATTCCTACATCTCCCACTTGCACTCAGGCCCATTTATCTCGATATCTTATACCGTTTTTACACATAAGTTTTCCCGGCTTCATGTGATAGAGCCTTCGTGAGTGGATCTGCTAAAACCGTCTACTCTATAGACTTAAGGGGTTTCTATGTTCATGTCAGACCAACCATTTGAATCTCATTCAAATAATTCATTTGGTCTGTCGGAATCCATAATATTTTATTTTACTTGGATCTTATCCAGTTTATCGTGCCTTACGATAATCATTTAAATTTGTTAATGGTCATTTTAAATGGCTCATATCTATTCTTGATAAAGTATCAAACCTTTTGATTACTTTGTCAAAATGTATGTTCCATCCTTTTGATGATTCACATGTAATTTATACTCTCCCACTGACCTTGAAAACTATCTGGCTAATTCATATAAGTCAGTCTGTCTAAATCATATTTAGAAAAACGAACTTATAAGTGAATGCTCCAATTTTCATGGTCAACTTAAGCGTTTTACATCGGCTTTGGTCCGAGTAGATCTGTACACATCTGTTGGCGAAACCGGTTTCATCATAATCCGTTTTATAGGAATTAGGATGAAAAACCGTTCTCGACCAACATGATTGTACTTCACTATTTTCTTTCTGCACCAACCTTTCAACTTAAAGATTTACTTGCAGAAAGTGAGGAAACATTTTCCTTGGGTACGTAAACTAAATTCTCAAATTTATTTACACACACGGACCTATTCTGATTGCATCAAGTTTTAAATCGGAGTTACTACTCCGAATTTTATCCCGGAAGTTGACTAAGTCATCATCAGTTATGATGTTTAACTCGACTCTTCGTCTTACGAAATTCGAGTAATTTTACAACTTCCTTACGATTGATTTAATGAATATCTTATAGATAATGTTCTCATAGAACATTATCAAAACCTAGGCATTACTATTGGGACTTAACCCAGAGGGAGGACTTAGCTCAGAGTCACTTACAATGGATCACACTAAATCTAATTAAGTGTGATTCATACCTTTTAACACACCGATGTGTTAACAGACTTGATCTGAAAGAAAATCACATTTTCTTTTAATTACACAAGTTTTTTAAGCTAAGTATTTGACCATTCGATCTAATCGAATCAGTTTAAATACTTTAGTCATTTCGTTCTTTATTTTATCAGTCTTGTGTTTCATCAAGAACACGTGTCTTAATAAAACATACGAATAACTTATTTTGGTTAATCTAGACTCGAGTACATCAGTATGTACTAGACTGAGTTCGACAACTCATTCTCCCACTGTCTCACAGATGGGTTTCGGCCATTGTATCTAAGAGGCTAAGACTCACAAGTGTCCGTAGACTTCATAATACGAGAGGTCAGACCCCTCTTTATGTGACTTGTGAAGCTTAATCTCTTGATACGGCCTAGTCTAATTTTACCATATAAGTTTGCTACTATCTTGTGTATTTATATATTAACATTTAATATATATATAGTTATTTACAAATTACTTAACACAAAACATTACTTCAGAAGCAATGTGACGACATTCGTCAAAATGTGTTAAACGTCTTTTGTATAACAATTTATTCTGAAATTGTGACATCAAAATATGTCACATTTTCATTTCCTCCTACTTATGCCTTTACTAATGATAAATTAAACTATTTAACTCGATTGACTTTCCGGAGTGCCTTCTTCCTTTTCTAAATCACATTTAGATATCAACATAAATAAATAGCTATGCAAGCAACTTATGTATCCAAACGCTTGAGCTTTGCAATCTTGAGTGTAGCTCAAGAAGTTGCTTGTCTCAAGATCCGGTTGGGATACATAGTCTTGCACCGCTCATGCACTCGTATTCGACTCAAACGGTTTAATCGAATTCTCGAACTTTGCGGATCAAAATTGTTTGTCCATACAACCTTGAGGGTGGCTCGACAAGTTGTAGGGAGAAACATACTTTGAATGTCATATATGTTCAAGCTGCCTCATATAGAGATGAGTGACATGTAGCGCAAATTTATTTGTTGGACCCAGAACTTAATGAAATCATATTTCTTAAGTCTGTTCTTTAGAAGGTCATTTAATGTCAACGAGAATATAGTTTTAATTCTATCAATTAGAATTTAACTTGATATTCAATTAATCAACCTGATTCGACCAATTAACTAATTCCAATATTATATACTGATTCCTTCGGTAAACATAGTCTTGGCCTAGTTTTAGCATATGTTCAATATTAAATATAGGTAGATTGGCTTTTATCTATCTATATACTCCCACTATTTTTACGATCGTTTTAAAGCTTAATAACGAACGATTTAATCGAATTAGAATTAATGGGTAAGAGTTCCAATCACCTTGAGTCTAAACAACCTTGAGTGTAGCTCAACAAGTTGATTGACTCTGCGATCGGAAGATGACTCTTCATCGATCATATCGGATATGACTCTCTTAATCGGTTTTTGCCCCTAGCCATTCGTGATCATGAGTGTGCTCATCCAAATCACAATGTCTAGTCTAGTCGGACCCTTGTTTTCGTGTCTAGCCTGACTTGCCCCTCAGCTCGGTGTATGCACGACACGTTGGTTAGGGTCAGGTCTTAGACTACATCTTATGTATTGAAGAAGTTGGTTCCTATAAGATTGCCATGTTACAGCTTGAGTGTATCTCAACAACTATAACACGGGTCCTATAGTTGCCAACCCCAAAACAAGGAGTGCTACGGCTAATCTTGAAAAAGATCATTAACGTATTTGGCTTAGATATAGTCCAGGGTGTCATACAATCATGATTCGCGACATTGCGGTCCAGCGGAACTCAGCCAGGGAATTGACTAAGCCAGGATCACTATCCCTTAAAGGGTGATCCAGAACTCTTAGCCAAGCACATTGACTGGATCATGGTCCATTGAATGAAGCTTGTCATTTTTGTATGTATGCCATAGACTAAACAGCTTTTATTAACAACTAATTAATCCTATCAACTAGTTGAATCCTTAAATTCAAAATTTTAGGATTTGTTTAATAACTTTTATTAAGTCCTTATCAACTATAAGGTTCACGTGCTATCCTAATCGTTATTAGGATTTTAATAAATTTTATTAACAACGCTAGAAGCGAAGTCCTTTAATGAAAATTAATTATAACAATTAGAATTGAAAAATCATTTAAAGGACTACCCTAATCAGGAATTAGGTCTTAATATTGTTGTTAATGATTTATTAAAACATAGCATGTCATTAAAATTCAATTAATAAATTTTAATCATTTTTAATGGCTAACCTAAAAGGTTGTCTTGTGTTATCAAATAAGGGACAAGATTAACAAGCCATTAAAATAAAGCTACACTAATTTTATCAGCATAAAATGAAAGTGTATATCTATTTAACAATTAAATAAACTAAGTTTATCGCATAAACAATTTTTAGACTTTTAAAATCAGTTTTAAAAATATCTTATAAATTTAAAACATTACTTTAAAAATTTTCCATATTCAAAAATTTATCATATACAATTTTTAAACATCTAAAATATTTTAAACTTATCGCATAAATTTAAAGCCTTAAAATCAATTTTAAAATTTATCACATAAATTTAAAAACACCATTTTAAAATTTCCATGCTTAAAAAAATTTATCATATAAAATTTTTTTAGGCATCCAAAATAAATTTAAACTTTTAAATATTTAAAATTAGTTTTAAAATTATCATATAAATTTTAAAACGTCATTTTTAAAAAAATTTCCATGTTCAAAAATATCAAAAAGAATTTTTTGAACATCTAAATCATTTTTAAAATTTTATCTCATAACTTTAAAAACATTTGAAAAGCATTTAAAAGCATTAACAAGTTTAATGAAATCGCAGTACCTAGATCGACTACGCAAACATAGGCTCTGATACCACTGTAGGGAAATTGGCGGTCCCTTAGGGCACAAAAACTCTAGTCCCGTCCTAAGTCGGACGGAACATAGACAGAAAAAATAATAGCAGCGGAAGAAAAACTATGTTAACTAATTAACATGCAGTTAAAAACAATTTTTTAACTTAGCCCTAAGGTCCAAGACCCAATGCCAAGATCTATGCCGACTTGGGAAGGATCTGACCATCCCAAGAAGGATCTAGCCTACTGCGATTAAACTAAACTAATGCTAATAAAATACTTTAACCACATACCCGGAATCTCAGCCCTGGGGCAGGCGAGATGTTCCGCGCCGTCTTCCGAGCTGCTCCCGTCCCACGCCGAGCCGCTTCTTGAACCGCTCCCCGAACCGCTCCTCGAACCGCTCCGCATCTCGAGGCGATAAATCCCCGTGCTGTCGAGCCAACCACGCGCCGAAGAAAGTTTCACGTGAGTGAAACCTCCGCCTAGATTTCTGATCCAGAATCCGAACTCCTTTGCGGCTTTGCTAGAGCCCGCAGGAGTAAGGCAGAAATTTAGGGAGAAGAGAAATATTAATTTAAGCTTAGATCCGAGCGTGCTCCAACATTTACGAGAGCCGCTAGATCTAGAGCTTGGGACGAGTTTTGAGAAAGGGGGGAGACCCCTATTTATATAGGCGGCGGACTCTCCCGTTTTCTCAAAATCCGATGTGGGACTAAATAATGGGTTAATTAAAATCAAGTTAGTTTGCACTTCACAAAGTGCAAACTTCCGTGAATTTTAACTCACTCATCGTTGAGCTTCAAGATTGATAAAACCTATCAATACGACGAGCGTTCAACGGTGAACACATAGGAAAAAACCGTTCGTCAATCGGAGTTCGTTTGACCCTCCAATTGTGTGTTCAAACATCAGCCTAAACACACCCAAAACACAAAACTGCAGCCGTCACAAAATACACGCTGCCCTAGGCAGCGTGTGGCCCCACCAGCATCAGGCCGTGTGCAGCGCACGCGCCTCGAGGCGCGTGCGCTGCACGCGCCTCAGCGTGCGCACAGTGCACGCGCTGGGCGCGTGCAAGGCACGCGCCCAGCGGGCACGTGCACAGCACGCGCCACGCGGGCGCGTGCTGTGCACGCGCCCTGCGTGCACTGAAGGGCGGGGCGGGGCCCCGCCTGCATGATTGCGGGCGGGCCCCGCCCATGATGACTGCGGGCGCAAATGCGCCCGCCTTTACTGCTGCCCGGCCCATTGGGCCGGGATTTAAAACCCCTTTTGATTTAATCTGCCTCTTAGGCTGATGTCAACATGGGCTTTTATTGTTTTGGCCATAACTTTTGCGTTTGGCGTCCGATTTGGACGCCGTTCGAACCTGTGTCTAGACCGGGACATTCCCGTCTTACCCGTGAACTTTTCCTTGCATTTATATTATTAAATATTGTATTAAACAATTTAATACCCATTTAATCACTTTTGCATCAAATGCAAAATAGTCCCTATCTAAGCTTAAATTACCATATTGCATCAAATGCAATTATTCCATCCCTTGCATCAAAAATGCAATTATTCTCCCTAACTAATTTCTACCTATTACTAGACGAAGAATTGCACTCTGTGTGAGACCCTACAGCCTGACCCTTACAACAGGTTGGGCTCGAAGCCCTATACGGCAGTGACCACTAGCAGTGGTTGCCGTCCCTGCTTCAGGAATCATCATTATGTGGTTGACTCATTGACATGAGTATTGTCGGGACCACCTGATTGTTTCCGTGATGAGTTCCGTAGTTATAGTCTCTTCGTCTAAATTGTGTCGTGTAGATCAAGTCTGGGGTACGGTCAAACTGTCAACCCCAATAGCTTGATTCCGGTTAGTTTCGATCAATCTTTAGTCAATTAATGTTGGACTTCTTCCAACATACTCTGCGCAGAGTTTTTACTAAAGACCGAACTAACTCTACGACACTAACTCCCATTGACCGGGAGAGACGAATCCTCTCTTGGTCATTACTCGCCTCGTATGTTTCAAGTGACACCCAATCAAAAGACCTTTTGACAGGCATTGCCTCGAAGCTAGGTCAGTTGATCTAAGTGGCATCGTTCACGCACAGGTCCGTCAGAATGACCTCAAGTCAAAAGACCAACTAGCCTATCATCACTCAGAGGTATCATTGACAGATTGGTCAATATAACCATATGATAACTCTATTGGATCGTTCAGTGAACTCATTCTAATGAGCACCTGTGTCTCGTCTTCGACTTCGCCAAGTCAAACAATCATGAGATCATTGCCACCGCTAAACGGTGAAGACTAAGACACAATGGTCTATCCGATGTTTCGATATCCTTGTCTCGGAACATCTACGACCACGAACCATTTTAGACTTATGCTACAGACAGTCAAACGTTTCTCCATGATCGAGATACTCATCTCGATACCCGTTTGACCTTGCATAAAGTCTCAGGACTTTACCTAAGTTGATATCTAATGTTAACTACATTACAATATAACTTAGATAAATTATTACCAAACAGCTTACTGTTATTTCGAACAAGATGTTTGTGCTATTCACACAGGAATAAATGGCCTCGAGGGCATCATATTCCTACAGAGTGCACGGTGGAAGACCTTACGGAGGAGCTGACGGGCGCACCGCCGGCGGCTGCATCCCAACGGGCAATGGGAGTAGCTGGACCCTCGAGGCCCGTCCAAGAAGAAGTAGGCAGACTTTGGATCGTGCACGTCGACGGGTCAGCCATAGGATCCGGAACGGGGGCTGGCATCGTCATCCAAACTCCCGACGGATGCCTGCTGAAATATGCCTTGCGCTTTAACTTTCCGGCAACCAACAACGTCGCGGAGTACGAGGCAGCGGTTAATGGGTTGAAGCTTTGCCGAGCTATGGGGGCCACGAACGTGCTGTTGCTGAGCGACGCGCGGTTCGTCGTCCAACGGGTCCAGGGGAGCTTCAAGGCCCGGGAGGATGTGATGAAACGCTACCTTAAGCGCACCCAAGCCGAGCTCCAGAAATTTAAGAAAGCGGAGGTCCAGCACCTACCTCACTCTAACAACCTCCGGGCCGACGCCTTGTCGAAGCTAGCCTCCTCCTCCCAGGCCGAGATCGGAAAGACCATCTACGTGGAGAACCTGTTGATGCCCACCATTGAAGAAGAGGAATTGATGTGTATTGGCCAGACAACGACGTGGATGAGCCCAATAATGAAATACTTAGAGACGGGGGTCCTGCCCAAGGAGCGGCTGGAAGCCAAGAAGGTTGAGAGGCGGGCCTTGTCGTTCGTGCTCTTCGACGGAGTGGTGTACTGTCGGTGCCACACGAACTTTGACGTCCTGCCTTAGTTGAAGTGTCTGGGGCCGGAGCAAGCTGAATAAGTCATCCGTGAGGTACACGAGGGCTTCTGTGAAAACCACTACGGCAGGCGCACTATCGCCCACAAGATAGTGTGCCAGGAGTACTACTGGCCAACCATGATTCACGACACGGCTCGGTACGTCAAGAAATGCGAGGCGTGCTAGAAGTTTGGCAGGCACACGGCGGCACATCTGGCCAACCTGGTGCCAATCCTAAGCCATGTACCATTCGCCAAGTGGGTGCTCAACATCCTCGGACCCTTCCCGAAGGCCTCCGGGGGAAGGAAATACCTGGTCGTCGCTGTTGACTACTTCACCAAGTGGGTCGAGGCCAAACCTTTGGCGCGCATTGCATGGACGGACATGAAGAGCTTCATTTGGAAGTCCGTGATTTGCCGCTTCTGGATACCCCGTTCCATAGTGACGGATAACGGAAAGCAGTTCGATTGCGAGGGCTTCCGAGATTTCTGCTCAGGCTGGGGGATCAAGCTCCATTTCGCATCCATTGCCCACCCTCATACAATGGGATGGCGGAAGCAGCGAACAAATGCATATTGGCCCCCCTGAAGAAGAAGGTTGATGACGCACTCGGAACTTGGGTAGACGAACTGCCGGGCATACTCTGGTCATATCGCACAACCCACAAAGCTGCGACCGGAGAAAGCACATTCATGCTGGCATTTGGGTCGGAGGCGGTCGTTCCCGTGGAGGTCAGAGAGGAAACTCTTCGGCTTCGGTACTTCGACGAAGACATCAATGCAGAGGGCCTCAGCCTTAGCCTCGAGCTCATCGACAAAGTAAGAGATCGAGCTCTGACGAACCTCATCCGTCACAGCCAAAGGATGGCCCGGTACTACAACTCCTGAGTAAAGAAGCGAAGCTTCAGGATCGGTGACTTAGTCTTCAGAGACGCCACCTTCAAGCCAGAGACCGCTCGCCGAGGGAAGCTGGCAGCGGAATGGGAGGGGCCTTACAAAATCATCGACATCGTCGGGCTGGCCACATATATCCTGGTAACCCCGGACGGAGGCGGGCTAGCTCACCCGTGGAACGCGGAACGCCTATTGAAATACTACCAATAATTGTGAGTTATTAATAAAATACTTTCTTTTCTGCACACTTTCAAATTTTACCGTCTCCACTTGAAAATTTTCAGTTCATCACAGACACCCTCAACTGAAGACTCTGGGGTAGGATCCGTCCTCGCCGCCCAAACCGGAGAAGGGCACGGGCCGAGCTACGCGCTCGCTCCCCCCCTCAAGTAAAGACTCCGGGGCAAGCCTAAAAAGCTTCACCACCCAAACTGGAGAAAAAGGGCATGTGCCGAGCTACGGCTCCCTCCCCCCTCAACTGAAGACTCCGGGGCAGGATCCGTCCTCGCCACCCAAACCGGAGAAGGGCACGGGCCGAGCTACGCGCTCGCTCCCCCCTCAAGTAAAGACTCCGGGGCAAGCCTAAAAAGCTTCGTCACCCAAACTGGAGAAAAAGGGCACGGGCCGAGCTACGGCTCCCTCTCCCCCTCAACTGAAGACTCCAGGGCAGGATTCGTCCTCGCCACCCAAACCGGAGAAGGGCACGGACCGAGCTACGTGCTCACTCCCCCCTCAAGTAAAGACTCCGGGGCAAGCCTAAAAAGCTTCTCCACCCAAACTGGAGAAAAAGGGCACTGGATGAGCTACGGCTCCCTCCCCCCCCTCAACTGAAGACTCCGGAGCAGGATCCGTCCTTGCCACCCACACCGAAAAAGGGCACGAGTCGAGCTACGTGCTCGCTCCCCCCTCAAGTAAAGACTCCGGGGCAAGCCTAAAAAGCTTTACCACCCAAACTGGAGAAAAAGGGCACGGGCCGAGCTCCCCCCTCAACTGAAGACTCCGGGGCAGGATCCGTCCTCACCACCCAAACCGGAGAAGGGCACGGGCCGAGCTACGCGCTCGCTCCCCCCTCAAGTAAAGACTCCGGGGCAAGCCTAAAAAGCTTCGCCATCCAAACTGGAGAAAAAAGGGGCACTGGTATCCATGCCGGGGCAGGCCTCGCGCAGGGCTAAAACCCCCGGTCAATACACGCTCCCGATAAAGTAAGCCCCTGATGCGACCTTTCATAACACAAGGACACTCGGGAAGCCCGTCATTAATGACAACATGCCCCCCGAGAGGCGCAGGCTTGGCGCTTCACGTCTGAGACCGCCTGACAAAAGTGGGTTCGAATGACTTGACCCTTCCAAGCCAGCTAATGGTGCCAGCTCATTGCATCGGCTTATCAGAAGCTATCAGCTCCCCCATCTATAAATACCCCCCGGTCACAGTTAAAAAAGGAAGGAAGGAGAGAGCCAGTGAGCCCTAGTCCGCCATCCCATGAAGGTTAAAAGGAGGTGAGATGCCCCCATATTCGATCTCTCCTCACAAACCTGGGGCGTTAGGATTGTCCCACCTTTAGACGCTCCCCCCTCCTCAAAAGGAGTCCCCCGCGGGCATGATCATTTGAAAGGCCCCCGATCGACAATGGACCCCGCCTCCCCGACGAGCTATTCCTCTTACAAACGGATCACTGATGGTCTATAACTCTTACACATAGGACGTCCCGCCTTCCACTCCTCGACTTCCCTTAGACAACTTGCGACAGGGAACGTAGGGGACCTACGGCGGACCGCTCCTCCCTTCCAGCACCCACTCCGTAAAGACCCCCGCCGCTGGGAAAGGCAAAATCCGCCTACGCTACGATGGTCAAAATCAGCGGTTACAGGGCCACCGTGCCAAATCACCCCGCTGGGCATACCAGCCTCCACCGGCCCGCCCTCCAACAGCCCGCCTTCCACTCCTCAACCTCCCGTGGAGGCTATGCCACCATGACGCCTCTTGATCCTCCTCTCCCAGGGTCTCCCTTCAAGTCGAGGATTCCCAGAAGAGATCAAGCAACCCATCATCATCGAGGAGGTGAAAGAGGACGCATTGAGCACCGGTAGAGAAGGAAGGCCACGCCTGAAACTGGAGCTCGCTCATCCTGATGTAGTTTACAGTAAAGTGGAACGACACGTTAGCCCGTCTAAGGAGACCATCACGCTCTTCCGAACACTGTCAAGTATCTCGTAAAAGTTAATGAAAAGACCCTTCCAAGTGAATTGCTAAATTCAGTCTACGAAAAAGCTAACTTGTGTACGATCCCCGTCAAACTCCGGGGCAAGCTTACGGAGCTCCGCCACCTAAACCGGAGAGGGACATGGGCCGAGCTATGTGCTTGCCGCCCCCGCCAGTGCGACTTGACACCCCCTACTGGTAAGGCTACGCGCTCTAGACCAAGCAAGTTGCAAAATTACATCTGGGCAAAAGCTACCCTTACTATGGTCTTCGTCGACATCCAGGGCGAGCTTACGGAGCTCCGCCACCCAAACCGAAAAAGGGTTACTCGATGAACTATGTGCTCGCCCTCCCCTACCAGTACGACTCGATATCTCTTGCTGTCACATGGTTTTACTTGAATTATGCAAAGACAATAAAAGTTCAAATATCGGATAGCAAAAGTTCACGTTTTACTCAAAAGACGGAGCAAGGCTAGTTACAAATATCAAGGGGCAAACTTACAAAATTGATCCCCTTAGTTCGCCCCCCAGTCCGTTACAAAAAAAAGAGGAGCAAAAAAAGTCCCGAAAGTCCTAATAGGGCTCCTACGAGGCCGCCCGTTCGCTATCGTCGGGGCCGCCCTGCGGAGCGTTGCCCGACGCTTGGTCTCCGACTCTCGCCCCTCCGTGCTGACCTCGGTGGATTCCTCTTCCTCCTCGTCTTCCTCCCCCTCTGAGGCCACCAACACCTTGAAATCAACCTCGAGCGGAGGGCGAAGAGCCCGAGCCCTCTCCGTGATCCTCTGGAGGCAGGCATCCCACCCTTCTTCTCGGCCCCTCTCCAGTCCTTTCCCCCGGCCTATCTCCAGCGCTTTCTTCTTGGCCTGGGCTAGCTAGGGAGCAAAGGTCTTCACCTGGAATTGCCGAAATTCCTCCATCCTCATCAATAGCTCCTCCTTCACGGCAGTTGCTTGCCCCTCCAGTTCGCTAATCCTGACCCTACTCCGCTCGACCTCGTACTCCAACTCGGCCTGGTGGGTGAGTCTGATGGCGACCTGCTTCTCCAGCTCCGCCACGTGTGCTTGGTACTCCTCGATCGACGTCCGCTGCTCGGCGTACGACTTCTTCAGCTTGGCATGTCGAGACTTCTCTTGATCAAGCTCCACCTTCACCCTCTCTATGGCGGCCTCTGCCTTGGTGATGGCCGAGGTATGGCGCTGCAGGGCGACCATCGAAGCATTGGCCTGCACACCCGAACAAAGGAAAGTTAGGACTCGACAGCGGTAAATGCCAAGACACCCACAGAATATCCCGTCAACATACCTGCGAAGATGCCATGTCACGGTGGCTCCCAGCCTCTTCGAACCAACGTGCGCCAGGGATTCTCTGTACCTGGGCAGCTGGCAGTTCTCGACGATCCTCGCTACCATTCCGGCCTCGTCGAAGATAGACTCGCCCTTTCCAACTGGGTAGATTGTCCCCAAGAGGGTGTCTGCCGGGAACTTATCGACATCGGCCTTCTTCTACCGGAACGTCGCCAGCTTCTCCTCACATCTCAGGTGGACGGGCCTCTCTGGAGCGAACCAGGGGTAGCCATAGGGCCATGATTCCTCAGCGGTCGACCCAACCCCTGAACTCGACCCTGCGGCGCCCACCTGAAGTGCCGAGGTTGGATTCGGAGCCGATGACGAGGCGGCCCGCTTCTGATGCTCCCCTTCACTCGATGACACCCCGCCTACCGGACAACCCTCCTCCACTTCCCCCGCCTTAAGGTCGATGGTCTGGGAGACGTCGACATGCCCGACGCCCTCGACAAGCCCGCCAGTGCCAACGCCAACGACGGTCAGCCTCTCCACCGTCTTCGTCTTCTTCGGCCTGCTGATCTTCTCGGCCTTCTTGGATTCTCTACCCTTCCTTGATCTCTTCTTGTTGCTCCTAACGAGCAACGGAGCGACTTATTCATCGGCCCCCTGCTCTGTGGCCATCCTATCCAGATCCTTGAAGGATAGACTCATCGTCGGATCTGCAAAAGAGAAGGAGTTCAGGGTGAGCGAATTAGAAATAGAAGACACTTTACTAAGGTTACCTTCGGGCCAGATGAATCGAGCTATCATCTTCGGCTTGGCGAGGATATCGTACTGCCTACCCTCCGGGGGTACCGCCTCTAACCGCATCGCCCGCTCGGCCTCAACCTCGCTCAGACGGACTCCCTTCCTCACCTCGGGGTTAAGCGCGCCCCAGTCCGACTTAATCACCAGATGGCGGGCGTGGAGACAAACACGAACGACTTCGACCAGACCTTGATCTTCCCCGGTAGGCCCCGGATGAGGGGGTGGCTCTTCCTCACCGATAAATAATAGTATGACCTCAACCTCTTGACCGCAAAGAAGTGGCAGAACAAGGGGAGGGTCGGACTAACGTCGTTCCTCGCACAGAGAACGAGAAACCCGACTATCGCACTGACAGAGTTTGGCATCAGCTGGAAGAATGGTAGCCCGAGGAAGTTCAGAATCTCGAGGTACAATGGGTGAAGGGGAAACCGCAACCCATGTTTGAAGCACGCCACATAGATCCCGAGCTCACTGTCCTTCACGAAGCATACACGTTTCGAAGCGGTCGACAGGTGGACTACGTAAGGCAGCCTGAGGTACTTCACGCGCACGGTGGGGATGACGTCTGTCCGAGCTTCCAACCTCTGACTCGTTATCTTGGCAGGCACACCACCGGCCTCTGCCACGATCACGCGGGCCCTCGTAGGCGATCTCGTTGTCGACCCTAGGGGCCCCTTCCCCTTCCTTAGGTCCCAGCTCCACACCGCAGACCACATCCCAACGCGGCCCTGACTCGCCGGCGACTTCTCCCCTCCTACCTCCATTCCTGTGGCAGTGCTTTCCGTCGAACCTCCACCACTAACCCTCTCCTCAACATCCAAGGGCTCCAGAGACCGACACGAAGTTGAAGAAACCATCTCAGCAAAAGGAAAAGAAATATACCTAACAAATCACGGCTATGGCGGCGAAGGTAGCGACTGAGATGGCACAGGCTTCGGCGACGACTTCTGTGGCAACGAAGACGATGAACTCAGACAAAGACGAGAGCTCTGGAAAATTCTGAAGCGAGAAACTCTTTCGCAACACCACCTCCCTATTTATAGATATCGCCCACCAATCTCTGTCGCTCAAGCCTGGCCACGTGTCGCCAATCCAGACCACCTGACGCTTCGCCTGACATCCACGGTCACGTCTCCCACGCGTCGCCCGAGGAATGGTCGGGACGCTTCGATACCCCCTCCTTTAATTCGAAATGACGGCTGCGATTCGGCTGCGATTTGGGGGGCGGGTTCTTCGAAATAACTTCCCGCCTTTTCCCAACGCTTGGACTATACGCCCCTTGTCACGAAGCTCGAGCTAACATGACGGACTAAGCAGCTCGGCTCAGCTCACTCTGGTGCGCCGAAAGGTTCCGAGGAGAGGTTCCGCACAATTAGTCATGCCTCGGCGAGCCAGCTCACTCCCTACGCCCACCTCAATGCCGCGTTTGGATCCCGGTCGGACTAACATCTTCACAACTTTCCCCTCCTCCTCGTCCAAACACTCGTCTTAGGGGGAAGGTTGGGGGCATTCATCAATCATACCTAGGCAAGAACACCAACTTCACATCCAACTAGGAGAACAAGAAATATGGAAAACAAAAATACTTCATTTATTTGTCCTTTCTACAATTGGGAGGCCGTCTAGAATGCAAGGCGAGATCAGGCTCGGCCAATAGCCGGCCGTACAAAATTTCCCTACATTAAGAGTGCCTCGGCTCCATCGCCTCACCCTCGCCCTCCTCCTCTCCTTCCCCCGCCAAGGACACGTCCAGTTTGGGGAAATCAGCCTTGAGCCTGGGATGCAGGTTCGCTAGCCGGGCCTTCATCTTCTCCATCCCCTGGGAGACGCCCGCCTCCCTCGTCTCCTTCAGCAACGGGATGAACTCCTCATCTTGGTAGCGGCGGACGGCGGCCTCCTCAATCATAGGTGTTGTGTATGGCCATATATGGTGTGTATGTAGTGATATAGATAAGTAAGGGACGTACAGATAGTATGATTAATGCCCCAGGGTGTTTGGAGTAGATGTATCCTAAGGAGGGTAGGAGTGCTTTAGACCCGTCCACCCTCAGTTTAAGCCCTTAGCCCTATACCGTGCCTATTATGGGATAGGGATATAAGTGTGACGTGTATCATATGTAGAATGTGATGAATGTAAGGATTTGGGATCATACAGTGCATGTATAAGTGGGTTGGCTATGTGTTTGCGCGGTTAAGTAGAGCTATGGTTTATATATGTGTATATACGCTTACCCCGTAGAATGGCGTTTATAAGACCATTTGGATGTATATGTAGTGTATGTATTCTTCTACATATGGTGGCATGAGGGAGGACTGTGTATTGGCATATGAGATGCTTGTATGTATGTACGTGTGTTATAGCAAGCGTGGTGTGATTGTGTATATGTGTTGTTATTAGTGAATATGTATTGGTGTATGTCTTATGAGTGGTTATATGTATATGTATTTGAATGATCTCTATTTTGATATGCATGTATCAGTATATGAATGTATACGTATATGGAGTGTGACTATCTACTGAATGTGTACGAATGTTGAAATACACTTATTTGTGTGTATACTAGTATGTTAGTAAAAGTGTGGACATATTGAATGTTAGGTATATAGTGGTATGGGTAGCTACCGACTACCTGCTAGTATAGTTTGAGTAGCTTGACTGTATATGTGTGTAATAGCAGGATATGTATACTAAGTGTGAATGGGTGTGTGCGCTCATACATGGTAATGTGTGTGCATGGTGTTTTGGTTCTAGTATGTATATATATGCATGTTTGTGTGCATACCTACTATTAGAATAGTAATCTGGTGTGTATGAGCAAATGTGTATTTGGCTATGTGTAGTCTTAGATATCTAAATATGGAATTGATATGTATACCCCTTCGTGAACATAATGCGTATGTACATATAATTGGGTCATATGGAGTATCCGTGTAGTGTATCGGTTGATGTGTATATGTAAATATGTATTATGGTTGTATGGATTTCTATTATACGTGTTACAATGGAGTGTAGGGATGTGTTCATGCATGTGCAGTGTGCAGTAGGGGCAATATATGGTTGTGTGTATATTGGTTGAATAAAAATATACTTATATATAAATCCTTGTTTGTTTATCTGTGAATCTTTCCGACATGGTTGCCTATCTATGTGTAACTAGGAGAAGCGTATCCTTGTGTGTATGCATGTATGTGTAGGTCTATACCAGAGCATGTGTGTATGTGCGTAAACGTGCAATGTAAATGTAAATGTGTTAGATATGGAATATAGGTGTGTATATATATATACTAGTCATAACCCGTGCCCGCGGGCACGGTTCATTTAGGATTTCCCCCCGCGAAATCTTGGCTCCCCAAAAAATTATTTCCACATCCAAAATTGCACTGAACAACAAATCGTCGCGGAACAAAAAATTATTTAGCGGCACGGGCGCCTTCGGTGCGGAACAATAAATCGGCGCAGGTGCATTCAAATGGGAGAACAAATTCCATACTTGTGCCTTCGACGCAGAACAACAAATTCGATGCGAGCGCATTCGATGTAGAACAACAAATTCGGTGCAGGCGCCTTCGGCGCAAACCAACAAATTCAGCGCAAAAAAATTTTGCGAGCACCATCAGTGCAGAACAACAAATTCGGCGAAAAAAATTCGGCGCGGACGCCTTTGGTGCAAAAATCTTTGTTCTCCAAAAAATTATTTCCACGACCAAAATTGCACGGAACACCAAAGTAGCGTTAAAATATGTAGCAGCGCGGGCGCCTTCAGTGTGGAACAACAAAGTCGGTGCAAGCGCATTCGACACGGAACAACAAATTCGGCACGGGCGCCTTTGGCACTGAACAACAAATTCAGGGCGGGCGCCTTCGGGTGGAACAACAAATTCGACATAGAACAACGATTTAGACGCAGGCGCCTTCGCGTGGAACAACAAATTCGGCGGAAAAAATTTTGTGGCCTTCGCGCCTTAGGTGGGGACGCCTTCGTCGCTCTCCCCAAAAATTATTTTCCCTCGAAAATTTTTTAAGGCACGGGCACGTTCGACGCAAGCGCCTTCGACACGGCCGAGAGAGAGCCCCAAAAAGCTTGGGTCAGCTGAGTATTTTTCCACCAAAAGTTTTGTTTTCAAATCAAATTTCAAATTTTTAAGTGTTCAAACCAAATTTCAATTTTCAAACTTTCCCCCCATGTTTCACCCCAAAACGTATCCTAGTCATCATGCTCCATCACTATGGTGTTATTCAACATTATAGTTTAATCCATTTTAATCATTACTTTTGGTTATATGTGTTGACTGACAATGGCATTTAGTTAACGCACGGTAAGTATCATAGATGCTGCAAGAACTTGCCAAACATATGCAAGAGTTATTTCGTTATGCGAAGCATGTAAAGAAACTTCCAAGCATGGATGAAATAGTTCAAATGAATAATCCATCCTAATATATGTAAATAAATAGTTAAGAAAAACTACAATAGAACAAACATTTCTCTTGTAAAACCTTGTTACAACACATAGATATCATTTATGCAAGAAGTAAACATATAACTAAATCTGTTAATAAAACAATGGAACATGCTAAGCAACTCATGATAACCTAGAAGAATTTAAGCAATTGTTTACCATTTTCATAAAAATTCAAATCATTCATCAATTCAAGGAGCCTCCTTAAGAGTTAAATGGAATGGAGACCATAAAACTTCCAAGCAAAAGCAAAAGATGTAGTCATATGCGTGCTAATGATATTAGCGAAAGCAAAAAATAATAGTTGAAACCATATCTACACTAAAAATTTAGGCTAATGGGTAGAGTCCCAATTGTTATTGACATTTTTTCCACAATGTGAGACTTGTATTCTCAACATTCTCTGAGCATATTGAGACAGTATGTAAGCTCAATCGCTGTTCTATCCCCAGTTCATCTCCAAGGATGAAAAAGGTTGTAAGCTGATTCTAAAGCTTATAATATAGTTCCAGCCTTGCAGCATGCCATGTTCAGGGAGTTGGGAGGGTCTGAGAATTCTCCACTGGATATCCAATCAAACACCCATTTGTTGGCAGCCTCAGTGTAATGCACCCCATCCCAAATGATCCGCTTCTCTGGATTCTCACACGACTGTCCGAGCAGTGCCTCAGTCCTGTTAACAGTCCGGGTATCTCCACACCTCACATCAAAATTGAAGTTGAATGCAACACCACTGTAGCCACAGCAGGCCGCAAGCGGCTGCTCAAAACCTGTATTAGTTCATGGCAAGGTAGCAGTAATATGATCAGTTCAAAAGACTGCGGCCATAAGGATCTTACCGTAATTTGCCTATACAAATATAATCAGATGACAAAAAACTCACACATGAAATGAACAAAACAACCTTCCAAGGATACTGCATTTGCTTCAAAGAAGAAATTAAATTTGGCTATTGATCGTAGGGAGTGATAAAGATGGGTGGTAAATTTTTTTTTCAATCTTAGATAATGGAGTATCAGGCAAAGAAAACATAGTGGCGGATGATCTACCATGAAAAAGGGAGGGCAATTGTCCAATGACCGAGATTCCATTCAGAAAAACTGGTGACCATAGTTACTGGATTCATGTTTATGAATTTTGTAATAGTTGTATTGATCTTGTAACTTAATAACAAAACTTCCATTTGGTAATGCAATTTAACGCACTTTCCTAATCATATTCAACTGTTTTGCACTCTTGTTAAAGATATTCTGATTCTAAGTCCTATCAGAGTCAGATATTCTGATTCTAAGTTTGCTGGAAACAATCCTATAACTATAGTTACTGGAAGTTTTGTTTGAAGTCTGACTATTATTCAAACCATGGTTAGTATAATGTAAGTTTGCTGGAAACAATCATATAACTAAAGTAGGCTGTGTTGGCCCAATGTTTTTAACCATGTCTGCTTGTAACAATCCTACTCTGGACATGATATCATATAACTAATTCTGGAACCTCTGGACTATTGTAACAATACTAATCCTACTCTGAAATTTTTTTGTGCAGATCGAACTACTGAAGTACATGAAAAACTGAACTCAGTGAAAATGTAAAACAAACAAATTAAAACCCCTGGATACTTCGGCGCAGAATGTAAGCTGATCAAAATGTAAGTCGGATCGAACTACAGCTACTCAAAATGTATGATTACATGGATGTAAAACAAACAAATTTTAACACAATTAAAACCGCTGGATACTTCGGCGTAGATGGCAAAATAAACAAATTTCTGGATACTACCTGAAAAAGTTGGCGCAGATGTCAAAGGCAATCATAAAAAAGTTGGATATTACCTGAATTATATTACTGCTTATAGATATCAAATGCAACCATAAAATAATAAGAACTTTGTTTATGATTACCAAAAATTATAACGATGAATTCCATTGGTCAAATGTAATTAACAAATCACAGACATATTGCCCGCAATCACAATTTTCCCAATTTGTAGTATACTTCAACCCAAAATAAGAGTAAAATATGACATATTGATCCTATTGTTGAAATTTTTATTCATATTGATCCTGCTTATATGCCATATTGATCTGCAACCCTCTTCTTCATTTGCAGCTCGATGATGAATGAATGCAGATCCCAGGTCCAAAAGCCCATTACCGAGATTTCTCAATGTATACAATTTGGGACATTCAGTGTATTTGGTTATGCCTATGTGTATTGTTTACTCCTTCCTCTAGACCATTGCAGTAGTGGAGGGGTGGATTGAACCTGTGGTCAAAGATGTCTGGAGGCAGGAAAGCTCCATTCTCTATCACATATCTCACAGCTTCCTTGTTTCGCTCCTTGGCCGCACTGTGTAGCGGAGTCCCTGAAGAAATCGACAGCACTTTGAATTACTGAGAATGATTTTTATGATAAACAATACTCATAATTGAGTATAACTTTCAGACACAACTTTAACATTAATACTTGATTGTGAAAATGAAAGTATTTTCATGGTTGGAAATGAAATTCAGAATACGATTAGAAATCAATCTAGAACCGAGCATAGAAAGCCAATGTTGAGGATTCCAATTTCTGAGTAAGAGATAACAAAAGATTAATATGCTCAAGATAGATGGTTGGCATTTCATCTTAAAACACACTTGAAAGCTAATAGAGTTGGATCCACACAAAAAAGCTCAAAAATCTACATACGTCAGGCAAATGGTTAATTAATAAAAAATTACTTACATCCACATGCGCCTTTGGTCCTTGCTTCTATGTTATCACCACGATCGAGCAGTTCATCCATGACTTTGATGTGTCCACCTTGAGCAGCAAGGTGAAGAGGGGTCTCATCCTGAGATTTGCGGCCCTATGCTGGCACAGTAACATCCATGCCTTCATCCAAAAGTGTCACTAAAACACCTGTGTAATAACATGGAAGCGTGCCTGTAAGCAAACTCTGTGTAATACATGCCTTTTAACCAACATCAAAAGTCACTAAAATACTTGTGTAATAAAATTGGGTGTTAACCATGAAACTTGAATAGTGCCTTTTAACCACGCATATAGTGACTTTTGATGTTGGTTAAAAGTCCAGGATGTTTTGATTTCAGTTCAAAAACTTTTTACACATGTATCAAAATAGTGCCTTTAACCACCAAATTTTTTTATCATGGTTAAAAGTGCATGTAAGCAAACTTGAATATAATTTTCTGTAAACATGTAATCAAATCGTGCATGTAAACAAAGCATGCATAAAATCACGCATGTAAACTTGCTTATAAACTATGTATTTTCTGTATCAAGTTTTGATATAATTTACTTAATAGAAAAGGACTTCGTATCAGTTCTATGCAATAATTAGGCTTGATATAGTATGAATATAATTACCCATAATGCAATAATGCTAGCTTGAATGCAAGATTTTATATTTGTATAAATGGTGCCTAAATCGTGCCTGTATCAAGCTTGCATTCAAGTTTTGATAAAATTTACTGAAGAGAAATTATGCCTAAGCAAACTTACAGGCACGATTTAGCCATGGTTCCGATCTAGGCACAATTCCACAGGTATCAAAACATTAAGGATAAAGCCCAAATCGAAAAAAAACAAAGAGCTTTAGGCAAATTGATGTTGAGGGAACCTAAAAAACTTCCGTGAGATACAACAAACACCAACGATTCAAAAAACAAAGAGCTTTAGGCCAAATCAAAAAAAAAACAAAACCTGAAAAAACACAAAAAAAAATCCAACGATTCATCGATTCTGGGCATAACAACAAAAAAACATGGCTTTCAGAAACTTTGATGTTCAGTGCATAAAACCCGAAAATTACCTGAGAGAGTTGAAAACCCCCTAACTTTGATGTATTTCTGCAAAAAAATTGAAATCGGAACTTAAAATAGATATCAGAACAAAGCATGTAGAGGAGAACTTTGAATAGGTTTGAACCACCGAGCTTGCAGATTTGAACAACCGAGCAACCACTAAACTTGAGTGAGCAAAGGAACCGAGCTTGCTGGTGATTAAGTAAGCCAGGAATATCTAAACATAGGTTAAATAGATGATTTGATAACCTCTGTGGACCTATCAGATTAAACTTCAAATTCAACTCATGGCATGGGTTCGAAATTCTTGTCGCCAATTTTTTCCCCCGACGGCAAAGGAACCAATTTTTTCCCCCCAATGCCTCATTTTTCCACCCAACTTTTTAACACAAAATCCTAGTCAGCAACCTATGTCCTGGTCAGCAACATATGTCCTAGTCATCTTGTCCTGGTATTTTGGTATGTAGAACATATACCTCATTATGTGTATTTGGTATGCAAAACATATATCTAATGTGAAAACTTGTCCAAGCGAAAAAACGTTCACAATCATCCATTGAATTGGGATTTCCATTATAAAACCTAAACAACCATAGCACACACTAAATCATGTTCTAAAGGTGGAAGCACTTGAATAACACAAAAGAAGAAAGCATCTAAATTCTACCTCTAACATTTTCTTCTTGTAAAGTGCTTGATATCCACGCTTATCAAGTTCAGGAGCAAAAAACTCCTCAAAGTGATAATTTTCAACCTACAAAAAATAAAATGCAAGAACCATTAGTCTCCTTAAGTCTGTAAATTAAAATTAATTTTCATAATAGGATCAGATAATGAAAGTGTATGCTTTCTCACAGGAAAAAATAAAAATAAAAATCTTTTTGAGTCATGAAGTCAGCAAGCACCTCTTTACAAAACAATTTATAGGGAATTTACTCATAATATCCTCTTGACTACCTTTAAATTAACTACATAGTAATTCGGTTGCATATCTGATCTCTATTGCTCGATTGGCGCTACAAAAGGAACAATCTTCTCTGCCACCAAGGGTTTATGTTGAACTGTGTATGGGTTTTTTCCTGGCTCAGTAGTAGTCCAGTGATTAAAGTATTAATCAATATGTATTAATCCTGATTTATGATGAGTTACATGTCTCTTCAACATAAATTACCAATGGGTTGCGCTGATTTTTGGGTTGTACTTCTGTTAGTAGTTAAGTTTGAATTCGTGAAAATACATTTTTTTCTTTCGTATATGTATTCCAGCACATTAAATAATTTATAGTCAATGTAGACATTCCCCCAATTTTCAAGAGTTCCAAACTTTGCGACTGAACTTTCATATCTGTTAAACTTTCAACTATGTTTGGAAGTGCGCTAACGCCTCTGAGCTGGTAGAATGTTTTGATTTTGATTTTAGAAACAATAGCTTGTGGCATAGTGAATAATTAGTGGAGAGTATTAGATCATATCTAAAACAACATATCAGATGAACTGTAAATGCTACACAAAGTAAATACTAAAATCAAGAAAATTTAGCTTTCAATATTAACTCAATTATTGAACAATACAGATTGATAGTGAACGACAGTTTTTTCCAATATTGGATCGTTTGATCTCATCCTTCGAATTCATTCAGTGTGTTTCCAATCAAATTATTGCAACTCAAACCGAGCAAGAATCATGACCCATATCACAAAATAGATGTAACATCGACACCCAAATGGAAAAAAGATTAGCAGTAGCATTGAAACCAAAATGCTGAACTCCACACTCTCCCAGTAAATCAGTTCCAAAATGTACACACAAACTAAAAATTTATTCCCAAATCAGTTCCAAAATTTATTCCCAATACCGGAGCACAAAAATATAACAATACACAGTTTGATCTCACTTTTTCAGCCATGGGCAGTTCATGGAATCAGAATCTAAAGCAAAATTCTCACATATGCACAGTACAAACCAATAATTGAACCACATATTTCAGCTTGTCAGACATCTTTCATTTGTTTAGCCTTCGACTTGTATTCTTAACAGACTGAGAGGACAAATTCATGAATTTGCATCTCATGGGAGGTCTTACTGTGTGTGCTGCTTATTATCTTTTCCACAACCATTCAGCATTAAGCCGCCAGATAAACCAGTTCAAATGAATCACGTTCTGATCATCTGCCTAGTACAAATCCATCAACATGCTGAAACATAACTTATATGATTAATTTAATTGCTTCTCCATTCGTATGAACAGAAAAGCATATTTTAGAAAAAGAGCAACCACCAGGCACAGTTTTCAACTGTCAACTTCTTAGAAGCGTTCATGAAAAGGGGATGTCCATTGATGGTGATCATGGCAGCTCGAGATACAAAAAGAAATTGGTGAGGAAAAAGATACACCAGAACCAAACACTACACTGAAATATTTAAACCTCAGAAAAAACGGCAAGATCACAAACTGCAAGAGCACAAAAAAACTGCAACATACCAAAATACATTAAAATTAAAAGGAAGGGGCTACGGTATGGGTGGTGACTCAGGTTGCGGCTCCGGCATGGGGGAGCTTCGGCACAGGGGGTGACTCCGGTTGCGGCTCCGACATGGGGGAGCTCCGGTATGGGGGTGACTCAGTTTGTGGCTCCGGCATGGGGGGTGACTTCGGTTGCGGCTCCGGCATGGGGGTGACTCCGGTTGCGCCTCCGGCATGGGGTGACTCCGGTTGCAATGGGGGCTTAGGGCGGTTGAGAGTGGGTGTTAGGGTGGGTTGGGGGAGAGAGAGAGAGAGAGAGTAGAGATTCAAACTTTTGGGGAACCAGCTGAGAGAATCCCAGATTTTTATTGGGGTTTCTTTTTATTGGGAACCAGCACATGAGTTCAAATTTTCTGTTTCTTTTTTCGTTTTATTTTTGGCAACCAGCTATTGAATTTTTGGCTATCCGCGAGAGCAAGCTTCTTGGGTTTCTGGCCGTTAGATTGTGGAAAATGAACATACAGGATTTGTTTTAAGATTCAACCTAGGATTCAACTACAACCCTAAATTTTCCCTCCAAAACTTTATACAATCTTTAATCCTAGCCCTCCATTTTTTCAAGATGGAATCTTAGCCCCCATTGATTTTTTTTCACAATTCAAAATTCAAAAGCTCTTCACAAAAATTTGTCCTAGTCATTCAAATTCTCTTCTCCCAATTTCTCTTATCCAATTTCTCTTCTCTTATCCAAATTGTATTAACCAACCATTGTTTTACCCAATTTCTCTTCTCTTATCCAAATTCTCTTATCCAACTCTTATCCAATAACCCATGATAACATCCCTGTTTTATAATATAGATATATATATATAATGGTAAACTGTGCCTGTTCCCTGTGGCGTGTTCACCCTCAGCCGTCCGATATTATCCAAGCGATCGGATTCAAAGGCGCTGGGAATTGTCGCGTTCTTTGAAATAATTACGCACATGCCATTCCCATTCATTCGTGCAAAGCTGAAAGCGAGAGAAAAAAATCCCAATTCCCAGCGCCCCGCCCTCGTTCCTCTCTCCGCTCTCCTCTCGCCGGGAGATCGCCGACGTGAGGGCCCAAAATCGAAAGCTGTCCGCTCTTCTCCTCCCTCCGGTGGTCTTGTGACCTTGCTCCTCCTTCCTCTCGGCCCTCGATCGCCCTAGCTCTCGATCTCAGCTTGCCCTAACTGTGATCTGTGTGACCTCTCTCCTCCTCCGATCTACGCACCCCCTCTCAGCCCCCTCAGCACAGGGTAACCCCCATCGAACTCAGCTATCCTCCTCCCTTCTTCTCAGTCTCCCACAGTCGACGTCGACGGCAAAATTTGAGGGTAAAATTTTCTAAACCCCTTGGTTTCAAAATCAATTTAGCTTGCTTCGTTCCGATTTGGTTTTGACGATACATCTCGCAGTATAGATTTATGGTTTCATATGCTGTCGTGGGCATCATAGATCAGGATCTGTTATGTGTAAGAAGACTGATTACAGTAGCAATTCAAACATTATTTTGTTTGGGAGCTGATGTTTTCATTTTTAATGGGAATGTTGTCAACACAAATTGGATCAACATCATGTCACGTCCTTCCTGCAAGGGAGCTGATGTTTTCATTTTGTATGGGAATTTTGTAGGTTGAAATGGCAAAAAAAAATATGTTGTTAAGAATGGACGGCAACGCGGATTTTTTGGCAGTTGGGAAGAATGTCGGTAGCATGTTCAAGGATTTCATAATGCGGTGTTTAAGGGCTTCAACACATACGAAGAAGCCGTGGAGTATTGGAATGCTCAATTTAAGGAAATTCATTCTGATATGGGGGTCAAGACATGATACTACCATTGGACAAAGTCAAAGATCGAAGGTGACACTACAGGAAGAGACTTCAGATGAAGGTGCGACTCTGAGAAACGATGTTAGCAGAGAACGACAGAATATTGGAAATGGAGCTGAAGGTAGATGGCAGAATATAGGACATGAAGATGTAGGTAGACGAAGTGAATTGTTCAACGCCGCTTTTATATGTGGATGTTTAACATGTGCAATGGCATTTAATATTGTGTTTGTTGTAATTATTGGTGTAGTTATCATAGCTTATCGTATGTAATAAGCTACTTCGAATGTATAACAACGTAATATATAATTTTCGTTATGTATGTTTATCTTATCTTAACTCATGAGACTGATTTTGATATGGTTGTTTTGTATCTCGTCCTTTTCTATAATGTATCTCTATATATGACATGCAACCTGTAGGCTTGTATTAACGGTTTTTTTCTCCCTTTCCTTTCAACTGTTTTGTCATTGTCGTCATGGATGATTTTCTATCAACGGTAAGTTACCAACTTAAATAAAAAAGCCTATTAGGATGGCAAAAAATTTCTTCAGTTTTCACAGGGGAATGTAGCTTGCATTATTATTATTATTCTCCTTTTTCATTTCCAACATTTGTTTACAGGCATCTGTATGTGTTATCTCAGTGATGTGTGTACAAGGATATTTCTCTTACTGTTGTGGGGCATTTCTATTTTTTATTTGATGCAAAATTTTTCATAAAACGTCTAAAGTACATTTTATATTGCAAACTCTCTATCAATTATGCCTCTGGTTTTGTCTTTGCATACGGTAATGAGATTATGTTTAAAAGCCAGTTGAGTATCCATGATGTTCTGTGTGCAGTTATATATAGACAGTTAAATCACAGGTGTCCATTCATTGGATTTTGGATTAGAATCATTCAGTGCTGCATATTGCCGTTAAATGATGACATACAATAATAGGAATTTTCAGGGGTCAATATCGATGAACATGATACCATGATATAATATCAAAACATTGGCCAGGCACTGAACTTGGAGTGACAACAACAGTGTTGAAGAACACTTGAAGAAGAAGAAAAATTTGGATTTGTAGCAATAACTTCGATGCTGCACCTAGTGCACTACTTCAATTGATGAATAGAATTATGTAACATAAGAATATTGATGAGAGTAATGCACTACTATACAGTCACTAAAAAGTTCTACAGCCCTGAACAACAACAAAAATTCATAAAAAGTGTGCAGCCCACTTGAATTAAGCAAACTTCTTTGAATTTTGCAAACTCCTTTGCTTCTCCTTTAAATTAATCAAGATACAACAATCACTTAATCACACCCATATGAAGTAGGTTACATCTGCACTCTCAAGTTACAAATAATGTGCGATGGGCAACCGAACTTCTTTTATAATACTTTCTGACAAACATTTACTGACTGTACAAGCAACATTTAGAGAAATCCATGTTGCTTCCAATATTCAACTTCTCCAGTATTAGTGGAAGCTGGGATATGCCTAAAAAGACTAGCCACAACTCAAACAGGCATCTGAGGACCGCATCTGAGTTTGACGCAGTGCAACGCCAATTTCAAACGAATTAACGCCAGTGGCAAACTGAAGCGAACAAAATGACTCTCCAGATGATGATGATTCGGGGGAAATGTTCACAAACATCAATGTTTTTGACTCCCCGCCAAGGCATGCCTATAAAACAAAAGTATGTTTAAGATTTCGGGAAGCTGTAATTTTAAAATTTTACACATGTATTTGAGGAAACTGATACTGTCAAGCAAACTACTTCATTTTCTTTCAATATGACCTAATACTATGAAGCTCTGTTGCAGGCAATAAACAAATGGTGTTACCTGAAGAAGGTGAGTTAACTTGGAATTCCTGTAAGGTACATGCTCTTTTTTATTTGCAATGGCAAAGATAACGTCCCGCAAAGACGATAAAATTTTGTTAATCGCCTAAACTCAGTCCACAAGAAGAATATTCATTAATCAATATAAAACGTATATGTAAGCTACAGATACTATTGCAATAAAGAAAATAGTGATACCTGAGTCTCCTTGAGTCGGTTGTCTGTTGCACCACTTCTGCTAAGCCGTTCGCTTCCCGCGAGGTCAATTAAATTTAAAATTCCTTGTACCTGTTGGTCTGTGTTCTGTGAAGCAGTAATCATTTATCAGCAGACCACAGATAGAAAACCTTCAATGAAATCAGTAAGGAAATATAGACTCACTTCATTTATTCCAGAAATCCGTAAAGTGAAGACAAAATGACTCCTCGATGAATCTTCGTTCATGTGTGTTTTGCCCACAGATCTAACAAAACAAAGATAGCCAACCACTCTCGCGTCAAAGTTTATGATTCACAAGAAAAATATATGGGATAGATTGGTGCAACACATGAAAACAGAATTAGTAAAGCATACCCAAATGATTTCCATTAAAAAGGAACTATTATTATTTGTGTTCATATATCATGGAGATGGTCCTGTAATTACATATAACCCTTAAATTCTAACAAATTCTAACAAAAGTGAAAAGCGAGAACGCTTGAACAAAATTCTAAGGAGCATATTACCAGAAGCATTATAATGGCCAAGGAATTCTAACATCTGCTCAAACTGAAAGATTCCATCATTAGACATCACATTAATTATAGCCTTCAATGAACAAATATTGCTCATATTGCAAGGTATGGGTTCTCCTTAGTATTGTCAACCCATCCTCGGATTGAAATACACTAATAGAATATACAACTATGGGCCGTTTCATAACAATATATTGATATCAATATGCAAAATGGCATGATCATAGATACAACTACAAGATACTCACAAATTTTGTTGAATGCTACAATGTTATAGCTCTGGATGTACTCATTAGCAGGCTCAACAGTGAGCTGTTCCTCAATTAGGGAGTCTACAAACACGAGTTCATCCACGATGGTCATCATAATCTGCACCTTTTTAATTCCATAACCAACTGGAACAAGCTTTGCTCATATTTGGTTTAAAAATCAGTGAGTTGAAAAAGGCGTAGATAAGATATTGCATCTTATTGGCATGTTAAGTCCATGCTTAAAGCAAATATAAAGAAACACAAATATAAAATAAGTAAGTTCTGAATGCTAACCACCTCTTCGCGGGAACGACTTGTTATAGAATTCCAATGAACTTGAGTTTTCCAACAAACCTAATCACTTCATCGGCTATTCAAATGCTATACATCGGCTGAAAGTCAAAGGCATGATAACTAGATGAAAGCAAAGGAAACAAATGCTATACATAACCTCTAATATATTCACCTCTAATAAATTTGTGAAAGGAGATTAAAAGGGAATATAAAAAATTACCTGCATGTCCAAATAAATGCCACACAATAGGAAGGATAACTAGACACAGAGGGTGTAGTATGGGATATTTGCATTGATATGTTTCAATTTCTTTTCGTTCTGCTCAGACAAGCCCTTTCATCCTCAAGTATATATATAGGGTTCAACCAAGAATCCTAGAATGGCAAATGGTTGCAACGGCTACCAGCAAGTAGTTGCTTACCCCTAGTTGCCTTGCCATAATCTAGGACCCGGTAATTAGGGCAAATCATCATCGCTTCATTACACTCAAAGCTAATAAACCAATATATATCGGTAAACTGTGCTTGTGCACAGCCGATAGCATCCTTGTGGCGTTTTCACCAACAGCCGTCCAATTGAAATTATGAAGCTATATTGAATAATCCGCTCAGACAAGCCCTTTCATCCATATATATATATATATATATATATATATATATATATATATATATATATATATATATATATATATATATATATATATATATGATGCAACCAAGAATCCTAAATTGCCAAATGGCTGCAACGGTTGCCAACAAATATTTGCTTACCCCCAAGATGCCTTGCCATAATCTAGGACCCAGTAATCAAGGCAAATCATCATCGCTTCATCTAACAAAAGGATGCTATCTGCGGCTGTGCACATGCACAGTTTACCAGATATCTAAATTGTCAAATGGCTGCAACGGCTGCCCGCAAATATTTGCTTACCCCCAAGTTGCCTTGCCATAATCTTCTGCAGTGATAAGACGTATACCTGTGCAAAATCAACAATTTGATATCATTAACTCAAGCCTGCAAAGTTATCTTGAGATTCACAATTCCACTTTATCTAACAAAAGGATATAAAAATTGATGCACGTTTGATTTCATACTATCACACTGGACAAGAGAATTGGTTTGCTTGGACTTAAATAAAACAAAACATTTGCTTAAACCTATTCAAATAGACCATGTGAGTACATAGTTATAAAGCAAACTTATAAATATAATTGCCAAACTCCAAGAAATATGAAGCAATTGAACTCCTTTTAATTTTTCTTGCTCATCTTTATACTATTACCCATATCTTCATATCAAAGCGTTGGCAATTCGTCGGGCGAAGTTTTTTCCTGAAGAAAATATGACGCATTGAAGTTTAAATAATTTACAATAGTATATAAAATTGGTAGAATGGATAAAATATACCTTCTTCCTACTAGTACTTGTGTTCATACTACAAGTTCTCATGTCGTGGCCTTTTCGCCACAAACAATGCACGTTCTTTTTCTTGGTTGAGCAAGATCCTGCGATGCTTGTATACCTGACTGAATCCTTGACGCTACTCGAGGTCGGCCTTTAGTTTTTGCTTTTGCAGGATCAATAATAATATCAGGTACTACCACTTCATGTGTTGGAGGTGCATTGGACCCCACCCGAGTGCTTTGATCCTCGGAGCAATGATGCGCTTGGATACACAACTTATGTTGCTCCCAAAAACTGTTTGTCAACCCAACGACGACATCATAAAGGTGTTGATCCCTTGAAACTACCTCCATGATTTTATCGAATGATGCCCGAAGGCTCCAGGATTGAAGTGGAGTAATCTGGGTTGGATGCACTGAATTGACTGTGCTAGTTGAAGAGCACCCAAGACTCGTGATACTATGTCTTGCATTTAGTGTCCATCTTGGCAAAATATATCTCTCAGGGATGGCTTGCATATCAAACTTTTGCTTCATTATGTATAAAATTTATGTGCAGAGCATCCCTTCATTTTCAAACCTTGCACAAGTACATATAAACTTTCCTGTTGATATATTGTATTGTACAGCATGCATATAACTCTTTCCATCTATCCTCATTGTCACATTATATGTTGTTGTATACCCTTCAGTGCACACCCTTTCATGCCGACAATATAATATACTTTTGAACCGAACTTGAAAGAGAGAGAATAAGTTTTTTGTATAAACCTTTGCAGCATGAACCTCCAACTCATGTAAGCCACGAAAGTCCGGTTTGTTTCTCAAACATAATGTATCTTCTCTCTCCTCTTTCATTCGTTGAAATTGCACAGCTTTATCATATTGATCAATAAACTCATATAATGGAGTCATAGCATTTACATATCCATCAAAATAAGAGTTCATGCTTTCGCTCCTTTGGCTTGAGGCCATGCCTACACATAACAAGAAAGGAATAAGATGTGGATCAGTTTGTTATGTCAAATAATTTTACTGCAATCTACCTCAAATTAAAGTTTTCATACCTGTAAAAAAAGTATCTTTTAGGTACGGCTTAATCCAGTGATGTGCTTTGTCATGCATTGTATGTAGCCACTTCCAAGCTTTCATTTCATTTTTTTTGTTTATCCGTCAATGGTTCCGTAAATTCAATTTGATACTTCTCCTTGAGGATCACCCAATAACTCTCGGCTTCTTCAATGGTATGACTTTTCTTAGCCTATTTTGTATAGTCTTCATCAAATTCAGGATTATAAGAAGCACGCAAAGAACATAGATGCTCATTTTCATGAAGGCTGATGTGCCATATGCAATACCTGTGGTGGGTATTTGGGAAAATTTTTTTGATTGCATTACAAATTGTCGGGTCTTGATCAGTTATAATAGCTCATGGTGCTTTTTCCCACATACATTTTAACCAAGTTTCAAATAACCACACAAAGGTTTCTTCCTTCTTATCAGCAAGAAGGGCACATCCAAATAAAGTAGACTGCTTATGATGATTTACTCCGGTGAAATGTGCAAAAGGAAACATGAAACTATTTGTCTTGTATGTGACATCAAACACGACAACATCTCCAAACTGGATATATGATGTCCGAGCACGTCCATCAGCCCAAAATATGCTCATACAAACATTATTATCATCATACTCAATAGCATAATAAAACTGATAGTCAGTAGCTCGCCTTGTAAGAAACTGTTCAAGTACTCTAATGCACTCGTGTCCAATGTTGTTCTTCCTTTTAACTCTCAAATGATCACTACATTGCTGCGAAGTAATATTAACATTACTACTACTCGTGACATTTAGAAGCCGTGCAATCTTGGAAGGGCCAACACCACAACTACGGAACTGTTCAACCAAGCTCTTACAGGTTGCATCCAGATGCGATTTATTATGTGACCGCAATAACTGGACCTTCGAAGGGGTTTTAATCAAATCATGATTATGAAGGTCATCAAAGTTTTTGATGACCCATACTCCTTCGGTCATTCTATGAACCTTCATTCTAGCCATACAACCTTCTCTCTCATTTTTCCGTCGCTTGATTTCCCTTCCGATCTCCCTCTTATCATTTAAGCTTTTATAACCTTCCTTGTTGCAAACATATAGCCTATTCGTAATATTACCATCTTTTCCCTTTGCACTAGTTGACTTACGAATAGAAAACCCTTCTCTTTCTGCGTATACGTTATAAAACTCCCACGCTTCTTCTGCTATTGGAAATTGCATCCCAATATGTGGTATGCCCTTTCCAATATCAGTAACACTTTGATTATCCATTTGAATATCCATTTGATCTTCGTTGTATTGATTTTGCATTTGCTGATCATGCACAAAAGGTTCACTCTCGGCCATTTTCTAAAATAAAAACATAAACAAATTAATTTCTTGTTTAGCGCAAATAGGAACATAAATCCTTGCATGATACAATAAAGACAAGAACATGGTCAAGCAATAACACAATATCTATAGTTGTGAAAGGAAGAGAAGAGAAGACAATACTAGAAACAATAATGGCCGTCAATAGTTTAAAAGGGAAGCGAAGGATTAATCACTTCAACATAGGTTGATGTAATAATAATTTTATTGGGCACTCTATACTGTGAATAACTAAAATAATATTCCACTAATTAGGCTAAACATTGATTCATAAGTATATGGAAAGCTTCATAGCTCTAGTAAAAAAAGCGCACAACTTTAAAAACAAATTTGACTTGAATTGAAAAAATTAAACCAAGGAAATGCTCATTGCACTTATATTAAATTTCACATACACTAAACACTTTACGTACTTCCATTTCTACGCACAGTAACAAGGTAAAAATTATTATGGCTTTTACCAGAATTTTCACATATCCAATGCATGCAACATACATTCTAAACAACATTGTCAATAACCAGAAGCATAGTAGCACAATTTATAGCATTAATACATTAATACTAATTATAGCATGCATGCATGCATGCACGCACAACAACATACATCTCTAAAACAAACCATGCGGGCATGCACAACAACATGATGCCCATGACAGCATACGAAGCCCTAAATCTATGCTGCGAGATGTATCGTAAAACCAAATCGGAATGAAGCAAGTTAAATTGATTTTGAAACCAAGGGGTTTAGAAAATTTTACCCTCAAATTTTGCCGTCGACGTCGACTGTGGGAGACTGAGAAGAAGGGAGGAGGATAGCTGAGTTCGATGGGGGTTACCCTGTGCTGAGGGGGGCTGAGTAGATCGGAGGAGGAGAGAGGTCACATAGATCACAGTTAGGGCAAGCTGAGATGAAGAGCTAGGGCGATCGAGGGGCGAGAGGAAGGAGGAGCAAGGCCACAAGACCACCGGAGGGAGGAGAAGAGCGGACGACTTCCGATTTTGGGCCCTCACGTCGGCGATCTCCCGACGAGAGGAGAGCAGAGAGAGGAACGAGGGCAGGGCGCTGGGAATTGGGATTTTTTTCTCTCGCTTTCAGCTTTGTGCGAATGAATGGGAATGGCACGCGCGTAATTATTTCAAAGAACGCGACAATTCCCAGCGCCTTTGAATCCGATCGCTTGGATAATATCGGACGGCTGAGGATGAAAACGCCACAGGGATTTTATCTGCGGATGTGCACAGGCACAGTTTACCGTATATATATATACATATATATATATGAGGTGGGATCAAATGACCCCCCAAAATAACCCCCAAAAATGACCCCCTATCAAAAATCCTATGCCCCCCATTTTTTCGGAAGATCCGAACCGTTCATCTTGATCTCCACCCTCTAAATACATGACCCACCAATTTTCAACCCGATCCCATGTGTTTTACCCATTCATCAACCATTCACAAAAGTTCTGTTCATGCGAAACCGTTAAATTTGGGTCGGATGGATGAATGGGAAAAACACATGGGATCGGGTTGAAAATTGGTGGGTCATGTATTTAGAGGGTGGAGATCAAGATGAACGGTTCGGATCTGCCGAAAAAATGGGGGCATAGGATGTTTGATAGGGGGTCATTTTTGGGGGTTATTTTTGGGGGTCATTTGATCCCTCCTCTATATATATATACATACATACATATATATATATACATACATATATATATATATATATAATAACATATCAAGCAAAAAATTAAGAGAAACAAACATGTAGCATGTAGATATAATAATAATGTTCATTAATTTCATAAACTTCTTTGTTGTTATGTGTTCATAATCATCGTTAAAAAGATATGTTAGTGATATCTTTATGGAAGATAAGTTGGGCTACTGTATTTTTATATTTCATGTCATACTACCTCCTCAGCTCTTCCCTTTAACGGCTTCATCAGCTCCTCGGCTCCTCAGCTCTTCCCTTTATTCTTTTTTGCTTTAAGTTAAGGCTAGGATTGGATTGCAAATAGGGATTTTTTTTCCAGTGTCCATCTTAGCTCTTTACCATTAAATCTAAATCTTAAGGGTTTAGTGTAACAATACGAAAAGATGGCTAACAAAATATGATGAAAGTGGCTCGAAGTTTACCATTGTATACAATAATTAATTAGTGTGACTGTATTTACCCCAAACATGTCATGATCCATGAGCCTACTGGTAAAAATTAAACTTGGTCTCAAGTGTCACTAGCACTTGGGACAAAAAAATTAACTGAAAGAATTGAATTTTACCGTAGAGCAAGAGCTTTCAGTATTTAAGAGGAAAGATAGATTCCTATTTATAGTGTTAGTACATCTTAGTTTCTTATCATAAACAATGTGAAACTAAAAATAGTGTTTCTTAATAACCAAACATGAGCTATCCTTAGTTGCTTGACTCATACAAGAGTCATGGCCCAACATTTGGACCATGACTCGAGCCACTTGGCCCAAATTTGCACCCATACCCCCTCCCAAACTGGCCACAGAAAGGTGGCTTGATGCCAGTTGTTGCCTGCTAGCTGCTAACCACCGACCACCAAGTAACGAGCAGGTCACCAGGATACTGGTCGGCCTAGCCTGGTGGCTACATGAAGTAGCTAGATGGTGACAAATTTGAGTCACCTGTGACGTTTCCGTTAATCAATGTTATCCATTTTTTAGTTTTATCCTTCATTTTATTGTGCTGAGTCGATCGTCTACGCGTGACTCTAAAAGCCCGATTCTTATTTCGATAGTGACTGATCATATTTAACGATCCAGTCACAGGTATGCCAGTGATAATAGATGATGTAAAGACCATTTGTATCAAAATCATAATTATTTAGTTGGTGTAAGACTATGTTCTCATCCAAACATACTAAGCACATCAACAACAACTGCAACATAGTCTGGTTTCTTTGGCATAACTATATCGCTAATATGTCTAGAGTATGGAGAACTGTGAAACCTTATTAACATTTTAATATCATTAGTTAATGATGGGACTGATGTGTCCATATTTTCTATCTTTTTCATATCATCATGACATTGCATTCCATGCCATTTTCGCATCCAAATCCCATATTTCCCTACGATATCGCATTTCTGACATTATATTCGAGTTTTGTTGTATTTTATGAGTTTTCAGGGATTTTGGAGCGATTTGGGACCCGACATGGGTATGGACACATCCGACATGCCCGTGAGCTCGTTGGTGAAGCTCCACAGGAGTTCGCCATGTTTTGGAAGCCTTGGGAGGAGTGGAGGAGAGAGCAGGAGGAGAGGGAAGCTTCAGCAGCTGCAGGAGATTAATTTCCAGGCTGCTCGGTCAAGCAGAGCAATTGCTCGGACAGAGCAGACACAAATGAAAATGAAGGAGCAGATACGGGGATTGCTCGGACCGAGCAATCATAGTGCTCGGTCGAGCAGCTATTCTTTCCGAAGCACGACCAATCCAGCGCATGGCCCGAGCAACTTTTCAGTGACCGAGTCAGCTCTCTGCTCAGACCGAGCAGGGCTGACTCGGCCCGTGAAGGCAGAGCGAAGATTTTGAAGGATTTCGATTTCCTGTCGTGCTCGGTCGAGCAGTACAACTGCTCGGCCCGAGCAACTGACCGAGCAACGCACTGCTCGACCGAGTCGCCTACTCGGTCGACGACGCTGAGGCCATTTTTGGAAGGATCTTTCACAGCGGCTGTTGCGCGAGTTTTGGGGAGTGAAGTCTGGGAGCTGGCGATGGCGTCTGGGTGATTTTCATTCTAGTTTTTTGAACACTTTTTCGAGCGGATATTAGGAGAAGAATTTGGTGAGATCTAGATTTTATTTCCGAAGACTTTTGGATCGAAATTATTGGATTATTATTTTGGCGCTTTATTGCGATTGCGTATTGGAATCTAGGCTCTTTCTTTGGATCTATTGCTCGTCTAATTTCCTCATCTCTCGTGGTAAGTTTTTAATTATTACTCTATTAAATTGCTATGATGTTCTCTCTCGTAAAAATGGTGTTTTTGTCCGTTAATATTGCTATGAGTGAGTAGTTTTTTCTAGGGTTGATGGGTTAGCCCTAAGATCCTAGGGGGAAGATGTAGATCTGTATCCCTAGGTTGAATTAGGAATTTAGGGGAGTACTTCGGTAGATCTTATCGAGTCCCTAGGTAACCCGTACTGAGATCATGCCCATGGTCTGTGGAATTGATGTGCTTATGAGGTATCTTTGGGATTCGAATAGGGAAATCAGTGGATCCAACCAAGGCTCGTGACCATGCCCGGCTCGTGCCTTGAGGGGATCCATCGACGAACTATATTGCTACATTGACGGCTACCGCCATTGCGTCAACGAGAGCCACCGAAATACCTCACAATTCTAACCCACGAGAGTGGTACGAATTGGGAGATTAATCCCCTAACCCTAATGCAATGTAAGGATTATATTCCAACGTCGATCTTCGACGATCTTAGCGGTGATCCCTAACGCCCTAGTACTTTTTATTATTAAAACAACAACACAACACCCAATTCTCTCAACACCGATAGCTATCTCACTTCGAGATATAGAAGTAAACTGAGAATCCAAATACACTATCACCGTCCCTGTGGGATTCGATATCATTTATACTACAACTTGACACCGTCCGCTTGCGGATTGAGCCCGGAATTGAAACCTAGGGGCCATACCACGCCTGGCGATCGTGACACCGTGGGTGAAATCTAGGAGTAGGTTTCGGGTGCGTCAAGTTTTTGGCGCCGTTGCTGGGGACGACAATAGTGTTATCTCAGTTTATTTTTATTTTTAGAAGTTTGCTAGCAACTCTAACCATTTCTTATCTTTCCATCATTATTATTCTTTTATTTATTACCGTGCTACTGATGGTATTTGTCTTGCTGTTTTGGTGAATGAACACTCGTTTCGGGGCATCTACTAGAGAATTGTTATTCGATCCTGAGATCGAGAAAACAGCAAGGGCTTTGAGGGCCTCCAGCAGAAATCCATCTCCCTCTGCCCAGATGGTGGACAACAATACTCATCCTCCTCCTTGCACCGGGTCCATCAGGGACCATATGAAGCCGACGTTTGGAAACAACTCATCCATCCTTAGACCGCAACTGGAGGCGGCGAGCTTCGAACTGAAAACGGGGTTGATTAATTTGATGCAGCAGGATCCCTTCCACGGGCATCCTCATGAAAACCCCAACCACCACATCGATACCTTCCTTGCAAAGTGTGACACTTTCAAGGTGAAGGATGTAAGTGATGATGCTGTGAAGCTGCAGCTTTTCCCGTTCGCCCTGAGGGATAAAGCCTCGTACTAGCTCTGGGCCTATCCTCCCAACCATTTCACCACATGGGAGAAGCTGGCACTCGCCTTCGTGGATAAATTCTATCCACCCTCGAAGACGGTGTGAATCTGGGGGGCCATTTCAAACTTCAAACAGCTTCCGCAAGAATCACTTTATGAGGCACAGGAGAGGTTCAAGGACCTCCAACATCAATGTCCTCACCACGGGATTTAGCCTTGGGATTTGGTGCAGAGTTTCTACAACAGATTGCAGTCTAGCAGCAAGATGATTATAGATGATGCGGCCCAAGGCGCCTTACTTGACAAGTCTCCTGAAGAAGCTATAGACTTGCTGGAGCACATGGCGGCTAACAATCAGCAATGGAGTGAAGAAAGAACCACTGTGACCCGGACCCCCGAGGTCAAAACCGCCAGCTATTTGGACTCTCACATCGAGACATTATGCAAACAAGTGGCCAGGATTGAATAGCGCCTGGATTCCATCCCGGCATCACCCAGCACATCGGCTTACCATCCTGCAGAGATTATGCAGAGCAGGGTTATATTCCAAGTGAGGCGCACTATGATGGTGCCGAATTGTCAGAGTCTGTGCAGTTCGTCCAAGAAGAGGGACGGAATCAATGGCAACATCTGGCTGCTCGAAATCATCCGAGATTCTCTTATGGGAATCCAAGTGGAGGGCTGCAACCTCCATAATTTCAGAGACCGCCACCCCCTCCTCAGCAGTAACAGAGTCAGCAACAGGGCAGATTTAGGCCAGCTGGGCCTTACCGTCCACTAGGATATCAATTCAACCGTCCGCTTCAGCAGAGTTATGCGCCAAATCTGACTCGGTCCAATCTGGAGGCTACATTGGAGACCTTTATGAGTGGTCAAACCCGGTTCAACCAGGACACTTCCACCCAGTTCAAGAGCATAACTACTTCACTTGATGAACTGAGGGGTCAGATGTCCCAACTTCTGAAGAACCAGGGGAGGTTGCCTTCGCAACCAGAGACAAACCCGAGGGCCCAAGCGAACGCTGTGGTTTCTGTTACCACGTGTGGAGGACGGGTGACTGACCCCGTCATAATCCCGGTGTTGAAAAAGGGGAGAGTTACTGATGAAGAAGCCGTTGTTGACGACGATAGAGAAGATGTTGCTGAAGAGCCTATAATTATTGAGGAGAAGGCGGATACACCATCCATTACGCCTACTACACACCTCCTCCTGTTGATGCTGCAAAATACAAAGCTAGCCGGCCTCCCCCGCCATATCCACAGAGGTTGGCCTTGGCCAATATGGAGAGGAAATACTCCAAATTTACGGAGTTGCTGAAGGGAATCCAGCTGAATATTCCGTTCATGGATGCTATCACGGAGATCCCCATCTACGCCAAGTTTTTGAAGGATCTAATCACGGGAAAAAGGAAGCCTGAAGAAATAAAGCTCATGGAGGACTCCACCTCCGTCATAAAGAATCATCTCTCCCGAAATCTACCGGATCCGGGGAGCTTCACCATTCCGTGCTCCATCGGAGGAATGCCCATTAGCCGGGCTTTGATTGATTTGGGGGCTAGCATCAGTTTGATGCCCCTTTCTATTTTCAGGAGATTACAGACTGGAAGTGAACTAGAGCCGACAAATATGTCCATCCAGCTTGCGAACCATTCCATCACTTACCCGATGGGCATAGCCAGGGATATCATTCTTCAGATACCTCCTGGATTGTGTGTTCCCGTTGACTTCGTCATCATGAACATGCTTGAGGGAAGGAGCTCCCAGCTTATACTCGGCCGCCCCTTCATGGCGACGGCCGGTGTTTTGATTGATGTCCGAGAAGGGACCGTCTCGCTGAACGTGGGGAACATCGAAGCTGAATTTCGGCTGCAGAAGACGCTGAGGGAACATGACCGTGATGCCGGAGCTAGCTACTTGGAGCTCCTGGAAGATGAGGCTATTGGAGATTTTTCTTCTGAGGGGATCATGAAGGACCCCGTGAAAACAGGAATTGACGATGACGGAGACCCAACCTACCACAAAGCGGTCGTCGCATACATCCGAGTGTTGGATAAGGAACTTCTAAATCATTCTCCGAATCATGAGGAACCGGAGGCCATAGGCTACTCGAGGGAAAAGCTTGAAGTAGGCGGATGCCAAATACCGCCAGATTGCATCACCGGAAAGAACGACGCGCGAATTCCATGCGCACCAAACGACAATCGCTGAATCAAACGGAGTCGAGCTCATGACTCAAAACGAGCGCTTATTGGGAGGCAACCCAATTTCTTAGATTTTGGATTTTCATTTTCAATTTCTTATTTTTTTTTGATATTTTAGAGATAAAATTATAAAACCACAAAAATTTGATGAGTTCTTCCTCTATACAGGTTGAACGTGAGGGGGCATGCAGATCGACATTCTAAATGAAAGGAAGCTAGAGGAGAGCACCAGATTTGGGGAGAAAACAAGGGAAAAAGGAGAAAAAGAAGACACAGGTGACTCGACCGAGAAGCTACACTGCTCGGTCGAGCAGCGCAGGAACGAGACTTACGAGCAAAATCATCACTCTGTGTACACGACCCGAGCAGCATTGGCTCGGTCCGAGCAGAAGTCGACACGGACCGAGCATCCTACTGCTCGGTCGAGTATGACAGGCTTTTGGAATTGATGAGAAAACGACACTCTGCCTACGCGGCCCGAGCAGTCTTGCTCGGCCCGAGTAGCAATCCGATTAATCGAGCAGCATACTACTCGATCGAGCAGACGAGGGAGTCTTGTAGGGATCGTCTAACCCTTGCAATACTAACAACACACACTAGAGGGGGGGAAATAGTGTAATGGCAATAAATTGTCCAAATAAAATTTAACTTGCAAATGCGGAATTATAAATGCAAGAGGAATTAAATGACACAATCAATCCAAACGCAAACACAAAGTTTTACCCTGGTTCCCCAAACTTGGGTACATCCAGCCACACCAATATTCACTATATTCCCACACAGAGAAGTGAATACAAATCTCACAAGGAGATACCCCACAAAGAGGATTTATGCCCTACACAAGGACCCAACCAACCCTACACAAGGATCAAGACTCCTACACAGAGAATCACTAACTCCCACTCAGAGAATTAGGGTTAGCCCTACACTAGGACACTAGAACTCCCACACAGAGAGTTAATTCCCACAAAGGGAATTCCCTAGTCCCACAAAGAGACAACCTCCCACAAAGAGAGAAACTCCCACAAAGAGAGTATCCTAATCCCACAAAGAGAAATAGGAAAACAAATTACACCCTGTAAAGTAAATACTCTTACATATACCTTGAGATGCTTACTCATGAATGAATGCAAGGCATGGAAGAGGATCTCCAAGTGTTGGAATATGCTTGAGAGCACTTGGATGATTTCCCTTGAGCTGGACTTCAATGCATGAAGGAAGATGAATGCTCAATAGAGGGAAATGAGGGAGCTTAAGAGTGGCTTATTCATATCTTGAGATTTTGTATAGAGTTAAGAGTTTATCAAATGTTATCAAGAGTTCTCAAGTGATGGCAGCATACTCATATATATAGGAATCCTATATCAAGCCCAAAAACCCAAAGAAACAGCCAAATAATCAAATCTGCAACGACTAGAAACTGGGTGAAAACGACAGGAACAGTCGACTGATGATCAAAAGACATTCGACTGATCAACGGCTAGAAAATATCCAACGGCTATAATCTGATCCATGACAGTCGACTGACGAAGTCAATACAGTCGACTGACAAACATGACAGGCGCCTGTTAATCCTTCAGCAGACGACTGCTACAGGGGATGGATCGAAACAGAGAGCTGCACTCTTTCTCCAATTCTTCGCACAGGCGACTGATGTTAATACTACAGTCGACTGTCAAATAGTCAGGCGATTGTACATTCTTCATCAGTTGACTACTGTAAAGTATGGAGAGAAGACAGAGAGATGCAGAGATTGCACTTACGCTAGACAGGCGACTGTAAATATACAGGCGACTGAAAACTGATCGACAGACGACTGTGCGTAAAGCTCAAGTTTGAGTCAATTGAAATGTTGCCTTAAGCTGTGCATATCAGGCGACTGTAGAAGGATCTACAGGCGACGAGAAATCATACAGTCGGCTGTGTTTCCCTCAGCAGGCGACTGACCGAAAGCCAGAGACTCCAAATGAGTCTTTGGACAGAGTGAACCTATTGGGTTGGATTCTATGATAATCCTAAGGTTCACTAAGATGGTTAAATGCATGAGCATGAATGAGCAAACCATCTAGCAAGGCATTACATCAACCCTAGACTCAAAAGAGAGAGAAAGCAATAAAGTAAATTACATGGATTACAATGCTTTCTTAAGAGTCTAAGTCTTCAATCTTGATGCCTTGATAGTGCTCCACCATCTCCAAGTTTTGGCACTCCTTGAGTCCAAACTTTGGTCCTTCTTCACATGATGTCCATCCTTACACCAAGTGATTAGTCTCCAAGAAAGATATCCTTGAAATAAACTGAGAGACTAAAACATGAGATTCATTAGCAACAACATAATGTTGTGATCATCATCAAAATAAGATTGGTATGAAACACCAATACTCAACAAGTCTCATACAACCCAATTAATTTATTTCTTCAGCGTGATCGACTCGACCGAGCAGCTTCACTGCTCGATTGAGTCGATTTATCCTGTATTTTGCAGGCCCCACTTCCAAAACGAGTTGGATTTTTAACCCAACTCGTTTTTACTTTCACCCTAAACTCGAAAGTTTTTACCCTAATCTACTGCACCTGAGCTCTCCCTCACTCCCTACTCGGACCCCCCGTCGTTGCCGTCTTCCTCCTCCCGCACCATCGCCTGCACCGCCCCTCCAACCGCCGACCACCGATCAGCCCTTCTCTCCTCCTCTCTCTCAGTCTCTCTCTCTCTCTCTCTCTCTCTCTCTCTCTCTCTCTCTCTCTCTCTCTCTCTCTCTCTCTCTCTCTCTCTCTCCCCCCCCCCCTTTCCCCCTTTCCAATCGACGGTGCCACCGCCGTCGACGGCGCCGCCGAACCATCCACACCCCCGATGCCTCACCCCCCTCTGCATATCCCCCTCTCTCATCGGATTAGGGATGAGCACGGTTTGCTCAACCCGCCCGAACCGAACCGGACCGAACCAGACCGAGCTAAAAACTGAACCGAACCGCTCTCTGTCGGTCTGGTTTGGTCTCAATCGTTGGAAATTGCCACTTATATGGTTTGGTTTGGTTTCACCCTGTCGAAACCGCTTAAACCGAACCGAACTGACTCCTAACATATATTATATATTGTGCTGGAAATCTGTTGGGATTTTAACCCTAGTCCCTAGGAACCCTAGCCTAAGGCCTTTAGACTGAGCGGCGCCGCGCCGGCCCTATTTGGCTATCTGCCTTCTTCAATCTCCAGTCTTCACTCTTCAGAGTTCAGACTGCATTCGTTTTTTCCCATTTGAGCATCGCTAATTCTCCATCAGCGGGTAGCCCATCGGCCATCGCACACACCAGGACCAGGTAAACCCCTCCTCCTCGTTCTTATTCTTTCTTCTTGTTGTTGTTTTTCTTCGTATTCTTCTTCTTATTTATTCTTCTCTTTCAGTTAAGAAGCAGTTCGACGCCAGCGTTGAGAAGCTGTCCGACGCAGTCGCGCAACCCGTCTTCGGGAATCGGTGGTCGCAGTGGGTTTGCTGGTGGAACGAGGAACTGAGGTAACGAGTCATTTAAGCTGCTGATTCGGATCTCAGATATGCTGGTTGGGGTTTCTATTTTTGAACAAGTTGGTATTTTATTGTAGTTTGTCAAAAAGATGCATATAGGTCATGCTAGAAATATGTATTAGCCATGATTTCCACAAGAAACAGGTGGCGTGATCATTCCATGCACAAGAATTTTCCTGCTGGACATATGTCATTTGGTTGTTCATGTCAAAACTCTACACTCTTGCTTGTTATTCATTTCAAATTATTTAGATTTCGACATGCTTGATGGTTTTAAGTTTTTAACTCTGAATAAACCTGAAAATGGAGTAGCTACGTGGACTGGGACACATGCCATTTGCAAAGCAGAAAGAAGTATAAATTTCGCTCCTTACCCAAACAATTTGACATTTTAAAAAATAACAAGATGAGCACATTGCTAACTGATACATATAAACCATGTTTAAGATCATATTGCTAACTCCTGCAAGCGATGCAGTGCCTAATTTTTCCTGGTTTGATAAGGAGCACAGAAATGAAGTCATGTCATTAAATTATTTTAATGACAAAGACTATATTTAGCAAAATTGGGTATACGAGGGGATCTTCCGTCATCATATGTCTGAACCGCGGTTCCAAACCGAACCAAACCGCTCCAAGCGGTTTTCATTGGCTCAGAAACCGTCGGTCTGGCGGTCTGGTTTGGTCTGGCCTGTGAGAAACTGCTACTTATACAGTCTGGTTCGGTTTAGGTCCCAAACCGTCGGTTTGAGACCGTGTCTCCCCTACATCAGATCGCCCAAAGCCCCCCAACTACCGATCGCATGTGCCCTAGGGCACGGATGCCCTGCTCGGCCCACTGACCGAGCACACTAGTGCTCGGCCCACTGACCGAGCACACTAGTGCTCGGTCAGCACTTCCCCACCGAGTAGCGCAGCTCGGACCGAGCAGTAGTACTGCTCGGTCGAGCACCCCAAAACCAACATGTCCCTCATTTTTAATGCCCTATTCTGATGTTTTAATTGGTTCTATTGCAGGTATTCCTTACTTACGTCAGCACCGACTACTGGGACCAGCTTGGGGGAGCTCTTCGCATCCTCATCGCTCACAGTCGGTACACTCACTCCTCTTCCTATTATTTACACCGACGCACCTCATTCCCATCGACACGATGGTCCGCACGCACGGAACCACCAGTCCTCCCGTCCATGGGAAGAGGCCGTCTCCGGGCGCATCCTCTTCCCCCCCCCCCCGTCGTGCCCGCCTCACCACCACTACCACCATTACCACTACCACCACCTCCTCCACTACAGCTCCTATCACGACCACTGCCATCCCCACCACTGCACCCACCGCCCCTCCATCGTCACCCCCACACCCTGGCCCCACTAGGGATGCTTTACCAGCATGTCTCTGGACCTACGGCATCACGTTCTGAGACGACGCACACCGCGAGCGCTTTGTTAGGCTCTCACAGCGTCGCCTCGTACCCACACTTTTCATAGACGTGCCCACACTACGCTCCCTCGGTCTCCTTCAGGGGGTCCATCACCAGTACCGAGCGATTGGTTTCGATCGCTTCCTCGGGGTCCACGCTTCCATGTACTCTCATATTTCCCTTGAGTCTCTTAGCTCCCTTGCTCGCACCCCGACGGGTGATGGCATCACTTTTCGCCTCATGGACCACGATTGCACTATTACACATGCCATGATCTACGAGTACTTTCACTTCCCAGCCATCCCCGAGCCTAGAGCCGCCTTTTCTCCCTACTACGACGTTGACACATTCGATGCTCCAGCTTTTTGGCACCGTATTTCTGGTCTAGATCACTATCGCCCTAGTAGGGCGAAGGCATCATGCATCGTACATCCATGCCTTCGTTATGCTCAGAGACATTTAGCCACTACTATCTTCTGCAGGCCTGAGGTCGGGACCATGTCCCTACCAGAGCTTACCCACCTTATGGGTATGACCTGGCCTCTTCGCTTTTACCTTGACGGCTCCCTTCGTCCCTTCATGCTTTCAGACGTAGCTCACTGGTTATGCCACCGCCTTCTACACACTGCCACCACCCACTTCTTCACCGACATCTGCTGCAGCGGATTCTTTACCATTTTTGCCCGGATGCTCAATATCCACCTTCCCGATGACCTGGCGACCCCTGTTGGACCCACTCGCTGACCCTAGGTGTCCTAGAGCATATGCATATCATCCGACCTTTCGGGGATCGTCACTGGACTTATCTTGTGGGCACCCACCACACTCCACACTTGGTGCTTCCCGCCCTCACCTTACACATATTGCACCGGTACAGCTGAGCTGGATGATTCCTAGGGTCGACCCACTCCCTCCCCTACACGTACTCGAGCCCCCTGGAGCACCCGTCGAGGCAGTCGCCGATGACCCAGTGCCACGCTCTGCTAAGTACGAGTTGCATGACATTGCAGCACTTGTAGCCGGCCTTCCTGGACCACCCGCACACACACTACCCTCTGGAACCGTCTCCTCTACCACCTCTGTATCCGCCGTTTCCACCACCATCGAGACTTCAGGGACTGTCTCCACTTCTTGCCCCGAGACTCGGACCTATGTCCCAACCATACCCGTGCAGGAGGGCACCGATATACTGTCTGCTCACGATTCTATAGATCTTGACTTTCCTGAGGACGACCACGCCCCCACCCTTCCACCTCTTTTGGACCTCATAGCTTCACTTCCAATCTCTTTAGGTCCCCACATCCCCCTCTCCAGCACCACTTCGTCACCATCAGCGACCATTTTCACAGAGAGCGTCTCAACGTCTGTCCACACTTCTGTGTCGACGACCACTCTTTCTTCAGCCGCTGCTGATATCCCTTCGAGCTCACCCTAGGCACCGTGCATTAGCTGCACGTGACCGCTTTACGAGAGTGGTGACTCACCGTCACGTTCCCCGCCCTCCACTCGACTCCCTCTCCACTGACGGTCGTCTGAGAGCGTTGGAGGAGTCGACTTCTCGCCTCTAGCGGGATTTCAACACCTTCGTACGCTCGACGACGACACACCACGAGCGAGTCGAGGCGGACCTGGCATCAATTATTGACCTCCTCCAGACACGTGGCCCACCCCACGTGATCCTCGCTCCTGCCCTACCACCCCGGCCCTCGACTTGACTTCTACTGCACCACTCAGTGCTACACTTCCTCAGGCTTCTGCAGAGCCTACTTCTTCATCACCTGAGTCGGTCACATTAGTCGAGTTCACTACAGCTCTTGTTGTATATGTCCCACCCGTATCTCCTAGTCCACAGCAGAGGGACCCATCACCACCCCCAGAGGGTGGTGCCTCTGCTTAATGTCGTCCCCACCCATTTTTGCCTCCCTCATTTTATATTGAGCCCATCTGTCTGTTCGGGGCCCTGATTTCTGACAGCTTGGGGGAGGACACACGCATACATCATATTTCATTCATCACTGCATCATGTCATATTTTTACTTCCTTTTTGCACAGTTTTTATTCTATATTCCTCCACCCACCCACCCCATTTAGCATCATCTCCCACCTACTAGCGTTTTCTTAGCAATGAGGACACTGCTAGGTTTAGCTTGGGAGATGAGCACTACCGCTTTATTTTTCATTTCATTTCTTTTACATTTTCTTCCCTATTTCAGTTTTTATTTTACTTTTTCACCACTTTTCCACGTCCTTTTCTTTTTTCTCATTCTGCATCATATTTTCTTTTTTTGGCCATGCATGCATCTTTTCTGCATTTCCCTATTTTCTCCGCCTTTTTCTTTTTTTATGCTAAGGATGCTTCGCATGATGATACCTCTTAGCCTTAGTATTTATTTACGATGCTTGCTATCTGTTGACATGCTATTAGGGTAGTTTCAGCTTGACTATCTATATGCGTGCACATTCTTTTGCTGATCTATCTGACTTAATGCTTGAAATGAATTGAAAATCAAATGCATGAATTAGTATCTAGTATGCGCTATGTTGGGTAATGCACCTAGGTTCACGCTGTTGGGGTTTTGGCGGACCCCCAGAGCTCGGGTCTGTGTCCGTCCTAAGTCGAACGGACCACAAGGGCACAAAAGCACAGCGGAAAACGAAAAACAAAATTTTCTAGACTAGGTAAACTATTTAGCTAGGCTCTGAGGGAGCCAGAACCTAGCCCGATCTATGCCAACTTGGGGTGGATCTGACCACCCCAAGAGGGATCTACTCTAAAGCGACTAATTAAATCTACACTAAAATTACTTAACCACATACCCGAAATCTTGGCCCTAGAGCAGGCAAGATGTACCGCACCGTCTTTAGAAGCTTCTCGTAGCGAGCCGCATTGAATCAATTTGCCTGAGCCACCTCGCACCCTCGCACCGATCCGCCTGAGCCGACTTTCGCCTCCGAGTCGATCACACGCGGTAGAAAGTTTCACTTGAGAAGAACCCGCGTCTTAGACGTCCGGATCAAATCCAAACCCCCTTCGTAGTCTTGCTAGGACTACTCCGGAGAATAGGAAGAGAGAGAGAGAATAGTTTAGTCGCTGATCGAGCTTGCTCTAAAAGTCTGGAGCTACTCGATCGATGATTTGGTGTGTTTTTCAACGAAGAGAGTGCACCCCTATTTATATAGGGAGTCGGCACTCACTCTTTCGTTGCGAGCAATGTGGGACTATTGCTAATTTGGAGAAAATTCAATTAAGCTAATGTAGCTTAATTTAAAGTTTAGTGAGCTTTTCTCAAAAGCAAACTTTAACTAATTAATTCTCTCCTATCATTAAACTTTAGACACCAAACGAGCTATCAATTCAAAGGGCTTCGAATGGTGAACGCGTAGGAACCAACGGCGACAAATTTCGACTTCATTTGACCCCTCAAACAATTGCCCAAAGTTGGGCAAATAATCGATTTTTGTAGCCATCATTTGGGGTTTCAAAAAACCCTAAATGACTTAAGTTGCAGGCGCGCCCGCTAAGCTTAGCAGGCGTGCTCGCCCAAGGAGACAAGGGCGGGCCACACTCCGCTGGGCAGCGGGTGTGAGCCCTCTACAGCCAGCAGGCTGCGCCTGTTTGCCTTTGTCTATGGGCTTGTTAGCCCAGTGGGTCTAACCCACTTCGCCTTGGATTATTTTCGCGTTTCTGGGCTCGTTTGAGCTCCGATTTGGACGCGGTTTGAACCTGTGTTTAGACCGGGACGATCCCGTCATCCAGGTAACCCTTTCCAATATATTTGTTCCTACTAAATTTGTCGTAACCAATTTACGACACGTTTAATCTTTGGTTTGTATCAAATGCATCATTTTTCCCTATTGCTATTGCGACTAACTTTCACAACTTGACTTGTGAATATCATCAAATGATTTTCTCTCAATTAATCTTCCTATTACTAAGACATGAACACTACTCGGTGTGAGACCCTACAGCCTGACCTTACTACAGGTTGGGGCTCGGAAACCCTAGACGACGGTCACTACGCGCAGTAGCTGTCGTCCCTGTTTCATAATCATCATAACGTGATCGACCCCTTGACAAAAGCATCATTGGGTTTACATTGGCTGTGTCAGTGATGAATGCCATTAGCTATAGTCCCTTCATCAAGACTGTGTTCCTGTTGGCCTAGGGTATGGTTTACTGTCAACCCTATTAGACAACATTGGTCAGTATACGGCGGTCTTTGTGGTATACACGTTGTACCTCTTACAACATACCCCGGCCGAGGATTAACACAAAGATCATACTGAGCCTGTAACACTAACTTCCCTTTAACGAAAGTGACGAATCCCATCTTAGTCATCTACTTATCTCGAGAGCTTCAGGTGTAATTCAACCTAAGATCTTTCAGCAGGCCTAGCCTCGAAGCTATATCATAGGTTTAAGCTACACCGTTCACTCACAGATTTATACAAATGACTTCAGGTCTTAAGGACCAGCTTACCTATCATCACCCTAGAGTTATTAAAGACAGTTTAGTTAAAGTCAACCATTTAATAACTCTAATTCGGTCGTTCAGTGAACTCATTCTCCAATGAGCACCTGTGTCTCGTCTCTGACTTCACCAAGTCGAATGACTATGAGATCATCATTACCCTAAGGTAAGACTAAGACACAGTGGTCTATCCGATGTGTCGATATCCAGCTCTCGACACATCTATGACCACGATCCGTTTAAGACTTACGTTTATATTCGGTCGCTTACTTACTCATAATCAAGATCTCATCTAGATACATAAGGACCTAACTATAAGTCTATGGATATTATCTAAGTATATTAATACGAACGATTTATACTTAGAATAATAGGTACCATATACAGTATGAACAAGACGTATACTTTTGGATAAATTGCATTATGGGCATATATTCTCCTACATCTCCCACTTGCACATAGGCTATTTATCTCGGTATCTCATACCGCTATAGCATATCAGTCACATTGACATTTATATGACAAACCTAAGAGTGATTCTACTAACGAGTATCTACAACGAATTTTAATGGATTAATACATCTCTTGATCACACAGGGTTGATCCTTTGGAAAAATGATCTGGATCAATTTTCCTATCTTTGTATAGCTAACAGTTAGCTTATACAATTTAGATGTATGGTCTAACATTTCTATAAGTCAGTCTCAGCTCATCCCACTTTTCTTGAGTCAATATGTCAAGTACATACATGACACCCTAAGTCTCTATATATACAATTAAATCAAAACAATTTTGATTCAATGTTTTATATAGATGATTCATTTAAGGTAGAAATCCTTTTTACTTAGTCCGAAAGACCGGAACTAAGTACACGAGCTAGCTCCCACTGACTTTAAGAATTACCTGGTTAAATACTTCAATATTATATCTAAATCAAATTTAGATTATATATACGAAGATATAACCATTTGATAAGTGCTTTAGATGGAATGTAACAGTGTCAGGTTCGGTTTTGACGAATGAGTCAAGTCAAGATCGTTTTAAGGAATCTTGACATTGACTCGCTCAATCAAAACGTCCTACACTGTATTTTTCCCTTAACCACATTTAATATTAACTCTTTAATAACTAAATGCAGTTTATTAAGAGTTAATCTTAATATGCGTATAATTGTGATCGCACACAATTTATACGCCTCTGGAACCTATACTTAACTACCAATTGACTATAACATTAAGTCAGCTCAAAAATCAACATTTTCCAAAGCTTCGCATCATCATTCGAGAATTTTCGCAACCATCTCAGAAGGCCACAATCACAGAAAATTTAAGCCAATCAAATTTCAACTCAACAGAAAACGTAATTTCTGAGACATTCATTAAAACAACGGATTCATTAAGATGAACCGTAATTTGTTTATCACATAAACTTTGAGTGTAGAACACTCAATCATTGTTTTCAACCTTCAAGAAATGATACATTTTATTTAAATCAAATTTAGTATCATCTCCTTCTTGATCATGTCTCTCGAAGTCGTTGAACGGCCCCAGCAGCAACGATTGCTCAGATTACCGACCGTCCTCCGCACTTCTCCCAATCTTCGTTTCATTTCAGCCACCTGTATACATTACACGGATGTCTTTAGTATCTCATACTATATGATTGGAAATAATTACGTTTTATTGAATTTAATTTGTACCTGAGGTAGAGGCATCAGTATGCCCCTTCTTCTTCTCTGCAAGATAGATCTTACAGTTCCTCTTCCAGTGGCCAATCTTGTGGCAATGGAAGCACTCAGATTTTGATGGGGCCCCTTTAGTCTTTTTCTTCCCTTTCTTTGCCTTCGCAGGTTACGGGACCTGCCTCTTCTTACCCTTGCCTTTCGGCTGGTCGGAAGAAGCAGAGCCAACAACCAATGCAGTCGGCTTCTTCTCAATCTCCTCAAACTGCCTCAGTATATTGAGGAGACCAGGAAGATCCATTTCAAGACTGTTCATTATAAAACCAGTGATGAAAGGATTAAACTCAGGAGTCAAAGACTTTAGGATAATGTCCACCGACATCTCATTGTCCAGGACAAATCCTAACTGGGCGGCGTCCTCTACGTACCCGATCATCTTGATAACATGATCCTGTACGGGCCCTGCCTCCATCTTTGTGCCCCAGAGGTTGCTGGTGTCTTCGAACTTGGCAGCTCGAGATCACTTGTCGTATAACTCTTGTGCATTGAGAAGCATACTTTGAACATCCATATGTTCATGCTTCCTCTGAAGCTCGTTACTCATCGAAGCCAGAGGAAGGCACCTGGCCTTCTCTGCATCCCTCTGGTACAGCTTGTAGGCTTCCTTTTCCTCGAAGGTCGAATCTTCATCGGGCTTATCCGGTGCGTCCTCAAACAGTACGTATCCTATCCCGGCTAGGGAAAGGACCAACTTAATGTTCCTAATCCAGTCTTTGTAATTCGTTCCATCGAGCACGTTCTTCTCCACCATATATCTAAGACCCGAATCCATTCTGCATTTTTATAGATACTTTAGTCAGTATATGTTCGTAGTATAGTTTTAATGGTTTTTAATAAAACTATATTCTCCCACTAAATTTATTAAAGCCATAATAATAAACAATTTATTACAAAATAACATTTGTGAGAGAGGGATCCGATTACCCTGAGTCTGACAACTTTGAGTGTGTCTCAACAAGTTGTCCGACTCTGCAGTCGGTAGACGAACTCGTCGTCAATCATATCTATTATGATTCCCTATCAATTTTACCCCTAGTCATTTGTGATCATGAGTGTGCTCAACCGGATCACAATGGCTAGCCTAGTCGGACCATTGTTTTCGTGTCTAGCCTGACTTGCCCCGCCGCTCGGTGTATGCACGACACGTTGGTTTGGGTCAGGACTTAGACTACATTCTTGGTTAGACTTACGCCGATGCTTGGAGGATGAGACATCGGTTTCAGTCAGGTCAAGATGTCAATCAAGAAATCGGTTCATATAAGATTGACATGTCACTGCTTGAGTGTAGCTCAACAACCGTAATATGTTTCTTACAGTTGCCAAATCCTAAAACAAGGAGGGCTACGATTTATCTTGAACAAGATTATATCGTATTTGACTTAGGTATAGTCGATGGACTTTCACAGTCATGAATCGACTCCTTGCGGTCCAGCGGACGCGGCCAAGGAATTGACTAAGCCAGGACCACTTATTACCCAGTCTAACTAGGTTGGTCCAGCAAACTTAGCCAAGCACATTGACCGACATTGAAATCCATTGAAGGAGTTTTCATCAATTCTATGTTTGTCCAAACAACTAAATGGCTTTTAATTAAGAAAACTAGTTAATCCTTATCAACTAGTGGATCCTAAAATTCGAAATTTTATGGATTGGTTGAACAATTTTTATTAAGTCCTTATCAACTATAAGGTCCATTAGTTCAACGTGCTACCCTAATCTAATTAGGATTTTATAAAACAATTACAACATTTTTAACATTAGTCTTTTATGAAAATCATCAATTAAACGATTTAATGAAATGATTGACAATCAAAGGGACTACCCTAATCTGGTATTAGGTTTTGATGTTGTTTTGTTTTATCGAACATAGCATGTCACTAGCTTATTAAAATTTCATCTCATAAAATTTTAATCATTTAATGGCTAACCTAATAAGGTTTATGAATACATTATTCAAACATGTCCATTAAAAGAAAATGAAACAACTAATTTATCCGCATAAATAAAAGTTTCAACTAGTGACATATAACGAGTATTTGCAAGTTTAAAATTATCTACATAATAAAAACACGCAAATCTTAAAATTTAACAATTAAATTCGAAGATAAAATTTTAAGGCTTCAAAACATTTTATTACATAAAACTAGGTATAAAATTATCAAATAATTTTAAAACCTAGACTTTAAAATTTCAATCAATCATTTCTAAAATTAAAATATCGCATAAATAATTTAGAAACATATATGTAAAATAAAAGAAACAAGTTTAGATTTTATCTTATGAAAATAAAATATTTCTTAGATTAACATATCCATTAAAGTAATTTTAAACACTTTTAAAATCATTAGAAATAGATTTAAAAGCTTTCAAATAAAGTTTTTAAAAATTTCTAATCTTTATGTAACTTAAGAAAAAATTAAATTTCAAAAATAAAATATTTCTTAAAATTACATAAACATTTAAATGCTCGGAAAAATATTTATATCTCATAAAAAACTTTTATAAAGCATTTGAACATTCGAGGTCCATTTAAAATTATCACATAAAATTAAATCGTCTCAAAAAAAATTTCCGTGTTGTAAAACAATTTTTTGAAACACAACAATTTAAACTAATTTTAACATAAAGCTAAAAATAGTTCGTATGTGTAAAACAAGCAATTTTAAAGATTTAAAAAGTCGCTATAATAGATCTATAGCATAACCGTGGCTCTGATACCACTGTTGGGGTTTTGGCGGACCCCCAGAGCTCGGGTATGTGTCCGTCCTAAGTCAGACGGACCACAGGGGCACAAAAGCGCAGCGGAAAACGAAAAACAAAATTTTCTAGACTAGCTAAACTATTTAGCTAGGCTCTGAGGGAGCCAGAACCTAGCCCGATCTATGCCAACTTGGGGTGGATCTGACCACCCCAAGAGGGATCTACTCTAAAGCGACTAATTAAATCTACACTAAAATTACTTAAGCACATACCCGGAATCTTGGCCCTGGAGCAGGCAAGATGTACCGCACCGTCTTCAGAAGCTCCTCGTAGCCGAGCCGTCTTGACTCGATTTGCCTGAGCCTCCTCGCACCCTCGCATCGATCCGCCTAAGCCGACTTTCGCCCCCGAGCCGATCACACGCGGTAGAAAGTTTCACTTGAGAAGAACCCGCGTCTTAGACGTCCGGATCAAATCCAAAACCCCTTCTTAGTCTTGCTAGGACTACTCCGGAGAATAGGAAGAGAGAGAGAGAATAGTTTAGTCGTCGATCGAGCTTGCTCTAAAAGTCTGGAGCTACTCGATCGATGACTTGGTGTGTTTTTCAACGAAGAGAGTGCACCCCTATTTATATAGGGAGTCGGCACTCACTCTTTCGTTGCGAGCAATGTGGGACTATTGCTAATTTGGAGAAAATTCAATTAAGCTAATTTAGCTAAATTTAAAGTTTAGTGAGCTTTTCTCAAAAGCAAACTTTAACTAATTAATTCTCTCCGATCATTAAACTTTAGACACCAAACAAGCTATCGATTCGAAGGGCTTTGAATGGTGAACGCGTAGGAACCGACGGCGACGAATTTCGACTTCATTTGACCCTTCAAACAATTGCCCAAAGTTGGGCAAATAATCGATTTTCGTAGCCGTCATTTGGGGTTTCAAAAAACCCGAAATGACTTAAGTTGCGGGCGCGCCCGCTAAGCTTAGCGGGCGCGCCCGCCCAAGGAGACAAGGGCGGGCCGTGCCCACTGCAGCAGCGGGCGCCCGCCCGCTGCAGCCAGCGGGCCATGCCCGCTGTGCAGAGGGCGTGAGCCCGCTGCAGCCAGCGGGCTGCGCCCGTTTGCCTTTGTCTATAGGCTTGTTAGCCCAGTGGGTCTAACCCACTTCGCCTTGTACAATTTTCACGTTTCTGGGCTCGTTTGAGCTCCGATTTGGACGCGGTTTGAACCTGTGTTTAGACCGGGACGATCCTGTTGGGATTTCATAATCCCATGTTCACTTTCCTATTCTATTCCATATGATTTTGATGTGACAACTATTATTCTCACTCTATCTATGCAGATGTGCAGTTTTCCAATATATCCACGCTTGGACAATAATCACTTGATAAGGAATCCCTGCACAATGGCATCTCAAATACTCACATGAAGCTCATCATATATATCTACGGAAATCTACGGACTGATGTATTTTTTATATTTATAGATTTCAGAGCCTTGAATATGAAATCCATCTAAGTCCTAGGTTCCTAATAACATATCCTACCAACCTCTTTTTCAGATACGTCAGAATTCACGTTTTTCTATCTTAGTCGACTAAGGCAAACATTAGTCGACTAAAAACTTTTTCTTCGAATTTTGGCCTGAAAATTTCTGAGTAGTCTTCAGTCAACTTCAGAAAGTTACCGTTAAAATTTCAGTCAAAAATTCCAAAGTTTGACTTTTAGTCGACTAAGCCTTCTTTAGTCGACTAATGAAGTTTTTGTGTCCGTTTTTTCTGAAACTTTCCAGACCGTTTCTGAACGGTAGGAAACTCCTTTTCCCCCCATTTTCCCTCAGAATAACTGCCCAAAAATACTATAAATAAGTGGGCATACCCCTCATTCTTTCACACACAACTTTCTTCTCTCTTTCTTCCTAGAATTGCTGATTTTAAGCAATCTTGCCTTAGTTGCTCTTTTCTTATTTGCAAGAAGAAATCCATAGATTTCTCTCTTCTTATAAGAACGGAAGAACTTCAAGATTCTTAATCATAGATCTTTTGGAAATTGAAGTTTTCTTCCTTGAAGCAATTTTGATCTTTTCAACATCATTTTAGAAAGTTGTTTGTGTTCATAATTGTAAGAAGAAATCGATTGATCTCTCTCTTCTTTTATGAACCAGAGAACTTCAAGTATTGTTCTTCATTTCATATCTTTTATATCTTGAAGTCTCTTTTGAAAACACCATCCTTGAATTTCATTCTAAATTCATAACAAGGCTATAGGTGTTTTTCTATTTCTTATTTAACAGGTTTGAATCTCTTTTGAGATTGTACAAAGTTTGGGACACGGGGAGTGTCGCCATTTTTGTAAGTTGGTGCTTGAGGGGCAAGTGATTATAGTGGATTGAAAATCTCTACGGGGTAGAGGACTGGAGTAGGATCAAAAGGATCCGAACCAGGATAAATCTCTGTGTTTGCGTTTGATTTACATTTTCTACATTCTTTACTTTCTGCACATCTTAAGCAATTAGAAGTAACTCTTTAATTGCAACAGTTAATTTTTTAATATACACTATTCACCCCCCTCTAGTGTATTTGATCCTTACAGGCTAGAATTAGATTTGGTATCAGAGCAAGGCTAAGATGGCAGCAAGTTCCTCAACATCAAACATGAACGCCGTTCCACACAACTACAATCAGCATCCTGGAGGGCACTCTCAAACTCGTCCTCCTCTATTTGATGGTTCAAATTACTCATATTGGAAAATACGAATGGAGATTCATCTCCAAAGTATGAATTATGAGATTTGGGACATCATAGAGACAGGATACACAAAGCCAGAAACACCTGTTGCTGATTGGACCACCAACGACAAATCTGCAAAGACCAACAACTCAAAGGCCATGAATGCTTTATTCTGTGCTATGGATAAACATGAGTTTAATCGAGTATCTCAGGCCAAAAGTGCAAAGGAAATTTGGCACATACTCGAGGTAACTCATGAAGGAACCGGTAAAGTAAAGGAAACCAAGATTGCTTCCTTGGTTCATAAGTATGAGTTGTTCAAGATGCAAGACAAAGAGACGATTGGAGAAATGAACACCAGGTTCACTAACATTATTAATTCTCTTACTGCTCTTGGAAAAGTTTACTCTTCTCTTGATCAGGTACGCAAGATTCTTAAAGTACTCTCCCCAGAATGGCGTCCAAAGATCACTGCTATTGAGGAAGCCAATGATCTTTCCACCTTATCAATGGAAGATCTAATTGGTAACCTAATGGCACATGAAGTTACATTGCAAGATGCGAAAGAAGAATCAAATCAGAAGAAGAAAGTACTCGCCTTCAACACAACATTGTTGGATCTGAATCGTAGCCTAGAGGGGGGGTGAATAGGCTAATAAAAATATTCGTGCGACCCACGAACAATCCCACGCAGTTATAGGCACAGACTGGGCAATAAAATGGCACTCACAGAATACGCACAGATATACCCTGGTTCGGTCGTCCCCACGACCTACTCCAGCCCTCGAAAGCAACTACTAGATAGATATGTAATCAAATACAGCTACAATGAGTCAAGATCCCAGATCTACTCTCACCTAGCTCGTATGCACACCACGTGCTCTACACTATCAATCTAGTCAGGTGCTCTCCCTCCGTGACGACTCCCAAGTCGTCAGGTCCCCAAAAAGTAACACAATAAAGTAATGTTTCCCCTACAAAGATCGCTACACCAATACAAAGATAAATAAATAGAGTTTTAGAAATGCTCAGTAATGGTGTGTCGTCTCTGTCGTTCAGCGCGTGGTCAGATCAATCTGACAAGTAGTAGTCTCTGATGTTCCCTCAACAGTTTGGTTCTCCTCTTGATGAAACTTGCGCACTTCACCAGAATTGAATCCTCACTTGTACTTTTTGTTCACGGTCTGGTTGATATCTCTACAGTAGTTTAGAGATGCTTGAACATTTAATGTTGCCCCTTGGATGCTTGACCTCGTTCGTATCTTCAACTCCAAACCTGCGAACAAAGACCAAAACAGAACCGAATCAAATAGTTTAAATTTAATTAGTGGAAGGAGAAAAAAAAGAACTGATTGTTAATATATTCTCTCTCTTCCTTATTAAAGTTTGGTGTCAGGCACATCATCTTTTTATGAGATTCTTCAATGAATTGTTTCATCCACGTGAGTGCCTTCAAACAAATTAGAACATGTTAAAGTGAAAGGGTTTATTTAAATGAACAAGTTTCAATGTCCCTTTCTCAACCCGTGAGTGCCTTTGATGTAGCTTTTTGCACAACGTTTGATGGTGGCCTTGGTTTCGGCAGCAAGCAAATTTGAGGTATCTTCTTAATGGCCGGATCTTCAAGCTCTTTTACGCCATTGGTTGAAGGACATGCGGCTGACCCAAAAATGATAAACAAATAATTTGCACAACAAAAACAATTTGCTCTCTGTTACGTTGCCCCTCTTAAGATTTGGCCGGCCGTGCTTTGAGATTCAAGTGGATGGGGCTTTGAGAAGCACACGTTCTGATCTTGAGAGTCCCCAAAAAAAGAGACTGAGAGATATCCAATGCACAAGACTTTTGTTTCCCCCAGAAAAAAATGTGCCGGCCTCTCTTAAGGAATTGCTGCGCTTGGAGATCAAAGTGACGGCCTGGGGGATTTTTTTCAAGGGCGGCTGCATTGGTTCTGATATTTTTTGGGCGTGCACTCAATAATTAAGCCCTAGCCTTCTTTATATATGTTTGCACCTCCAACCTAATTTCAAGAATTTACCATTATGCCATTTTACAAGGATGCTCTTGTGATTTGCAACAATTACCAAGCATATATAAGAACATATATAAGTATATAATAAAACTTGGTACTTCTCTGTTCTCCTTTGCACATTGACCAAGTCCCATTGCTTTGTGCCTAGCAAGTTCTCCATCTTGTATGTGTATAGCACTTTGTCCGACACATTAATTTACGTTCTCGCCAATCCTGCAAATACTTAATACACACATCAGATCGTTCACGACTGTTTGTCATCATCAAACCATAAGTCCTAGATCGTTGCTTTCAACAATCTCCCCCTTTTGATGATGACAAACCCTTTAATGATTCGCACAAATAAGTGTACGTGTGTGACGTGTGATGAATGATGCAATGCAGTATGATATATTCAATGAGATGATATCAAACGATACTAGCATGCACAATATAACAATATAATTAGCATGCTCCCCCTTTTTCCATGCTTCCCGTTCTCATGCATTTTCATTGCTCCCCCTTCAATCAATAATACCGTATTTTGGACCAACATTGATACCACAAATCTTTCAACACTTTTCTCCCCCTTTGGCATCATCAAAAGAGTATCCATGAAGATTAAAAGCATAGCACATGTAAAAAGAGAGCATTATTAATTATAACTAGAATTTGCATGTCGTCATTCTATAATTAGCACTTCAAATCCAACGATAATGATAATTAGAATTCAACACCATCGTGTATGTGCAATTATTAAACATAGAAGTACAAAGGGAGATACTTTTACAAATTCAACCAAAACCAATCCACATTTTCCAAATAACTTTATATCACCTAGGATTGATTTTCCTCACCTCATTAAAAATGAGTTCAAGGTATCACACCCCAAAACATAGCCTAACAGGACTCTTAGATGTGGGGGTGACATTGCTTGACGAGTAAAAACACCAACGCTAAAGTTTACCCGTAAAGCTTATGTTGGATACTCGTGGGTAGTGTATTTGCCATGAATTGTATCCATTTTTCATACGGAGCAATTTTCAATTTTTTTCATATTCATTTCATTTGTTTTGTGCTCAATTTTTATTCATGGCAAATCACATCATATCCCTTAGATTTTTCAGTTAATAATCAGCCTACATTCACTTTCCAATATTCATAAATAGTATCTCCAAAAGTACGACATAGTTTAACATTCGTGGAAGTGAAAGTAGGTGTAGAAATCATATTATCAATTCATCGAACTTGGCATGGCTATTAAGAAATAAAACATACGCATGTAGCCATGATAATAATACAACACTTTCTTCAAGGATATGATCATCATTCATTTATATCACTAGAATGATGCAAAGAGTAAGAAATGCAATAAGCTCATTTTTTTTTCTTTTGTTTTTCTTTCATTTTTTTTGGTTTTATAATGAACTAACAAACACGCTAAAAACAATCAAGCAAACAAAAACACAAAACAAAAACAAAACAAAAAATCCAAGCACACAAAAATGTTAACAAAGAAAATGCTATGAAGGTACGCATTAAGTTCAAAGAATGAGATATACCTTCGCGTCGTTATTTGACTGAGGAGCTAAAATAATGAGACTCTCAATTTATTGCTCCTCGCCAAATTTCCGTCTCACCTACAAAAGAGGTGTTGTGTGTGACCTTGGAATCCAACAAGGTCCACTCACGTTAGTCATCAAAGATTTAGGAACCCATATTTGTTTGAACTTAATGTTTTTGTTCCTATATTTACAATGATATGAAGTATGACCAACGCATCCACATGTAAAGCACTTAGCATGAAAATTTCCAACCTTTATTGATTCAATGTGAACTTTTCTATATTTTGATTTTTCAACATTTTTAAGACCATATCCTAGTCCTCGCCTATTATTGCCATAAATTTGATTTCCAAGAATAATATCCAAATTTTGTTTTCCAATGGAAAATCTCTTTAATGACAAATCTAGGGTGTTGACTTTGGATTTCAAGATATCGTTTTCATTCACAAGCAAAGTGCATCTACTAATGAAAGCTTGCTTGTTTTCCTCTTCTTTCTTTTCAAAATCCCTCTTTTTTTCTTTAAGTTCAAGATTTAGCATGTTAATCTTTTCAGAAAGCAAATCATTTTCAGTTTCAAGCTTTATCTTATCTAGCTTATACATGCTAATATCCTTTAATAAAGAGGGACATGAAAGGCAATCAATTTTTTCAGGCAAGCTAGCTTTCTCTTTTTCTAACATAGTAATGGTAGATTTGCATGCAACAAGCTCTTGTTTAAGATTTTTCATTTCTATAGACATGTCATACTCAGTTTGTTGCATATCAAAGTTATCATTCCTATAACATTCCACATCAGCTTCTAGCTCATCAATTCTATGTTGCATTCCTTTACAGATTTCTAAAAATTCAGTTTTAGTGGGAGATTCTACCTCATTGTGTTTGGCCATTAATGCCATGCATGAGTGAGCTTCATGTTCCTCATCCTCCTCCTCAGCTTCGCTATCCATGTCCCACGTCAGCACTTTCGTTTTTCCTTTTGCAACTTGAGCTGTGTGTTGTTGTGGGCAATCTTTTATGTGGTGCCCTTTCTTCCTGCATTTAAAACATTCACTTCTATTAATAGCTTTCTGATCATAGGAATTTCTACCAAAATTAGAATTATTAGAACGAATAAACCTTTTTCCCATCTCAGCTCTTCCTTGATCAGTCTGAATGTATCTCCTGAAGTTTTTGACCATTAGGGCTTGCTCTTCATCAAGATCGTCGTCGTTAGCTTGAAGAGCTAATGGTGTGGAAGCTTTGGTCTTCTCTTCAGGTTTCTCTCTGGCTTCTATACTCTGCAACTCAAGCTCGTGTGACATCAGGTTGCCTATCAAGTCCTCCACTTTCATTGTTGATAAGTCCTTAGCTTCTTGAATAGCGGTGACTTTAGGCCTGAACGAGCTTGGTAGCGCCCTTAAGATCTTTCGTACCTGTTCATGGCTAGAGTATGGCTTACCGAGGGAACTGGATTTGTAGACGATGTCCGTGAACCTCGCGAACATCTCTTTCACAGATTCTGTTGGTAGCATGCGGAAGCTCTCGTATTCTGTGCAAAGCAACGCAAGTCTGGATTCCTTCACTTGCGATGTTCCCTCATGTGTCACCTCCAGAGTATGCCAGATTTCCTGCGCAGTTAGACAATGTGAGATACGATTAAACTCAGATTTATCAAGAGAGCATATAAGCGCATTCATAGCTTTACCATTAAGAGTATAAAGTTTCTTATCAGCTAAATCCCACTTGTCTTTAGGCTTAATCATAACAGTGTCTTCAATTTTAATAGTGGGTAGACTATAACCATTTTCAACAATATCCCACACAACATAATCTACAGACACTAGATAGATTTTCATCCTAGCCTTCCAATATGCAAAGTCTACACCGTTAAACTTAGGTGGACGGGCTATAGACTGACCCTCAGCAAAAGCACAATCAGATATATTCATGGTCATCTAAAACAAATCTAGGCTAGATCCTCTAAACTGGCTTTGATACCACTTGTTGGATCTGAATCGTAGCCTAGAGGGGGGGTGAATAGGCTAATAAAAATATTCGTGCGACCCACGAACAATCCCACGCAGTTATAGGCACAGACTGGGCAATAAAATGGCACTCACAGAATACGCACAGATATACCCTGGTTCGGTCGTCCCCACGACCTACTCCAGCCCCCGAAAGCAACTACTAGATAGATATGTAATCAAATACAGCTACAATGAGTCAAGATCCCAGATCTACTCTCACCTAGCTCGTATGCACACCACGTGCTCTACACTATCAATCTAGTCAGGTGCTCTCCCTCCGTGACGACTCCCAAGTCGTCAGGTCCCCAAAAAGTAACACAATAAAGTAATGTTTCCCCTACAAAGATCGCTACACCAATACAAAGATAAATAAATAGAGTTTTAGAAATGCTCAGTAATGGTGTGTCGTCTCTGTCGTTCAGCGCGTGGTCAGATCAATCTGACAAGTAGTAGTCTCTGATGTTCCCTCAACAGTTTGGTTCTCCTCTTGATGAAACTTGCGCACTTCACCAGAATTGAATCCTCACTTGTACTTTTTGTTCACGGTCTGGTTGATATCTCTACAGTAGTTTAGAGATGCTTGAACATTTAATGTTGCCCCTTGGATGCTTGACCTCGTTCGTATCTTCAACTCCAAACCTGCGAACAAAGACCAAAACAGAACCGAATCAAATAGTTTAAATTTAATTAGTGGAAGGAGAAAAAAAAGAACTGATTGTTAATATATTCTCTCTCTTCCTTATTAAAGTTTGGTGTCAGGCACATCATCTTTTTATGAGATTCTTCAATGAATTGTTTCATCCACGTGAGTGCCTTCAAACAAATTAGAACATGTTAAAGTGAAAGGGTTTATTTAAATGAACAAGTTTCAATGTCCCTTTCTCAACCCGTGAGTGCCTTTGATGTAGCTTTTTGCACAACGTTTGATGGTGGCCTTGGTTTCGGCAGCAAGCAAATTTGAGGTATCTTCTTAATGGCCGGATCTTCAAGCTCTTTTACGCCATTGGTTGAAGGACATGCGGCTGACCCAAAAATGATAAACAAATAATTTGCACAACAAAAACAATTTGCTCTCTGTTACGTTGCCCCTCTTAAGATTTGGCCGGCCGTGCTTTGAGATTCAAGTGGATGGGGCTTTGAGAAGCACACGTTCTGATCTTGAGAGTCCCCAAAAAAAGAGACTGAGAGATATCCAATGCACAAGACTTTTGTTTCCCCCAGAAAAAAATGTGCCGGCCTCTCTTAAGGAATTGCTGCGCTTGGAGATCAAAGTGACGGCCTGGGGGATTTTTTTTCAAGGGCGGCTGCATTGGTTCTGATATTTTTTGGGCGTGCACTCAATAATTAAGCCCTAGCCTTCTTTATATATGTTTGCACCTCCAACCTAATTTCAAGAATTTACCATTATGCCATTTTACAAGGATGCTCTTGTGATTTGCAACAATTACCAAGCATATATAAGAACATATATAAGTATATAATAAAACTTGGTACTTCTCTGTTCTCCTTTGCACATTGACCAAGTCCCATTGCTTTGTGCCTAGCAAGTTCTCCATCTTGTATGTGTATAGCACTTTGTCCGACACATTAATTTACGTTCTCGCCAATCCTGCAAATACTTAATACACACATCAGATCGTTCACGACTGTTTGTCATCATCAAACCATAAGTCCTAGATCGTTGCTTTCAACAAACATCAGATAATGAAGATTCAGATGATGACATGGCATTCTTTGCCAAGAACTTTAGAAAGTTCTTTCAAAAAGGTAAGTATAATAATAATTTTAAAAATACCGATTCTTCTCTTTGCTTCAATTGTAATAAGCCAGGACATATGAAGAAAGATTGTCCACTTCTCAAAGCAAAGTTCAAAACTTCCAACATCGATCAATCCAGAAGGGAAAGGAGGTTTGATAAGATGAAGAAAGCATTTACAGCAACTTGGGATGAATCTTCAGATGATGAAGATGACAATAATGAAAATGCCAATATGTGTTTTATGGCACAAGATGAAGAAGAAGAGGTAAGTTCCTTTAATAATGAAGAATTATTAGAAGCATTGAAAGATCTTTATTCTCGTTTCAAAAAGTTGAATAATCAACATAAATCTTTGAAACAGAATAATGATAATCTTCTTATTAAATATCATGAATTATCTTCTTCTAAAAACACTACACCCAATTCCATACATGTTGAGAATACATCTTCTCAAAATTTGGATCTTAGTAAAGAGAATGATATTCTCAAAACTAAGAATTTAGAACTTCATACACAAATATCCGAAATGGATAAAAATATTTCATCACTAAAGATGAAATACGATAAGATGTCTTCCAATATTGATAAATTTAACAAAGGAAAGACTAATCTCGATGATTTGCTTAGAATTCAATATCCAGCAAATCATAGACAAGGATTAGGATATTCTAATAAGGATGCACCCAAGACTTATAACATTTCTTCCTCCTGTGGAAAAACAACTTTCGTTAAGCCACAAAAGAAGAATCACGCATTCATTTATACGAAGAAAGTAAACACTTCTATTTCTTCTTCACAAAGAAATGTTACTAACATTTCAAAAACATTTCCTAGGAAACCAACTACAATTAGTATATGGGTTCCTAAGGTTTCTTGTTTAAAAGATAGAAATAATTATATTTCTACTTATATGCACTCTATTGTTTATTCTAATGATTATATTAGAAAGCCAAATTCCACTTGGGTTTGGCTTCCAAAAATCTAATCCCAAGGACCCTCAAAAAGGGGTACCAATGCTTAATGTTTTATCTTTCAGGTACCAAAGAAAGAAAAACGGATTTTGGATAGTGGATGTTCAAAACACATGACAGGAAATGTCAAACTACTTTCAACCATTATATATAAAGATGGAGGCACAGTTACCTTTGGTGACAACAAAAAGGGCAAAATCATAGGCACTGGAACAGTTGGTAATGCAAATCAGCCTATCATTGAGAATGTTCACCTGGTTGACGGTTTGAAACACAACTTACTTTCCATTAGTCAGTTATGCGATAAAAATTATAAAATATTTTTTGAACAAAATGATTGCATCATTTATGATTCTGATATGTCATCTGTTTTATTCCGTGGTAAGCGTAAGAATAACATTTATATCTTATGCATGTCTATTACCACTAATAATCATTGTTTAATGATTACATTAGATGATACACTTTTATGGCATAAACGTTTTGGACACACAAATTTCAAAAATCTTGCACATATTTCAAAACACAAATTAGTAAATGGAATGCCAAATATTTCTTTCAAACACAAATATTTTTGTGATGCTTGTCAACAAGGAAAAATGCATAAATCTTCTTTTAAATCAAAGGGTATTATCTCAACAAAGAGACCATTAGAACTTCTACACTTAGATTTGTTTGGTCCTTCAAGAGTAGCCTCTTTGAACAAAAGTAGATATGCATTTGTCATCGTTGATGATTATTCTAGATATACTTGGGTTATATTCTTACAAAATAAGAATGATGCTTTTGAAGAATTTTCAATATTTTGTAAAAAGATACAAAAGATCAAATCCTCTAACATTGTCACTATTCGTAGTGATCATGGGGGAGAATTTGAAAATAATTCTTTTACCAAGTTTTGTAATGAAAATGGCATTACACACAATTTTTCTTTTCCTCGTACCCCTCAACAAAATGGAGTAGTTGAAAGGAAAAATAGAACTTTACAAGAATGTGCTAGAACAATGCTTTGTGATAGTAATCTACCAAAATATTTTTGGGCAGAAGCTGTTGCAACTGCCTGCTACATTATGAATAAAGTTCTTATAAGGCCATTGCTTAATAAAACTTGTTTTGAATTATTCTTTAATTGCATTCCCCGTGTATCTTATTTTAAAGTGTTTGGATGTAAATGTTTCATTCTCAATACTAAAGATGCATTAGATAAATTTGATTCTAAATCTGATGAAGGTATTTTTGTTGGATACTCAACACGTAGCAAAGCCTACAGAGTATTTAACAAAAGAACTTCAATAGTTGAAGAATCACTACATGTCACATTTGATGAAAACCCTTCATCTTATTCTCCCATCATCATTGATGATGAAGAGAATATATTACCTTTATCTAATTCTTTAGATAATATTAATCTTGATGAAATTGATGCTACTAAACCCTCTGTTGAGTCTGTTTCAGATAATGCAGATCTTCCTAAGGCATTTGCACAAGTTCCAAACCATCCATCAGAATTAATCATTGGAGATATTACAGATGGAGTAAGAACTCGTCGTCAAATAGAACAAATGGCGCATTGTGCTTTCCTCTCAACCATTGAACCAAAGAACATCAATGAAGCATGCAAAGACAGTTATTGGATCATTGCTATGCAGGAAGAACTCAATCAATTTCAGAGAAATGATGTTTGGGAATTAGTTCCCAGACCAACAGATCATTCAATTATTGGTACCAAGTGGGTATTCAAAAATAAATTGGATGAATCTGGTCAGGTAATTAGAAACAAGGCAAGATTGGTTGCACAAGGTTATAATCAAGTAGAAGGAATTGATTATGAAGAAACCTATGCACCAGTTGCTCGTCTTGAATCTATTAGAATGCTTTTATCATTTGCATGTTTTAAAGATTTTAAATTATTTCAAATGGATGTTAAAAGTGCTTTTTTAAATGGTTTTCTCAAGGAGGAAGTTTATGTTGAACAACCTCCTGGTTTTACTCATGAGAATTTAGAAAATCATGTTTTCAAACTAAAGAAAGCTTTATATGGTCTTAAACAAGCACCTCGTGCTTGGTATGATAAATTGAAAAATTATCTTTTAAATTCTGGTTATAAAATTGGTAAAATTGATTCAACTCTGTTTATTAAAAATATAAAATCTGACATCATTATTATTCAAATATATGTTGACGATATTATTTTTGGTTCTACTAATGAAACTCTTTGTTTAGATTTTTCTAAGATTATGCAGAAGGAATTTGAAATGAGTCATATGGGAGAACTCAACTACTTCCTTGGACTTCAAATCAAACAAATGAAGGAAGGTATCTTCATTCATCAATCAAAGTACGCCAAAGAACTCATCAAGCGTTTTGGTTTAGAGACTTCTGCTGATAAACATACTCCAATGAGTACATCTACATCACTAGACAAAGATTTAAATGGTAAGAGTGTTGATCAACGTCTTTACAGAGGTATGATTGGCTCTCTACTTTATTTAACTGCTAGTAGACCAGATATTATGTTTTCAGTTTGTTTATGCGCACATTTTCAAGCAGATCCCAAGATGTCACATCTTACTGCTGTAAAACGGATAATTAGATATGTTAAACATACTTCTGATTTTGGATTATTTTATCCTAAAACTAGCACATATGATTTATTATCATATAGTGACGCAGATTTTGCTGGTTGCAAATCAGACCGAAAAAGTACCAGTGGTACATGTCATTTTCTTGGACATGCTTTGGTCTCATGGTTTAGCAAAAAGCAAAATTCTGTTTCATTATCTACCACAGAGGCAGAATATATTGCCGCTGGGTTAGCATGTGCACAAATATTATGGATGAAACAAACTATCTCAGATTATGGTATTGAGTGTTCCACATGTCCTATAATGTGTGATAATACTAGTGCAATTAATTTATCTAAGAATCCAGTTCATCATTCACGCACTAAGCATATAGATGTCCGTCATCAATTTTTAGATGATCATGTACAAAAAGGGGATATAGTTTTGAAATTTATTTCTACTGAACATCAGATTGCCGATATCTTAAATAAGCCTTTGAAAGAGGAATCTGTCATCAAACTTAGAAGAGATTTAGGCATCATCAGTGAATCTGAATTTTCCATTTAATGTTTTCCAATTTTAGTGAATTTCTGGAATTTTCTTATAATTTTTTGATAATAATTTTTTTAGTCGACTAAAGTCTTGTTTAATCGACTAATATATTCGAATTTCTTTTACAAACCGTTTTGCTTTTTATATTCGGTTTATTTTAATATTTTTATTTTTTTATTATTCCATTCCTATCTCTACGGAATATTCACTAAATTTTGTTTAATTCTCTACCAACCTCTAGGGATTGTCTTTTTCTATAAGAATTAGGTTTGTCTTTTCTATTATGAGACTTGATTTCAAAAATTAAATTTTTTACTTACCGCGTCCTGACATAAGGCTTTTCGGCTTCTTATGTTGGCCGCCTATCTTGTCTTGGAAACCACGAATTGCCTTCATAATATCACCTTGGAAATCGACATTTACATTTCCCTTTCCCAACGCACTCCAGGCCACATGTCCCGTTCTCATTCGGCCCCTTCCTTGCCTAGAAATCCGATATCTTATTTTATCTTGGAATGAGGACTTTACCTCATCAATATTTAATCCCTTGACCAACTTTATTCAAAGCTTTAAATATCTTCACCCACTCTTGTACTTTTCCAACGTAATATTTATCTTTTCATTTTTTTAATATTTTATTTTTATTATTATTAAAATCCGAACGGTGCGATCTAGATATTTTTATTTCGGTTACCTTAGTCGACTAACCAATCTATTAGCCGACTAACTCGGTTTTTTAAACAGTTTCCGATCTAACTTCCGTCTTTTCGCGTTTTCGTTTCTTCTTCCTACCGCCTCTTCACATATTTTTTGAAAACTTTTCAGTTCTATCTCACCCATTCAGTTTCTCAAACTGCTCTCGAACTGATCATGGCACCCATTCACTTGGATAACTACTTCCACTACTGCCTATTTATTTTCGGAAATTACTCTCCATTTCTTTTATCCCAAACCGAACCCTCTCTTCAACCTCATCTTCTTCTTCCATGGCTCTCCCTTAATTTCGTGATACCGCGGCCGAAAATCGCTTCAACGCCTCCGCAAATGCAAAGTTCCATCCTGAGCGCTTCATCGATTATACTGCTCTTGCTTCCTTCAATATCCTCTCCATCCTTTCCGCAGCCGGCCTCGAAAAGATTTGGGCACTCTGCAACAAGGAACCCTACTACCCCCTCCTTGTCCGCGAATTCTACGCCAATCTCGAGCCGTGCGTCATCGGTCGTGATACCCATCTCCTCACCCGTGTCAAGAATCTTCCAATTTGTCTAACTCTTCGTCAGATCTGTGAGTTGCTTGATCTTCCTCCACATTTTTCGGGTTCTCTCAACTTCATGATGACCGATCCTCGTATCCTAGCAAAAATCGCATCCCCTTGGGTTCATAAACTCTCTGTTGTTCATTTCCACCCACCTGCTCGCATCATCCTTAAGGTTATAGTTTCCAATCTTATGCCGAAAGGAGGCTCCTTTAACTACCTTTCCAACGAATTGGAGCATTGCCTTTATGCGGTGATGGGCGGGTTACCTATTAACTGGGGTTTTGTGAACTTGCAATCTCTTCTTCGGCCAGTTCAATCTCATATCTATCACCCTTCATTCATAACCTTGGTACTGAAAATGTTTTGTGTTCCTCTCGACGGAGAAATTGCCGTCTCCAATCCTTATAATATCAACATCATCACTTTGCACAATATGCATCTGGATCTTCCGGACCCTGAGGAATCCGATGCGGCCAATAGTGATGATGATGACGCCGACGAAGATCCCGAAGAGGACCCCGTAGAAGACCCTACTTCAGCCGACCCCGACTATACTCCGACCCAAAACACTTTTGGCCCCTCTTCCTCTACTCCGGGTTCATCCCGTGGTTTCCGTCGTTTTGTTAAGAAACAATACGTCCACAAATGTTTTCCTGAGTGTCGAACCAATCCTCGGTCCTGTCCCCTAAAGACCCCAAGGACTTCCTCTACACCTCGCCACACTACCCAGACTACACTTCACGGTCTTCGCGAGGATGTTCGCTCTCTTCGCGTTACGGTCACTACCGGGTTTAGGGACTTTCGGTCTGCCTTAACTGAACAAGCTCATGTGCTCGACCAAGTTCAACTCAACCAGAGCAAGCTTGTTTCTGCACTTGAGGCATTGAATGTGGTTGCTCCAGAGGAAACACCCCGTCGTAAATCGCGTCGCAATTCTCAGGACTATGGTTCTCCTTCCGGACGTTAGACCTTGCCGTTCGTTGTCCTCGTTATCCTAGTTATTGTCGCATGTCGTCGGTGTTTGTTGTTTGAAGAATGTTGTGGTATTTTCTTTTTGGGTTGTAGGACTTCAGGCTTTTGGTGATGGGTGTTGGCAACACTCTGTGTTATGGTTCTTAGTCATAGTTGTTATAGGCCGTAGGGCCTTAGTACTAGATATGTGGGACAGTATGCTTGCTCGTAACTTTGTATGATTACTATCTTTTTTAGTAAAATCTGTTTGGTTATGTTTTGTGAAAACGTTGTTCCATTGTATGCTCTGTTCTATGCTATTTTCTCTTAGTCGACTAACAAGTTCTCTAATCGACTAACCTAATTTTTACCCCATCTTTTTGTCAATGACAAAGGGGGAGAATATTTAGGCAATTTTTAAGGGGGGGGGGGCATACATATTTGTCATCATAACCTAAGTTCATAAACTAAGTTCATAGAATTGAGTATGACACTTCACTTTTTATGACATATGATATGATACATGCATATACCTGAATATGACACTTCACTTTTTATAAATATTTGTCATCATCAAAAAGGGGGAGAATGTTGGGATTTCATAATCCCATGTTCACTTTTCTATTCTATTCCATATGATTTTGATGTGACAACTATTATTATTGCTACTCACTCTATCTATGCAGATGTGCAGTTTTCCAATATATCCATGCTTGGACAATAATCACTTGATAAGGAATCCCTGCACAACGGCATCTCAAATACTCACATGAAGCTCATCATATATATCTATGGAAATCTATGGACTGATGTATTTTTTATATTTATAGATTTCAGAGCCTTGAATATGAAATCCATCTAAGTCCTAGGTTCCTAATAACATATCCTACCAACCTGTCACGCCCCGCTTCCCTAAAATGTAGGCGAGACGTGAAAAGGTCCGCACGAGAGTGGAGCTGTGAAGCCCCAAACCCGATAAGCGTCAATAAAACATAAGCAGGTCCCTGTAACCACAAACGGAACAACAATAATAACACAAGGAGAGACAGAAATAAAATCTCAAATCTCAGAATTTGTCCAACATTTAAAATTAAGTTCAACATCCAGAAAAGCCACCAGGCTAAAAGAAAGAGTCTAAAGGCCAATAACAAGGCCAACAAGGACAAACATAACAAAGTATAGGTGTCACGCACCGACAACTAAACAGCAGTCTAAAACAAAAGGGGAAAGCTCAACGAAGACACTAGGACTGGTCCCCAGTGTCCACGTACTCCTCGCCAAACACAGGCTCGGGCTCGGCGTCAGCAAACACCTCGTCCTCAACAATGAACTCAGGCTCAGGATCTAACATGTGTCACCCAAAAGAGTAAAGGGGCACATGTCAGCAAGTCTAAAAGACTTGGGCAAGGAAACTGAAAAGGAAGGCATCTTGCAACCTAGCAGTTATAGTATGCATGACATGGCAGTTATGGTATGAGTGTACAAGTAAGACATGGTGAAACAATAAGTACAAGAGAACAATTTATCAGGGCATGTCAAGAGTAGCCAAGCTACTAACAATCTCAATCTTTTCACTAGTCACGTTTCACGTTGTTTGTAGATGTTTACGCCTTACAGCTGAACTGTTGGACATTCACACTGATTGGCCGCTTAACACTACCCCAGAACCCAGAGTTTACGCCTTACAACTGCAGTTGCTGATCGGGTAGAATCCCAGTTGAATGGCCGCTTAACTCTTACCCCAATACCCACATGTAAATGAGCCAGGGTCCCTGTACACGAGCTCAGTAAATGAGCCAGGGTTGCCCCGCACAAGAGCTCGTTTCCTGGATCACAACCCAGGAGCGTATTTCATTTGGCATAGGGGTGCACCTAGCCTCAATCATTTCATAAGGTGTAGCGGAGCTACGCAATCACGGGAACACTTAAAGAATGCAATGCCATGACAATAAATTTGCGTACCGTTAATGGAAATTAAACATGACATGGTAGTTGTGCAACATGATGAATGTCGGATCTAGCTTCGTTGTCAAGCTAGTTCCTAAAATTGCGCCTAGGAGAGTACCATTTCGTCGCCTAGTCTCTTTTACGCCTACAACAAGCAAATGGCCTAAGACATGGCCCAAAACCCTAAGTGGCAAGTTTCACTTGCCTAGCACCGAGGATGACGATCAACGAGGCCGTCACACAAATGCTAACTACGGAGATGCGATTGCTGCCATGGCAAAATAATATTAGAACAACATCCAACCTAGTTTTATTAGGGTTTCACAAAAACACAAATGGGTTATGAAAACATTAAGAGATCGATTTATTACCGTATCGGACCGGAAGAACGATGCCGAGCAAGCACGGCAACAGAAGAAACGATCCGGGGAACCTAGGGTTCAGATCTGGAATGGATGGGGAAAATCTGGAGAAATGGATTAAAGGGGGTTTTGGGGGGTTTTTCGGCGACCTAGAGGTGGTGGCCGGCCAAAATGGCGAGGGGGAGAGGCTCTTGATGAAGGAGGAAGGCTAGGGGAAGATGGAGGATGATTTGGGGAAGAAGGAGGCTCAGGAGAAATGAATGAAGAAAGAGAAACGTTTGGGGGGTTTAAATAGGCACAGCCGGCGGCTGCCCAGAAATTAGGGTTTCGACACTGATTAGTCGGTCAAAGAAGGTTGGCTGACCGACTAGTTTAACAACTAGTCGGTCGGTCGATCAACTGTGACCGCCTAACATCAAACAGTTAAAGTAGGGAAAAATCTGGGTAATGAATTAGTCGGTCTGTGAAGGCCCGTCGACCGACTAGTTTGCAACCTAGTCGGTCGGTGAGTGTTCATGGACCGACTAACGATAAACAGTAACTTAGGTGAAATCTACTGACAGAAACTAGTCGGTCTGAGAGCAAGTTCTGACCGACTAGTTTCACATCTAGTCGGTCGGTGGTTGTTCTTAGACCGACTAAAAGTAAACAGTAACTCCTGAATAATTAACAAAGCCAACTAGTCGGTCCATGAAGGTTTGCCGACCGACTAAATCGTCATCTAGTCGGTCGGTTCCCCTTCTTGTACCGGCTAACGTGCACAAAAAGTTCAGAAATGGAGCGCGAAGCTCCGGGATCGATTCCTAAGACTCCTAGGCTTGATCTAACAATAAGATATAACCGATATGAAGCCCGTCACGAATGACTTACTCCGAAATTGACGATTCTAAGGAAGAAGCTAGAAAATCACGACGAAACGATCGAAAATGAAATTCACGGAGACGAAAACCACACATGAGGAGAAAATCCACCAAAACATATAATATAATATAATAAATCCAGATACATGAAAACCAGTCGTTACATCCTCCTCAACTTAAGAAAAATTCCGTCTTCGGAATTTCCCAACACTCACGTGTCCTGGGAACAAAAGTGGGAAACGCTCTCGCATCTCATCCTCATTCTCCCAAGTAGACTCTCCAGGCGAGCCGTGTCGCCACATCACCCTCACAAGATTGACAACCTTGTTCCGAAGTGACTTCTGACGCCTGTCCAGAATCTGCACTGGCTGCTGGTCATACGTTATATCAGGGCGAACGGTAATCTCTGAGAAATCCACTGCATGAGATGGATCTCTAATGTATCGACGAAGCTGTGACACATGGAAAACATTGTGATCTACTTCCAAAGATGGAGGCAAGGCTAAGAGGTAGGCTACCTCGCCAACTCTCTCCAGAATGTCAAACGGTCCAATGTATCACGGGCTCAACTTCCCTCGCTTCCCAAAGCGAATCACTCCACGATTCGGGGAAATCCTCAGAAACACATGATCCCCAGGCTGAAACTCCAAAGGACGACATTTAGCATCCGCCCAATGCTTAAAACGGTCCTGAGCAATCCTCAACCTCTCCCGAATGTTCCTGACAATATCCACAGCCTCCACAATCATCTCAGGTCCCAACAGCTCCCGATCACCAACGTCATCCCAACTCAATGGCGATCGACATTTTCTCCCATAAAGAGCGTCAAAAGGTGCCATGCCAATACTCGCCTGGAAGATATTGTTGTAGGAAAACTCTACCAGATGTAGATGGTCCTCCCACGAACCCTTGAAATCCAACATGCACGCCCTCAGCATGTCCTCCAAGATCTGAATCGTCCTCTCAGACTGGCCATCCGTCTGCGGATGGTACGCCGTAATGAAACTCAGACATGTACCCAAACTCTTATGCAAACTCTGCCAGAACTAAGATGTGAACCTCGTGTCTCTGTCCGGCACGATACTCACGGGGACTCCGTGAAGTCGTACGACCTCCTGCACGATTCACGTTACATCACTATCCTAACTAGGAAAAGGAAATAAAAACGGAGAGTAAAAGAATTTACCTCCATATATCTCCTTGCTAGCACCTCAGTGGACTGTCCCACTCGGAATGGAATAAAGTGCGCGGATTTGGTCAATCGATCTACGATCACCCGAATCGCGTCATTCTGCTTCGGACTCCGAGGTAGTCCAGTCACGAAATCCATAGTGATGTGTTGCCATTTCCACTCCGGAATCGGAAGCGGTTGTAGCAACCCTGCTGTACGCTGATGCTCCGCCTTCACTTGCTGACAAACCAAGCACTTGGCCACACTCCGAGCCACACTCCTCTTCATGCCGTGCCACCAATAGTTCAGACGAAGATCCTTGTACATCTTGGTCCCACCAGGATGTAGAGAATACGGCGAACTATGTGCCTCCACCATCAACTCCTCTCTGATATCCCCAGCTGGCACACACAACCTGGCTCCAAACCTCAGCGAGCCATCCTCATGAATCAAAAAGTCAGTCCGCAGACCGGCTTCCACCTGCTCCCGAATCTTCACCAGCTTCAGATCCTCAGCCTGGCCAGCCTTGATCCGATCCACGATCGTCGACTGAATCTGCATACACATCAACGAAGAAGCCTCCCCAGGAAGAACAATCTCCACACCAGACTCGCAAAAATCCTGCTGCAATCTCCACTGCGAGGTCAAAATCATCACCGCTGGAAGCCTACTCAGTGCATCAGGAACCACATTCACCTTGCCAGGGTGATACTACAAATCAATCTCATAATCCGCCATGAGCTCCAACCATCGGTGCTGTCGTATGTTGAGCTCCTTCTGAGTGAAAATATACTTCAAGCTTTTGTGATCGGTGAAGATCTTCACTTTCTCACTCAGCAAGAAGTGCCTCCAAATCTTAAGAGCAAACACAACAGCAGCCAACTCCAAATCATGCGTCAGATAATTCTTCTCATGAACCTTGAGCTGACGAGAAGCATACGCCACAACATGCCCGTGCTGATGCAAAACACAACCGAGACCCTTGCCAGAAGCATCGCAAAAGATCTCAAATCCACCGCTGCGATCAGGCACAACAAGAATAGGGGCAGTCGTCAATCTCTCCCTCAGAACACCAAAAGCATTCTCACAATCACCCGACCAAACAAAAGGTACATCCTTCTGCGTCAATCTGGTCATCGGCTCAGCAATACGGGAAAAGTCCTTAATGAAGCACCGATAGTAACCAGCAAGTCCAAGGAAACTCCGAATCTCAGACGCTGACTGCGGAACAGGCCACTCTCTGATGGCCCTGATCTTCTCGGGATCCACTGAAATACCATCTCCAGTCACCACATGCCCGAGAAAAGCAACGCTGTCCAGCCAAAACTCGCACTTCGAAAACTTAGCATACAACCGATGCTTCCTCAAAATCTCCAACACCGTCCTCAAGTGCGAGGCATGCTCCTCCTCAGACTTTGAATAGATCAGAATGTCGTCAATAAAGATAACGACAAACTTATCCAAAAAGTCGTAGAAGATCAGGTTCATCAGATTCATGAAAACTACGGGTGTATTGGTTACACCGAAAGGCATAACCACAAACTCGTAGTGTCCATACTTCGTCCTGAATGCTGTCTTCGGAACATCATCCTTCTTCACCTTCAGCTGATGATAACCACTCCTCAAATCCAACTTCGAAAACACCCTCGAACCTCCAAGCTGGTCAAAAATATCATCGATGCGAGGCAACGGGTATTTATTCTTGATGGTCACCGCATTCAACTCCCGATAGTCCACGCACATGCGACGCGAACCATCCTTCTTCTTCACCAGCAAGACCGGTGCTCCCCACGAAGACACACTAGGATTGATATAACCCTTCTGCAAAAGCTCATCTAGCTGCTTCCGCAACTCCTCCAACTCAGCGGGTGCCATACGATAAGGCGCCTTCAAAATCGGTTGCGCTCCCGGAACAAGATCAATAGAAAATTCTAGAACTCGATCAGGTGGCAAACCAGACATCTCCTCGGGGAAGACATCATCAAAATCTCGCACCACAGCTGGCCTCTCCAACTCCATCTGCATCACCACAACCTCCACTGGTCTGGCCCGAAACCTGACCGGACCAAGCGAGCTGCTACCTCGGCTGAACTCAAACACTGGATGTCCGGGAATCTCGAACACCACCTTCTTCCTCTGACAGTCGATCGTAGCATAGAAGCTCGCAAGCCAATCCATCCCAAGAACCGCATCATAGTTGATGATGTCGTGGACAATGAAATCAGCGTAAATCTCATGTCCACAGACCACCAACGGGCAAGAATTGCAACCAAGATCCACCAAGACCACGCCATTCCCTGTAACGATATTCCAACTCTTGGAAAGAGGGGATGTCGACAAGGAATGCTTCTCCACGAAGCTCCGAGAAATAATGCACATCGATGCACCAGAGTCAAAGAGAACTCGTGCAGGAAATGTGCACACCAAAATCACACCTAACAAGCAATTAACAATCAAACCCTAGTCTAGCAAACAATCATGTTCAAGCAAACAACATAATCTAACAATCAAAACTAGCTAGGAAAGTAACAGCTAGATTGAGGATTACCTGTGATAACCTCATCCACAGCCTCGCTCTCCACAGCGATCATCAGAAAAGCCTGCCTCCTCGGCGGAATAGCCTGCTGAAAAGCCTGCCTCTGTGGAACAAGAGCTGCTTCACGTCCAGCAGGAACAGACGCTCTCTGCTGCAACGGCTGTGCTGCAACAGGTGCCCTCCGCAGCTGATTCGCATGCCGACAATCCTTCGCGACATGAGAAGCATCACCACAAACCAAACACTGGCCCAGAAACTTCCTACACTGATCCTTGATGTGGCCAGGCTTGCCGCAGAAATGGCAAGTCTTCTGAATAGGCCCTCCTGGCCTCTTAAACTGTACCGGATGATTAGGGTTGAAACCAGGCCTAACCACCGCCCTGGCATGCTCCATAGGCCTCTTCCCAGTACCAGAAACTTGTCCTCTCCTCTGACTCAGGTTCAGCTCCTGCCTCCTTGCAGCGACCAGAACCTTCTGATAAGAGTCCAGATCAGAGGAAGACACAAAACTCTGAAGCTCCAAAGCAAGTCCCTGCAGGAACCTCTGAGCCCTCTCATCAGCATCCTGCACCATCTTTGGTGCGAACCGACTCAGCCTAGTGAACTCTTGGTGGTACAGGTCCACCGTCAAGCTCCCTTGCTTCAGATCAATAAAGTGCTGCAGCATCTCCTTCCTAGCAGCCTTCGGGAAGAACTCCTCATCAAACCTGGACTTAAAGGTAGTCCAAGCTATCGGCTCCACCAGTATCTTCTCTTCCGCATCCCACCAGTTCCGAGCACTATCCTTGAGTTGCCTCTTCGCCAAATCAACCCATCCAGTCGGGGTGATCTTTGCCATCTTCAAGTTATCCTCAATGTTCCGAATCCACTCATCGGCAGCCAGAGGACCCGTAGACCCGTCAAAATATGCGGGACCCAGCTCCTGAAATTGCTTCGCTCCCGGCTCGGAGCGAGGGGCATCCTGGATTGCCCGACCAGCTCGAACAACTGGAGCATTCTGGACTTGCAAGAGCACGCCCTGCTGCACTTGCATCATCTGAAGCATCATCCGCATCATCTCTCTATTGGTGGGTTCCCGCTCAGGCTCCTCGTCATGGGGGGGCGCACCACTACCTCCACCACGGGTGAATCGCCTTCCTGCCATCTAATGACACAGAAAACGAAGCCGATTAGACTCATAGCTTATGACTCGGATGTCGAACTTAGTTGATTGGACATTCTAATATTATTATCGTCATTCCGATAATCGCAGTTACAGAAGAGACCTGCATGGTCCACCAACAAAACCTGTCATGCCCCGCTTCCCTAAAATGGAGGCGAGACGTGAAAAGGTCCGCACGAGAGTGGAGTTGTGAAGCCCCAAACCCTATAAGCGTCAATAAAACATAAGCAGGTCCCTGTAACCATAAACGGAACAACAATAATAACACAAGGAGAGACAGAAATAAAATCTCAAATCTCAGAATTTGTCCAACATTTAAAATTAAGTTCAACATCCAGAAAAGCCACCAGGCTAAAAGAAAGAGTCTAAAGGCCCAGAACAAGGCCAACAAGGACAAACATAACAAAGTATAGGTGCCACACACCGACAACTAAACAGCAGTCTAAAACAAAAGGGGAAAGCTCAACGAAGACACTAGGACTGGTCCCCAGTGTCCACGTACTCCTCGCCAAACATAGGCTCGGGCTCGGCGTCAGCAAACACCTCGTCCTCAACAATGAACTCAGGCTCAGGATCTAACATGTGTCACCCAAAAGAGTAAAGGGGCACATGTCAGCAAGTCTAAAAGACTTGGGCAAGGAAACTGAAAAGGAAGGCATCTAGCAACCTAGCAGTTATAGTATACATGACATGGCAGTTATGGTATGAGTGTACAAGTAAGACATGGTGAAACAATAAGCACAAGAGAACAATTTATCAGGGCATGTCAAGAGTAGCCAAGCTACTAACAATCTCAATCTTTTCACTAGTCACGTTTCACGTTGTTTGTAGATGTTTACGCCTTACAGCTGAACTGTTGGACATTCACACTGATTGGCCGCTTAACACTACCCCAGAACCCAGAGTTTACGCCTTACAACTGCAGTTGCTGATCGGGCAGACTCCTAGTTGAATGGCCGCTTAACTCTTACCCCAATACCCACATGTAAACGAGCCAGGGTCCCTGTACACGAGCTCAGTAAATGAGCCAGGGTTGCCCCGCACAAGAGCTCGTTTCCTGGATCACAACCCAGGAGCGTATTTCATTTGGCATAGGGGTGCACCTAGCCTCAATCATTTCACAAGGTGTAGCGGAGCTACGCAATCACGGGAACACTTAAAAAATGCAATGCCATGACAATAAATTTGCGTACCGTTAATGGAAATTAAACATGACATGGTAGTTGTGCAACATGATGAATGTCGGATCTAGCTTCGTTGTCAAGCTAGTTCCTAAAATTGCGCCTAGGCGAGTATCATTTCGTCGCCTAGTCTCTTTTACGCCTACAACAAGCAAATGGCCTAAGACATGGCCCAAAACCCTAAGTGGCAAGTTTCACTTGCCTAGCACCGAGGATGACGATCAACGAGGCCGTCACACAAATGCTAACTACGGAGATGCGATTGCTGCCATGGCAAAATAATATTAGAACAACATCCAACCTAGTTTTATTAGGGTTTCACAAAAACACAAATGGGTGATGAAAACATTAAGAGATCGATTTATTACCGTATCGGAGCGGAAGAACGATGCCGAGCAAGCACGGCAACGGAAGAAACGATCCGGGGAACCTAGGGTTCAGATCTGGGATGGATGGGGAAAATCTGGAGAAATGGATTAAAAGGGGTTTTTGGGGGTTTTCCGGCGACCTAGAGGTGGTGGCCGGCCAAAATGGCGAGGGGGAGAGGCTCTTGATGAAGGAGGAAGGCTAGGGGAAGATGGAGGATGATTTGGGGAAGAAGGAGGCTCAGGAGAAATGAATGAAGAAAGAAAAACGTTTTGGGGGTTTAAATAGGCACAGCCGGCGGCTGCCCAGAAATTAGGGTTTCGACACTGATTAGTCGGTCAAAGAAGGTTGGTTGACCGACTAGTTTAACAACTAGTCGGTCGGTCGATCAACGGTGACCAACTAACACCAAACAGCGAAAGTAGGGAAAAATCTGGGTAATGAATTAGTCGGTCTGTGAAGGCCCGTCGACCGACTAGTTTGCAACCTAGTCGGTCGGTGAGTGTTCATGGACCGACTAACGATAAACAGTAACTTAGGTGAAATCTACTGACAGAAACTAGACGGTCTGAGAGCAAGTTCTGACCGATTAGTTTCACATCTAGTCAGTCGGTGGTTGTTCTTAGACCGACTAAAAGTAAACAGTAACTCCTGAATAATTAACAAAGCCAACTAGTTGGTCCATGAAGGTTTGCCGACCGACTAAATCGTCATCTAGTCGGTCGGTTCCCCTTCTTGTACCGGCTAACGTGCACAAAAAGTTCCGAAATGGAGCGTGAAGCTCCGGGATCGATTCCTAAGACTCCTAGGCTTGATCTAATAATAAGATATGACTGATATGAAGCCCGTCACGAATGACTTACTCCGAAATTGACGATTCTAAGGAAGAAGCTAGAAAATCACGACGAAACGATCGAAAATGAAAGTCACGGAGACGAAAACCACACATGAGGAGAAAATCCACCAAAACATATAATATAATATAATAAATCCAGATACATGAAAACTAGTCGTTATACAACCTCTTTTTCAGATAAGTCAAAATTCACGTTTTTCTGTCTTAGTCGACTAAGGCAAACATTAGTCGACTAAAAACTTTTTCTTCGAATTTTAGCCTGAAAATTTCTGAGTAGTCTTCAGTCAACTTCAGAAAGTTACCGTTAAAATTTCAGTCAAAAATTCCAAATTTTGACTTTTAGTCGACTAAGCCTTCTTTAGTCGACTAATGAAGTTTTTGTGTCCGTTTTTTCTGAAACTTTCCAGACCGTTTCTGAACGGTAGGAAACTCCTTTTCCCCCCATTTTCCCTCAGAATAACTGCCCAAAAATACTATAAATAAGTGGGCATACCCCTCATTCTTTCACACACAACTTTCTTCTCTCTTTCTTCCTAGAATTGTTGATTCTAAGCAATCTTGCCTTAGTTGCTCTTTTCTTATTTGCAAGAAGAAATCCATAGATTTCTCTCTTCTTATAAGAACGGAAGAACTTCAAGATTCTTAATCATAGATCTTTTGGAAATTGAAGTTTTCTTCCTTGAAGCAATTTTGATCTTTTCAACATCATTTTAGAAAGTTGTTTGTGTTCATAATTGTAAGAAGAAATCGATTGATCTCTCTCTTCTTTTATGAACCAGAGAACTTCAAATATTGTTCTTCATTTCATATCTTTTATATCTTGAAGTCTCTTTTGAAAACACCATCCTTGAATTTCATTTTAAATTCATAACAAGGCTATAGGTGTTTTTCTATTTCTTATTTAACAGGTTTGAATCTCTTTTGAGATTGTACAAAGTTTGGGACACTGGGAGTGTTGCCATTTTTGTAAGTTGGTGCTTGCGGGGCAAGTGATTATAGTGGATTGAAAATCTCTACGGGGTAGAGGACTGGAGTAGGATCAAAAGGATCCGAACCAGGATAAATCTCTGTGTTAGCGTTTGATTTACATTTTCTACATTCTTTACTTTCTGCACATCTTAAGCAATTAGAAGTAACTCTTTAATTGCAACAGTTAATTTTTTAATATACACTATTCACCCCCCCTCTAGTGTATTTGATCCTTACAGGCTAGAATTACAGATCCCGTCATCCAGGTAACCCTTTCCAATATATTTGTTCCTACTAAATTTGTTGTAACCAATTTACGACACGTTTAATCTTTGGTTTGCATCAAATGCAACATTTGTACTTATTGCTATTGCGACTAACTTTCACAACTTGACTTGTGAATATCATCAAATGATTTTCTCTCAATTAATCTTCCTATTACTAAGACACGAACACTACTCGGTGTGAGACCCTACAGCCTGACCTACTACAGGTTGGGGCTCAGAACCCCTAGACGACGGTCACTACGAGCAGTAGCTGTCGTCCCTGTTTCAGAATCATCATAACGTGATCGACCCCTTGACAAAAGCATCATTGGGTTTACATTGGCTTTGTCAGTGATGAATGCCGTTAGCTATAGTCCCTTCGTCAAGACTGTATTCCTGTTGGCCTAGGGTATGGTTTACTGTCAACCCTATTAGACAACATTGGTCAGTATACGGCGGTCTTTGTGGTATACACGTTGTACCTCTTACAACGTACCCCGGCCGAGGATTAACACAAAGATCGTACTGAGCCTGTAACACTAACTTCCCTTTAACGGAAGTGACGAATCCCATCTTAGTCATCTACTTATCTCGAGAGCTTCAGGTGTAATTCAACCTAAGATCTTTCAGCAGGCCTAGCCTCGAAGCTAGATCATAGGTCTAAGCTACACCGTTCACTCACAGGTTTGTACAAATGACTTCAGGTCTTAAGGACCAGCTTACCTATCATCACCCTAGAGTTATTAAAGACAGTTTAGTTAAAGTCAACCATTTACTAACTCTAATTCGGTCGTTCAGTGAACTCATTCTCCAATGAGCACCTGTTTCTCGTCTCCGACTTCACCAAGTCGAATGACTATGAGATCATCATTACCCTAAGGTAAGACTAAGACACAGTGGTCTATCCGATGTGTCGATATCCAGTTCTCGACACATCTATTACCACGAACCATTTAAGACTTACGTTTATATTCGGTCGCTTACTTACTCATAATCGAGATCTCTTCTAGATACGTAAGGACTAACTATAAGTCTATGGATATTATTTAAGTATATTAATACGAACGATTTATACTTAGAATAATAGGTACCATATACAGTATGAACAAGACGTATACTTTTGGATAAATTGCCTTATAGGCATATATTCTCCTACACACGCATCACTAGAACACTTGGAGCATCTGTTTTTATATCTTATTCACTTCTGTTGGCATGCTTGATATCGTTGTGCCCATTATTGCATGATATTTCAGTATTCATCTAGAGGAATGAAAATATCCATGCTATTTATGAGTTTAGTTAGAGGATTATTTTTTCAATCCGTTGTGTACCTCTTATGAGTGAACTGAGAGATCTATTATTTTCCTTCTCCACATATCTATATATTCTCTACATATCAGTTGGTTACACCCCTGCAGCTATGCTTACCGCATCTCACTTCCCAAACCCAAAAATGAAAAATTATATCTCCTAAATGAAAAGAAAAAAAAGAAAAAAGAGTATATATTCATATGTGAAAAAGAAAAGAAAATGAAAGAAAATGAATAAAAATTGTTTTATATCTTTTCATTAGAAGCTATCATATATACTGGGAAGAAGAGGAAAAATTTCATATCCTATCCCTAGATGCGATGCCTCAAGCTAAGCTTGGGGGGTAAACCAACTGATCACATGAGTGAGTGTGACATTAGAGTGGAGACGGTGCATACCGGGGAGATTTAATAATACTTAAACTTTACGAAACACTTTAGTTTTTGGGGATTTTTCATGAATCGAAATGAATAACTGAATAGCATGACTTTTTCCATTCTCTATTGCATGCTGCGTGATCTCTATATGCTCCACGTGTATCTGTGATTGAAAAGTGCATTGCCAACTCTTTTTTTACTAGACTCTATGGACTGCATGAGATTGATATGAATTGATAGCATTATTTTAGTATATCCCTGTCTTTTGTCTGTATTGCATGCTAGACATATGATTTTTAAAGCTTGAAAATACCATAAGCATGCACTTTTACTATTCAGAGCATCATGATATACTACTTAGGCCTGAGATTTGACCGAACACCCTTAGCACCCTCCATTCACTTCCACTCTCTTCTCTTCTTACTTTTATTTCTTATTTCGTTTTGTTTTCCTCCCGGCGTACCTAGTATTCGTCTTCCTCGAGGACGAGTAAGAGGTAAGCTTGGGGGATTTTTGATGTGTCCATATTTTCTATCTTTTTCATATCATCATGACATTGCATTCCATGCCATTTTCGCATCCAAATCCCATATTTCCCTACGATATCACATTTCTGACATTATATTCGAGTTTCGTAGTATTTTATGAGTTTTCAGGGATTTTGGAGCGATTTGGGACCCGACATAGGTATGGACACATCCGACACGCCCGCGAGCTCATTGGTGAAGCTCTACAGGAGTTCGCCATGTTTTGGGAGCCTTGGGAGGAGTGGAGGAGAAAGCAGGAGGAGAGGGAAGCTTCAGCAGCGGCAGGAGATTAATTTCCAGGCTGCTCGGTCGAGCAGAGCAATTGCTCGGACCGAGTAGACACAAATGAAAACAAAGGAGCAGATACAGGGATTGCTCGGATAGAGCAATCATAGTGCTCGGTCGAGCAGCTATTCTTTCCGAAGCACGACCAATCCAGCGCATGACCCGAGCAACTTTTCAGTGATCGAGTCAGCTCTCTGCTCGGACCGATCAGGGCTGACTCGGCCTGTGCAAGCAGAGCGAAGATTTTGAAGGATTTCGATTTCCTGTCGTGCTCGGTCGAGCAGTACAACTACTCGGCCCGAGCAACGCACTGCTCGACCGAGTCGCTTACTCGGTCGATGACGCTAAGGCCATTTTGGAAGATCTTTCACAACGGCAGTTGCGCGATTTTTGGGGAGTGAAGTCTGGGAGCTGGCGATGGCATCTGGGCGATTGTCATTCTAGTTTTTTGAACACTTTTTTGAGCGGAGATTAGGAGAAGAATTTGGTGAGATCTAGATTTTATTTTCGAACACTTTTGGATCGAAATTATTGGATTATTATTTTGGCGCTCTATTGCGGTTGCGTATTGGAATCTAGGCTCTTTCTTTGGATTTATTGCTCGTCTAATTTCTTCATCTCTCGCTGTAAGTTTTTAATCTTTACTCTATTAAATTGCGATGATGTTCTCTCTCGTAAAAATGGTGTTTTTGTCAGTTAATATTGCTATGAGTGAGTAGTTCTTTCTAGGGTTGATGTGTTAGCCCTAAGATCCTAGGGGGAAGACGTAGATCTGGATCCCTAGGTTGAATTAGGAATTTAGGGGAGTACTTCGGTAGATCTTATCGAGTCCCTAGGTAACCCGTACTGAGATCATGCCCACAGTTTGTGGAATTGATGTGCTTAAGGGGTATCTTTGGGATTCGAATAGGGAAATCGGTGGATCCAACCAAGGCTCATGACCATGCCCGGCTCGTGCCTTGAGGGGATCCATCGACGAACTATATTGCTACGTTGACGGCTACCGTCATTGCGTCAACGAGAGCCACCAAAGTACCTCACAATTCTAACCCACGAGAGTGGTACGAATTGGGAGATTAATCCCCTAACCCTAATGCAATGTAAGGATTCTATTCCAACGTTGATCCCCGACGATCTTAGCGGTGATCCCTAACGCCCTAGTCCTTTTTATTATTAAAACAACAACACAACACCCAATTCTCTCAACACCGATAGCTATTTCACTTCGAGATATATAAGTAAACTGAGAATCCAAATACACTATCACCGTCCCTGTGGGATTCGATATCATTTATACTACAACTTGACACCGTCCACTTACGGATTGAGCCCGGAATTGAAACCTAGGGGCCATACTACGCGTGGCGATCGTGACACCGCCGGGTGGAATCTAGGTGTAGGTTTCGGATGCGTCAGGGACACCATAGTTAACTTGGCCAATGATTTCCTAGGGTTCCAAATCAACTAATCCCATATCAGAGGAGATGAATCACATCATGACCGTCAAAGCATTAGACCAAACTCAATGAATACCTAACAACAATCAAACTGGCATTGATAAGTAAATGACAAAGTTCAAACCTCTTAAGTGCACATAGTAGTCAGATGTCACGGTGCATGCTTAAGCTTTCTAATTAGAAAGTACTCACAAGCTTAATAGACTGTTTCTTTTGTTGAGAATGGGATTGTGGAAAGTTGAGGGGCTGTGGAATCTTGATAAGAGGAAGTTTGGTTTTGTCTTCTTTTCTTTAGAAAGTTGGTTGGAAAGTTGGTTTGAGAATTTTATGCGGGGCCCACAAAACTTTCTTGTGTTTCTTTAGTTTTGAAAGTTTCATGGGAAAGTTTGATGCGGGGTCCACTGTGTTGAATTAATAAATTACTTTTAATTATCATAATTTAATTATTTTAAATTATGTTTAAGTTAAATGAAAATTTTAATTATAAATACTAATAAAAATAATTTAACTAATATAAGTAATAATTAAATAACTAAACTATTTAATAACAACATATTCACTTAAAACGTTAATTACCTGTTAATTAACCGGCTAAACAAAATAAAAACGCAAGTACTGTGCATTCCTATCTAATAAGACAAAATTAAAACGCACATATTGTTCATCCTCTTCTCTGAATGAAATTTTTTTAAAAATAAAAAATAAAACTGTAGCTGTGATTGGACGACTGGGAGGCGAGAGACGAGAGTGTGGCCCAGCAGACAACTTTCTCACCATTCTCGGTCATTATCGGCGGATTTTCCGTGGATTACGATTTTGAGAATTTCTCTACCATCGGGGATACACATCAGAGCCACCGAAGAAAGATTCAGCACCAGATTTTTCGTCGAAAGAAATAAACGGAGGGATAGTGTGATCTGAGAATGGTGAATATTGTCATGCACAGTGGTTTTGGGCCACTTTCCAGCCAACTCTCCATGCCCTGAGAAGAAGAGAGAGAAGGGAGTGTATAAACTAGTATTTTAGATCCAATGATTTGATCTGTCAGACATTAGATTAGATTGGCCACGTGTATATCTCAAATTTTACAACTAAGATTTGTTTGTTTGTTTCTTGTCCTTTTTGGCTTGATTCATTGGCTTGCTTTGGCAAGCAGAGAGACAACAGGATAGTGGAGTTTGTGTTTATATTGAGATTGGATTGACTTTGGTTTTCTTGTTCTCATTGTATATTTCTTTGGGCCGAGTAACCATTGCTCTGGAGAGGAAAAGATGGGCTCAATGCATTCAAAATTTCTTTGGGCCGAGTAAAATGCATGTTGGTTATCGTTGGGCATACACTGGATCCAAATCCAGCCCAAAATTTAGAAATCTGATGATTGTTTGTAATCTTTTTTCCAATGAATTTAAAGCAGATGATGAAAAGATGGATCAAATCTTTCCTTTCTGAGTAAAAAGCTGATGTTTGGAGGGGAGGATGGGACTGCTTTTAGAAAGCAACTCATGATTCTTCTCACTCAAATCGTTTGCTTGTGATACAAGTTGTGGGATACAACAAGAAGATACACGTTGTAAGAAAACAAATCATATACTCAAGTTACACGTTGTAATACATGAGTCAGATAAAAGAAAGATAATACATTAATTTTCCTTCATATTCCTGGCAAAGAGAGGAGAAATTTTTTTTCTCATGATAACAACAGACCAGAGTAGATTACAATGCTCTGTGAAGATGTGAAAAGAAAAACTAACACCACATCTTTAAAACCAAGAGGACCAAAAAAAGAACAAAATAACAAACAAAAACATCTATATATCCACAGGTTCAAGCAGTTCCAATTCCTCATCCTCTTCAACGTCAAGGGTTAAGGATCATGCCTCCACACTTGCACTTCCAGTTCATGGGCTTGTAGTTGGAGCTGTACTCGTCACCCCCAGAATCGACAGTGGCAACAACAGAGGAAGAGCCCTTCACGTCCCTCCCCTGTTTCTCTGAAGGCGCCAGAGGAACTTGAACTGCCTCGCAATGGCCGCAAGTGCTGCACCTCCCCTCGCAGCTCGGCGGCCTCGACCCGATCATCGCCCCCTCCATCATCGCCTTATCGCCTTCTTCCTGATCACGGCACCCATCCCAATTAGCTCTGCAACAAGCTTAACCATGCACAATGACAGGAAAAGTTACTCACCTTTGCAGCTTGAGAGGTTCCAACCAACAGTCTGCTACTGCCTTCAACTGAGTAGCTCAAGAGGAGGAGCAATGAGAGGGAGAGAAGAAGAGAATGCCTGCTGGCCGAGCCGAGGAAACGGACACCCATCAGGCAGGAGTGATTGAATGCAAGTGATGAATGGAGGAGAACGAAAAGGATTTGAGGAGATGATTGCTGCTGCCACACAACTGCAAGATGGTTACAAGGTATTTAATGCATTAATGGGGGTGTAGATGGGAGTGAGGTTCTGTCCTGCTGCTGCTTCTGCTTGCAGCTGCCACCTGATCATAGAGAAAATCAAATCAAAAAAGGACACAACAGTTGGAAGCAGAGATTGCAAGAAACAAATGAATGTGACCAAAGAAGTGTCAAAAGGAAAGCTGAGCAGAGATTTCAGAAACAAACTTCAGCAGCATGGCATTTCAAAAAGTAGAGCCCTCTCTGTATCACTTGAAAAGAGAGCTGCAAAAAGTTGGAGGAAGGAATAGCTTAAAACAGCAAAGAGCCCAAAGCCCATGTCAGCAGATAATGGGGATTCTCCCCCAAGAATCAGAGAAGTACTGAGATTAACAGCTGTGCAAAGGGTCCTCACCTTGATCAGTGCTCTTCTGTTGTTTCTTCTGTCAACCAAGAAAAAAACTGAGGACTCAACCAATCCCACACGCCAACTTCTGATCGACAATCTCACAGACCCCCCCTTTTCTTTTGTTGTTGTTGATTTTAATCATCCTAAACAGGAGAAAAGACAAGATTGACAATAAAAATTTCAAAGCTCTGGTGGCCTCAGTTTGGAAAGCTGCTCTTTTAGCTGCTGGCACAAGTAATAACCTGCGTGAAAAGGGGAGGCAAAGCTTTTTTGCTGGAGTGCAGTCACTTCCAAGTATTTTGAAGGATCACAAAATGTACACAGTATTTTTAACTTTTTTCAAGCAAGAATATACATAACACACACAAATGCAGATAAGGCTAGGACTCGTTTATTATTCTACAAACAATATTAAGATGTTTATATACAACTGGCTGTAATTTTCAGCCATCATGCACTTCATTTCCTTCCAATAATTTACACATGAATCATATTTGCATATTGCCTGGTATTGACTCACTCTACAGGAGAAAATTGCAGCTCCATGACGTCCTAGATTATTTATAAAAAAGAAAAGGGTAAGTTTCGACTGTCAACTATACCACAAAATTGTCAATCATGTGGAAGATCACATCCGCACCGTCCGAATTTATTAAGAATGACTTCACCTGCACAGAAATTAGAAACAACGCTTTAGTATTCAGCAAATATTACCGGTTACTTGCTTGTGAAAAAGGCAAATGCTAAATGCACCTCATTACTCGAGGTGTATGTACTTTTTTTGCCTAAAAAAGGTAAATATTTCATATCACAAAGTTCCATCATGCTTTTTCATTACCAAAAATGGCAAAATTTGCACCAACTTTAACACACAGCAAGTAAACAGGTGTATGTAGCAATCACCATGAAAAAATATGTGTTGTGTATAGATGTTTAAATGGTTGGAAAGTCGACCAGCGTTTTTGTGCAGTTGAGCTACTCAAATAGTGAATACTAGAAATAACACATGCACAAAATGCATAGGCACAAAAAAAACACATACACAATCAGGATGCAGGAACTCATACGGGTGTTTCAACCCGGGTTCAAATGAGTAAGTTGAGTGTCAATGTAGTTATTGCCTTGTCGTTTTTGGGGGGTTTTTTTTTGATTGGGGATGTGTTTTTGGGTGTGTTGATTTTGGGTGTTTTTTAAGAGGGTGATGGGTGTGTTTTTGGTGTTTTGGTTTTGAGTGTGTTTGGAGAGAAGAGGTGATGGGACATTGCCACACGGGACAAAGTGTAAGTCCATCAATCACACCTCAATTGTATAATAGATATCTACTCTAGCAGCAAATACATATGTATACAGGTTTCTGGACATTATATTATGAACCGAGTTTTCATATACGCGGCAGCCAAGATTGGTTCAATCATCCAAAGATTCTCAAGTTGGAAATAATACTTATGCATTGCAGAGTTGTGACGACAGCATGTGAATAATATATATTCAAAGAGTTTGCACCCAAGTTCTTGCATCTCTGGACAACTGCCTGGTATGGGATGGAGAACGACTTCTAAACACAATATCTCTGTGACGCTCCTTGTCACTGTTAGGCATCCTACTTGAGGGTCGATCATGGAGAGAAAAAAATCATTCCTTACATATTCAAAGCAAAAAAAAAATCATCTGTAACGACTTCTTCCATAAGCTCAATAGCATACTTCCATGTACCTTTCAGAAACAATTTTTCAGGTTTTATGGAAAACATGGAAGTGGCAGAGAACTATAGTAAACCAACTAAATAGTATTCACTGATTTCTTAAATTCAATCATGGGATCAGAGACAAACCCCAACTAAATAGTATTCACTGATTTCTTAAATTCAATCATGGGATCAGAGACAAACCTGAATGGTACTGTGAGCAAGAATTCTTTGTTTGCTGTTGCGGAAGCTGACGTCTACTCTTTCCCAGGGAGCTCTGTTGAGGCCTTTAACCATTGCCTCTGCGGTTGTTGAGGGAAGAGGAACATGAATACACGGCGATGTATGGCAAAATTAAGACAAAATTAAAATGAAGTGAACTACACTTTTTCTCACAAAATAAGAAGTGAATTATACACCAGAAGCAACACTAATGGCATCTAGAATATATGCTACACGAATTTTACAACCAAATATTGACAATCAGAAAATGCCAGAGAAATTTCTTACACCCATCTTGAATACATGAATTTGACAACCAAGTATTGACACTGTTGACGGATGGGTTCTGCCATCCAGTACGTTGGGCCGACGAGGACGCCTTCGATGATGAGGACCCGTCGCCGGTTGATGAGTGGGACTCGTGGAGAGATGTGATCACACAACTTGGGTGAAGGCGGTCCTATCTCCGTGCTATCTCCATTGATATGCATATAGGAAAATCGTCAAGGGGTCGGGGCTGGGTCCCGACCATATCCCCTCCAACACTCAAGTCAGTTGATGACTCAATAGAGGCTCGGAGTGGCTAGGTCCAGCTTATAGGGAGGTCGTCCATTCGTCGTCACGTTGAGCTATAGTGGATGAAATATGAAGGGGGTAAGAATTGAGTATTGTGATACCTCAAGATAGGATCTGCCCTCCCCTTTCTTCATTGTTTTGTGGGACTTTATATCTCCCATTGGTGGCTTGTAACTTCCTGCTAATAAAGTGGTACTATTAGAGTAACCACCACCATCAAGTTAGGCCTTAATTGCTTAATTAGTGGATATTGAAGTGGGCCATGATGGAGTGTAACCGCCCGTCATTGATGGCGTCTTCATGAGGGAGGTGTGAGTTGACTCATTCAACCCTGGAGTCATGGGCCATGGGCCGACATGGCAATGGCCTAACCATGACCGGCCATATACGATGTAACAATGGCCCCCATCGCTAGAGCTCAACCGCTGCAAAGGTTGAGGTTGAGCGATTTGAAGAAGTAGCGTTTGGTCGGAGAGTCGGGTTGACTCGCAAAGAAAGTAACCTATCGACTTATAGCTGAGATGGAGGTGGGTTGATAGGCGAGGAGGGTGGCCCCTCAACTCATAACCATGGTCGAGCTACATTAGCAGATCAGTTTGTGACATCTTCAAAACATGGTCCTCGTTTGCATAGTTGAATTGGCCTGCAAGGGAAGTGGCCCCCCGACTTACATCTGACGAGGGTCGTTCGGTGGCGAGGGGAGTGGCCTCCCGACTTACGTTCGAAGAAGGTCGTTCGGTGGCGAGAGGAGTCCCCCCCCGACTTACGTCCGACGAGGGTCGTGCGGTGGTGAGGGGAGTGTCCCTCCGACTTACGTCAGACGAGAGGGTTCATCCCCAATCGTATAGCTTACTTGTCCAGTAAGGAAGTGGCCTCCGATCATATAGCCAAGCAGCCTGTGGGGTCATAAGAGTAGTCCTCAAGCATATAACATCGTCGGCCTGCGAGGGAGTGGCCCCCCGATTGTATTGCCCACAGGCTCGCGAGGTATTTCGAGTTGACTTGTGGGCCTGCACACTTTAGTGAAGTGGAAAATATGGCCGTTCAAATGCCCACTTAGGGTGCACTTGTCAAAAATATGTCAGGTTAGCAAATATGTGGTAGTCAATAAGAATCAAAATAAACTAAAGAGTTTTGAGTGGTTGGGTTTATTTTACCCATAATACCTCTTTCCAGCTGTTAGATGAGTTAAGGTGGCAATATATGCCATCCTGGATAAGTCATTCTGCTTGGATCATCTGGACTATTCGTCATGGATGGGTCATTCTTGCCCTTGGATAGGTCATCTTCACCTCCGGACAGGTCATCCTTGCCTCTGGATGAGTCATTCTCGCCCTGGGTAGTTCATCCTCGCCTCCGAATAGCTCAGTAGACATGAGGTTCGTTTCCATCTGATTTCGTTGATGTGGATGTCACCGTCAAAGGTCGAGACATAGGTGGCTTCGACGAGGACATATGTAAGTGGGGAAGTTCATGGGAAGCCGCATTTGTAGAGCCGTATTTAATCTACGAAGCATCCTACATGGCTAACCTGAGTCTAAAATTCCTCTTGATCCGTCTCACCCAAAGGAGAGGAAATAAAATGTTAAAGTAAGAATAAGCAACAACGATGAAAAGTTCGTCCCATGCTTTATACTTGGAGCAGAAATGGAAGTACCAATTGCAGGAGTTTAGAAAAAAATAAATTGGAACTCAATCACATCGTCAAAGCTTTTGCAGTTTGTTCCATAAGAATGAGATAAGAGCTCTGCTTACTCATAAATGGTTGGCGTATTTAGGGCTTGCTTGGAGCTCGAAGCTTGGATAGGTCTCGGTCGAAGCCCAGAACTTGGAGCTCGGAGAGATGAGGTTTGTTGCTCGGAGGCTCGCTCAGATGCTTGGGCTCGGAGAGGTTAGTTGGCCTTGTCAGATCTTGGAGCTCGGCAAGCGGTGATGAAGGCTAGCTCGTGAGCTTGGATGGGTAAGTTCGGTATGGGGCGCTAGGAATCTGATTGGGGATTATTCATCTGTGTCCTAAAATTCCTCATAGCAGCATAAAATCGAACATGTAACAAGCAAAAACAATTGTCAGCTTTAAAAGAAAGATGTAATAGTCATTGTTAAGGCCAAAATTTGCAGCAACAGTATTTGGGCTGACTTGGATTCCTCTTGATGATGCGGATTCTCGTCAGCTGGTTGAGGGGGGACCCTCGGTTAGAAGAACCTTGAGTCATTGAAAGTTGAGAAGAATGTACGATGGTCATATGAACCTCTGGAAGACTCGAACGCCAAACAATGAGTGGTGAGAGGTGGTCGTACGACCTTCTTGCTAGGTCGTGCTTTGGTCTCGCTTTGGTCTCCTGCACCACAGAAGAACTTCAGGGGGTCGGATCTGGGTTCCGATCCAAATCCTCTCCGATACTTAAGTTAGAATGGAAACTTAAGGTAAAGCCATGGCATGCCAAGATCGAAACACGGAGATTCGTCTTGAATCCGTCGCCACAAGCTATTAGGAGGAAAAAATCTAAAATATGGAACAATAGAGTTTCAGAATATCAGCACTTTTGTACCTTGGGAGTCTCAACCCTTCTTACGTTGACCTTTCATCTATTTATAGCTGATAATGTCTGCTGATAGTGAGTAACGGTCCTTCATTGATTGCGCAAGATCTCCTCTGGGATTGTAGACAACGACTGCCCATTTACTCGGTCTTCATTAATCATTTTCCTGAAATCAGCGGAGCCCCAACGGTCGATCGTGCTGTCTCATTGACTGGGTATTAACTTGCCCATGCTGACAGGCTTTGAGTTAATGGGCCGAGGCTTAGTCTGCCCAATGTGCTTCAATACTCGCTCCTTACTTCGTGGGCCATACACATGTATCAACAATGGCCCCCATCATTCATTCTCAAAAGGAATTTGATTCAGGCCGAATGATGTGAAACCTCATTAAATGTGCACGGCTGTCGAAGAGGGTGGATTTGATTTATGCCGTCGAAATTTTCGTCTTCAAATTTGATCCTCGACGTGGCTTAGTAAGCTTGAACACGTGTCGTCTATCGAACGGCTGTCCTTTGGTATAACGTGATCTCCTTCAAAATAAACGGGGAAAGGAAAAAAACAATAGAGACTTACTCAAAAAAGCAATAGAGACTTACTCACTTCGTCTCCAAATTTTTGAAAGTCTGCTTCTACTCTTGCTTCCTCCGACGACCGTTCAACCTTATCAAGGTAGTTCATTTCTTCCTTTTTAGGTTTCTCATAGCTCTCATGGAAGTGTGGGGGCCCTTGGTGATTAATGAGCCTACTTATGAAGAGATTATGCAGCATCATTGACCCTCTCAACATGTCGTGGTTCCTGGAAAAGGGAAAGGGTTCTGCATGGAACCTAATCTCCCTATTCTTCGACATGATCCAATGTCAACAGCTCCTTCAGAGATACTTGGCAAGGTGCCAGAGCTCTCTTTCGATTTAACCGCCAAAATTTGGTCGGATTGTTTATATCCCCCTTTGGGATCAGATTTCCGGAGTTTAACGAGAGAATTTGTTTCCCTCGAAAAAAAGTAGGAGTATACCTAAAATCTTTTCTTTTTGGCATTCGCTTCCCTATCCATCCATTCATAGTAGAGATTTTGGACCATCTGGAGCTTTCATTTTGTCGGCTTGCACCCCAGGCTATTTTCCCCATGGTTTTCTTTATCATGCTTTGTAAGCATTATGGGGTTCGGCCATCTATTCGGTTGTTTAGATATTTCTTTCGAGTGATGGCCGACCCTCGTAAGGTATGGTACCATATCGTGGCTCACCCAAAAAGGAGGCTTATCTGGGACCTTACTATCCCCGACCCTTATTGGGAGGATACTTTTGCGTTTATCTCCCTTCCAAGCTTAAGGACGATCCTCACTGGTTGGAATCCCCCTAACCCTGATTTTTTCAATGAGTAAGGGTTATCTCCTAGTGAGACCGAAGCGAACCAACTTCTTTTGAGTCGGCCATTGATGGAGAGATCAACCTTATTTTTTGTTAGACAACCATCGGTTGAAGATTGTTTTATGGAGCCGTGTAATGCATACTGCTTCTGTGCCTTTGTCACAACCACTCACAGTAATTATATTCTCCATTTGCAGATATGGCTGGAAGGGCACACCGAGAGTTGGCTCCTAAATTAGCTGGGATTCGCGATAGATAACGAAGTAAGAAGATGACTGAGGGGTCTCTCTCTCATTCTCCTCGCTCTGCCAGCTTGAGCTCCTTCTAAGAAGGAGGCGATGCCCGAGGGACGACTAAGCCTTCCTATCGGGCTTCGTCGAGAGAAATTTCGACCCGGGATGTCGCATGTATAGTCCCGCTCTCAGCTCCAGCCACGGGTGTTATTGTCACGACGAGTGTTGACAATCCTGCCAAGAACTTAGGGCCAACTGAGTCCTAGACCGAGAAGAGGAGTCTTCCCTCACAAGGAAAGGAAGACCCTGAGGTAAAGAGGATGGTCATTTGCCAACTCTGCCCCCCACTCCTCTGGGAAAAGGTAGCGGTTCTTTGCCTCTGACCCTCATGGATCAGGTGGTGGCTCCTCCCCAGTCTCAGGGGACAGTCGAGCCACCTGCAAGTCAACCCAAGGACAAGTGGCCTTGGGGTACTATTGACCCTCCGACTCCTTTGGCTGGTCTGATCCCTTCGGAGTTCGATCGAGCTTTGATGTTGAATCAACTCCCGCCGTCTCTTCGGGTGATGTCCGGGGAGAACCTTACTAGCCTGTGTTTGTCGTAGGGAGTGAAGAGTTGGCCCTTCTGAATTTTGGGACGACTGCTGAGTTGGTGGAGAATTCAATTCTTCCCCGTGATCGAGAGTTCCTTTGGGGATGGATGCTGAGAGGATGGCCAACTTCTTTGTGGGTTGCGGCTATCAGGTTAGCTTTCCTCACTTTTACCCTCAAATTAAGCCGTCGGCTCATCTAATCGAGGACTGCCTCAGGTGGCAATTTTTGGCGCGGGCGTGCAGCGTCATGTCATCAACATGGTCAACGAGCGTCGAAGGACTGACACTGCTTGCCATTGAGTTTCTGAGCTCGAGGGCCAGAAGGAGAAACTGGAGGAGGACTTGGAGAAAGCGTAAGGCCAAATCCCTACTCCAGGCTGACGTAGAAGTCTCGAAGAAAGAGAACATCGAGCTTCGGACCAAGGTTGCTGTCTTAGAGAAATCCATCAAGGTTGAGATAGCGGCTCAGCTTAAAATGGCGATGGATAACATTCTTGTACCGAAGGATGACCCTTCCTCCTAAATCAATAGTCTTTTTGTTACATTTTTGTAAAACTTCTTTAGCGCAGACGACATGTAACTTCTTTTCGACTAATGAAATAAAAGAAGAAATCTTTTGCATGTTGCATTTTTGCATCTCCTCGTGCACTTATATGGCCCCTCAACGACTCAAAGTTCATCTTTAACAATCGACTGAACTTGGGTAGTTGGGAGTATCAGGGAATTTCACTTGCCAAAGATGCTCTTAAGGTCGTTGAGCATCCGACGGTGTAGGTCGTTCGGTAACGAAGGGGTGGCCCCTTCGTCTTGGCCGACGAACATCGATGATCGTTCGATTGCGAGGGGATCGACCCACTCGTCTTACGGTCGACGAGCCTTGAGAGTCGTTCAGTGTCCAAGGGGGTCGGCCCCTTGGCTTATTACTGACGACGAGAGTGAGTTGTTCAGTGGCGAAGGAGTCGCACTTTCATCTTACGGCTGACGAACGTCGAGGATCGTTCGGTTGCAAGGGGATCGAACCCGTCGACTTACGGCCGACGTGCCTCGAGAGTCGTTCAGTGGCAATGGGGTCGGCCCCTTGGCTTACTGCTGATGACGAGGGTGGGTCGTTCAGTGGCGAAGGGGTGGCCCCTTCGTCTTACGGCTGACGAACGTCGAGAATCATTTGTTTGCGAGGGGATCGACCCCTTCGACTTACAGCTGACGAGCCTCGAGATTCGTTCAGTGGCAAGGGGTTTGGCTCCTTGGCTTACTGCTGACAACGAGGTTGGGTCGTTCAGTGGCGAATGGGTGGCCCCTTCGTCGTACGACTGACAAGCCTCGGGAGTCGTTCAGTTGCAAGGGGGTCGGCCACTTGGCTTACTGCTGACGACGAGGGTGGTTCGTTCAGTGGCGAAGGGGTGGCCCCATCGTCTTACGGCTAACGAACGTCGAGAATCATTCGGTTGTGAGGGGATCGACCCCTTCGACTTACGGTCGACGAGCCTCGAGAGTCTTTTAGTGGCAAGGGGGTCGGCCCTTTGGCTTACTGCTGACGACGAGGGTGGGTCGTTCAATGGCGAATTGATAGCACCTTCATCTTACAGCTGACGAGCCTCGAGAGTCATTCAGTGGCAAGGGGGTCAGCCCCTTGGCTTATTGTTGACGACGAGGGTATGTCGTTCAGTGGCGAAGGGGTGGCCCCTTCGTATTACGGCTGACGAATGTCGAGGATCATTCGGTTGCGACGGGATCGACCCCTTTGACTTACGGCTGACGAGCCTCGAGAGTCGTCCAGTGGCAAGGGGATCGGCCCCTTGGCTTACTGCTGACGATAAGGGTGGGTCGTTCAGTGGCGAAGGGGTGACCCTTTTGGCTTACGGCTAACGAACGTCGAGGATCGATCGGTTGCAAGGGGACTGGCCCCTTCAGCTTATGGCCGACGACTAGTATGGATCGATTAAAACAAAATATGATCAACCTTGTATTTGTGACGCATTCTTTAACTCAAAAAATATAAGGGTAAGTAAAGATCAATACAATTTGATATCTTTTGCTGGCTTGATCATTGGTAGTACTTGCGCATATACCCGACGTTCTAAGGATGAGGAAGCTCCATATCCTCCATTATGGAGAGTTGATAGGTGACTGGGTCGATGACGTCAATCACCTTGTAGGGATCCTCCCACTTTACGACGAGCTTTACTTGTTTGACGATCTCGGGAGAGAAAATTTCCTTTCACAACACAAGATCGCCTACACGGAAGCTACGCTCTCGAACCCTGGAGTTAAAGTAGCGGGCTATACGTCCTTTCTGTTCGATGAGGGTCGTGAGAGCGCGTTCATGAACCTCGTTGAGCAACTGTAAGTTGAACTCGAGCCCTTCCGAATTTCTCTCTTCATCGAAGTATCTGAGATGGAGAGGCTGCTCGTTGACTTCGACTGGGATGACAGCTTCACAGCCATAGGCAAGCATAAATAGTGTTTCTCTTAGCAATGCTTTATGAGTCATCTTGTACGACTATAAGATGTCATAAACTTCCTGTGGCCATGTTCCCTTGAGTTCTTCTATCCTCTTCCATAGGGGCTCGAGGATGCACTTGTTAACTACCTCTGCCAGACCATTGTATTGGTGATGGGCGACAGAAGCAAAGTGCAGCTTGATCTTCAACTCGGAATAGAAATCTTTCAAGTTGGCACTATCGAATTGTGTCCCATTGTCTGTTACGAAGAATCGAGGGATGCCAAATCGACAGACAATGGATCTCCACACGAAGCTCCTGACTTCCTTCCAAGTGATTCATGCAAGAGGCTCTTCTTCGATCCACTTAGTGAAGTAGTCGATCGTCATGATCATGAACTTCCGTTGTCCACTCGCTGGCATGAACGGACTGAGAATATCTAATCCCCAATTTGCGAATGGAATGAGACTGCTGATGGGGATCAGATCTGTTGGGGGGGCTGAGCCGTGCTTTGCGAACTTCTGGCAAGTTGGACACTTTCGCACATACTCGATCGCCTCCTTAAACATGGTCGGCCAGAAGTAGCCTTGCCTCAGGGCCTACAAGGCTAAGGCTTTCCCTCCACAATGGTTCATGTAGTCTCCTTCATGGATTTCATGGATCACATAGAGAGCTTCTTATGGGGTTAAGTATTTGAAGTAAGGAAATGCATCGTAATTGGTCCATCGTTGTTTGTACAATGAACCTTCGATCAAAATGAATTGGTACGCCATTCGCTCCAGCTTTCGTGCCTCCACAGGGTCAACTGGCTTCTCCCCTGTATTGAGATACTGGATTATAAGATCCATCCAGGTGATTCCTTGGTCGATACTCAGCAGCTCCTGCTCTGACACACTTGGGTGTAGTGGGTGCTGCACGTACACAGTCCTACCAAGTCCTGCATGTGAGGATGAGGCGAGCTTTGATAGGGCATCGGCTCGATGGTTCCTCGATCATGGTACATGATGGATCTTCACCCATCTGAACTTGGCTAGTTCCACTTTGGCAATCTGCATGTAGCTTTGCATTGTCTCTTCGCGAGCTTCGTAGTCTCCATTCAACTGGTGGACTATCAGGTTGGAATCGCTGAGAAGGTGAACCACCTTTGCTCCTAGTGCTCAAGCCAACCTGAGTCCGTTGATGGAAGCTTCATACTCCGTCCCATTGTTCGTGGTTTAAAAGTTGAACCGAAGAGCGTATTCGAGTATATTGCCCTCTGGTGTTTAGACAATTATACCAGCTCCGCTTCCAGTTCGAGTTGCTGAACCATCAAGTTGCACGATCCATGTCCCTTCTTCTCCACATGCGTCAGCTGAAGAATAGAGACCTGTCGAAGAAGATGAGGGAATATCGATCTCTATGTTAGTAACATATATCTCTTCTGGTGGGTCGTCATCACTGGTGCATTGTCATCACTGGTGAGTTCGACGATGAAGTCAGCTATGGCTTGTTCTTTGATGGCAGTCCTTAGCTCGTATTGAATGTCGAACTCGCTCAGTTCGACTCTCCACTTTGTCATCTCCCTGATCAATCAAGCATCTTCAGAGTTTGCTCCAAAGGGGTATCTGTAAGGACTTGTCTGATATGTGCCTGGAAGTAGGGTCGTAGCCTCCTTACAGACCGGACCAAAGCAAATACCAGCTTATCTATTCTTGAATAGTTGACTTCAGCTCCACGAAGGACATGGCTGACATAATAGATGGGTCATTGTATACAAAAGTCTTCCTTGACAAGGGCTGAGCTTATAGCCTCCTCCGTGGTGGCTAGATAGATGATCAACTGGTCGTCCTTAACAGGCTTAGTCAAGAGTGGCAGACTGTGGAGATACTCCTTCAACTTTGAGAAGACCCTCTTCCAATCTGTATCCCACTCGATGACCTTGTCGTGTGCGGTGGACGTTATTGCCTTCTTAAGCACTTTGAAGAAGGGTACAGACCTGTCGGTCGATTTTGAAAGAAATCGACCCAGAGCCGATATCCTTCCATTCAGCCTCTGAAATTCTTTGATGGTAGTAAGCTCCTTCATTGCTACGATCGTCGCAACTTTATCAGGATTAGCCTCAATTCCTTGATTCGTCAGCATGAATCTGAGGAACTTTCCTGATCGAGCTCCGAATATACATTTTATGGTGTTCAATCGAAGATTGTAGCGACGAATTTGTGCAAACGTCTCTCAGAGATCTACAACATGATCCGTCGGTTGCCTCGATTTGACAAGCATATCATCGACATAGACCTCCAAGTTTTGCCCAATTTGAGCCTTGAAGACTTTGTCCATCATACGCTCATACGTCGCTTCTGCATTTTTCAAACCAAATGGCATATTTTTATAACAAAAATACATCGATCGGTGATGAAGGATGTCTTTTCTTCGTCTTCAGGTGCCATTTGGATCTGGTTGTAGTCTAAGAAAGCATCTATGAAGCTCTGAAGCTCATAGCCGGAGGCAGTGTCGACAAGATGGTTGATCCGAGGCAGAGGGTAACTGTCCTTTGGGCAAGATTTATTGATATTGATGAAGTCGATGCACATCTTCCATTTGTAGTTCACCTTCTTCACCATCACAACATTGGAGAGCCATTCGGGATATTGGACTTTCCGAATGAATCCTGCTGCTAAGAGTCGTTCCACCTCCTCGACAGTGGCTTTCATCTTGTCGCCCCTCATATTCATTTTCTTCTACTTCACAGGCCTGGAAGTCGAGTCGACCTCCAGCTTGTGGGAGATCACTCGAGGATCAATGCCAGGCATATCCTCGGGTGTCCAGGCAAACACATCAGCATTCTCTCTTAGGAGAGTGATCAACTGTTCCCATAGGTCGAAAGGAAGCATCGACCCAATGGAGACAGTCTTTCCTTCTCATATGAGGATCTGAATGTTCTCCGTTTCTTCGACCGCAAAGGATCGTCGCTCATCGTGTTTCTCCTGGTTGTTGAGGTCATCTGGATCTGCTTGCTATACCCTTCTCAACGAGGTAGAAAGAAGGTAACACGATCTGTTTTGCATCTAGTTCCCTTTCACCATCCCAATTCGTTTAGGGGGTTGGAACTTAATCATTTAGTGGAAAGTTGATACCACCGCCTCAACTGCGTTGAGCAATGGCCTGCCGATAATCCCGTTATAAGCGGAATTGATCTTTACCACAATGAAATTGGTCATACGGGTGACCTGACGTGGGGGCGTTCCAAGGGTCACCGGTAGCGTGATTATGCATGCTACTGGAGCTGAATGTTCGGTGAAACCAACAAGAGGTCTACGACATTCTCTCAACTCTGACGAGGCCAATTTCATCTTCTTTAGTGTGATGATGAAGAGTACGTCTGTAACGGCCTGATTTCGTCGTGCACATTTTTCAGTAACTAAAACAATTTTTAAACGAGTTCAAATAAGTAAATTGATTTTTTTCTATTTTCTCATAACTCAAATCTAAAAATGGACATCATTATCATGATCCTCACGACGATACGAACCCCTGGCATTTTTTCGTAATTTTTCGGTGTCATTTGTAAAAATGGATATTTTAATATTAAACTAATACTATTTTATTATTTTTACTAATTACATTGCTAATTACCTTTTAACCATATCCTAATTACCATCTATCGTCGGTAGCTTGGGGGAAATAAGGGAAACATGTGTTAAGCTTTTTCCAAGCTTAGTCAAGCTTGCCAACCCCCATAATTAATGATAAAATTAATTACTTAATATTCTCATGTTAATCTAAACTATATTAAACCCCCCTCCTCTCTCACTCTTCCCCGTTCAACCTCACAGCCATCCCCTCTCCCCTTCATCTTTGATCAACCCAGCCCCAGCCTCAAGGGCGGTGAAGCCTCTCCCCGCCACCAAGCCCTCCGTCGCATCGCCTGACTGCCACCCCCTAATCACATTTCTCTCCTTCCCTCAGCAGCAAACTAACGCTCACAGCGCTTCCCGCTACCTCGTCGCGATCGCCGCCGTTGTCGCCCCCTCCAGCGACCCCACGGCACCGCTCCCAACCCACCTCCGGCGCTCTGCCATCCTTCCTAGAGCCGCAGGCGTCCCAACAGCTCCACCAAACTCCCCTATTCCCTCTCGCCACCAAACCACCACCCACCCCGCTACCCACGGCCTACCCCACCGCCGCCTCATCGTGCCCCGCCAGCTCCTTCGCCTGCATTGTACCTCGCTGTCGGCCTGACAACGCCTCCTGTGCAGCCCTCCACCGTCTCCGACGTCACCGCCTCCCCGTCAGCCACGGTGAGGCCCCCAGTCTCATCCGAGCTACCCCAGCACTCTCTCGCTGCCTCCGCCGCGCTGCTGTCGCTTCCCCCGCCGTACGCCACCACAACCCCGCCGCCGGTCCTCCCGACGCCGCCACCAACCTCGACTGCACTGCTGCCGCTCCCGTCGTCACTGTCGTCGACGAGGCCCCCAGCCCCCCGCTGCGTGTTGTGCTCGCGTGAAGTAGAATGAGAAGAGAGAAGGGGAAGTAATATACGTATATACGTAAACGTATATATACGCAACTATTTTTGAATTCTAGGGCTGACTAGGACAAACAGGTTGATAGAAGGATGGTTAAAATTTAATCTTAGGAAATCAATGGTTGAGATGATAGTTTGTGAAAATTTTGGAAGGGAAAACTTTTGTATTTTAGAAAAAACTTTTTGGAGATATAAATCTACATTTAATTTTGTGAAATTCGAGATCTTTAAATTTAAAATATCTTGAAAGTTAAACAGCCATGCATTTATGTGATTTAATTTACTTATAAAGGTCACAAATTGACATTAGCTCATGCATAGTTAAAAAAAGGTCAATTAAATACACATGTTTCCTAAATAAGTTACTGTATGTAATCTAACTAAATGAACCAAATAAGAAAGCAACAACAAATGATTAAGAAGCCAAAAACTGAGCAACCACCATGAACAGAATCAGGAATTATTTTATATGATTGGTTCAATAAACTAAATGATCGAATCCATAAATTAAAAGGTAAGGGAGAGGAAACACTACTATTAAATTGTAACCTTATCTCACTAGATGATTTAATGTTAATTCTGCATGTATTCTTCTTTAATTTTGTACTTCACACAAACTTATAACTGACGACTTGCATATCCCAGATTGTACTTCACATAAACTTGGCGCCCGCGCTCGCTAATTTTTTTACGCTAATTTGTTGTTCCGCGCCGAATGTGCCCACGCCGAATTTTTTGTTCTATGTCAAATGCGCCCGCGCCGAATATGTTGTTCCGCACCAAAGGCGCACGTGCCGCTAAATATTTTTACGCTAATTTGTTATTTTTTTTTCAAATTTTGGCCGTGGAAATAATTTTTTGGAGAACAAAGATTTCGCGGTGGAAAATCTTAAGTGAACTGTACATGCGGGCACAGTTTATGACTAGTATATATATATAATGGTTTTATTTGTTTAAAATTGATAGTAAATAATTTAGGGACCAGAAAAATACACGGGAAGCGCCAGAAAATCCCGCATGTCGCATAGAACGCGTAGACGCTAGAATTATCCCAATCAGAGACTTATTTTGGTAAAACTGAATTTTCAAAGTTATACGTAATTAATTCTAATTTGCTTTTAAAATTCGTATCTTTTAATACTACGCGTATTTTTGAAATACAAAAATACCTATGTATTTTACTAGTCAAGAGCAATGTTTTGACATATTATATGAAAGTTTTTGATGTGTATATTGTTCTAAATAAATCTTCAAATATTTGTGATAGCTATTTTCTAATTTAGAAAATTAGTTTTTAATTCATTTTAAATCAATAAAATTGATTTTAAGCTTTTAAAAATCATTTAAAAATACCTATAAGCTTCAGAAAAATATTTTCTTCCTAGACAAAATTATTTTACTCATATCTAGCCTTTCTAAAAATTATCAACGCGCGTTTTGTCGCGTTTTGAACTATAATAAAAATAGAAACGACTAATAAAAATATATAGAAAATGGCATAGAAATTAACCAATGATTTCTTGTGATTGCAAGTATCGTTTCTCGTACACAAGCACCCCGGATAGCCTAGCTCTAGCCTCGACTTACTACGACGACCTCGAAACCCGTAAGTTACTCTAATTCTAACTTTAGAAATCTAAACAAGTGTACTAGTATGAACCTAGGATAGCATTTATAGCCTCAGAACGGTTATTGACTTGAACGAACGACATTGCCAACTAGAGACTTGATTAAGTATGAAACTAATCAACTGCGGAACGACTGTTCACTTAAACCAATAATTTTGTATTCTATGTTTGTTGGACTTGTCTTTATCCTCAAATGTTTTAGCATTCGCTTTGTTTTGGTCCAGTCAATCAGTCATCCTGGTTTAACTATCATAGTAAATAGGAAAATACTCTACTATTTGTTAATATAATCAATGGAGCAGATGTGATAATTGCCATTCTTAATATTGGTACTACCCGGTGTCTAGGATCGTTTGCGTCCAAGTTTGGATCACCACGATTGCAGGGATAGTGACCTGCTTGGCCAAACCTGTCTGGCCGTATATGTATAGATCAATGTTAAGACTTCAATATCATCAGTTTGTACCCATTGATTATAAATACCTTCAAATGAGTTTCTTCAACCATTCATCGCACATAAAAACATAATTCACCATGATAACTCTCGCCTACCATGCATGTTCTGATGCTTCTCACCTGAAAACTATGCATTGACTTTGGATACACTTGTGGCATGTTTGCTCACGTTTAAATAGTCACATCACTTGCTGCATGAAATCTATGACTCAGTGAATGCTAATGAATTATCGAATGGAATATCTTGTTGAACATCTTGTGAAATATCTCGTGGAATATCTTGTGAAACATCCTGTAAGAAACATGTACTTAATACACATGATACTGAGGTTTGGGATAACTCATTGTAGAGAGTGTGTGGGAGCTATGGCCGAAGTCACCTCTCTAGTCTCGTCTTGTCTCGTTATTTCTCAAAAGTATGTTGTATTTAACGCCCGAGATTTGCTCTCCGTAGCAAACGAGGTGACCCATGGTTGCATATCATACTCTCCTACGTGAGTCACATAGTTTAGATAATTACTGCTAGCATCACAATAACTATTTAATTGAATGCACATCTTTTTCTGTACTTTACATGTTTACTATTGTTGCAATTCATGCATGCTAGTCTTATTATTGCTATCACCATGGTTACTCTTGTACGTTACTTGTTTTACTTGCATAGTCACTTTTACTTGTCACCATTGCACGACCATGCATGCCTGATGTTACCTTACTTGTTGCACTTACATGCTCATCATTAATTGTTTACCATAGCCTATTCCATACTTTTGCACTACTTTATTTGTATTGCTAGAATTGTTGTGACTTACCTACGGTTCCATACTTCGTGGCACCGTAGACGCCGCACATGTTGACGTAAAGGATCCTGAGTTCGACATCAAAGACTACCGACTTTTATGCTTAGAGTTGTGATGAATCTCTGTGTACTTCTTTTCTTTCATGTATCTTTGTTGGAACATATTGTACAGTATGAACTGTAATAAATGGACACTTGTTTGAGTATTTTTGTACATCTCTGCATCGTGGCTATGTTGTTTTCACTGGTTAACTGCAGACCTGCGAAAGTATCAAATAAGTATTGGCCCCTCTGAGAGCGGGTCATTACACCGTCACACGAGCTCCCGATGTCGATGAGTAATCTCTTCACCGCCACTTGTGTCAATGATGGCATTGATGACAACGGCATCATTATGCGTCAATTCCACACCCTCCAAATCTTCATCAGAGAATGATATTGGTGGTATAGAGTTTCTTGGACGCTTCTTCCCCAATGTGATAGTCATCAATCTCCCCGCATAAGAACTTTGGAGTGAGGTTGATACTTTCGGGTTAGGTGGACCTCCTAGTTCATGTCAAGGACTTTGGTACTAAGAGATGCCACGTTGTAATCTTCAGATGTAGCTGCGTGAGTCGACATTATCAAAGTAGATGATTGATGGGGATGTCGACTCGGATTTCCCACAGATGGCATCAACTGTTAGGCCAAAATTGGCAACAACAGTATTTGGGCTGACTCGGATTCCTCTTGATGATGCTGATCCTCGTCTGCTGGTTGAGAGGGGCCCCCGGTTAGAAGGACCATGAGTCATTGACAGTTGAGAAGAACGTATGATGGTCGTACGACCCTCTGAATGTCTCGAACGTCAAACGATGAGTGGTGAGAGGTGGTCGTACGACCTTCCTGCTAGGTCGTGCTTTGGTCTCCTGCACCACAGAAAAACGTCAGGGGGGTCGGATCTGGGTTCGACATAAATGAAATCTGTCCGCTTCAATAGACGTGCACATTTAATAAGGTTTCACATCATTCAGCCTCAACCAAATTCCTTTTAAGAACGAATTATGGGGACCATTGTTGATACCCGTGTACGTCCCACGAAGCAGGGAGCGATTATTGAAGCCCATTGGGCCGAGACTTGGGCAGACTAAGTCTCGGCCCATTAACCCGAAGTCTGTTAGCATGGGCGAGTTAATACCTCGTCAATGAGACATCACGATAGACCGTTGGGGCTCCGCTGATTTCAGAAAACGGATTCTGACCCAAGAGAAGTTCAGTCAGACGAGATGACGGATTCTGACCAGAGGGAAGCTCGATCCGACGGATTCTGACTTGATGGAAGCTCGGTCGGACGAGCTATGACCCAAGGGAAGCTCGATCCGACGGATTCTGACCTGATGGAAGCTCGGTCGGACGAGCTCTGACCCGCGGGAAGCTCGATCGGACGAGCTCTAATCAGAGGGAAGCTCGGTCAGAGGGATTCTGACCCGAGGGAAGCTCGGTCGGACGAGCCCTGACCGATTTGACCAACCCTCTGAACGAGCTTTGAACTGTCTTTGAGTGAGCTTTGATCGATGTGCTTTGAACGAGCTTTGACTGAGTTCAGTTGGTTGAACGATTTGACCAACCCTTTGACCAGAGGGCGGCTCGGTAGGAGGACAAGGATCACTAGCGTAGAATGATTGAATGAAGTGTACCGCACGTGCGATTTAGACCCTGAGGTTACAAAAAATTCCCATCAATTTTCGCTTTTAAAAGCTGGAGGAACTCGGATCTGGAATGACATCAAACGCTCCTTCGAGAATTGGCCTTTAGGGCCTTCGATTGGTGGGGTGAGTCGACATAATCTCCTTGTGCAACAGAGATAGGAATGTTGACTCTGTTTCCCACAGACGACACCAACTGTTGACGGATGGGTTCCGCCATCCAGTAAGGTGGGCCGACGAGGAAGCCTTCGATGATGATGACCCTTTGTCGACTAATGAGTGAGACTCGTGGAGAGATGTGATCGCGTAACTTGGGTGAAAACGGTCCTAGCTCCACGCTATCTGTATTGATCTGCATAATAGGAAAATCGTCAGGGGGTCGGAGTTGGGCCTGACCATATCCCTTTCGACGCTCAAGTCAGTTGATAACTCAATAAAGGCTCAGGGTGGCTAAGTCCAACCTATATAAAGGTCGTCTATTCGCCGTCACGCCGAGCTATAGTGGATGAAATATGAAGTGGTAAGAATAGAGTGTTGTGATACCTCAAATAGGGTCTGCCCTCCCCTTTCTTCATTGTTCTCTGGGACTTTATATCTCCCCTTGGTGGCTTGTAACTTCCTGCTAATAAAGTGACACTATTAGAGTAACCACCACCATCAAGTTAGGCCTTAATTGGTTAATTAGTGGCTATTGAAGTGGGACATGATGGAGTGTAACAGCCCGTTATTGATGGCTCTTCATGAGGGACCAGGGAGGTAAGGTTTGACTCATTCAACCCTGGAGTCATGGGCCGTAGGCCAGCATGGCAATGGCCTAACCATGGCAGGTCATATGGGATGTAACAGACACCGTGAAAATGACATATATACCTATTCAGTATACAAAGTTTAGCAGATGAAAAGAGCTAAAGCATTTGAACCAAAACAAAAGGATTATATATGTTACACAGTAACAATAGTGCACATTAGTATAGGCAGACAACAACAAAAAAGAATGTGAAGCGAAGTTCCCTTATCAACAACCAACCACAGCATTGAGGTTGGTTGATTCGGTTTGGGATTGGGGTTTGAGTCGAATTTTCATTTGCTTTATAAGCAGGAGAAGAAGAAATAAAGAAACAAAAAAAGAATTATGAAGAACAACAAACAACACATGGAGATGAAACAGATGAAGATGAATAAGGAAGATTTATGATAGTTTGGTAGTGGCATAGCATTTTCGAAAACATGAAAATGTCTTCTTCTTCTTCCTTCTTCTTCTCCCCTTAGACAAACACTTGCCTTACTCTTAATTCAATAAACTAGGTGATAATAATATAGTGTATAACCTCTAGTATAACTAATGGGCAAAGAAAAACACTAAACCCAAATTGAAATGTATCTTTTTTACGTTTGTCTTTCCCCTCTAATTAATTTCACTTCCTGACAGTCCTCAAAATCCTATATCTGTGTATTCTAACATATTTTGGTAAACTGTCGCTATGACAAAAATCAGCTTGAAACTGGGAAAACAATTAAGAGACAAAATTCAATATGTCGAAGAACGTCAGGATAGGGAAACACAACCATGATCTATCAAGCACACAAGATGAAGAGCATTCACACAACCAGACATGAAGAAAAGAACTATGATATAAGTTGGCACCTCTATTGAACCAGACACCAAAAGACCAAATTGGTTTGAATCCTAGCACGGGCATGTACCCAAACCCGACATGTCTGAGAACATGCCAATTTATCTCATATCAGTACGCATCATTGTGAATTTTAGCGAGATGATAGGATCAAAAACCAACCTTCCATCTCAGCTATAGTCATTGATTGATAACCAGTTGTCTCAAATTCTTCCTGTCCAAAACCAGCAGCCTTTGCCTTCTCCTCATACACAATGTGTGGGTGTCTCTCATTCTTCATAAAATTTTGGCGCTGCATCGAGACAGAGTAATGTATACTAGGGTAATCAATATGAGATAGCTGTTACAAATTTAAAATTTATCAGCAACCATTAATAAGTTTACCTTGGGTAGTTCATGCTGACGACGTATAGATGATGTCTTCCATCCAACAATGACTATAAAAAGTTAAGAAAGCAGAGTCTAAATGAGCATGCATGTGGATGTGTGTGCATGAGTGTCAAGTTAGTTTCACAAGAAGGATACAGTCACAGCAAACATTTGAATATGCCACACGGCGCTTAAAAGACTGCAATGCTGACCTGCAAAAAAAATTTGCAGGTCAAGGTAAGCCAAGATCTTCACCACAATGTGAATGGAGATGAAGAGTCACTAGTTATGATGGCTCACGTGAATGGGTGGTCTTCGTAGTCGCTAACCATTCGAAGGAGAAGAGGAGGCTTCCCCTCATCATGATCTTTGAGGAAGAGATGTTTTCCTGTTCTCCCAGCAATACAAGAAATATGATATGCCATCTTTTCCAATGTTTGTGAGCCATGTAAGATTGGTATCTGCATACATCTTCATTCTCAATAAATAAAACATGGAAGTGGATGTAACCACTTGAGAGTATGTCTTTGATGATGCACATAAAAATTATATCAGAACAGGTAGTTTCATTCTGGGCCAATAAGCTGCATCAATGGTTTGGGACTAACCTGCTTGTGAAACCCTGAACCAAGGTGAGGTGTTGCAAATGTTATAAAATTAACCGGTTCAAGTCCAGCAATTTTGCCTCTCGTTTTGGGTTCAAGGCATTGAGTTCCACAGCTGTAAGTCTTATAATCTCCGATTTCTTCAGAGGAATCCTTTTGTTCACTTTGTGTGTACAGCCTAGCAATTGCATATCTTGCTACCAAGCCACCGAGTGAATGACTAACAAAAGAGATCTTCCGAAGCTCTGGCCTATGTGCAACAACTGACAGTACCTGGAAGCAGAAGACCATGAATCGAATTCAACTTAGAAGCTAGGCAACAGAAATCTATAGTTCATGGAAGACCAATTTCCATAACATAGTGGATTCCACACTAAATATAATCAAACTTGCGTCCAAAGGGTAGGACACTGATAGATGAGAGTTAGACTTGAGTAAATTTCCTCATGGACAGATGGAAGAAATGAAATAATGGCTGGATAGTAGATTGGGGATATACACATGCACCTCTTTCGCAAGCCTCTCCCCCATTACATCAACCCCATCCAATGTCAATCTTGAATAATTAGACTCACTACCTGCAAAGTGAAACAGCATACCATTTCAGAGAAATTAAGAGAGAATAAATATACCATGCTATGCATAATCCGGACAGTAGATTCTTCTCTTTTAGTTTCCCAAATCAAACATGTACAATGGTATCCTAATTATCCTATGTTATGTAAATCTTGATTGAGCTTGTGTTGGAATTGATTGCATTCCTCCACAAGAGATTTTTATATACACATTACATAGCAAGCTTGTATACACGAAAGGTCTTATATAAGGAAGGTTCGGATGGCTTAATATAAGACCGGTTAGCACAAGAAAGGTTTTATACAAGGTGGCTGGGAGCGCATGTGTGAATATTTAGAGCAGGTTTTAATTCTTTAATACACCTCTTCAAATGCAAGGTGAATCAACCACGAGTTTGGAAAGCAAGGACTTAATCCATATGTAAAGTTCTTCGAAAGATTAATAATGGACTTAAGTGGAGCGCGCATGTTACCATTTGACAATGGATCCACTTGGAGTGCTCGTATTAGAAACTATTAAAGAAATTAAGTGTTAATCTCTGTTGAAAAATGTGATACAAAACACCAAAATACCTCTGAATTATTCTAGAATTTAAGATGGGTTTTAAGATATTTTTATGGAGATTTTTTGAAGCCCAAAATCTTAATTTAAAGAGCACAGCCCAAAAATATATATTATAAATCTGATTTTCCGCTGAGAACAGTAAAGCCCAAGCCCACGGCCCGCAGGATGGAGGCCCACGGGAGAGCGGGCTCAGCCTGCAACAACGCTTGCGCTGGAGAGGCGAAGCGGCCCAAGTCATGTGTTGGCCCAGCAGGGGAAAAGCCACTTGATCAGCGCGTGTTAGAGCAGGCGCACTATGCGACGTGGCCACGTGTCGACATGCAGTGCAATCACACTTCGATTGAAGGCTCACATCGATTCCTAAGCACATGCGGAGCGAAACCGAGTTGGCCGGTTGGCCGGTTAGTGTGGCGGCACGAGGGGAGATCCCGCAGGGATCGTGTGGTTGTGGATTAATCCGATGCAATAGCGAGTTATGGAGTTTAGTTTCAGATCAGATTCGGGATCCAATTCCCACCCGTTTACAACACAGACCAGTTCGTTATATAAAACGGTGTTTCGGCTAGGTTTTGATGGAATTCTCGGACAATTCTTGTTTGTGTTCCTCTATAGAATTTGTGACTGCCTATAGAATATATAGAAGGCAAACTGAGGGCTTTGGGGGTTTGGTTGGGAGATTTTTTCATAGTTTATTATCCAATTTCTTAGCAAATTTGGTTCTTTTCCTTCAACCAAACACCATAGCTTATACTCCAAAGATACTGAAAAATTAATGATCTCTCTAACTGAACGTACACAAATAATTAGGTGGAACCAGTATAAATCATACATATTACACATTGTGAGTTTTGTAGAGAATCATCGTTTGTTTTGTTCGTTATTACAATGATCGTGGAATTTCGTGAGACAATTGGCATCACCTAACAAGTGGTATCAGAACCCAACAAGTGGTATCAGAGCAAGATCTGTGAGCAAGTCCAAGGCAATGTGTGAGAATTATTCTATAAAAGATAGCACAACTAGAAAGGCAATTGGTTCAATTTCATATATGGGTAGCTCGTATGCGATGCTTGGAGGAACGCATTACAAGATTGAAAAGTTCGATGGTAAGAAAAACTACGAGATATGGAAATACATGATGAAGACAATCTTAAGGAAGGATCGTGTCCATAGGATGATGTACAACGCAGAGACTTTACCGGTGGATATCTCGAAAAGAAAGAAGATGGAGATGTAAGACTCGGTGATAACAACCATCCAGCTCAGCTTATCGGACTAGTTGATCTATCTGGTGTCTGAAGAGACTACAGCCAAGGGATTATGAAAGTAGCTTGAGATGTTGTACCTGAAAAAGTCACTCATCAACATGATTATCTTGTTGAAGACGTTCTTCACTTTCAAGATGTGAGACCAGATGTCATTATTGAAGGATTACATAGATACTCTCAATGGCTTAATGATGAAGATGTGAGTCATTAAATCGACTGTAAAGGCGGTGCATAAGGCGATGATTCTGCTCTTATCGTTATCAGAGCGATACATGACGTTTGTCAATACCATGATCAACAGTTGTGATATTCTCAGTCTTGAGGATGCGAAGGCAAGGCTTTACAGCGAGAAGGTGAGTGATCAGATGACATGAGTTGGTTTGAATGAAAGAGATTCAGACAGCTGGGGTCTACTTGTTTCGGGACGCAGCAATGTGAGAGGTGGCAATATGATGAGATTGAGATCGAGGACCAAAGACACAACATGCTATATTTGCAAGAATTTTGGACAATGGAAGAGAGCCAGAAAGGATGAACATAAACAAGGTGGATATGACAACATCGTCGTCATTTGCAATTGTGCAGCATAGGATGTAAGGAACGAGAAGGCCTTCGATATGTTCACAACAAATTTTCAGATGTTATGCAGAGACGTCATTTCACAGGAAGCCAAATATAGAGTGCTTTCATACGTACCAGAGGAAGAATGATGGATCAGTTTTTATAGACAACAATGAAGAGTGTAAGGTTGTTGGAGTTATTTCGGTGAGAATCAGGATGTTCGATGGCATAATATGCACACTTTCAAATGTGTGGCATGTTCCGAAGTTGAGAAAGTCACTAGTTTTCTTGGGGCGTTAGATTCCATGGGTTGTAAAGTTACGATAGAGAAGGATGCTCTTAAGATATCAAATGGTTCAATCGTGATGATGAGAGGTGAAAAAATCAGGAACTTATATCTGCTGAAGGAGACAACGATCATTGGAGATTCCAGTATTGGAGTTAAGAGTTTATGTGAGATTGATTCAACCATGGTGTGGCATATCAGACAAGAACATGTCGCAGAGAAAAAGCTCGGAGGCTTTGGTGAAGCATGGTCTGATCAAAGGGGGTAAACTTCAAAGAGCTGTGATTTTGCGAGGATTGTGTTTATGACAAGCAGACGAAGGCTAGTTTCTATGAGAGGAAGCAGGACACAAGAAGGATTCTTGAATATGTTCACACCGACATTTGGGGTCATGCACCAGTTCACTCTCTAAGTGCAGCATATTACTTTATATCATTCATCGATGATTTCTCTACGAAAATTTGGATGCATGTGATGAAGGAAAAGTTGGAGGTGTTTGAGAAGTTCAAGGCGTTGAAAACCATTATAGAGAGTCAAACGAGGAAGAAGCTAAACGTGCTGAAACCTAATAATGGTGAAAAGTTTACTGCTGCTAAGTTTAAGGAATTCTGTAAGGAGTATGTAGTAAAGAGTCACTTTATTACATTGGAAGATCCGTAGTCGAATGGAGTTGCTGAGCGAATGAATAGTACACTTCTAAAAAAGGCTAGGTGTCTCAAATTTGCATCAATTTTATTGAAGGGATTTTGGGCCGAAGCTATATCGACCGTAGCTTATTTGATTAACAGAATTCCATCTTCAGCTATAGAGAGAAAAATTTCAGAGAATGTTTGGACATAGAAGTCAGTAGATTTAGATCATCTTCAGGTTTTTGGATGCCCGATCTATGTTTACGAAAAAGGTGACAAGCTCAGCACAAAGGGAAATAAGTGTATTATGTTGGGATACATGGATGGTGTCAAGAGTTATAGACTTTGAAATCTAGATGACAGAAAGATCATGGTTGGTTGACAGGTAACGTTTGATGAGTCGACGATGCTGTAAAGTAAGGCTTCATAAAATACTGAAACGGGTAGAGACAATGAGGTGCCGAACGACATAGAGGTACTTATTCCAAATCACATGGTCGACAGAGATGTTGGTAAAGGAATGACGGTTGATGGAGAAAGTCTACATGAGGATACTACTACATGCAGCAACCTTACTGTAAGTTCTAGTCAAGGTGGGGATCCTAGAGTGGATGACTTGATTGCTAGTAGAGTTGGATGACTCACCGTGAAGACCATATCTCGTCATGATGACTATGAGAATTTGGATTATGCATTGTGATGAGATCATTATGTATCAGAGGAGGCAGCAAAAAGCAGATCACGGAGCGACTAACTAGCCGAGGGACATTTTTTGTAAATTTTGAGGTTTCAATGGTATTGTAGTAAATCTAGACAAATCTCTCCTATACATATATTTGGGGGTTGGTGATAATGTTCTTCATGTTGAAATTGAGAAAGTAAACACTAAAAGCAGAGTATTGAAAGAGAATATTTAAGCCTTATCTCTTGAATTAAAGACTAGAAGAGAGATTTTCTCACGAAAGAAATCAATTGTATCTTCTATCCCTCACATCTATATAAATCTGAGCTTTTATCTCTTCAATCCCTAGTCTTTCTTATCATTAACACAAGGAAAGTTTAATACAATGGAGCTAGAAGCATGTGTAGTTATCTAGGGGAGGTCTTATTTCCTTAACATGTTATACATAATCCTACTAACAAGACACCAACAGTTTGCTTATATGATAGAAGATTAAGTAGTGTATCAACTATAGCATGACTAGATAACTTTATATCTATTTCAAATCAGAAAATTTGGTAGATCCCTTTTATTGATTTAGTTAATTTGTTGTTCATGTAATCACTACTTTATCAATCATTAATTGGACTCGTAATACCGCAAGCTTATTTGTTTAAGCTTTATTTTGGAAAAAAAATTTGTTGAACATTTAAAAGTAAAATCAATCCGAGCATACCACTTCTCATATCCACTTCAATGGAATTGTTCAAACATTATCAGATTTAGGGAGCTTAATTGTATTTAAGTTCAATTATATACTTATGTAATGACGTAGTAGGCAGATGAACCAGTAAATTACACTCAGACATTATAAATTATGGGTAATGTGTCACTAACATCATATAATATATGAAATTAGTTTTCAGAGCCACTCACTTGGGTCTCTTAACAAAAAAATTTAAATCAATTTTTTAGTTTTACCCTTCTTCCCTTGGCTATTAACATTGGCATCTCTCATCTCTTTCCTCGCATGCATACTTCCTCTTCTCTTCACACTTCATCTCTCTTATCTCTTGTATTCACACTTCATCTCTTTTATCTCTCGTATAAGAGGGAAAAAGGAAGCATGGGAGAGGGAGCATGAGAGAGATGAGAACAAGAGATGAAAGAGCAATTGTGACATCGAAAGGAGAAAGAAGAATGGTAACACTAGAATAAAGTTTTGATTTTTAACATTTTTTGTTAAATGAAAGGATTTAAATATTGATATCATAGACTAAAAGGTATTAGTGACATATTTATTGTCATTATGATGCGGTTCGGGTCTACGAGAGGCAGAGGCGGCACATGGCGGGGGCACGGGTCAAGGCTTGGGTCCGAACCCTACTTGATCCGATGGATGACTTATTACTCATGACTCGTCTCTTTGATAGTGGTTTAAGTAATTATAAGGGCGTATTAGTCTTTCATTATTAAGCTGATTAGGAGAGGGTTAAAGCCTACGAGCCAGCCCTAGTTTGTTATCGAAGATTTTGATTAGAGAAGATTGTCGCTAGGGTTCTTCGTGAATCCATTTGGGGAATTAAACTTGTTCCATCAACACAAGTTAGGGAGAGATCCACTCCAGAAAATGATCAATCTATCTTCTATTCTAGCAATCAATAAATTCCACTACTAATTTCTTTTCTTTTTTTTATAAATCTGAATTTGTTCTCTTGATTTAGGCAGATCGTATCATTTTGGTATCAGAGCAGTCGATCCCATGGCGAACACGCGAGCGGCGGCATCAAAAACTCTGCATAAACAGCTAAATGTGAAGATCTTGGGGCTGATGAAAGAGATTACCGACCTAAAAGTAGAGTTGAAAGAAGATTTGAACGCTTCGTTGTAGGCAAACATGCAGAGGATGACGGAACAAAATTCCAATGAGATGAAAGAAGGTTTTGCTGATATCGCAAAGATGTGTCAATAACAATTTTTGAGATCTAGATCCGAAAATGTCGGGATCATCCGATCTGGTCTCTCGGACAAATCTCGGGCAGAAGGAGAAGATCGAAACGAAAGGGAAGAACAAGGGGTCGATTGTGCGAAGGGGAAATCCTAGAAGAGGAGTTGGAATTCGAGGAAGAAGGTCGTCGTATCATGGGCTGTGAGGTGGAATCGGAACAACAGGAAGGAGCCCAGACTCGTTAAAGAGGGACGTCGGCCTAAATTAGGGAATAAGGACCCCACGCGGGGGTCTCGGGATCCTGGCAAGTCTCCAGGGGCCTGCGAGCCACCCGGTGGCCTGCCAAGAGGGTGCGGGGGCTGGGCGAAGCCGTCGGAGCAGTGGGGAGGGTGGGTGACTCCGCCCAGGCATCGGAGAGGGGGATCTGCCCCCTTTTGGGGGCAGAGATGACTGGTGAACCCGCCAGGGGAGCGCGGGAGCAGATTCGCCCCTTAGGGGGCGACGAAGGCTGGAGACCCCTCCAGGGGGCCACGGGAGCAGATCTGCCCCCTTGGGGGCGGCAAAGGTGAGCGACTACACGGGGAGCTCCGGCATGAGTGGGGGATGCGTCCGGGGCATGCCACAGGTCGGAGGGACTGCATAGAGCATCCAAAAGACTCGGAATTCCTAATTGAGGAGACTGAGGCCAGGGAGGATGAGGAGTACTGGGATGAGGAGTGGAAAGATGTGGAAGAACTCGCCAACGAGAGGGCCAGGGAAAGAGATCGATGATACTACAGGCAGCGACACTCAAGACCACTGTGGGGGCACTAGCGACGGCAAGGGTGGGTGCTACGAAGACACAGCCTGAACGGCAGACTCGTCGTATGATAGAGGCAGATATGAGGGAGTGAAGGGCTAATGGCCTTTGCTTCAAGTGTGACGAGAGGTTCACACCAGGACACCGTTGCACAGGGAGGGCCATGCACCTAGAGGTTGCGACAGAGAAGGAGGAGGAGGCTGTAGTAGAGCTTGACGGAGGTGAGGACGAGGCAGAGTAGCACCCACACTTAGATGCAGTTGAGGTATCGCTCAACTCCGTGGTGAGTTTCACTCCATACCACACCATAAAGTTGGCGGGAAGGATGGCGGCTCAGGAGGTCACGATACTAGTAGATAGTGGTGCTACGCACAATTTCATTTTCCACAAGGTCGTGGAGCAGCAGGAGCTATATGTTAGGAACTAACAAAGTTGGAATTTTTATTAGAAAATAACAAGCGAAATAAAAAGATAATTGGACACAAAAGAGGTGTGCCCTCCTCCCAAGACGCCTAGAGGACGTCCGCACTCGTCTACTCCTAATGGATGCTCAATAGAAATATTCCAATATTAAGCATGAGAAAATAAGAGAAGGCTACCCCCTATTTATAATAGAAACCATGACAATCCTAAACCAAGTAGGACTAGGCCGGCTAATCCTACTCCAAGGAGGACTCGGGGCGGGAGGGGGAATCCTACTCCAAGAAGGACTCGGCTAGGGCAAGTACAAAAAAGAGGGTGTGGCAAGGGGTCGGCTAGAGGGGGGTGTGGCGGCTGGCCTGGGCCGGCGGGTGTAAACCCGCATGGGTTTGGGCCCAGGCCAATCAATACTCCCCCCCAAAGAGCCACCTTGTCCTCAAGGTGGAAATCTGGGAATCGTAACACCATATCATCCATGTCCTCCCAAGTGCTGTCGTGCTCTTGTAGATCCTTCCACTGCAACAAGACCTGTCGCGCGCCTGTGTCGGTCCGGCGTACCCCCTTCAGTAGCTCTGGCTCCAGTCCAACCTCCATATCCGCAGTAAGTGACTCGGGCAATGTCGGAGAAGAAGTGTGGGTGCCAATAGCCTGGCGTAACTGTGAAACATGGAATACCGGGTGAATGGTTGATCCTGGCGGCAAGCGCAACCTGTAAGCTACCGATCCAACCCGTGCCTCGACCTCAAAAGGCCCAAAATATCGTGGTGACAGCTTTTCATTCTTCCTATGAGCCACCGACCTCTGCCGGTAGGGCCTTAACTTCAGATATACCATGTCGCCCACCTCAAAGTGTACATCTTGGCGGTGGAGGTCTGCCCGAGCCTTCATTACCTGCTGAGCTCTCGCCAAATGGAGCTTCAGCTCCTCTAGAACCCGGTCCCGCTCAGCTAAGTACTGCTCCACATCAGAAACCGGGGTCGTCTCCTGCCCATAATGAAGTAAGTGTGGAGGGTCTCTGCCATATAAAATCCTAAAGGGAGTCGTCTGGGCTGCCGTGTGGTATGAAGTGTTGTACCAATATTCTGCCCATGGTAACCAGCGAACCCACTCCTTAGGATTCTCCGAGATGAAGCATCGCAGATACGTCTCTACACTTCGGTTGACCACATCTGTCTGGCCATCTGTCTGGGGGTGATAAGCAGTGTTCTTTTTTAATGATGTCCCCTGTAGGCGAAAAAGCTCCTGCCAAAACTTACTCTGGAACACCTTGTCCCTATCCGAAACAATGGACTTTGGGGGACCATGTAGACGGATAACCTCGCGCACAAAAGTGTCGGCCACTGACACATCGCTGTAAGGATGCTTAAGTGGGATAAAATGTGCATATTTGCTGAGGCGGTCTACCACAACAAAAATGACGTTGAACCCTCCCGACTTAGGCAACCCATCAATAAAATCCATAGAAAGGTCCTCCCACACTCTGTCTGGTAGGGATAGTGGCTGTAATAATCCTCCTGGAGACATAGCCTGATATTTGTGACGCTGGCACACGTCACACTCCGCCACCATCCTAGCCACATCCTTCTTTTGCCCCTTCCAGTAAATTTCCCGTGATAACCGCTGGTAGGTCTTGAGGACCCCAGAATGTCCTCCAATAGCACTGCCGTGGAACTCTCTGAGTATGGTCGGTAAGAAAGGAGAAGTCCTCGGTATCACTAGTCTGCCCCAGTACAGTAATCGCCCCTCCTGCAATGAATACCCCGGGTACTCAGTCGACCCCTGCAAAAGAGCTTCTCGTATAGCCGCCAAATCCGGGTCTGTCTCAACCTCCCGCTGCAGTGGGCCCCAATCGTCCAGGATGGATACGATAAGTGCTGCTATCTCTGTCTCCTCCTCCCGCCGGGATAAAGCATCAGCTGCCTTGTTCTCCAGTCCCGGACGATACTCTATTTCGAATCTGTAACCCATCAGCTTGCGCAACCACTTCTGATGTTCTTCTGCTACCATCCGCTGCTCAAGCAGGTACTTCAGGCTCCGCTGATCAGTGCGAACGATGAAGCTCCGTCCCAACAAATAAGGTATCCACTTCTGAATGGACAAGACTATCGCCATCAGCTCCCGCTCATAGACTGACCGCAATCGGGCCCTGGTGGTCAACACCTGGCTGTAGTATGCAATAGGACGATGGTCCTGCAACAGTACCGCGCCCAGCCCATGTCCTGACGCGTCTGCCTCGACCACGAAAGGTCGGGTGAAATCGGGCAATGCTAAGACTGGGACCGTGGTCATTGCCCTTTTCAGGGCCTCAAAAGCTGTCGTCGCCTCGTCACCCCAATGGAACTGATCCTTCTTTAGTAATTCGGTCAATGACCAGGCGATCGTCCCATATCCCTCTACGAAGCGGCGGTAGTAACCTGTAAGACCCAAGAAGCCCCGAAGCCCTCTGAGAGTAGTAGGCCGTGGCCAATCCAGCATGGCCGCTATCTTAGCTTTATCGGCGGCTACTCCTCCCACTGACACCACATGTCCCAGGTACTCCACCTGTGGCTGCCCGAACAGGCACTTCTTCATGTTCAAATAAAGCTGGTGGTACTGCAGCTCCTGAAAAACTACCTGCAGGTGGTCCAAGTGCTCCTCCAGCGAACGACTGTACACCAAGATATCGTCGAAAAAGACCAAAACGAACCGCCTGAGAAAGGGACGGAATACCTTATTCATGAGAGCCTGAAAGGTGGCCGGGGCATTGGTCAGCCCAAAGGGCATGACCAGGAACTCGTAGTCGCCCTCATGCGTCCTGAACGCTGTCTTGGGCACATCCTCCCGCCGCATCCGAATCTGGTGATAGCCCGACTTCAGATCTAGCTTGCTGAACCAAGTCGCTCCATGTAGCTCGTCTAGGAGCTCATCAATCACTGGTATAGGGAACTTATCCGGGACCGTCTCCTTGTTCAGTGCCCTGTAGTCCACGCAAAACCGCCAACTACCATCCTTCTTCTTGACCAATAGAACAGGGCTGGAAAACGGGCTAATGCTTGGCTGGATTACCCCGGCCTGCACCATCTCTGAAACCATCCTCTCGATCTCATCTTTCTGGTTCTGAGGGTATCGGTAGGGCCGCACGCTAATGGGAAAACCCCCTCTCGTAGAACAATGGCGTGCTCGTGGTCCCGTGGCGGTGGAAGTCCCTGAGGCTCCTGGAATATCTCCTCAAACTGCCCCCATCAACTGCTGAACCTCCCTCGGAATGGGCTGCTCGGAACTGGCCTCGGCTCCTCCCTCCCTAGTCAACGAGTACAGCTCCACTAAATATCGGCCACCCTCCGTCTGAATGGTCCTAACCATGGTCTTCAGAGAGACTAATGCCCTGCAGAGGCTGGGGTCTCCCTGTAGTATCACCGCTCGCCCGGCCTTCTGAAACTTCATCCGCAGTAGTTTCCAGTTAATGGTCATCTCCCCCAGAGTCTGGAGCCAAGTCATGCCGAGGATAACGTCGGTGCTCCCAAGGTCTAGAGGTAAAAAGTCTGCAATAATCTGCATCCCCTGCATGGTCAGAACCAAACCCCGGCAAACTCCACGGCTGCTCTCCTTCTTTCCTGTCCCCATCATCACGCTAAAGTTGCCGCAATCTGTCAGCTGAAGGCCCAGCTGTGTCACCACCCTCCTGGAAATAAAATTGTGGGTGGCCCCACTGTCGATCAGCACCGTCACCTCCTGGTCTCCGACCTCTCCCCTCAGTTTCATGGTATGATTCGGTGTGAACCCTACCACGGAATTGAGGGACACCTCCGCTACGTCCAACTGCTGGCCCTCAAGCTCATCCTCTGCCGCAGCGGTCTCTTCCTCGATATCAGACTCGCCCTCGTCGTCCTCCAGTAGGATCACCTGGAGTTTGCGCCCTGCGCATCTATGGCCTGGTGAGAATCTTTCATCGCACCGGAAGCATAAGCCCTTCTGTCTCGTGTCCCTCATCTCTGCGTCTGTCATGCGTCTGAACTGCCCCCCAGGTAGTGGTGTGCTACTCTTCTCCCCCGCCTTCTCCCGGTTCGCCTGCCCCACCCCTGCCGAGGTGCCAGCTCCTCCCGTCCCAGACGGACCGCCTCTCGCTGTCTGACTACTGAAACTGCTCCAGACACGCCTGTCCTCGGTCTGCGCATCCTCACCCATTTGTGTCATCTCTATGACCTCCGAAAGCCCCTTAGGCTTGTAGGGTCTCACTGCTGCGCGCAGGCTGGGGCACAACCCTTTCAGAAAGGTTCCCTCCAGTGACTCGTCTGAGACGCCATGCACTCGCCCGGCCAGTGTCTCGAACCTCTCGATGTAATCCCGTACCGACCCCTCCTACCTGAGGGCGTAAAGCTGCTCGTGCAAGTTTCCCAGCCGGGGTCTCTAAACTTCTCCAGCACCATATCCTTCAGCTCCTCCCAGCTCCTCACCGGCTGTCGCCTCTCCCTCCACTGGAACCATCCCAAAGCACGCCCTTCCATGCAGATCGCTGCCGCCTCCAGCTTCTGGGCCTCGGTCATGTGGTGGGCCGTGAAGTATCTCTCTGCGGTAAATAACCAGGCGTGTGGGTCCTCTCCGGAAAATAGCGGCATCTTCAGCTTCCGGACGCGACAATCTCCTCTAAAACGCCCCTGCTCGGGTCTCCCCTCCTGTCTGGGCGGCGGACGGTAGTGCTGACGCCTCTCCTCCAGTGTCTCGTAGTGCCGGGGTGGCCCGCCTTCGTGACTCCCGTAGTCTCCCTGGTGACCTTTGCGACGCCCCTCAAAGTCGTCCCATCCGGCGTCATCGCCGAACTCTGCCTCATATCCACTCCTTCCGTCGGAGTAATCGCCTCTCCCGCGTCCATGGCCGTAGAAAGGATCATCAAGTGCTGGTCGGTGCCCTGGAGGGTCACAAAAGTCTCCCGAAATCTGCCCGCGGCCTCCCGTCGTCGTGGTCCGCTGCTCGGGGGGCTCAAAAACCCCCTTATCCTGCTGTCCGAAGCCCCCGCCCCCCTCCTGCGGCTGCCAGGAGGGGTTTCTGCCCTGTCGCGGACCCACAGGGGCCTACCGGCCTTCGGCCAGGCTCGGCGGGCCCCTGGGCCCTCCCTGGAAGGTCGGCGGACCTTGCCGGCCTTCCGGCAGGGTCGCCGGAGCCTGGCGGGCCCAGGCAGGGTCCCGCCGCCCCTGCCTGAGCCCGCAGGTGGCGGCGGGGGGGCCCGGGTCCCCTTCCGCAGCTGGTCGACCCCCCACGTGCCGTGGGGGGCTGATCTTCCTTCTCCCATGCCGTGAGTCCCCCTTGTCGCGCGGCTAGGTCCTCCGACCTCTCTTTGGCTTTGTACCGCCCTCCGCCGCACCTCCTCGCGGTAGTCGTCCCTCCATGGCTCCTCAGCGTCGTCCTCGTCCAACTCCTCCACGAAGTAGGGTTGATTTTGGAAAAAAATCTCTTCTTTCTCCTTCTCCTTCTTCAAAGGTGCCGCCTTTGGTGATGGGTTAGGGTTTCCTTCGCCTTTAGGGTTTGTTGCTAATTGATTCAAGGCACCCATCAATTGCGCGAATTGGTCGTCGTGTTTTGCTTGATTTGACGCCAATTGGGAGATGGAAGTAGTCAACTTGGCCATGGATTCGTCGTTCCCCGCCAACGACTTTTTGATCGCCTCGATCTCGCCCGTGAATTTTGCCTCCAACGCCTCAAATTTGTCTTGCGATCTTGTGGAAGCCGTCATGAATCGTCACGTGCTCTGATACCAAATTGTTAGGAACTAACAAAGTTGGAATTTTTATTAGAAAATAACAAGCGAAATAAAAAGATAATTGGACACAAAAGAGGTGTGCCCTCCTCCCAAGACGCCTAGAGGACGTCCGCACTCGTCTACTCCTAATGGATGCTCAATAGAAATATTCCAATATTAAGCATGAGAAAATAAGAGAAGGCTACCCCCTATTTATAATAGAAACCATGACAATCCTAAACCAAGTAGGACTAGGCCGGCTAATCCTACTCCGAGGAGGACTCGGGGCGGGAGGGGGAATCCTACTCCAAGAAGGACTCGGCTAGGGCAAGTACAAAAAAGAGGGTGTGGCAAGGGGTCGGCTAGAGGGGTGTGTGGCGGCTGGCCTGGGCCGGCGGGTGTAAACCTGTAGGAATACGATGCCCTCGAGGCCATTTATTCCTGTGTGAATAGCACAAACATCTTGTTCGTAATAACAGTAAGCTGTTTGGTAATAATTTATCTAAGTTATATTGTAATGTAGTTAACATTAGATATCAACTTAGGTAAAGTCCTGAGACTTTATGCAAGGTCAAACGGGTATCGAGATGAGTATCTCGATCATGGAGAAACGTTTGACCGTCTGTAGCATAAGTCTAAAACGGTTCGTGGTCGTAGATGTTTCGAGACAAGGATATCGAAACATCGGATAGACCATTGTGTCTTAGTCTTCACCGTTTAGCGGTGGCGATGATCTCATGATCGCTTGACTTGGCGAAGTCGAAGACGAGACACAGGTGCTCATTAGAATGAGTTCACTGAACGATCCACTAGAGTTATCATATGGTTATATTGACCAATCTGTCAGTGATAACTCTGAGTGATGATAGGATAGTTGGTCTTTTGACTTGAGGTCATTTTGACAAACATGTGTGTGAACGGTGCCACTTATATCAACTGACCTAGCTTCGAGGCAAGGCCTGTCGAAAGGTCTTTTGATTGGGTGTCACTTGAAACGTACGAGGCGAGTAATGACCAAGAGAGGATTCGTCTCTCCCGGTCAATGGGAGTTAGTGTCGTAGAGTTAGTTCAGTCTTTAGTAAAAACTCTGCGCAGAGTATGTTGGAAGAAGTCCAACATTAGTTGACTAAAGATCGATAGAAACTAACCGGAGTCAAGTTATTGGGGTTGACAGTTTAACCATACCCCAGACTTGATCTGCACGACACAGTTTAGACGAAAAGACTATAACTACGGAATTCATCACGGAAACAGTCAGGGTGGTCCCGACAATACCCATGTCAATGAGTTAACCACATAATGATGATTCCTGAAGCAGGGACGGCAACCACTACTCGTGGTCACTGCCGTATAGGGCTTCGAGCCCAACCTGTTGTAAGGGTCAGGCTGTAGGGTCTCACACAGAGTGCAACGCTTCGTCTAGTAATAGGTAGAAATTAGTTAGGGAGAATATTTTGCATTTTTGATGCAATGGAGGAAATAATTGCATTTGATGCAATATGATAATTTAAGCTTAGATAGGGACTATTTTGCATTTGATGCAAAAGCGATTAAATGTGTATTAAATTGTTTAATACAATATTTAATAATATAAACGCAAGGAAAAGTTCACGGGTAAGACGGGAATGTCCCGGTCTAGACCCAGGTTCGAACGGCGTCCAAAACGGACGCCAAACGCAAAAGTTATAACCAAAACAGCCAAACAGATCAGACCGGGTCAGACCAGGCTGACCCAGACCAGACCAAGTCTGGCCTGGGTGCCTGGCCAGACCTGACTGAGCCAGGAACCCAGGCAGGCAGGCCTGGGCACAGGCCCAGGCGCTGGGCGCCTGGGCCTGCGCCCAGGCGGGCCGCCCAGGCGGGCCTGGGCGCCTGGGAGCCCAGGCGCCCTGGGCCGGGCGCCTTGGGCGCCCGGCCCTGGCGCCCGCCTGGGCGCCTGGCGCCTGGGCGCCCGTGCCTGGGCGCCCGTGCTAGACCTGGGTGCCCGTGCCCAGGTCTGGCAGGCGCCCAGTCAGCCTGCGTTAGAGGCTGTGGGGCCCACAGATTGGGCCCCACCTTAGGGTGTTGAACCCTAGGTTTGATGGCAGATTTGACGGCTGGTTTTTGCGAAAAACTAGTCGTAGGCTGATCTTTGGACACTCAATTGGAGGGTCAAACGAACTCCGATTGACGAACGGTTGTTTCCTATGCGTTCACCGTTGAACGCTTGTCGTATTGATAGGTTGTATCAATCTTGAAGCTCAACGGTGAGTGAGTTAAAATTCACGGAAATTTGCACTTTGTGAAGTGCAAACTAACTTGATTTTAACTAACCCAAATATTTAGTCCCACATCGGATTTTGAGAAATGGGGAGAGTCCGCCGCCTATATAAATAGGGGTCTCCTCCCTTTCTCAAAACTCGTCCCAAGCTCTAGATCTGAGCGGCTCTCGTAAATGTTGGAGCACGCTCGGATCTAAGCTTAAATTAATATTTCTCTTCTCCCTAAATTTCCGCCTTACTCCTGCGAGCTCTAGCAAAGCCACAAAGGAGTTCGAATTCTGGATCCGAAATCTAGGCGGAGGTTTCACTCGCGTGAAACTTTCTTCGGCGCGTGGTTGGCTCGGCGGCACGGGGATTGATCGCCTCGGGATGCGGAGCGGTTCGAGGAGCGGTTCGGGGAGCGGTTCAAGGAGCGGCTCGGCGTGGGACGGGAGCAGCTCGGAAGACGGCGCGGAACATCTCGCCTGCTCCAGGGCTGAGATTCCGGGTATGTGGTTAAAGTATTTTATTAGCATTAGTTTAGTTTAATCGCAGTAGGCTAGATCCTTCTTGGGATGGTCAGATCCATCCCAAGTCGGCATAGATCTTGGCATAGGGTCTTGGACCTTAGGGCTAAGTTAAAAATTGTTTTTAACTGCATGTTAATTTAGATTAACTAGTTTTTCTTCCGCTGCAAATGATTTTTGTGTCTATGTTCCGTCCGACTTAGGACGGGACTAGAGTTTTTGTGCCCTAAGGGACCGCCAATTCCCAACAGTGGTATCAGAGCCTAGGTTTGCGTAGTCGATCTAGGTACTGCGATTTCATTAAACTTATTAATGCCTTTTAAATACTTTTAAATTTTTTAAAGTAATTAGATAATTTTAAAAATGTTTTTGAAGTTCAAAATTCTATGTGATAAATTTTTTGAACATGAAAATTTTTTAAATGACGTTTTAAAATTTATGTGATAATTTTAAAACTAATTTTAAATATTTAAAAGTTTAAATTTATTTTGGATGCCTAAAATTTTTTTATATGATAAATTTTTTAAGCATGGAAATTTTAAAATGGTGTTTTTAAATTTATGTGATAAATTTTAAAATTGATTTTAAGGCTTTAAATTTATGCGATAAGTTTAAAATATTTTAGATGTTTAAAAATTGTATATGATAAATTTTTGAACATGGAAAATTTTTAAAATAATGTTTTAAATTTATAAGATATTTTTAAAACTGATTTTAAAAGTCTAAAAATTGTTTATGCGATAAACTTAGTTTATTTAATTGTTAAATAGATATACACTTTCATTTTATGTTGATAAAATTAGTGTAGCTTTATTTTAATGGCTTGTTAATCTTGTCCCTTATTTGATAACACAAGACAACCCTTTAGGTTAGCCATTAAAATTGATTAAAATTTATTACTTGAATTTTAATGACATGCTATGTTTTAATAAATCATTAACAACAATATTAAGACCTAATTCCTGATTAGGGTAGTCCTTTAAATGAATTTTCTATTCTAATTGTTATAATTAATTTTCATTAAAGGACTTCGCTTCTAGCGTTGTTAATAAAATTTATTAAAATCCTAATAATGATTAGGGTAGCACGTGAACCTTATAGTTGATAAGGACTTAATAAAAGTTATTAAACATATCCTAAAATTTTGAATTTAAGGATGCAACTAGTTGATAGGATTAATTAGTTGTTAATAAAAGCTGTTTAGTCTATGGCATACATACAAAAATGACAAGCTTCATTCAATGGACCATGATCCAGTCAATGTGCTTGGCTAAGAGTTCTGGGTCAATCCTTGCTAGTCCAAGGGGTAGTGATCCTGGCTTAGTCAATTCCCTGGCTGTGTTCCGCTGGACCGCAATGTCGCGAATCATGATTGTATGACACCATAGACTATATCTAAGTCAAATACGTTAATGATCTTTTTTCAAGATTAGCCGTAGCCCTCCTTGTTTTAGGGGTTAGCAACTATAGGGCCCGTGTTACAGTTGTTGAGATACACTCAAGCTGTGACATGACAACCTTGTAGAAACCAACTTCTTAAATACATAAGATGTAGTCTAAGACCTGACCCAAACCGACGTGTCGTGCATACACCGAGCTGCGGGGCAAGTCAGGCTAGACATGAAAACAAGGGTCCGACTAGACTAGACATTGTGATTTGGATGAGCACACTCATGATCACGAATGGCTAGGGGCAAAAACCGATTAAGAGAGTCATATCCGATATGATCGATGAAGAGTCATCTTCCGATCGCAGAGTCAATCAACTTGTTGAGCTACACTCAAGGTTGTTTAGACTCAAGGTGATTGGAACTCTTACCCATTAATTTTTAATTCGATTAAATCGTTCGTTATTAAGCTTTAAAACGTTCGTAAAAATAGTGGGAGTATATAGATAGATAAAAGTCAATCTACATATATTTTGAACATATGCTAAAACTAGGGCAAGACTATGTTTACCGAAAGAATCAATTGATAATATTGGAATTAGTTAACTGGTCAATAAGTTGATTAATTGAATATCGTGTTAAATTCTAATTGATAGAATTAAAACTATATTCTCGTTGACATTAAATGACCTTCTAAAGAACAGACTTAAGAAATATGATTTCATTAAGTTCTGGGTCCAACAAATAAATTAAAGCTACATGTCACTCGTCTCTATATGAAGCAGCTTGAACATATAGGACATTCAAAGTATGTTTCTCCCTACAACTTGTCGAGCTACCCTCAAGGTTGTATGGACAAACAATTTTGATCCGCAAAGTTCGAAAATTCGATCAAACCGTTTGAGTCGAATACGAGTGCATGAGCGATGCAAGACTATGTATCCCAACCGGATCTTGAGACAAGCAACTTCTTGAGCTACACTCAAGATTGCAAAGCTCAAGCGTTTGGATACATACGTTGCTTGCATAGCTATTTATTTATGTTGATATCTAAATGTGATTTAGAAAAGGAAGAAGGCACTTCGGAAAGTCAATTGAGAAAGTTAGTTTAATTTATCATTAGTAGAGGCATAAGTAGGAGGAAATGAAAACGTGACATATTTTGATGTCACATTTCGGAATAAGTTGTTATACAAAACGTCTAACACATTTTTGACGAATGTCGTCACCTTGCTTCTGAAGCAATGTTTTGTATTAAGTAATTTGTAATAACTACATATATATATTAAATGTTAATATATATAAATACACAAGATAGTAGCAAACTTATATGGTAAAATTAGACTAGGCCGTATCAAGAGATTAAGCTTCACAAGTCACATAAAGAGGGGTCTGACCTCTCGTATTATGAAGTCTACGGACACTTGTGAGTCTTAGCCTCTTAGACACAATGGCCGAAACCCATCTGTAAGACAGTGGGAGAATGAGTTGTCGAACTCAGTCTTGTACATACTGATGTACCCAAGTCTAGATTAACCAAAATAAGTTATTCGTATATTTTATTAAGACACGTGTTCTTGATGAAACACAAGTCTGATAAAATAAAGAACGAAATGACGAAAGTATTAAACTGATTCGATTAGATCGAATGGTCAAATACTTAGCTAAATAAAATCTTGTGTAATTAAAAGAAAATGTGATTTTCTCTCAGATCAAGTCTGTTAACACATCGGTGTGTTAAAAGGTATGAATCACACTTAGTTAGACTTGGTGCGATCCATAAATAAGTGACTCTGAGTTAACTCCTCCCTCTGGGTTAAGTCCCATATAGTAATGCCTAGGTTTTGATAATGTTCTATAAGGACATTATCAATAATATATTCATTAAATCAATCATGAGGAAGTTGTATATTTACTCGAATTTCGTAAGACGAAAAGTCGAGTTAAGACATCATAACTGATGATGACTTAGTCAACTTCCGGGATGAAATTCGGAGTAGTAACTCCGATTTAAAACTTGATGAATGTCCGTGTGCGTAAATAAATTGAGAATTTAGTTTACGTGCCCAAAGGAAATGTTTTCTCACTTTCTGCAAGTAAATCTTTAAAAGGATTGATGCAGAAAAGAAAATAGTGAAGTACAATAATGTTGGACGGGAACGGTTTTCATCCTAATTTCTTTAAAACGGATTATGATGAAACCGGTTTCGCCAACAGATGTGTACAGATCTACTCGGACCAAAGCCGATGTAAAACGCTTAAGTTGACCATGAAAATTGGCGCATTCACTTATAAGTTCGTTTTTCTAAATATGATTTAGACGAACCAACTTATATGAATTAGCCAGATAGCTTTCAAGGTCAGTGGGAGCGTATAAATTACATGCGAATCATCAAAGGGATGGAACATACATTTTGACAAAGTAATCAAAAGGTTTGATACTTTATCAAGAATAGATATGAGCCATTTAAAATGACCAATAACTAATTTAAAATTATTATCGTAAGGTACGATGAACTGGATAAGATCCAGGGAAATAAAATATTATAGATTCCGATAGACCAAATGAATTATTTGAATGAGATTCAAATGGTTGGTCTGACATGAACATAGAAACCCCTTAAGTCTATAGAGTAGACGGTTTTAGCAGATCCACTCACGAAGGCTCTATCACATGAAGTCGGGAAAACTTATGTGTAAAAACAGTATAAGATACCGAGATAAATGGGCCTGAGTGCAAGTGGGAGATGTAGGAATATGATGCCCTCGAGGCCATTTATTCCTGTGTGAATAGCACAAACATCTTGTTCGTAATAACAGTAAGCTGTTTGGTAATAATTTATCTAAGTTATATTGTAATGTAGTTAACATTAGATATCAACTTAGGTAAAGTCCTGAGACTTTATGCAAGGTCAAACGGGTATCGAGATGAGTATCTCGATCATGGAGAAACGTTTGACCGTCTGTAGCATAAGTCTAAAATGGTTCGTGGTCGTAGATGTTTCGAGACAAGGATATCGAAACATCGGATAGACCATTGTGTCTTAGTCTTCACCGTTTAGCGGTGGCGATGATCTCATGATCGCTTGACTTGGCGAAGTCGAAGACGAGACACAGGTGTTCATTAGAATGAGTTCACTGAACGATCCACTAGAGTTATCATATGGTTATATTGACCAATCTGTCAGTGATAACTCTGAGTGATGATAGGATAGTTGGTCTTTTGACTTGATGTCATTTTGACAAACCTGTGCGTGAACGGTGCCACTTATATCAACTGACCTAGCTTCGAGGCAAGGCCTGTCGAAAGGTCTTTTGATTGGGTGTCACTTGAAACGTACGAGACGAGTAATGACCAAGAGATGATTCGTCTCTCCCGGTCAATGGGAGTTAGTGTCGTAGAGTTAGTTCGGTCTTTAGTAAAAACTCTGCGCAGAGTATGTTGGAAGAAGTCCAACATTAGTTGACTAAAGATCGATAGAAACTAACCGGAGTCAAGTTATTGGGGTTGACAGTTTAACCGTACCACAGACTTGATCTGCACGACACAGTTTAGACGAAAAGACTATAACTACGGAATTCATCACGGAAACAGTCAGGGTGCTCCCGAAAATACTCATGTCAATGAGTTAACCACATAATGATGATTCCTGAAGCAGGGACGGCAACCACTGCTCGTGGTCACTGCCGTATAGGGCTTCGAGCCCAACCTGTTGTAAGGGTCAGGCTGTAGGGTCTCACACAGAGTGCAACGCTTCGTCTAGTAATAGGTAGAAATTAGTTAAGGAGAATATTTTGCATTTTTGATGCAAGGGATGAAATAATTGCATTTGATGCAATATGATAATTTAAGCTTAGATATGGACTATTTTGCATTTGATGCAAAAGCGATTAAATGTGTATTAAATTGTTTAATACAATATTTAATAATATAAACGCAAGGAAAAGTTCACGGGTAAGACGGGAATGTCCCGGTCTAGACCCAGGTTCGAACGGCGTCCAAAACGGACGCCAAACGCAAAAGTTATAACCAAAACAGCCAAACAGATCAGATCGGGTCAGACCAGGCTGACCCAGACCAGACCAAGTCTGGCCTGGGTGCCTGGCCAGACCTGACTGAGCCAGGAACCCAGGCAGGCAGGCCTGGGCACAGGCCCAGGCGCTGGGCGCCTGGGCCTGCGCCCAGGCGGGCCCCCCAGGCGGGCCTGGGCGCCTGGGCGCCCGTGCTAGACCTGGGCGCCCGTGCCCAGGTCTGGCAGGCGCCCAGTCAGCCTGCGTTAGAGGCTGTGGGGCCCACAGATTGGGCCCCACCTTAGGGTGTTGAACCCTAGGTTTGATGGCAGATTTGACGGCTGGTTTTTGCAAAAAACTAGCCGTAGGCTGATCTTTGGACACTCAATTGGAGGGTCAAACGAACTCCGATTGACGAACGGTTTTTTTCCTATGCGTTCACCGTTGAACGCTTGTCGTATTGATAGGTTGTATCAATCTTGAAGCTCAACGGTGAGTGAGTTAAAATTCACGGAAGTTTGCACTTTGTGAAGTGCAAACTAACTTGATTTTAACTAACCCAAATATTTAGTCCCACATCGGATTTTGAGAAATGGGGAGAGTCCGCCGCCTATATAAATAGGGGTCTCCCCCCTTTCTCAAAACTCGTCCCAAGCTCTAGATCTGAGCGGCTCTCGTAAATGTTGGAGCACGCTCGGATCTAAGCTTAAATTAATATTTCTCTTCTCCCTAAATTTCTGTCTTACTCCTGCGGGCTCTAGCAAAGCCACAAAGGAGTTCGGATTCTGGATCCGAAATCTAGGCGGAGGTTTCACTCGCGTGAAACTTTCTTCGGCGCGTGGTTGGCTCGGCGGCACGGGGATTGATCGCCTCGGGATGCGGAGCGGTTCGAGGAGCGGTTCGGGGAGCGGTTCAAGGAGCGGCTCGGCGTGGGACGGGAGCAACTCGGAAGACGGCGCGGAACATCTCGCCTGCTCCAGGGCTGAGATTCCGGGTATGTGGTTAAAGTATTTTATTAGCATTAGTTTAGTTTAATCGCAGTAGGCTAGATCCTTCTTGGGATGGTCAGATCCATCCCAAGTCGGCATAGATCTTGGCATAGGGTCTTGGACCTTAGGGCTAAGTTAAAAATTGTTTTTAACTGCATGTTAATTTAGATTAACTAGTTTTTCTTCCGCTGCAAATGATTTTTGTGTCTATGTTCCGTCCGACTTAGGACGGGACTAGAGTTTTTGTGCCCTAAGGGACCGCCAATTCCCAACAAAACCCGCATGGGTTTGGGCCCAGGCCCATCACTATAGCTTATTGACACCGCAACATTTGGCGTGATTCTGGGCATCGGTCGGATGGAGGAGATCAGGGGAGTTTGCAGATGAGTTATTCTGACGGTGCAGGGAGCACAGATTGTGGCTAATTTTTACCCCTTAGAGTTGGAAAAGGTGGACATGGTCCTTGGCATGCAATGGTTATAGACGCTGGAAGACACCAAGTTCAACTACAAATTACCGAGGATGGAATACCAGGAAGAGGGGAGGACAGTGGTGCTGATAGGTGACCCCAGTCTATACTGTTACGGGGTTTACCTCAAATCCTTGGCAATAGCCATGCGAAGGGGAGGAGAGGGAATTCTGGTGGACTATCAGGGGATGGGTGCAGTGGCGGAGGAGCAGGTGATACCATCTAAGGTTGGGGAGTTGTTATACCGTTTTGGGCATGTGTTTCAGACACTTCAGGGTCTCCCACCCCCATGAGACCGTGAGCATGCCATTGTGCTACGTGAAGGAGTGTCCCCCTATAAGTGTACGTCCATACCGGTACCCGCACATATAGAAGGATGAGATCGAGAGGCTGATTCGGGAGATGTTGCAGGCAGGGGTTATACAGTCTAGTGTGAGTCCTTTTTCTAGTCTAGTATTGCTGGTGAAGAAGAAGGATGATAGTTGGAGGTTTTGCATAGACTATCGTATTCTTAACAAGGAAACTGTGCATGACAAGTTTTTCATACCGGTCATAGGTGAGCTCTTGGATGAGATGCACGGCGCATCGGTCTTTTCGAAGATCAATTTGAAGTCAGGCTACCACCAGATCAGGATGTGGGCAGAGGACGTCCCTAAGATGGACTTTAGGACTCATGAGGGGTACTATGAGTTCCTAGTCATGCCATTTGGGCTGAAGAACGCTCCAGCTACCTTTCAAGCACTAACGAACAGGATCTTCCCGCCCTACATGTGAAAGTTTGTACCGGTGTTTTTCGACGGCATCCTAATGTACAGCCAGACTTTGGAAGAGCGCATGAGGGACTTGGAGATGGTGTTACAGGAGCTCCAGGCCCACCAGCTGTATGCCAATAAGAAGAAGTGCTAGTTCTCGCAGTAAAATGTGTAGTATTAGGGCCATGTGGTCTCAACAGAGGGGGTGACAGCTGACAGGGCGAAGGTAGAGACGATGTTTGATTGGCCGTAGCCGACGATGGTGAGGGCTTTGCAAGGGTTCTTAGGCCTGACAGGATACTACCACAAGTTCGTGCAGGGGTACATCACGATTGCCTGGCTGTTGACGGAGCAGTTGAAGAAGGATAGCTTCTAGTGGGACGAGGATGCTATAAAGGATTTCGAGGCTCTAAATCAAGCGATGACGACCGTTCCAGTACTGGCCTTGTCGGACGTAATCAATGCCTTTGTGGTAGAGACCGACGCTTCAAGCCATGGATTAGGAGCAGTGCTGATGTATAAGCATCGACCGATGGATTATTTCAGCCAGGTTCTTTCGGCCCGGACGAGACTGAAGTCAGTTTATGAACGAAAGTTAATGGAGATAGTCTTGACTATACAGAAGTGTAAACCTTGCCTCTTGTGGCAGCAGTTCATAGTTCGTACAGACCAACGAAGCTTGAAGTACCTTTTAGAGTAGATGACTATCGTCGGAGATCATCAGAAGTGATTATCCAAACTTGTTGATTACAAGTTTGAGATACAGTATCACACATGGCTGGAAAACAATGTCGCAAATGCACTTTCATGGCTGGAAGAGGTTACGTGCGTCTCGACGCTATCAGTGCCGATGTTGTTGGAGTGGGAGCCACTATGGAGGGAGATAGATACAGACGAGGAGCTGACTCGGATACGGGAGGACCTGGTACTGGGGACAGCAGAGCACCCAGGATTTTCATTGAGTGGACATAGATTGCTATTTTAGGGGCATCTGACCCCAGTTGTCGGTTCACATCCCGTTCATTTTTCCAGAGTTTCACGATAAGGGGGCATTCAGATGTTCAGCAGACATACATGAGGATGTCCAGAGAGCTTTACTGGCCAGGGATGAAGAAGGATGTTGTACGGATGGTAGCTAGTTGTGACGTCTGTCAATGTCACAAGTACCTCGCCATGGCTCCGGCAGGGCTACTCCAGCCTTTGGCACTTTCTGAGCAGGTTTGAGAGGGCATCAGCATGGACTTCATAAATGGGCTTCCGAAGTCTGAGGGGTATACGGTGATTTTGGTAGTAGCGGATCGTCTGAGCAAGTATGGCCACTTTATCCCTCTCCACCATCCATATACAGCAGTGACAGTAGTGATAGCTTTCATACAGGTGGTGGTCCGCTTACATGGGTTTTTCACTTCTATTGTGTCGGATAGGGACACTGTTTTCATGAGCCAGTTCTGGAAGGAACTTTTTAGAGTGTAGGAGACAGTTCTGAAAAGGAGTATGGCCTATCACTCCCAGACAGATGGCCAAACAGAGGTAGTCAACAGGAGTGTCGAGACTTATCTCCGCTGTTTCGCTTCGGATTGTCCTCGACAGTGGAGCAGATGGTTGGCTTGGACGGAGTACTGGTACAACACTTCTTATAACTCAGCTGCATAGACTACCCCCTTCTGAATTCTTTACAACAGAGATCCCCCATCCTTGATTCACTACAACAAAGGAACAACACAGGTTTCGCAGCTGGAGCAGTACTTGGGCGAGCGGGATGTGATCTTGGAGGAGTTGAAGAGGCACCTCACTAGGGCACAACAGATCATGAAGGCGAAGGCAGATGGTCATCGCAAGGAGGTACATTTCGAGATTGGAGATTATGTCTATCTAAAGTTGAGACCGTATCTGCAGAAGTCTCTGGCTAGGCGCTGGAATGAAAAGCTTGCCGCTCGTTTTTATGGACCCTATGAAATCGAGATGAAGATTGGCACGGTGGCCTACAAGCTGAAGCTTCCCCCATGATCGACACTGCATCCGGTGTTTCATGTGTCGCAGTTGAGACGAGCTATAGGGGATCACATGGCATCACCTACATTACCACCCATCTTGACAGTAGATTCTGAAGTGTTGTTGGAGCCACATGACATCGTAGAGGTCCGACATGCGAGAGGACAAGGCAAGGATGTGCCGGTGCGCTGGCAGGGACTATCGGACCATGAGACGACTTGGGAGCCATATGATACTCAGGCCCGGCCCTGACCCAGGGCAGCCAGGGCAGCCGCCCAGGGCCCAAGGCCGGGGGGGCCCAGGTTTGATATTTTTTCTGTAGGTTGATACATTATTTTGAAAAAAAGAGTCAACTGAGGAACGACCGTCGTTTGATATTTCGAAGTGCAGTTAATATATATTGTTTCACGCCCTGCAAATATTGATTCGGAAATGAGGAAGCTCCTGGTGACTGGGGGCGCAGGCTTCATTGGGTCTCACACTGTTCTCCAGCTCCTGAAGGAGGGGTTCCTTGTTTCACTCATTGACAACCTTGATAATTCTTGCGATGAGGCAGTGGAGAGAGTGAGAGATCTTGCAGGCCCCAATCTCTCAATTTTACTTGGTTGGTCATCTTAATCACTTGCTCCTCTCTTGATCAATCTCTCAATCTCTCTTAGTGGATTTTTAAAGTTTGTTTGCTATCTTTGGCAGGGAGATCTAAGGAACAAGGATGACCTGGAAATGGTCTTCTCTCAATCAAAGTAAGCTCCTTTGCCTTTTTCCCCACATGGGTTTTCTCTATACTTGCATATCTTTAATTACTAGACGATTAAAATGTCATGTTTGATCATTATAAAAACAGGCAGTTGTTTACAAATGCTGGTTCAATGCATGCTTGTGTTTGATCAGAGTAGACTTTGTTCTTCTTTTTTTTGGGGCACAGATATGATGCTGTGATTCATTTTGCTGGTCCAAAAGCTGTTGATGAGAGCGTTGCAAAGCCTCTTCTTTATTACAATAACAATTTGATCGGAACTATAAATTTGTACGAGTTTATGGCAAAGCATGGCTGCAAAAAGGTCTCTTCCTATCTATTTGTGCTTCTTTTAACTTGCATTTCATGTTATACTTCTGCAATAGAATCCTACAAGCTATAATCTCCTACAAATATTTAGGTCAAACTGATGATGTTCGATATCATTTTATTCCTTGATTTAGATAATCATGATTGCATAAGCCCTTATTGTGACATCACTTAGACCAAAGGAACAGCCTCAAGAAAATTGTCTTTTAAATTTTGATCATCTTCTTAGGTTAGGAACATGGTTCTCCCTCCTCTAATAAATTTTCTTTCTTTTTGTATACTATTTTTAAAGGGCCCAAATTTCTTATTCGCCCCGGGCCCCATTATCTTCAGGACCGGCCCTGATGATACTATCTTGACGCAGTTTCTAGACTTCAATTTTGAGGACAAGGTTCGTCTTTTAGGAATGAGTAATGATGCGGTTCGGATCTACGAGAGGCGGAGGTGGCGCGCGGCGGGGGCACGGGTCCAGACTTGGGTCCGACCCTACTTGACCCTATGGGTGACTTATTACTCATGACTCATCTCTTTGGTAGTAGTTTAAGTAATTATAAAGACGTAATAGTCTTTCATTATTAAGCTGATTAGGAGAGGGTTAAAGCATACGAGCCGGCCCTAGTTTTGTTTTCGAAGATTTTGATTAGAGAAGATTGTCGCTAGGGTTCTTCGTGAATCCATTTGTGGGGTTAAACGTGTTCCATCAACACAAGTTAGGGAGACATCCACTGCAGAAAAGGATCAATCTATCTTCTATTCTAGCAATCAATTAATTCCACTAATAAATTTCTTTTCTTTCTTTTATAAATCTGAATTTGTTCTCTTGATTTGGGCGGACCGTATCACATTAGTTTTAGTGCGGTTTACCTAATAGACTAATAATCTTGAATTCAGGTAACTGTGTTGCTTAAAAATATGTAATGTTATTCACAGTTGGCTCTATGGACTCATTATTACACCCAGACATTGCATAATTTAGAATTATGACAACCTATGAAACCTATGAACATGCTTACCGTTGCATCAGTGAGAAAATATATAACCAAATCATTCCTAGGAATACTATGCATTTAAGGAGGAGCATGACTAGATGTTAATAGCAATCGAATAAATGTTGATCGTTAACAATCATTGCTTAATACAACCACAAAGGTAATTAAGAATTATTCAAATTTGATAGTAGTTTCTAGTTACTGACAGTGCAGCATGCATACCATAAGAGTAAACGATCCGAGAACTTACAGTGGACGACTATGTCTGCAGGGTACCTTTTTACAAATTGCTTTGCAGCAAATCTCCAGTTTGCAGCACTGAAAATAGAGGAATAGACAAATGAAATCAGAGCTTGCTTCATTTTTTTCCTTCCGTTCTTTTTTATTCCCACGGGGGGGGGGGGGGGGGGGGGGGGGGGGGGGGGGGGGGGGGGGGGGGGGGGGGGGGGGCTATTTCCAAAGACCAACATGTTGCTTGGGATTCCTACAGTAAAATTGACAATTAGCTGAAGTTTACCCTATTTTCTGTTGCTAGGGATTCCTACCGTAAAATGACAATTATCTGGAGTGTAAAAAGAAAAAACATGCATCCCAAGTAGACAACCAATTCAATGCGTAGCGCTAGCGCGAACCAAAATCCCCCAACATTTTCAGATGTGGTCCACAACGGGAGATTCACGTGGGTCCCATCGGGATCCCTCTAACTGTTTGTTATGTTCTAAATCTCTGATCAAACCAGCGGGTTTGATCCAACTTTTTTTTTTAAAAATGCAATGCACAGAGCAATTAAACCCGAAAATACAGGAGTAGAGTTAAAAGGATAAAATCTTTATTTTAAGAGAGAAAGAAAAGGCAAGACCTTCCGACGATGCCATTAACGGTGACGACGAGATGAGCGGTGATCCGCCGCTCCCTAACGACGTCCCCGCCTCCGCCGTTAACTACCGCCTCCGCATCGCGTCCACCAACGGCCGTCGCCGCCGGATCCTTGTCGGCGGGATGGAAGCAGACGCAGGCGGCGGGGCGGTAGGCACCCTTCCTCCTGCTCCTCTTGCCGCCTTCACGAGCCATTCCTAGAATCCGAATCCCAAATCTATATCTCTTTCTATTGAATTCGATTTCTTAGGTGATCGATCGATTGTAGCTTTCAAGCGATCCTTTGAGGTTTGATCGATTCAAGGAGGTATTTAAACGTCGGGCTGGTCGAGAATTCCTCTCCATTTGAAATTTTTTTTCCTCTCTCTCTCTCTCTCTCTCTCTCTCTCTACAGTCAATTGTTTAATAAGTTTCTTACCGTATTTTTATTTTGATTTTTTTTTTCCTTTCCCGTTTGTTTGAAGTTTTCTTGGCGCTCCATGCTGAAGCCGCCGCTTCTGGAACACGACGAGTGACTCTAAGTTTGTATTTGACATTTTTCACAAACACCACTGGACTCATCTTTCCTACACTCTACACCCATTGACACATAATAAAGCTAGAATTGGAATAAAGAAATGGAATGGAGGCAGATGTATTTTTAACAAAATATTACTCTTGGGGTACCTTGACTTGTTACTTGTTAGGGGCTGTTTGTTTGTGAGAAAGGAGCTAGAGAGCTGCTTAGGAATCTTAATTTTGTATTGTTTTGAGTGTTAGAACAGAATCTTAATTTTTGCAATTCGACTTGTCCTTGGTTTTAACAAGTTGTGTTGCAGGAAGAATAAATATTTTTTTCATTATTATGCATGTATGTTTGTCATCGTCAAGAAGGACGAGAATGTATAGATATTGAGTCTCATCCCATGTGCTTTTTATAAGGAATGTAGACCGATTCTCCCAAATCCCCGTACAATCGGGATTGTATCACCCGCATTCATTGCCGGGTGTGTCCCCATTCAACGAACCAAATTATGTAAGGATCCGCGGTTAATAGTTACCAAACCAATGGGATCCATATCTCCGGGTGTGTCCACATTCAACGAACCAAATAATGTAAGGATCCGCGGTTAATAGTTACCAAACCGATGAGATCCATATCTGCTTGTAAATGACAATTATTACCCTTGATGCTATGTATATAAGCACATCAAAATGAATGAAAACTTTGATGGTTCTCTTTTCATTCTCTTCCCCAGTCGTGTTTACATTTTCTTCATGGTATCAGAGCCACAAACGCTTCACAGCTTCTAATCCTATATCTCCCTACTTTTCCAAAAAATTTCATCAGACTCTAATTCGATCTCTCCAAATCTTAAATTTCTCATCTCCAAATTCCCTTCCCTAATCACCATCCGCCTCGACTCCACCAACTACATCCTATGGCAATCACAAGTTCTTGGTGTTCTCAACGCACATGGCTTTCTAGGTTACATTGATGGTTCTTCGCCTTCTCCTCCACCAACCATTCATGATCCCGCCTCAACAGAATCCAAACTGCTGCCACCTATCCAAAATTCTTCTTTTTCGAAATGGCTTATCACAGATCAGCATCTGTGCTTGTGCATTCAAGCCACCCTTTCCACCTCTGCCCTTGGTATTGTCCTAGGTGTCACCTCCTCGGCTCTACTATGGTCAAAACTTGAGACCCGGTATGCCTTTCTCTCCGAAGGGCACATCGAGTTACTTCAAGAAAAGTTAAATTCTCTTACAATGAACAATGAATCCATGACGCTTTATCTAGATCGGGCCAAATCGATCTATGATGAACTACTTGCGGCTGGACCCGACACGATCACCACCAAACAAATGGTCCACCAAATTCTGCACGCTCTACCTCCCACCTACAACTCGTTCCCTGTCATGTCACGAAATCGAGGCATTCCCTACAATGTTGAGGAGCTCTGGAACAGTCTACTCGCCGAGGAGTTCAACATGCAACTCACCCGGCATCCCGACTCATCTGCGGGGGCATTCACTCGGCATCCCGACTCATCTGCCGGGGCACATGTACCTGTCTCAGCTCTCTAAACCAATTTCGGTCATCACGGATGCCGACCCACTCGAGGACATTCCACCAACACCCGTGGCACTCAACCCATTACTCGGAGTGGCCCAGGATCACCCGCCTTTGCTTTCAGACCTTTTGCCACTCGACTTCGTGTCCCAAAGGATGCTTCGGAAAATTACATCCCGTGTTAAGTGTGTGGTAATCACTACCATCACATACTTGACTGCTTTCGGCTCAAGGACCACACTACTTAGCTGGAATCATCCTCTTCCTCCGTCTCCTTAATGATCACATCCATTGACCCCTCCAACAAGTCGGAAGCGTATTTCGCTAATCCCGTCTCCTCTGAAGACTGGTACCTAGACAGTGGCACCACAGATCATATCACCAATGATCACTCGCAACTGGCGTAAATGACTCCACATACCGGTAATCGGCAGATCCTTGTTGGCACTGGTGACAGTGCAAGGATCTCCCACATTGGCTCCTCCTCTATGCCCACTTCATCTTCTTCTATACGTCTTACTGATGTTGTTCATGCACCCTCTTTTTCAAAAAATGATTCGGGATGAAAATTGTATATTTATACCCCCTAACTACCCCTATATTATGCTAAAGATTTGGCTTAAACTTGCTCTTTTTGGGTATATTTTCATTTCATATCATTTTAGGAGCTTACTCTCATTCTTGACACAAAATACGGTTTTTATCGTCTTTATTGGCTTCTTACTATTTTTCATATGCTCCTGCTATTATTGTGATCATATCGCCATTTTTTGGGAATTATTTGAGCAATGGATTATTTTATATGAATTTTGGGAGGTCAATATTAATTTATAATAGTCATTTTATTAATTTTCTCATCATATGAACTAATTTCTCCTTCTCCTACTTTCAGGTACTCCTAGGAGTCTTGGAGATTTTACAGAATTTTCTGGGATTTTTCTAGAATTTCTGGGTATTTTTGGGAATTTATTGGAGGCAAAGTAGTTATTCTGGTTTTTAAAAAAGAAAAACTAAAAAATATAAAACGCAGCTGTTGGGCCGACCCGCTGGCCGGCCCAATGTCGCGGCCCGTACGCGGGCCGCGTTGTTTCAAGTTATAAAAAAAGAACAACACCCGTTGTGTGGGCCGGCCCACACCGCCGATCAGCTGGGGCGGGCACGCGGCCCGCGCGTGCCTGCGCCCGCGGGTCGGGCGCCCCAGCACCCGACCCGACCCACTTCACCCCAGGCACGTGCATTTGAGCGGCTTGCAGGTTGGGCGGCCAGAAACCCGATCCGCAAGCCCGATAGTGCGTTAATCTGGGTTTATTTCGGCCCCAGTTCATTTCCAGGGGCGGCTCTTCGTTCTTCTTTGCTGTTTTTTTGGGGTTTTTGGGGGTTTTGAACCCTATTCTTCCCCAAATAGGCTAGGGTTAGGGTTGAGGCCATGGGGGGAGCTTGGGGAGCTTGGAGGAGGTGCCCAAGTGAGAGAGGAGTCTCATTTCTTGAGAGATTGGTGATCTCTTCTCTCTTTTCTTGTGTAATTTTTTATATCTCTTTATTGTAATGAATTTGGACGAATTAGTGAATGAAAATTCCCTCTTTTATTTCATGATGATAGAGTAGTATTGAATGGTTTGGGTTGTGATTCATTGGGTTGGATGTTAATTATAGCTATAATTTCCTCTTGCCCATTATCATGTTAATGTTGAATGTATTATTAGGGCACATTTTAATTGGCTAAGACCCAAGTGGGCACTCTTAGAGAAGAGACCATGCTGTTAATTTGATTAGTGCTACGATGATATGTCCATCCCTATTGCAAATTATCGTGTTCATGAAAGCTAAACTTTCCGATTAAGCTTGCCATAGCCGAAGGCCTAATTGAGTTATATGTGGGTAAATTGAGCTTAATTAACACAAATCCTAGTGAACCCACAACCCATGCTCTCTCGCCTTGCCATCCTAAATCCCATTTGGCTCTCTAACCCTACCCACTTAGGATAGATTTGTTGATTTACCACTCCGTTTTTTCCACTCATCCACTTTAATTGAGGTTGTTGTTTCACGCTATTTCCTTTCTTTATCAATCAATTTTGTGAATATAGAACGACTTGTCCCTGTGATCCGACCCGGGTACTCACCGTTTATTAATTTATTGCATTGACACTCCTACGCTTGGGAGTGGAAGGCGTGCACTTGCGCGTCCTCTGTGTCAACCAATTGGCGCCGTTGCCGGGGACAATGGTTTCTATTATTAGCATTTTTGATTGATTTTGAAAGTTTTAGTGTGATACCTCTATCTCTTAGTGTGTGTCTTTCCGTTTATTTATTTTCCACTTATTGAGTCTTTTGCTTGTTTATTCTCATTTTCTTGAGAAAATTTTTTTACAACAAAATGGCATTATCTTCAGATTTTTCGGACATTGATTTGGAGGATATCCCACTCCCGCCATACTTTCATGGTTTGGAGTGGGAGAACCCTCATTTACGATGTATTCTTGCCTTGGTGGGAACATTAGCGATGATTGCATATATTTTAGATTTTTTCCCTCTTCTTTACAAAATGATGTAAGATTATGATTTGATTCATTGTCTCTTGACTCACATTTTACTTGGTTGTCATTTCAGGCTGAATTTCTCCGAGTGTTTTGCCTACTTTTTTGGAGCAGGTACAGGGGCGGCAGGCCATCGAGGAGGTTTGTCAGGAGCAGTTACCAGTTGTGGGAAGTGCCGCAGAGATCATTGTTGTTGATGTCGAGGAAGATGATAGTGACGGGGATTGCGACATGGTATATATTGAGCCCGAGCTCACTCCTACTCCAGTTTTCTCTCTGCATCCACTTCCACCTCCTCTTGAGGCCGTGCATCATCCCGAGCCTAGCATCACATTTCAGGGAAGTTCCCATCTTTCTTTTCCCTCCACCCCCGAATCAAATTATTTAATTCCATATCATTATGATTCGGATTGTCTTCATTTGATCGTAAATTCATTTATTCATTTCGACGACCCATTTTGGCAAGCTTTTCACTTGGACAGGCGCTCTCGCCCAATTATTTTTGACACGGCCTATCTCCCCTATTTGGCAGGAACCCATCATAAGGATATGCTTGGGGTTGTGTTGCTTGCCACTGATGCTTGCAATGGAGGTAGGGCATTGGACGTGGCGACGCTCGCGGAGGAGCGTAAGGATATGATCGAGCAGTTGCCACCACCGTTATACATACGAGATCCGCCTTTTGCTAAGGTGTATTCTTTCCTTTATGTAGTGTAAATAAATAAAATCAAAAGTTAGTTAGTTTGCTTTTGCATGTTTGCTTTCGTATGCTTTTCTTTTCTTTTCTAGGATCTTTTGACGAGATCTAATACTCTTCCAACATTGCAGACAATGTTTATTTTAAGTTGGGGTGAGAGTGTTAGAATATTTAGGATTGTTAGGATTTTGAGCTATATTTTTTTTGAAATACCTCCATCTTGCTCGCATCCCATGAACTTCATTGCATATCATATTTTGGCCTCCTTGTTCATATGCCACTAGCTCTTTGTTTAGTCCCTATATGCTTAATGCCATGCAATTTTTCGGATTATTATTTTGGTATCAACTTCTTCGACGTTTGATTGGCACGTTTTAATTTCTTTTCCAATTTGGAGTCGAATGCTAATATGCCATGTATGAAGCTATTTCATATGTCGTGATGCTCTTTTTGAAACAATTGGGAAAAGTTTGGTGTAAGCGATTTCATGTTGGGATGAATGGTGTAGTTTTTGGTTGGATTGGATTTGGCCAATTGTTATGCTTTGTTTTCTTCTAAGGAATGGGTGGATGAGTTGCTAACTTGTGTTGTGAAAGAAAAAGAGAGTAGTATAAGTGAATGTTTCTTTCTAATCAAATCGAGTAGCCGATGCCCCACGAAACATTGGGGAGGACACCAAAGATGAGATTTAGGGGACCATTCCATCCCTTTGCCTATATAGCATTATCGCGTGTATGCAAAGGTGGCGGTGTTTACATTTCATAGTGTTATCGCGTGAATGCAAAACATAAACATCAAAAACAAAAAACAAAAAAAAGAAGGAAAAAGAAAAGAAAAAGAAAAAAATGAATGAATACATGAAAGAATAAGAAACATGAGTGATGCAATCTCATCTCCCACAACTTAGAGGAAATTTCTTTTGTTTTGGCCATTTCCATGAAAGTTAGAAACTTTGTCATTTGTGATATATCCCGATAAATGCGATACGGTGCTTATTACTTCACTTTTCTTTGAATTGGATCGAGGAGAGTGTCATTTGTTATTTACTTTCATACATTGGGTATATTGGCTTTGAAATCATTTGGAAACATCATTTGTGTATGCCATGAGGATATTGTGAAGTTGGTGCATGTTTTCACTTTAATCCGAATTTATCGCATATTTTGCTAGGGACTAGCAAAAAGTAAGTTGGGGGTTGTGATTCAGGGGTGAAAAGTGTATATTTATACCCCCTAACTATCCCTATTTTGTGCTAAAGATTAGGCTTAAACTTGCTCTTTTTGGGTATATTTTCATTTCATATCATTTTAGGAGCTACTCTCATTCTTGGCACAAAATACGGTTTTTATCGTCTTTATTGGCTTCCTACTATTTTTCATATGCTCCTGCTATTATTGTGATCATATCGCCATTTTTTTGGGAATTATTTGAGCAATGGATTATTTTATATGAATTTTGGGAGGTCAATATTAATTTATAATAGTCATTTTATTAATTTTCTCATCATATGGACTAATTTCTCCTTCTCCTATTTTTCAGGTACTCCTAGAAGTCTTAGAGATTTTCCAGAATTTTCTGGGATTTTTCTAGAATTTCTAGGTATTTTTGGGAATTTATTGGATGCAAAGTAGTTATTCTGGTTTTTAAAAAAGAAAAACTAAAAAAATATAAAACGTAGCTGTTGGGCCGGCCCGCTGGCCGGCCCAATGTCGCGGCCCGTACTCGCTGCGGGCCGCGTTGTTTCAAGTTATAAAAAAAGAACAACACCCGTTGTGTGGGCCGGCCCGCTTGGCCGGCCCACACCGCCGATCAGCTGGGGCGGGCACGCGGCCCGCGCGTGCCCGCGCCCGCGCCCGCGTGTCGGGCACCCAGCACCCGACCCGACCCGCTTCACCCCAGGCGTGCGCATTTGAGCGGCTTGCGGGTCGGGCGGCCAGAAACCCGACCTGCAAGCCAGATAGTGCGTTAACCTAGGTTTATTTCTGCCCCAGTTCATTTCCAGGTGCGGCTCTTCATTCTTCTTTGCTGTTTTTTGAGGTTTTTGTGGGTTTTAAACCCCATTCTTCCCCAAATAGGCTAGGGTTAGGGTTAAGGCCATGGGGGGAGCTTGGGGAGCTTGGAGGAGGTGCCCAAGTGAGAGGGGAGTCTCATTTCTTGAGAGATTGGTGATCTCTTCCCTCTTTTCTTATGTAATTTTTTATATCTCTTTATTGTAATGAATTTGGACGAATTAGTGAATGAAAATTCCATCTTTTATTTCATGATGATGGAGTAGTATTGAATGGTTTGGGTTGGATGTTAATTATAGCTATAATTTCCTCTTGCCCATTATCACGTTAATGTTGAATGTATTATTAGGGCACATTTTAATTGGCTAAGACCCAAGTGTGCACTCTTAGAGAAGAGACCATGCTCTTAATTTGATTAGTGCTACGATGATACGTCCATCCCTATTGCAAATTATCGTCTTCATGAAAGCTAAACTTTCCGATTAAGCTTGCCATAGCCGGAGGCCTAATTGAGTTATATGTGGGTAAATTGAGCTTAATTAACACCAATCCTAGTGAACCCACAATCCATGCTCTCTCGCCTTGCCATCCTAAATCCCTTTGGCTCTCTAACCCTACCCACTTAGGATAGATTTGTTGATTTACCACTCCGTTTTTCCACTCATCCACTTTAATTGAGGTTGTTGTTTCACGCTATTTCCTTTCTTTATCAATTAATTTTGTGAATATATAACGACTTGTTCCAGTGATCCGACCCGGTACTCACCGGTTATAAATTTATTGAATTGACACTCCTACGCTTGGGAGTGGAAGGCGTGCACTTGCGCGTCCTCCGTGTCAACCAAAAAACCTCCTCTCTGTTTACAAATTTACACTCGACAACAATTGCACTATACAATTTTCATCCTCTGGTTTCGTTGTACATGATAGTGTTGGATCCTGTGGATGGCAAACAACACTAGAAGGGAGGGTTGAATAGTGTTGTTCAAATAATAAAATTTTCGATCGTTAATAATATCACAAATATAATTATCCTGGTTCCCCGCAACCCGGGTAAGTCCAGTCCCTGACCAATCTGGTACGAGATTAATCCACTATTGCCTTAGCAATATAATTACCTAACTTCACTCGTTAGGATTTCCAATGACTCAGCCTTAACTAGGATTTTTCAACCACCTAGACTTGTCTAGGATGTACACTGTCCCTTATCACAAAGCGGAATCCCAAATACAAATAAAAATCCAATTCTCCATAATATTTGATGGAGATTGGTTTACACCTGAATTTCTATAGCCAAGATAAATATTGCAATTGTGCGTTTAAGTGGCTAAAAGAATTTATATGGATCTTTAGATCACACAAAGAAATTGAAGAGATTCAATGTGATCTAGATCTCTTGTTTTCAAAAAAAATCCTTTCAAGAATGAAGTTAAAGAGTAAGGAATTTTAAAAAAATTTAAAAATAAAAATATAGATCTCAAAAATAATATCAGAGTAAGAACTGAGATCAGAATTTAAAACAGAATTGGCTATTAGCGTTGAGAGCAATAGAGCGATGAGAGATCTTTAGAACAGAATTTAGCTCAAGAGAAAATAGGGAGATTGGTGTATTTGAAATGATCTCAAAAGCTCTATTTATAGAGTTTCATAGGTGAATTCAAATTTCAAAAAATGTTTGACTTTCAGTCCATTAAATGAGGAAGAGGAGTGAAATCAGGAAGTCAAAACGTAGAATAAAAACGACAACTGGTTGTCGACTCCCTACTTAAGGTAGTCGACTCCCAGAGAATTTCATTAAAAAATTCTGCTCAGCTGGTAGTCGACACCCTCCTTTGGTAGTTAACTCCCAGAGCACTTTTCACCGAAACTCGGCTAGCAAGATGTGTAATCAACTACTGGGTGTTGGAGGTTGACTACTAAGAATTAAATCAAGTAGCTAATGCTCTCAAGAGTTTTAAAAACATTTAAAACGTTTTTGCTTTAAAATCATTTTATGTGTGTGCGCAATATTTGCTTGGCTTTAAAATTGTCCTAAAGAAACCAACTCACACATTATACTAAGACGAGACCTTCAGGAAGCCGATCAGATGTTTGCCGTAGATGCGCGCTTTTCTTGAATTTGAGCTCTTCTTCATTAAGCTAGAGCACTTGTATGAGCTTAATCATTAAGCTATATTTGTGCTTGATGTAGAGCTTACAAATTAGTCTCCGTCTTCCGAGTGTGGTTGAGCTTCTTCTGAATATGCATAAAGCTATCAATCGCACAACCTGCACACTTAAGTTGTAGTGTAATTAGTACACTAACATCATTTGGTGTGCTCATCATCAAAACCACTTAGGGGTGTGATTCGATTTCCTATTGCTCACCCCCTTTTTGATGATGACACCTGTAACGACTGGTTTTTCATGTATTGGGATTATCTATATTATAATATATGTTTTGGTGGATTTTCTCCTTATGTGTGATTTTCTGTCTCCGTAGCTTTCGTTTTCGTTCGTTTCGTTGTGATTTTCTAAGCTTCTTCCTTAGATCGTTGAGCTTGGAGTAAGTCACGCATGACGAGCTTCATATCGCTCATATCTTAGAGTTAGTTTGAGCTTGGGAGTCATAGGAATCCTTCCCGGAGCTTCGCGCTTCGATTCGAGACTTTTCGTGCATGTTAGTTGGTTCAAGAAGGGGGACCAACCGACTAGATTCCAATTTATTCGGTCAGGAACTCTTCTGGAACCGACTAGTTCATTAAATCAATTATTCAGGAGTTACTGTTTACTTTTAGTCGGTAAGAACAATCACCGACCGACTAGATGTGAAACTAGTCGGTCAGAACTTGCTCTCAGACCGACTAGTTTCTTTCAGTAAAATTCGCCTAAGTTACTGTTTATCGTTAGTCGGTCAATGAACACTCACCGACCGACTAGGTTGCAAACTAGTCGGTCGACGGGCCTTCATAGACCGACTAATTCATTACCCAGATTTATTCCTTCTTTCGCTGTTTGATTTTAGTCGGTCACAGCTGAGCGACCGACCGACTAGTTCCCAAACTAGTCGGTCAACAACCCTTCTTTGACCGACTAATCGACCCCGAAACCCTAGGGTTCCCAGCCGCCGCCAGCTTTTTCTATTAAACCCCCCCCGACTTCTTTCATTCTTCCTTCATTCTTCTGAGCCGTTTTCTTCCCCAAATCATCCTCCAACATTTCCCCAAGCCATTCCTTCTTCCTTTGGAGTTTCCCTCTCGCCATTAGCGACGGCCACCCTCCTTGGGCCGTCGGCAAACCCCCAAAAACTCCCAAATCCCATTTTCTCCAGATTTTCTCGCCATTTCCAAATCTGAACCATAGTTCTCCGGATCATTCTCCCGTTGCCGTGCTTGCTCGGCATCGTTCTTCTTCTACGATACGGTTAGTAAATCGATCCCTTAATATCCTCATAACCCACGTTGTGATTTTGTTAAACCATAATATAATGGATCGTAGATTCGATTGTAAAACCGGATTGGGTGTTGTTCTAATATTGTTTTGCCATGGCAGCGATCCCATCTCCGTAGTTTAAACAATTTGTGACGTGCCCCGTTGATCGTCATCCTTGGTGCCAGGCAAGTGAAACTTGCCACTTAGGGTTTTAGGCCACGCTTTAGGCCATTTGCTTGTTGTAGGCGTAAAAGAGACTAGGCGACGAAATGATACTCGCCTAGGCGCAAATTCCAGGATCTAGCTTGACAACGAAGCTAGAACCGACTTCTTTTAATTATTTGCATCTTATCTGTCATGTTTAAATTCAATTAACGGTACGCGAATTATCTGTACATGCCATGCTATCCATGTTGAATGTTGCATTCGTAGCACACGCTACATTACTTGTACTACTTGATCCGGCTAGGCACCTGCGTTGCAGGCATAACCCTAGGCCAGGCTAGGCACCTGGTTTTTTAGCTGGCATAACCCTATGCCAAATACACTTCCTGGCTCGTGATCCAGAAGCGGGCTACTTGTGTTGGTCAAAAGCCAATGCCCGATACACGTGGAGGGGTAGGGATAAACGGTCACTTGAGCTTAAGAGTTGGCCCGATCAGCCACTCTAGCCAACAGGCGGAATCTCTGTGCACGACGTGCTTACTTGACCTGTCTTTGTACTTGTACTTGTTCATGTAAAACTTGTCATCCATACCATACTTGTTACTTGCACTTTACCTTACTTGTTGCTTCCATACTATACTTGCCATGCTATGCATCATACTATAACTACTAGGTTGTTAGTTTACTTTCCTTTCAGTTTCCTTGCCCAAGTCTTTTAGACTTGCTGACATGTGCCCCTCTACTCTTTTGGGTGACACATGTTGGGTCCTGAGTCTGAGGTTGCTGTTGAGGACGTGGTGTTCGCTGACGCTGAGTCAGAGCCCACGTTCATCAGGGAGTTTGAGGACACGGGAGATTACTCGTAGAGACTATTTGTATCGTTGTTTAGACTGTTTTAGTTGTCGGTGCGTAGCACCAATATTTTGTTTGTGCTTGTCTTATTGGCCATGTTGTGGGCCTAGACTCTTCCTTTTAGCCTGGTGGCTTTTCTGCGATGTTGGATATTATTGTGGACAATTTCTGAGATTGGTTAACTTTTATCAGTCTCCTTTATTATTATTGTTGTTCCAGTTGCTTTTACAGGGACACGCATATATTCAGTTTTGACGCTTATCGGGCGTGTAGCTTCACAGCACCACGTCTGTGCGGACCTTCTCACGTCTCGCCTCCATTTTAGGGAAGCGGGCCGTGATAGGTTTTGTTGGTGGCCCATGCAGGTTCGTGTGTAACGGCAACTAACGGAATAACGATGATAATATTTGAATGTCCACGGATAAAATTTGACATCCGAGTAATAAGCTATGAGTCTAATTGTTTCGTTTCCTGTGTCATTAGATGGCAGGAAGGCGAAATACCCGAGCTTCTGGTGGTGCGCCCCCTCATGACGAGGAGCCTGAACGGGAGCCCACCAACAGGGAGATGATGTGGATGATGCTTCAGATGATGCAGGTGCAGCAGGGCGTGCTCCTGCAAGTCCAGAATGCTCCAGTCGTTCGAGCTGCTCGGGCAGTTCAGGATGCCCCTCGTTCCGAGCCAGGAGCGAAGCAGTTTCGAGAGCTGGGTCCTGCATATTTTGATGGTACTGAAGGTCCTCTAGCTGCTGACGAGTGGGTCAGGAATATTGAGGATAATTTGAAGATGTCCAAGGTCAACGAGGTTGGCTGGGTTGACTTGGCGAAGAGGCAGCTTAAGGATAATGCCAGGAATTGGTGGGATGCTGAGGAGGAGCTGTTGGAGGAGCCGATATCTTGGGCTACCTTCAAGTCCAGATTCGATGAGGAATATTTTCCAAAGGCTGCCCGGAGAGAGATGTTGCAGCGCTTCATTGATTTGAAGCATGGGAGCTTTTCGGTGGATCAGTACCACCAAGAGTTCACCAGGCTGAGTCGGTTCGCACCAAAGATGGTATAGGATGCTGATGAGAGAGCTCAAAGGTTCCTGCAGAGCTCAAAGTCGGTTCGCGCCAAGAATATTTTCTTACCGTATTTTTATTTTGATTTTTTTTGCTTTCCCGTTTGTTTGAAGTTTTCTTGGCGCTCCTTGTGATGATGCTGAAGCCGCCGCTTCTGGAACACGACGAGTGACTCGAAGTTTGTATTTGACATTTTTCACAAACACCACTGGACTCATCTTTCCTACACTCTACACCCATTGACATATAATAAAGCTAGAATTGGAATAAAGAAATGGAATGGAGGCAGATGTATTTTTAACAAAATATTACTCTTGGGGTACCTTGACTTGGTACTTGTTAGGGGCTGTTTGTTTGTGAGAAAGGAGCTAGAGAGCTGGTTAGGAATCTTAATTTTGTATTGTTTTGAGTGTTAGAACAGAATCTTAATTTTTGCAATTCGACTTGTCCTTGGTTTTAGGGGTGAGCACGGTTTGCTCAAACCGTCCGAACCGAACCGGACCGAACCAGACCGAGCCAAAAACAAAACCGAACCGCTCTCCATCGGTCTGGTTTGGTCTCAATTGTTGGAAACCGCCACTTATATGGTCTGGTTTGGTTTCACCCTGTCGAACCTGATTAAACCGAACCAAACCGACTCCTAACCTATATTATATATTGTGCTGAAAATCTGTTGGAATTTTAACCCTAGTCCCTAGGAACCCTAGCCTAAGGCCTTTAGACTGAGCGGCGCCGCGCCGGTCCTATTTGGCTATCTGCCTTCTTCAATTTCTAGTCTTTACTCTTCAGAGTTTAGACTGCATTCATTTTTTTCCCGTTTGAGCATCGCTAATTATCCATCAGCGGTCAGCCCATCGGCCATCGCCAACACCACGACCAGATAAAACCCTCCTCATCGTTCTTATTCTTTCTTCTTCTTATTGTTTTTCTTCGTATTCATCTTCTTATTTAGCAAAATTGGGTATACAAAGGGATCTTCCGTCATCATATGTCTGAACCGCGGTTCCAAACCGAACCAAACCGCTCAAAGCGGTTTTCGTCGGCTCGGAAACCGTCGGTCTGGCGGTCTGGTTTGGTCTGGCCTGTTAGAAACCGCTACTTATACGGTCTGGTTCGGTTTAGGTCCTAAACCGCCGGTTTGAGACCGTGCTCTCCCCTACTTGGTTTTAACAAGTTGTGTGGGAGGAAGAATAAATATATTTTTTCATTATTATGCATGCATGTTTGTCATCGTCAAGAAGGAAGAGAATGTATAGATATTGAGTCTCATCCCATGTGCTTTTTATAAGGAATGTAGACCGATTCTCCCAAATCCCCGTACAATCGGGATTGTATCACCCGCATTCATTGTCGGGTGTGTCCCCATTCAACGAACCAAATTATGTAAGGATTCGCGGTTATTAGTTACCAAACCAATGAGGTCCATATCTCCGGGTGTGTCCACATTCAACGAACCAAATAATGTAAGGATCCGCAGTTAATAGTTACCAAACCAATGAGATCCATATCTGCTTGTAAATGACAATTATTACCCTTGATGCTCTGTATATAAGCACATCAAAATGAATGAATAAAACTTTGCTGGTTCTCTTTTCAATCTCTTCCCCAGTCGTGTTTACATTTTCTTCATGATATCAGAGCCACAAACGCTTCACAGCTTCTAATCCTATATCTCCCTACTTTTCCAAAAAATTTCATCAGAGTCTAATTCGATCTCTCCAAATCTTAAATTTCTCATCTCCAAATTCCCTTCCCTAATCACCATCCGCCTCGACTCCACCAACTACATCCTATGGCAATCGCAAGTTCTTGGTGTGCTCAACGCACATGGCTTTCTAGGTTACATTGATGGTTCTTCGCCTTCTCCTCCACCCACCATTCCTGATCCCGCCTCAACAGAATCCAAACCGCTGCCACCTATCCAAAATCCTTCTTTTTCGAAATGGCTTGTCACAGATCAGCATCTGTGCTTGTGCATTCAAGCCACCCTTTCCACCTCTGCCCTTGGTTTGTCCTAGGTGTCACCTCCTCGGCTCTACTATGGTCAAAACTTGAGACCCGATATGCCTTTCTCTCCAAAGGGCACAACGAGTTACTTCAAGAAAAGTTAAATTCTCTTACAATGAACAATGAATCCATGACGCTTTATCTAGATCGGGCCAAATCGATCTATGGTGAACTACTTGCGGCTGGACCCGACACGATCACCACCAAACAAATAGTCCACCAAATTCTGCACGCTCTACCTCCCACCTACAACTCGTTACATGTCATGGCACGAAATCAAGGCATTCCCTACACTGTTGAGGAGCTCTGGAACAGTCTGTTCGCTGAGGAGTTCAACATGCAACTCACCCGGCATCCCGACTCATCTGCGGGGGCATTCACTCGGCATCCCGACTCATCTGCCGGGGCACATGCACCTGTCTCAGCTCTCTAAACCAATTCCGATCATCACGGATGCCGACCCACTCGAGGACGTTCCACCAACACCCGTGGCACTCAACCCATTACTCGGAGTGGCCCAGGATCACCCGCCTTTGCTTCCAGACCTCTTGCCACTCGACTTCGTGTTCCAAAGGATGCTTCAGAAAATTACATCCCGTGTTAAGTGTGTGGTAATCATTACCATCACATCCTTGACTGCTTTCGGCTCAAGGACCACATTACTTAGCTGGAATCATCCTCTTCCTCTGTCTCCTCAATGATCACATCCATTGACCCCTCCAACAAGTCGGAAGCGTATTTCGCTAATCCCGTCTCCTCTGAAGACTGGTACCTAAACAGTGGCGCCACAGATCATATCACCAATGATCACTTGCAACTGGCGTAAATGACTCCACATACTGGTAATCGGCAGATCCTTGTTGGCACTGGTGACAGTGCAAGGATATCCCACATTGGCTCCTCCTCTATTCCCACTTCATCTTCTTCTATACGTCGTACTGATGTTGTTCATGCACCCTCTTTTTCAAAAAATGATTCGGGGTGAAAAGTGTATATTTATACCCCCTAACTACCCCTATTTTGTGCTAAAGATTAGGCTTAAACTTGCTCTTTTTGGGTATATTTTCATTTCATATCATTTTAGGAGCTTACTCTCATTCTTGGCACAAAATACGGTTTTTATCGTCTTTATTGGCTTCTACTATTTTTCATATGCTCCTGCTATTATTGTGATCATATCGCCATTTTTTGGGAATTATTTGAGCAATAGATTATTTTATATGAATTTTGGGAGGTCAATATTAATTTATAATAGTCATTTTATTAATTTTCTCATCATATGGACTAATTTCTCATTCTCCTATTTTTCAGGTACTCCTATGAGTCTTGGAGATTTTACAGAATTTTCTGTGATTTTTCTAGAATTTCTGGGTATTTTTGGGAATTTATTGGAGGCAAAGTAGTTATTCTAGTTTTTAAAAAAGAAAAACTAAAAAATATATATATAACGCAGCTGTTGGGCCAGCCCGCTAGTCGGCCCAATGTCGCGGCCCGTACTCGCTGCGGGCCGCATTGTTTCAAGTTATAAAAAAAGAACAACACCAGTTGTGTGGGCCTGGCCGGCCCACAACGCCGATCAGCTGGGGCGGGCACGCGGCCCGCGCGTGCCCGCTCCCGCGAGTCGGGTGCCCCAGCGCCCGACCCGCCCCGCTTCACCCCAGGCGCACGCATTTGAGCGGCTTGCAGGTTGGGCAGCCAGAAACCCGACCCGCAAGCCCGATAGTGCGTTAATCTGGGTTTATTTCGGCCCCAGTTCATTTCCAGGGGCGGCTCTCCGTTCTTCTTTGCTGTTTTTTGAGTTTTTTTGGGGGTTTTGAACCCCATTCTTCCACAAATAGGCTAGGGTTAGGGTTGAGGCCAGGGGGGAGCTTGGGGAGCTTGGAGGAGGTGTCCAAGTGAGAGGGGAGTCTCATTTCTTGAGAGGTTGGTGATCTCTTCCCTCTTTTCTTGTGTAATTTTTGATATATCTTTATTGTAATGAATTTGGACGAATTAGTGAATGAAAATTCCATCTTTTATTTCATGATGATAGAGTAGTATTGAATGGTTTGGGTTGTGATTCATTGGGTTGGATGTTAATTATAGCTATAATTTCCTCTTGCCCATTATCATGTTAATGTTGAATGTAATATTAGGGCACATTTTAATTGGCTAAGACCCAAGTGGGCACTCTTAGAGAAGAGACCATGCTGTTAATTTGATTAGTGCTACGATGATACGTCCATCCCTATTGCAAATTATCGTGTTCATGAAAGCTAAACTTTCCGATTAAGCTTGCCATAGCCGAAGGCCTAATTGAGTTATATGTGAGTAAATTGAGCTTAATTAACACAAATCCTAGTGAACCCACAACCCATGCTCTCTCGCCTTGCCATCCTAAATCCCCTTTGGCTCTCTAACCCTACTCACTTAGGATAGATTTATTGATTTACCACTCCGTTTTTCCACTCATCCACTTTAATTGAGGTTGTTGTTTCACGCTATTTCCTTTCTTTATCAATCAATTTTGTGAATATAGAACGACTTGTCCATGTGATCCGACCCGGTACTCACCGTTTATAAATTTATTGCATTGACACTCCTACGCTTGGGAGTGGAAGGCGTTCACTTGCGCGTCCTATGTGTCAACCTATTGGCGCCGTTGCCGGGGGACAACGGTTTCTATTATTAGCATTTTTTGATTGATTTTGAAAGTTTTAGTGTGATACCTCTATCTCTTAGTGTGTGTCTTTCCGTTTATTTATTTTCCACTTATTGAGTCTTTTGCTTGTTTATTCTCATTTTCTTGAGAAAATTTTTTTACAACAAAATGGCATTATCTTCAGATTTTTCAGACATTGATTTGGATGATATCTCACTCCTGCCATACTTTCATGGTTCGGAGTGGGAGAACCCTCATTTACATATTAAAAAATTTGAAGAATGGATGTATTCTTGCCTTGGTGGGAACATTAGCGATGATTGCATATATTTTAGATTTTTTCCCTCTTATTTACAAGATGATGTTAGATTGTGATTTGATTTATTGTCTCTCGACTCACATTTTACTTGGTTGTCATTTCAGGCTGAATTTCTCCGAGTGTTTTTGCCCACTTTTTTGGAGCAGGTACAGGGGCGACATGCCATGGAGCAATACATAGCGAGCTTTACCCAAGCTGATGGAGAGGCCTACCATCATGCTTGGGAGAGGTTCACGGATTTTGTGCTTGCATGCCCACACCAGAGCTTTCACGAGGATCATCTTCTGCAGATCTTCTACACATGATTATCGCCATCTGGGCGGGATTTTGTGCAGATGAGTTGTGTTGGGGAGTTCTTTGATTATTCGACCGAGGATTCATGATGTTACCTGAGAGACCTTGCAAAGTATGAGGACACAGTCCAGCAGGTCCAGGACCAGCCTGAGGAGCCAGCTGAGAGCTGATCACTCCTTATTTTACACCTTTTTTCCGCATGTTTGCATGCCATTTGGATCGCCCAAATCATGTTTTTCACGGTATATCGACGATATTGCGATGCTTTTCACGATTTGTTGTTTTTGTCGCATTTCAGGTGATTTGGCACGATTTGGAGTGATCCCGAGATGCGCTTACTCTAGACGGTCACCAACGACCTCCCCGAGGGGTATTTTGCTGTTGGAGAGGAGCGGAAGAAGAATGGACGTCGCAGGAGCGACGAGGAGGCCAAAACAAGCAGATTGGGCATTCTTTGTGTCCCACTCGGCCGAGTGGAGGAGCCACTCGGCCGACCAGTGAGACACTGCTCGGCCGACCACTTCAGACACGAGTTACCTGTGCACTCGGCCGAGCACAGAAGACCCACTCGGCCGAGTGATGATACCACGTCCGCCCGAGTGGCGCCCAGACGAAGCCCTTCCAAAACATCGAACTTTCTGTTTTTCGGCTGCCTGAACTTCAGAAGACCCACTCGGCCGAGTGGAGAATCCTGTCCGCCCGAGTGCAGTGAAGTCATCGGCCGAGTGACGACAACTCACTCGGTCGAGCCGCCTCCGAACTGAAGACCCCTGAAAGCCCCGACTTTCTGGAAAATTGCAGGGTTTTCACTCGGCCGAGCGACTTTTGTCACTCGGCCGAGTGCGATGCGCTGCCTGTAGCGAAAACTGCGGAAAACAGGCTGTGCAGGGGTATTTTGGTCACGATTTTTGGACGATTTTTGGGGCTATTTAAGCCCTGTTTTTACCCTAGTTTTGAGAGCCATCTCTTAGATTTTTTGCAGCTTTTTAGATTCCTTTTTAGCTTTATTATTGTGATTGGAGAAGAGGAAAAACTTGGATTTTTGTTAGATTAAATTGAAGAACTCCATTGGTTTGCATCTCTCTTCCCTAAAAATTCTATTTTTATTGTTTATCTCAATATTTGTGATGAATTCTATTGCTTATTTCATTGATTATTTTTGTGCTATTACTATGATTTGTGAGTAGTCTCCACGTCTTGGGGCGTGGGGATGAACCCTACAAGCCCTATTTCCTATTTGTGATGAATTGGTAGAAATTGAGCTAGAATTGCTATTAGGGATTAGATTGGGATTGATTTACTACGGATAGCTAGGAATTCATGTCAATTGGGATTTGCAAGAGATTGGATCCCAATTTGATAGGAAGCCCTAGAAATCCGAATTGGGTTGGAGTCGGATTTTCGAAGTATCGGTTTGCAAGAGATTGGACTGATACCAGGATTTCCGATTGCAATTCCATGCCAATACCCGTTTGCAAGAGATTGGACGGGTAGGAACTATCCTAATTTAGATTGTGGACCGAGTTTGCAAGAGATTGGACTCGGTGCGCAATTGGACGATGATGTTGATCCTAATGCTAGCTTCCCTAGGCTAGGGTTTGCAAGAGATTGGACCCAAACCTAGGGTAGCTATAGACCGGCAACAGCGCGAGAGCGTGAGCTTGGTTCTACATTCAGTTGCAACTAGTTCATCCGAATTCTCATTCTAGCAATTTTTATACCGACGAACCACATTTATGAAATACGGTGAGTAGCGGGAATTCCCCATTCCCTAGACGTTCTTTATTTGATTTGATATTTCGCACATTTGTCTGATGATTGTGACAGGATCGCCCAAGGCAATTTTCTCTGTTCTCAAATAGCCAGGTTGATTCGGAGCAAGCACAGTCATTCGTCCTCCCTGTGTTCGATACCCGCTCGCTGCTACACCGTGCACTTGCGGTAAAACTACAACCGTTCTTTGGGTGTATACTCGGGACCGATCAAGTTTTTGGCGCCGTTGCCGGGGAGGGCGATTGCGTTTGATTCTTTCTCACCCTAGCTATTCCTTTTTTATTACTATTATCATTATTTTTATTTCTTACTTCTTACCTAACCCTTCCACGGTGCTAACCATTTCTTTGAAACTCTGTTTCCCCTGTGCATGTACACGAGATCTACGGCGGACCCTGAAGCTTTATTATTTGATCCCGAGATCGAACGTACCGCACGGAGACTTAGAGCGGAAAGAAGACAAGATCCGGAAGGGAGGTATATGACCAACCCGGAAACTCCTGAAGAATTGGCGGCAAGGATGGCGCGGATAATTTCTATTCGCGATAGGCTTCGGCCTAAGACCTCTTCTACTACCTCGTCCATTGACGTGCCGCAGTTGGCGGATGACAAGAACTTCGAGCTAAAGACTGGATTGGTGGTTTTGATGCAACAAGACCCGTTTCATGGGAACGCCCATGAGAACCCCCACTACCACATCCAATTATTCTTGTCAAAGTGCGCCACATTCCAGATGCCGGGGGTCTCCATCGATGCTATCAGACTGCGTCTCTTCCCCTTCACGCTTAAGGACAAGGCACTCTATTGGTTGAGGACGCAGGCGGACGGAGTCTTCACCACTTGGGACGAGTTGGCGGGTGCATTTATAGACAAATTCTATCCGCCATCCAAGACGGTGAAGATCCGGAGCGCTCTCATGTCCTTCAAGCAAGGACCACAGGAGACGCTCTATGAAGCATGGGAGCGTTTTAAGGATTTACAGCATCAATGCCCGCACCACAGTATAGAAGATTGGGAGCTAGTTCATAGCTTCTACAACGGTCTCCAACCGGGGACCAAACAAATTATTGATGCCGCGGCGAATGGTGCAATCTTGTCAAAGACTCCCGAGGAAGCTACGGCCCTAATTGAGGAGATGGCCTCAAATAACCAACAATGGGGCGATGAGCGAGGACACTCCACGTCCTCCTTAAAGCCAACTAGCATCTATGAGGCGAAGGCCGTAGCGGAGCTCACGAGCAAATTTGATTCTCTCCACAAGGTGGTGGAGAGATTGGAGAAGTTCATCACGGAGCCCCAAGGAAGCCCTTCCACCTCCGCTCCAACCAACCAAATGTGTGATTGGCAAGACCAATCTCAAGCCATGTACTCGGGAGGAGAGCAAGGAGAAGGATCCTTGGAGCAAGTACAATATGTTGCGGGGAACCAAGGGTATTGGTCCAATCCGGCCGCAAGAAATCATCCGGGATTCTCCTACGCCAACAATGAAGGAGCTTTGAACCCGCCTCAACCACTACCTCAACAAGCTCGACCACCACCACCCCAACAACAAAACTATCCACCGAGGAACCGAAGCAACAAGTTCCACCATATAGGCCGCCCGGTTACAACCAAGGGTGGAGGAATCAAAATCAAAACCCTCCGCAAGCTCCACAACGGTCCGATTTCGAAACTAGAGTGGAGGCGTTCATGGTCGAGCAAAATAAGGTGAATGCAACTTTGAAGGCGGGGCAAGACTCTCTTAATACCGTAGTGGCTCAAATATCGGAGCAATTAGCGTTGCTCAATCGGAACACTCAACGATTGCCGGCGCAACCGGAGCAAAACCCACGGGGCAACACCGGCCACATCAACGCCGTAGTTGCCGTTACTACTAGAGGCGGGAAGGACACCACCCCCGCTATGATTCCTACCGAGGAGGCCGTGGAAGAAAGCTTGGAGCCGATTGAGCCGATAGTTGAAGTTGAAAAGGAGAAGGAGCCACAAGACAAGGAGAAATCTAGGGCGGAGCAATTAATTGAGGAAAGGCGCTTCATGCCACCGGTCCCATTCCCCCAAAGGCTCGCTAGGGCGAAAATGGAGAAAAGGCTAGCGAAATTTCTCGAGTACCTAAGAGGAGTTAGCCTTAACATCCCCTTCCTTGACGCCATCGTCGAGATCCCCACGTATGCTAAATTTTTGAAGGACTTGATTTCGGGGAGGAAAAGGAAGGAGAAGATCATGCTAGCCGAGGAGGGCTCTTGGTTCACCAAGAGAGAGAAGGAGCCGGCAAAATTCAAAGATCCGGGGAGTTTTCGGATTCCTTGCACCTTGGACGGCGTTCCTCTTCAAAAGGCGTTGGTAGATCTTGGGGCTAGTGTGAGCCTCATGCCCCTCTCCATGTTCTTAAAGCTAAACACTGGGACAAAGTTGAAACCCACCGACATGCGCATTCAATTAGCCGATGGACGGATAACAAGGCCGGTGGGGATCGCCGAAGACATACCGCTTCAAGTCCCGGGTGGAATATGCTTGCCATGTGACTTTGTGATCATGGACGTTAAGGAGGAGGGAGACACCTCGTTGATACTTGGACGCCCGTTCCTCGCCACCGCCGGAGTCATCGTCGACGTGCGCGAAGGTACCTTAACCTTAAACGTCGGAAACATCGAGGTGGAGCTCCACATTCCTAAGGCTATGAAGCATATGCCTTATCACGAGGAACTTGACTACATGGACCTCCTTGATGAGGTGATAGAGGAGGCGATTCCTCACTCAATTGGCGCTCTTTTTGATGAAGAATTTGAAGTAGGCCCGGATTTGGGCCATGAAGAGAATAAAGATGATTCCCCCGACTTCTCCGCTGAAGAAGATGAAGGCGACGCTGATGTCGCAAGGATTCGAGAGCTCTGCAAGCTCTCGAAATTAAAGTCTCCAAAGAAAGCTCCGCCGGCACGTAAATCGGCACCACCGGCAAAGCCGTTGACCGGAGCAAATGCTAGCTTGGGGGAGCCTCCCCCAACACTATTCGAGATAGGAGACCACCGAGGGAGAACGCGCCGCCGCCACACCCAAATCCAAGCGCGCTCCCCGGAAAGTTTGATGGGTGCATCTCATATGCACCAAACATACCGCATTGATTGAAAATTATAGGGGGTCGAGCTCACGACCTTAAACGAGCGCTTGTCGGGAGGCAACCCGACGGTTTTTGCTTTATTTTTACTTTTCCCTTATTTTCGTTTTAGATATTTTCGGTGTTTTGAGTCGTTCGCCCAAAAATTTTGTGATAACGGGTCCTATTTTTCTTGACAGGAGAGGAGATAGGTAGATCCATCTTGAGGAGGATGAACGAGTCGACGAGGAGCGTCCCAAGAAGGCGCTTGACGCTTAGGAGGAAGATGAAATCGATTGGAGGAAGAAAGACAGAGTTTAGAGCCAAAACGAAGACAAACAGCAGAACACAAGGCTCACTCGGCCGAGTATACTAGTCACTCGGCCGAGTACACAAGTTCGTCCGGCCGAGCCGCTTACGAACGAGGGAAGTCTGCTGTACCCAACTCTCTGTTTATTTTCTTGATTTCGATATAACTGCTACTCGGCCGAGTATATATGTTCACTCGGCTGAGTGAAACGGATACCCTCCTAGGGCGAGTTATGCCGAGTAGCTTGAGTCACTCGGCCGAATGGACTTACTCCACTCGGCCGAGGCTGGCAAAGCCACTCGGCCGAAGCGATAGCGGGGGAGGAAATTTTCATTGGTCTCGCTCGGCCGAGTGACCACGTCACGCGGCCGAGTCGTAACTTCTATTATATAAGGACCGAGGGGGGGGGCGCGTTTTTCGAAACCGCAAAATTCCCAAATCGCCCGACCCCTCGGATTCCCCTCGCCCGATACCGCTCGTTCTCACCCTCACTCGCCCGACCAAGCCCGCGCGCGCCACTGCTCGGCCAGCCACCGCCGGCCGACCATCGCCGCGCCCCGCCCGAGTCGCCGGCGGCGGCCTTATCTCCGGTCACCTCCGGTATAGCTTGTTTTGCCCGTTTTCTCCTCTTTTTGCGTATTTTTCGAGGATCCGTGTATTAATCGAACCCCTAACCCAAATCAATTTCTATATCTATCCATTATACCCCTATTGCTCCATACATTTTGATTATTACTCACTGATATCGCTTTTTCATGCGCAGGTTGCTTTTTGGAGCTTAGGGGAGCTCAGGGGAGCTTCTACGGGCTGTTTTGGACTTCGTGGAGGCGCGGACTTCACACGCTTCCACTGCTTAGCACTCGCGGCATGTTTGGGTATACTCTTTCCATTCTTTTACACGCACCGCATTTTTTTCACTTTTCGGCGCGCGCTCGGGGCCGATATGCCGCCCCGGACACGGCCGCGGTCGAAGAGAGCTTCCGCCAAGCGGAAGCGGTCGGATGATGCCGGCCCCTCCCACGAGTCGGAGGACTCTCCTCCACCGTCCCCCACACACCCTGCACACCCAGCACAGCCTGCAGGCCCCGCACACCCCCGCACAGCCTGCAGTGCACCCACAGCCCGCACAGCCTCTCCCTGCCGACCCACAGCCACCACCACCGGCTCCACTGGTCGGGCCGCTCGGGATTACGTTCCGAGACGACGCACACCGCGCCGTCTTCGAGCGTATCTCCCAGCGCTCGATCGTACCCTCCAGGTTTGCACACCTCGCTGACCTAGGACGCCTGGGGGTACTAGAGGGGATGCTCACGTTGTACGACAACGTGGGCTGGCGAGATTTTTTCCAGGTGTCGGCGGATACTTTTACCCGCCCGACACTTGAGGTTTTGAGTTCGATCGCCCGGACCGATGAGGGATGCTCATTCCGGTTCATGGATCGAGAGTGCCAGGTCACTCTCGATATGATGAGAGCGTTCTTCTCGTGGCCCGCCGTCCCCGGAGCCGATCGCGGTTACGGCCCCACCCATATCCCCCCACCTTCCTTCGACGCCGGTGCCTTCTGGGCCCGGATTACAGGCCACCACGCCGCCTTTAACCCTAGTAGGGCCAAGGCCTCGGCCATCGTCCACCCCTGCCTACGCATTGCCCAGCGCCTCATGGCGACCACCTTTTTGGCCAGATATGAGCCGGGCACGATGTCTACGCCAGAGCTCTACATGCTCTATGCGATGACACGTCCCAGAGCTCTATCTAGGGATGGACACGAGCTTGTCCCCGCCGTCGTGATCGATATTGCGGCTTGGTTTTTAGACCGCATCATTGTATCGGTGGGCGCTCGCTCACCGATCTGCTGCGGCGGTCTGATCACCCTGCTTACCATGATGACCGGCGAGGACCTACCTGACGACTTGCGACGCGTCCCGGGCCCCACTTCCCTGTCGATAGACGTTATGGCCCGAATGAAGATGCTTCGTCCGCATGGCGAGCGTCACTGGGTCTGGTTGCACGGCCCTTACGGTGCCGACTACATGATTCTCCCGAGCCCTGCTCGGACTCAGATTGCACCAACCCACGTCGACTGGCTCCCAGCGATGGATGTGCTCATCCCCGCCGCCTACGTGCTTGAGGCCGAGGAGGCCGAGCAGGCCCACGCTGCCCACGCTGCCCAGGCTGCCCCCGCAGACCCTGCTGCACACCCTGCCGAGCCTGCCGCCGACCCTGTTGACCCAGTGGCCCCTCAGCCCCTACCAGATGTTTCCGCTGCTCCTGACACCGCTGTGGGTGTCGAGAGTACTTTTTCTGAGCCCACTTCCACCACTGTCACCACTTCCGAGGCTGTCCCCACCACTCCCGCTGCCACCTCTGGCCCTCTGTCCGTGGAGCCTCTTTGCTCCGCACTCCCCGAGCGCCCGCCGACCTTTGTCGAGAGTGGGGAGCCCTCGTTTGCCGCGGTCGTGGAGACCATGGCTAGCATGATCTCCGCTGGGGTTGCGCCTTTTGGTCCACTCAGTTCCGCCCCAGCGGTAGTTACCTCTGTCTCCACCCCCGCTGTATTTTCCGAGAGTGTCGTGGTGTCTGTCCACACTTCTGTGCCACTGACCTCTCTGACCGCCTCGTTGCCACCTTTGCACACTTCTTTCGCTGCTGCTGCCTCCACTTCCCACCAGCCGGTGCCCCAGCCTCACACTGAAGCCAGGCCCACATTTGCAGGCGCGGCACCTTTTGTCCCCTTCCCTGCTGAGCCCGTTACATACTCCACTTGCGTACGCCAGCCTCGCCCTGCACAGCCTAGACCGGTGCGTCCCTCTGCACCACCCCCGCCCGACACTGTACTGCAGAGCATACGTGCTCTTGAGTTGGCGGTGAGTGGTCTTAGAGGTGACCTTAGGACCCTGTCCTCCACCGTCTCTACGATGGCTGGACGCTTCGAGCTGATCCCCCAGATCCACTACTGCCTTACACAGGTCTTGGAGCGTCTCCCACGCGTACCCCCACCCACCCAGCAGGTTCCCACACACACTTCCACACACACTAGACCTGCTTCCACTTCCACGCCCACCCCAGCTCAGCAGCCTACACCACCACCACCTCCGCCTCAGGACGGAGACGGCGCAGCACCACCTTCTTAGGCACCCTTGATGCCTTGATCCATTCCTGCCGTTGTGCTGCCCGTTTCTGCTGGGTCCTGTTGCACTTTTTGTCCACCCCCCTCCCCTCACTTATTATGGTATTCTCTTTTTGCTCATATCTTTATATATTTTTTGGGAGAGAGGGAGAGTTTTTGGTGACACTTATATCTATGTATCACTCCTATCTGTGCATGCATCATGTCCGCATCATATTTTCATTTCTTTATTTTACCCTTTTTCTTTTCATTTTTCCATGCATGCATCCTCACTTGCCCCTCCCATCGATTGTCTCTCGGTGTGCCACACTTTGCACATTGAGGACACTGTGCCATTTAGCTTGGGGGAGTGAGTTCTCACGTTCTTTTTCGATGTGCCACCTTTATTTTTAGTTTTTCACACCATTTTTTTCGCTTTTGCACTAATTTTTCATCATTTTTCTTTTATTTTGCCATGCATCACGTTTTTCTTATTTTCCTGTGTGCCGCACTGCATAGTTTCTATTTTCCCTTTATCTTTATTTCTTTTTCATCTCATGCTAGAGATGACTTTTCTGTGATGATGATGACGTTGGATTTAGCTTATTCTATATGCATGCTATATTTGTCTTGACTTAGGTTTTATTTCAGATATCAGATGCTATGACTTGCTTTGCATTTAGAATAGTAACCCACACCTTTTTCCACATGAAAATGGATGAAATTTTATTATTAGCTAAGTCTGAACATTCATATGTATGCTATCACAGAAAACACACCAAGATTCACGCATTGAATGCTTATATCTGGAGTACTGATTTCTTTTCATATATCACTTCTATATGCATGAATTGTACACTTCACTTCAGGATGATTGAATGATGTTAGCTATGATATATCTGGATTAGTTAGCTTTTTGTGATCGAAACTGAGTAGATTAGATTACCCTGCTGAAGTTGTCGTGCATGTCTTATAGAGTGAACCGAGAGTTATATTTATTTCTTTCTCCACAAATCTTGAACATCATTTCTCTACTTTTAAAATCATTGGTGAATCTCCCCTTAGTGATTCTATCTTATGGCATTTTCCCCCGCTACTAGTTCCTAGCTCCAAATCTCTTACTCTAAAAAAAAGAGAGAAAAACATTCTTGTACATCATTATCTCTCTCTGAGTTGGGATCGTTGTGTATATATTTGCTTATTGCAAAAGAAAAAAAAATATATATATAAATAAATATCCTCAATAAAAGATCCCATCTCACCTTCTTTCTTTCTTCTTTCTTTTCGTTGCTTTTGGAGCTATGTATAAAAAATGGGGATGTAAATATTTTTTTATGCCACCACGCATATAGATAAGCTTGGGGGAGGGGATCCATTGATGTGTGAGAGAGTGACTACTTGACATTGCACGACAACCTAGGCTAAGTAATATTCTATACTCGGTGAGATTATTTTTAGTTTTACGAAATCCAGAAATCTAAGCCTAGCGTTCATTTCATGAAATCCATACTTTTCTATTCTCTCTACTCTATAGTGTGATACTCTTATACTCCAGATAGAAAGCGTTCAATTGAAAAGTGTGTGATCTGTGATTTGTATACCGCTTTAAATGATTCAGACGACGTTAATTTTAAAATCATTCCGTTTTTCATGATTATATCGCTTTTCGTGGGTTTTCTATCTCTATTTGCATTACTATACTATGATATCAAAATAAAATCCTTTGACATGAGTTTTTCATTCGGTGCATGCTATAAGAGTAAGTGAAACCCACGTCCTGAGAAAATGATCTAGCATCCTACCTCTTCGCTTCTTTCTTTCTTTCTTTCTTCTTTATTTTCATTTCGTTTTCATTCTTCTTCGTTTTTCTTTTTCCATTTTTTTTTCGCCGTTTTCATTTTCCGAATCCACCGGGTTCGCCTTCTACTTATCTTCCTCGAGGACGAGTAAGAGGCAAGCTTGGGGGATTTTGATCACTCCTTATTTTACACCTTTTTTCCGCATGTTTGCATGCCATTTGGATCGCCCAAATCAAGTTTTTCACGGTATATCGACGATATTGCGATGATTTTCACGATTTGTTGTTTTTGTCGCATTTCAGGTGATTTGGCGCGATTTGGAGTGATCCCGAGATGCGCTTACTCTAGACGGTCACCAACGACCTCCCCGAGGGGTATTTTGCTGTTGGAGAGGAGCGGAAGAAGAATGGACGTCGCAGGAGCGACGAGGAGGCCAAAACAAGCAGATTGGGCATTCTTTGTGTCCCACTCGGCCGAGTGGAGGAGCCACTCGGCCGACCAGCGAGACACTGCTCGGCCGACCACTTCAGACACGAGTTACCTGTGCACTCGGTCGAGCACAGAAGACCCACTCGGCCGAGTGACGATACCACGTCCGCCCGAGTGGCGCCCAGACGAAGCCCTTCCAAAACATCGAACTTTCTGTTTTTCGGCTGCCTGAACTTCAGAAGACCCACTCGGCCGAGTGGAGAATCCTGTCCGCCCGAGTGCAGTGAAGTCATCGGCCGAGTGACGACAACTCACTCGGCCGAGCCGCCTCCGAACTGAAGACCCCTGAAAGCCCCGACTTTCTGGAAAATTGCAGGGTTTTCACTCGGCCGAGCGACTTTTGTCACTCGGCCGAGTGCGATGCGCTGCCTGTAGCGAAAACTGCGGAAAACAGGCTGTGCAGGGGTATTTTGGTCACGATTTTTGGACGATTTTTGGGGCTATTTAAGCCCTGTTTTTACCCTAGTTTTGAGAGCCATCTCTTAGATTTTTTGCAGCTTTTTAGATTCCTTTTTAGCTTTATTATTGTGATTGGAGAAGAGGAAAAACTTGGATTTTTGTTGGATTAAATTGAAGAACTCCATTGGTCTGCATCTCTCTTCCCTAAAAATTCTATTTTTATTGTTTATCTCAATATTTGTGATGAATTCTATTGCTTATTTCATTGATTATTTTTGTGCTATTGCTATGATTTGTGAGTAGTCTCCACGTCTTGGGGCGTGGGGATGAACCCTACAAGCCCTATTTCCTATTTGTGATGAATTGGTAGAAATTGAGCTAGAATTGCTATTAGGGATTAGATTGGGATTGATTTACTACGGATAGCTAGGAATTCATGTCAATTGGGATTTGTAAGAGATTGGATCCCAATTTGATAGGAAGCCCTAGAAATCCGAATTGGGTTGGAGTCGGATTTTCGAAGTATCGGTTTGCAAGAGATTGGACCGATACCAGGATTTCCGATTGCAATTCCATGCCAATACCCGTTTGCAAGAGATTGGACGGGTAGGAACTATCCTAATTTAGATTGTGGACCGAGTTTGCAAGAGATTGGACTCAGTGCGCAATTGGACGATGATGTTGATCCTAATGCTAGCTTCCCTAGGCTAGGGTTTGCAAGAGATTGGACCCAAACCTAGGGTAGCTATAGACCGGCAACAGTGCGAGAGCGTGAGCTTGGTTCTACATTCAGTTGCAACTAGTTCATCCGAATTCTCATTCTAGCAATTTTGATACCGACGAACCACATTTATGAAATACGGTGAGTAGCGGGAATTCCCCATTCCCTAGACGTTCTTTATTTGATTTGATATTTCGCACATTTGTCTGACGATTGTGACAGGATCGCCCAAGGCAATTTTCTCTGTTCTCAAATAGCCAGGTTGATTCGGAGCAAGCACAGTCATTCGTCCTCCCTGTGTTCGATACCCGCTCGCTGCTACACCGTGCACTTGCGGTAAAACTACAACCGTTCTTTGGGTGTATACTCGGGACCTATCAAGAGCTCATTCCAATGCGACCTTATGTGATATCAAGAGAAACCTGTGAAGATGGTGCATTAGGGCCAAGTTAGAGGAATTTGAGCATATACATTTGGATGAGCCGGAGGAGATGGATGATGGAGTGCGTGTCGACCACGACGGTGACACGATACTTTTTCACTTTGAGGTTGAGGATGAAGCGGATGTGCATGATGGCCAAGAGAAGATTAAGGACACCATGGAGCCTGAGCCAAAATCCACTTCAGAGTTAGCTTCATAGGTCGAGGCGGTTGAGTACTTAGGGAGGACAACTGAGATGAACTATTTCTGGGATGACGAGAATGAGGCGTGCTTGGATTTGCCCGAGACGAGTCTACCTCTAGTCCTGTCACAGATGTCACTTCCCTCGCTTCAAGATGCGCACTTGCCAGTCATCGAGAGGTTTGTAGGAGCAGTTACCAGTTGTGGGAAGTGCCGTAGAGATCGTTGTTGTTGATGTCGAGGAAGAGGATAGTGACGGGGATTGCGACATGGTACATATTGAGCCTGAGCTCTCTCCAGTTTTCTCTCTGCAGCCACTTCCACCTCCTCTTGAGGCCGTGCATCATCCCGAGCCTAGCATCACATTTAAGGGAAGTTCCCATCTTTCTTTTCCCTCCACCCCCGAATCAAATTATTTAATTCTATATCATTGATTGTCGTCATTTGATCGTAAATTCATTTATTCATTTCGACGACCCATTTTGGCAAGCTTTTCACTTGGACGGGTGCTCTCGCCTTATTATTTTTGACACGACCTATCTCCCCTATTTGGGAGGAACCCATCATAAGGAGATGCTTGGGGTTGTGTTGCTTGCCACTGATGCTCGCAATGGAGGTAGGGCATTGGACGTGGCGACGCTCGCGGAGGAGCGTAAGGATATGATCGAGCAGTTGCCACCACCGTTATACATACGAGATATGCCTTTTGCTAAGGTGTATTCTTTCCTTTATGTAGTGTAAATAAATAAAATCAAAAGTTAGTTAGTTTGCTTTTGCATGTTTGCTTTCGTATGCTTTTCTTTTGACGAGATCTAATACTCTTCCAACATTGCGGACAATGTTTATTTTAAGTTGGAGGGAGAGTGTTAGAATCTTTAGGATTGTTAGGATTTTGAGCTATTTTTTTTGAAATACCTCCATCTTGCTCTCATCCCATGAACTTGATTGCATATCATATTTTGGCCTCCTTGTTCATATGCCACTAGCTCTTTGTTTAGTCCCTACATGCTTAATGCCATGCAATTTTTCGGATTATTATTTTGGTATCAACTTCTTCGATGTTTGATTGGCACGTTTTAATTTCTTTTCCAATTTGGAGTCGAATGCTAATATGTCATGTATGAAGCTATTTCATATGTCGTGATGTTCTCTTTGAAACAATTTGGGAAAAATTTGGTGTATGCGATTACATGTTGGGATGAATGGTGTAGTTTTTGGTTGGATTGGGTTTGGCCAATTGTTATGCTTTGTTTTATTCTAAGGAATGTGTGGATGAATTGCCAACTTGTGTTGTGAAAGAAAAAGAGAGTAGTATAAGTGAATGTTTCTTTCTAATCAAATCGAGTAGCCGGTGCCCCACGAAACATTGGGGAGGACGCCAAAGATGAGATTTAGGGGACCATTCCATCTCTTTGCCTATATCGCGTGTATGCAAAGGTGGCGGTGTTTGCATTTCATAGCGTTATCGCATGAATGTAAAACATAAACATCAAAAACAAAAAAACAAAAAAAAGAAGGAAAAAGAAAAGAAAAAGAAAAAAATGAATGAATACATGAAAGAATAAGAAACATGAGTGATGCAATCTCATCTCCCACAACTAAGAGGAAATTTCTTTTGTTTTGGCCATTTCCATGAAAGTTAGAAACTTTGTCATTTGTGATATATCCCGATAAATGCGATACAGTGCTTATTACTTCACTTTTCTTTGAATTGGATCGAGGAGAGTGTCATTTATTATTTACTTTCATACATTGGGTATATTGGCTTTGAAATCATTTGGAAACATCATTTGTGTATGCCATGAGGATATTGTGAAGTTGGTGCATGTTTTCACTTTAATCCGAATTTATCGCTTATTTTGCTAGGGACTAGTAAAAAGCTAGTTGGGGGTGTGATTCGGGGTGAAAAGTGTATATTTATACCCCCTAACTACCCCTATTTTGTGCTAAAGATTAGGTTTAAACTTGCTCTTTTTGGGTATATTTTCATTTCATATCATTTTAGGAGCTTACTCTCATTCTTGGCACAAAATACGGTTTTTATCGTTTTTATTGGCTTCCTACTATTTTTCATATGCTCCTGCTATTATTGTGATCATATCGCCATTTTTTGGGAATTATTTGAACAATGGATTATTTTATATGAATTTTAGGAGGTCAATATTAATTTGTAATAGTTATTTTATTAATTTTCTCATCATATGGACTAATTTCTCCTTCTCCTATTTTTCAGGTACTCCTAGGAGTCTTGGAGACTTTCCAGAATTTTCTGGGATTTTTCTAGAATTTCTGGGTATTTTTGGGAATTTATTGGAGGCAAAGTAGTTATTCTGGTTTTTAAAAATGAAAACTAAAAAAAATATAATGCAGCTGTTGGGCCGGCCCGCTGGCCGGCCCAATGTCGCGTCCCGTACTCGTTGCAGGCCGCGTTGTTTCGAGTTATACAAAAAAGAACAACACCCGTTGTGTGGGCCGGCCCGCTTGGCCGGCCCACACCGCCGATCAGCTGGGGCGGGCATGCGGCCCGCGCGTGCCCACGCCCGCGGGTCGGGCGCCCCAGCGACCGACCCGCCCCGCTTCACCCTAGGCGCACGCATTTGAGCGGCTTGCGGATCGGGCGGCCAGAAACCCGACCCGCAAGCCCGATAGTGCGTTAATCTGGGTTTATTTCGGCCCCAGTTCATTTCCAGGGGCGGCTCTTCATTCTTCTTTGCTGTTTTTTGAGTTTTTTGGGGGTTTTGAACCCCATTCTTCTCCAAATAGACAGGGTTAGGGTTGAGGCCATGGGGGGAGCTTGGGGAGCTTGGAGGAGGTGCCCAAGTGAGAGGGGAGTCTCATTTCTTGAGAGATTGGTGATCTCTTCCCTCTTTTCTTGTGTAATTTTTGATATCTCTTTATTGTAATGAATTTGGACGAATTAGTGAATGAAAATTCCATTTTTTATTTCATGATGATAGAGTAGTATTGAATGGTTTGGGTTGGATGTTAATTATAGCTATAATTTCCTCTTGCCCATTATCATGTTAATGTTGAATGTATTATTAGGGCATATTTTAATTGGCTAAGACCCAAGTGTGCACTCTTAGAGAAGAGACCATGCTCTTAATTTGATTAGTGTTACGATGATACGTCCATCCCTATTGCAAATTATCGTGTTCATGAAAGCTAAATTTTCTGATTAAGCTTGCCATAGCCGGAGGCCTAATTGAGTTATATGTGGGTAAATTGAGCTTAATTAACACCAATCCTAGTGAACCCACAACCCATGCTCTCTCGCCTTGCCATCCTAAATCCCCTTTGGCTCTCTAACCCTACCCACTTAGGATAGATTTGTTGATTTACCCCTCCGTTTTTCCACTTATCCACTTTAATTGAGGTTGTTGTTTCACGCTATTTCATTTCTTTATCAATCAATTTTGTGAATATAGAACGACTTGTCCCTGTGATCCGACCCGGTACTCACCGGTTATAAATTTATTGAATTGACGCTCCTACGCTTGGGAGTGGAAGGCGTGCACTTGCGCGTCCTCCGTGTCAACCAAAAAACCTCCTCTCTGTTTACAAATTTACACTCGACAACAATTGCACTATACAATTTTCATCCTCTGGTTTCGTTGTACATGATAGTGTTGGATCCTGTGGATGGCAAACAACACTAGAAGGGAGGGTTGAATAGTGTTGTTCAAATAATAAACTTTTTCGATCGTTAATAATATCGTAAATAAAACCCTTCTAATGTTGCCTAAGAAACCAACTAGAGTGATCTACGCTTGGTTCTTAATCAACAAAGTAATCTTACAAGTAATATGAAAGAGATAAGATTACAATCAGATAAGAGATCTTTAAACAGCGGAATTAAATAAATAATCTTTGCAATAATTAATGAACAAGAAATTACAAAGATATAATATTAGCAAATGAAAAAAATGCTTGTATAAGAAATATAACAATCACAGAAAAGCAAACGCAGAGACAAGCGATTTTATCCTGGTTCCCCGCAACCCGGGTACGTCCAATCCCCGACCAATCTGGTACGAGATTAATCCACTATTGCCTTAGGAATATAATTACCTAACTTCACTCGTTAGGATTTCCAACGACCCAGCCTTAACTAGGATTTTTCAACCACCTAGACTTGTCTAGGATTTACACCATCCCTTATCACAAAGCGGAATCCCAAATACAAATAAAAATCCAATTCTCCACAATATTTGATGGAGATTGGTTTACACCTGAAATTCTATAGCCAAGATAAATATTGCAATTGTGCGTTTAAGTGGCTAAAAGAATTTAAATGGATCTTTAGATCACACAAAGAATTTGAGGAGATTCAATGTGATCTAGATCTCTTGTTTTCAAAAAAATCCTTTCAAGAATGAAGTTAAAGAGTAAGGAATTTTAAAAACAATTTAAAAATAAAAATATAGATCTCAAAAATAATATCAGAGTAAGAACTGAGATCAGAATTTAAAACAGAATTGGCTATTAGCGTTGAGAGCAATAGAGCGATGAGAGATCTTTAGAACAAAATTTAGCTCAAGAGAAAATAGAGAGATTGGTGTATTTGAAATGATCTCAAAAGCTCTATTTATAGAGTTTCATAGGTGAATTCAAATTTCAAAAAAAAATTGACTTTCGGTCCATTAAATGAGAAAGAGGAGTGAAATCAGGAAGTCAAAACGTAGAATAAAAACGACAGCTGGTTGTCGACTCACTACTTGAGGTAGTCGACTCCCAGAGAATTTCATTGAAAAATTCTGCTCAGCTGGTAGTCGACTCCTTCCTTTGGTAGTTAACTCCCAGAGCACTTTTCGCTGAAACTCGGCTAGCAAGATGTGTAATCAACTCCTGGGTGTTGGAGGTTGACTACTAAGAATTAAATCAAGTAGCTAATGCTCTCAAGAGTTTTAAAAACATTTAAAACGTTTTTGCTTTAAAATCATTTTATGTGTGTGCGCAATATTTGCTTGGCTTTAACATTGTCCTAAAGAAACCAACTCACACAATATACTAAGACGAGACCTTCAGGAAGCCGATCAGATGTTTGTCGTAGACGCGGCTTTTCTTGAATTTGAGCTCTTCTTCATTAAGCTTAAGCACGTGTATGAGCTTCATCATTAAGTTATATTTGTGCTTGATGTAGAGCTTGCAAATTAGTCTCCGTCTTTCGAGTGTGGTTGAGCTTCTTCGGAATATGCATAAAGCTATCAATCGCACAACCTGCACACTTAAGTTATAGTGTAATTAGTACACTAACATCATTTGGTGTGTCCATCATCAAAACCACTTAGGGGTGGGATTCGATTTCCCACTGCTCTCCCCCTTTTTGATGATGACACCCAAATGAAAAATAGAATGAACAAATGAGCTGAATAAAATACCGAGTAAAATAACTTGCTGCCCCTGCTTTGATGAGGTACTCCCCCTGCATTAAAGCCGGTTAGCATAACAGGATATTCATTCTCATTTTTGCATTTACTCTTTTTCTCCCCCTGTCACCAATCAAAAAGATGACAAATAAAATAATTAATATGTTGAACATTACAACCATAAACAACTAAGCCCTTTTTAAACAAACATTTAACAATTGGAGAGAATTTCTTCAAAAAATTTCAAAAAATTTCAAGATATTTCAGGACAGTTTTCTGCAAAACAAAGTTAGTAGATTATGATATGTATGACACAATATAGTAATTCAAAGCACGTCAAAACATATCAAACCATAAGCATAAGTAATAAGTCCAAACCACCACACCATAGTAAAGTTATTACAGACCCAAAAAAATGTTTTCAAAGAGCCAATTTTTTAGAAACCAAATAAACTAGTTCATGAAGATCCTCCATTCTTCTTCAGTTCCTTGATCTCATCAAGGATCAACTTCAGAGTCTCCTCCGTCATTTTGTTATTGCTCACCACAAAATCCTTCAGATTATCCACCTTTTTGTTGAGGACTTCAAAGCCTTTCTCTTGAGAAATTTTTAATTTCCCAATTTTCTTCAAGAGCATATCTTGAAGCTCAACAATGTATGTCGGTGGTTCTTCTCCTTCTCCTTCTTCACTATCATTCTTCTCTTCTTCTTCATCTGTATCAATAATAAGAGGTTTTGTACCTTTCTTCTTTGAGGATGACGAACCTCCTTCGGCAGCAAGCTTCTCTTCTGGAATATTCTAGTCGAGGTCTTTGTGAAGACTCATACGGCCAAGTGCATGTACAGCAAACCCAAACCCAAACCCTAACCCTAACCCTAAAACTAACCACAGCCCTAAACTTCTCCCAACCCCAATCAGACACCTAACCCTTTACCCTAACCTCAACTCCCTAACCATAACCATAACCCTAACCCTAACCACAACCCTAACCCTTCCCCAACCCTAATCAGACACCTAACCCTTTACCCTAACCTCAACCCTTCACTCAATCATACCCTCAACCCTAATCCTAGCCCTGACTTCAATCCTAACACTAACCGAACCCTAACCCAAAACCATATTTTTAAACCCTACCCTACCCCCAACACCTAAACCGAACACCTACCTTAAACCCTCACCCTAAACCAAACCCCTTCACATACCCTAACCCTAGCCCCAACCCCTTCCCTAGACTCAACCAAAACCAAAACCCAAACCAAAACCCAAACCCAAATACAAACCCTAACCCTAACCCAAACACAAACACTAAACCTAACCCTAACCCTAGCCCTAACCGTAGCCTTAACCCTAACCATAACCCTATCCCTAGCCCTAGCCCTAACCCTAATCCTAACCGTATCCCTAACCCTAATCCTAACAATTAACATGTTTCTTGATCGGGGGGGGGGGGGGGTCGCCGGTGAGGGATGGGTCGGAGGGGGGTCGGGGTCCGGGATTAGGGGAGTAGGAGCAGGGACGGAACCATGATGAGATGGCCGAGGGGGAAAGCGGCATTGGAAGAAGGTATACAAACTGCATTCGTAAAGTACGTAGATGCGATATTGTTTAAGTTGGCAAGTCTAAAGAGATCAAGGATGTGTTTTTCCATTACGTAATCTATTTTAGGTGACGAAGTGGTCAACGAAGTAGTTGTGATATACATTGATCAGGCCACATGCAAAATATGTGTTAGGGATCGAGTATTTAGCTCCGACAATTTAAAATTTAATATTTTTTGCAAAATATTTGGAAAAAAACCAAAATTTAACTTATATTACTATATATGTATACTTAATTTTTTTTGCAAAATATGCAAAATATTTGAAATATTACAATCAAACGAAAATTTAAAATTATTTGAAAAAAACGAAACTTTAACGTATATTACAAGTCAAAATATGCACATATTTGAAAAAAAAATTCAAACTTTTGAGCACCCACAGGAATCGAACCAGCAACCTTGCACCAAATAAACAAACACACTGCCACTTTGCTACTATGGCGACAATGCACTTGACTTAAATAATAATATAATGTAGCGTACTATATCTATAAACTTAAAAAAATTGGGGGGGGGGGGGGGGCGGGCCCTCCCATCCAGTACTTGGGTCCGCCCCTGAGTAGGAGAGAGTGGTCGGAGGGGGCGTCGGCAACCGCCGTCGCCTCAGCTCCCGCTCTCCTTCGTCAGTTCAGAAGGAGGCGAGGGGAGTTGGGGCAATGACGGTGGCCGACGCCCCCTCCGACGCCCCCTCTGATGCCCACTCTGCACATTCTAGTGAAACTAGGGCGAAAAGCGTACCTTGCACGGCGGCTGGCGTCGGCGTCGACATCGGCGTCGGCTCCTTCGTCGTCGTCGTCGGCTCCTTCATCGTCGTCGTCATCGTCGGCTCCTTCGTCGTCGTCGTCGTCGGCTCCTTCGTTGGCTCCTTCGTCGTCCCCCCTCTCTCTCACGCGGCGGATGAAAATTGGAAAGTGATCGATTTTTACTCAAATTGGCGGCGCGGGCTCCCCCAATTTGGGTAAATTTTTTTACTGGCAACGGACTTTTACTACGGACTTATCCGTGTCCGTTACTATTATTGGCCACGAAAATATCCCTGGCTAATACGTAACAGCCACGTCATATTTCTTCACCACTTTTCCATGGCTGATAGTTATCGGCCACCGACAATTCCGTGGCTGAAAGTCAACTAACGCCCACGGAATTGTCAGTGGGCAATACTTCGTGGGCAAATTTTTTCCCAGCCACGGAAATTTGGCCACTGACAAATCCCTGGCTGATAGCCTACTATCAGCCACAGATTTGTCCGTGGCCAAATTTCAGTGGCTGAAGACCCTTTTTCCACCAGTGGTGCAACGTGCGATACATGTGATCAATTTATTCTAGTCTACTAATCAGATGAGTATATGATGATGACAACCTACTTGGTTAAGCATGACTATATTGAGAATATAGTTTGGGTGGACACGAACCTAACTTGACCCGAAATGTTCATGTGCAATTTGTATGATTAGACCCAAAAAGGAGTTAACCAAACATAGTAACACTTAGGTTTATGACTCTTAATTGGATTCGTATGCCTTGATTTGGAAATTGTTATGTGAATAGTATACTTGGAGGTCAAGTATCATCTATTATACAAATGATGGATATTTTTGAATGGGATTGCAGACTAGTACAAAAGGTGGGTAGAAAAATGTCTGAGATTGAATTTTGAGGAATCAATGAATATGATGAAAGTTTATGAAAATTTTAGTGGAAAACCTTTTAATTTTGGATGGAACTAAATTTTGAAGGGAACTAAAATTTTTGGAGGAAATTAAATTCTATGTGTAGACGAAATTTTGGCGCAAACTAGGATGTTTTTGAATGAGTTTGCTGACTAGGACAAATAGGCAGGGTCAAGATGGCTGCGATTGAAGCTTAAGAAATCAATTGTTGGGATGAGAGTTATAAAATTTTTTAAGAGAAAAACCAAATAATTTTGGAAGAAACAAAATTTTGGGGGAACTAAAATTTTTTAGGGGAAATTAAATTCTCTGGGGGACTAAATTTTGAGGAAAAGTAAAACTAAAATTTTCAAAAATTTTGGGAGGACCCAAATCATAGGGAACAAAATTGTAAGGGAAATAAAATTTTCTGATAGAACTAAATTACTATTATTGAGATTTATTTATTGATATTTGTTTAAAATTCAGAGATACAAGATTTTGAGAGGTGAATTGTAACGACCAGCTCTCGGGGGCCAGTTACTTTTTTGATTTATTTGCAGGTCTTGCAGTTTACCAGTGAAATCAGTATAGCCACAACTCAAAGATGTACCAAACACTCAACCAGCGTACAGACATTATTACAGTCCTAATTAAAGTACAAACAAGCAACAGCACTCTCTCACCTAAAGTACATAAAAGGAAAAGTACTGAAAGGAAATGAGAAATGGAAATACAAAGTACAACACATACACAAACCCAGACAGCTAAAACTCTGTAGCCTCTGGGTCAAATGCAGGCTCCTCAAACTCTGGGGCAATCTCCTCAATCAGGTCGTCGTCTGCCGGTGCCACAAATGGAACCGAAGGTAAGTCACAACAATTCTAAATAAAGAAAAGGAGTACTGTACAAGTATGACAAAGGTAACTACGTACAAGCAGACCAAAGTAAAATTAAAGTACGGTGTCTGTACAAGTGTAGAAAGTAAAGTGCAGTGTCTGTACAAGTGTAGAAAGTAAAGTGTAGTGTCTGTACAAGTGTAGAAAGTAAAGTGCATGAACCGTAAAGAGGTGACCATGCAAGCTACACTAGAACTACGTGACTCATGTAGGAGAGTACAATATGTAACCATCGAATTCATCTCTTGCCCGGGTGCGCTTACCTAGACAAATGCCGAAACCCAGGCAGTAGTACAAGTATTTTGCCGAAACTCAGGCACCAGGATAGGATGTCGAAACTCAGGCGATAGGACAGGAAGATGGAACTCCAGTCACTCCCGTACTCTCTCAAACTATGAGTTACTCCAATACCCCAGTGATGTGTCAATTGCAAGTTCGTTACAGGATGTTCCACAGGACATTCCACATGTTGCTAGTCGAACCAAGACAACTGGTTGACTTTCTTGTTGGAAACTAGAAAGTAGGAAAGAGGATAAAAACAAGTCCAACACAACAGATGTTACTTCCGTGTTTTGAGCATGTGGTAGTGTGGTTTAGCACACAATTTACCCAAGTTGGTAGGTGTGTGCTACAACCACCAAATTTGAAAGTTGGCAAAGTAATCTTTAGTTGATTACTTTCCTATTAGGTTAGGTTTCTAGTTCGGTACAAGTCAATAGCCGTTCGGAGGCTATAAGTGGTGAAGTGTTACGAGTTCGTACAAGCACAGTAGACTAGTTTTCTAAGTTTAGAACATGTCGTGACTTACAATATCCGAGGCCGTCGCAACAGGCCGGGAATGGATCTAAGGCTTCCTCTGAAGTTGGTGCACAAGAGTTTGTACCTGCAACACAAAAATATTTAGTTAGAGATCACAACTTTTCTATCTAAATATTGATCATTTTGATTTTTAAAACCGGTTGAAACGGTGTCGAAAAGCGTTCAAATTTTTTATATAAGCTGAAGATAAATATTATGATTTTACAGAAAAAGGAAAATATATTCAGAAGCTCCTGCTATTTTTTTATAATTTTCAGAAGCTTAAAAATCCCTTTAAAACCAATTTTACTTAAGTAACGTAAACCTTCGATGATTTATTCTGGATGCAATACTAGTCGGAAATGTTCAAGTGAGTAATCAAAACGACCGTCTCAAAGATTACTAAGACATATATTTTTATCACGTATCAGTGTACGTGAAAACAGAGAGCTACCGATTTTAGAATGAATTTTACATATTTAAGTTTTACGCTTAAAAATGATTCTGGAAAAACTAAGCATCTGATCGAGATGAGACAAATGCCATTGGATCCAGAATATTATTACCGATTTTCTGGAGCTAGTCTCACATTTTTCTGAGGCCTATATTTTATGTTATGCATTTAAAACCATAAATACCTATTTAATAAGTAATTAAAAAGGAAAATACGAAAATACTTTCGAAATTATGAAAGGGCCATCGTGAACTCACCCATCCGACGCTTACGATCGCCGGCGGTGGGGGGTGTTTGAAGTCGGACGGCGGCGACGGCTGGGGCTCAGGTGACGGCGAGGCGGCGGAGCAACGGCGACAGGCGGTAGTGGGGCAGTTGCGACGCCGGCGGGTCGAAGAGAGAGAGAGGGTGAGGCAGTAAGCTCTTGGAGGACGGTGGGGCGACGAGGGGAGGGCTACAGCGGCAATGAACGACGGCGGTGCTGCTGCGAAGGCGGGGAGCTCTGAGAGCGGACGGCGACGGCGTTTGAGGCGACGGCGAGAGGGGGTGGGGCGCTGATGTGTCCATATTTTCTACTATTTTCATATCATTATTTCATTGCATCTCATGCCATTTTCGCATCCAAATCCCTCAATTTACTACGATATTGCATTTCTGACGATATCTTCGAGTTTCGTAGTGTTTTATGAGTTTTCAGGGATTTTGGAGCGATTTGGGACCCCACTTGGGTATGGACACATCCAACATGCTCGTGAGCTCATCAGCGGGGCTCTGGAGGAGTTCGCCACACTTCTGGAGCCATTGGAGGAAGAGACAGAGAGCAGATGAGACAGAGAGACAGCCCCAGCAGCTCTCAGATAGTCTCCCAGAAAATGCTCGGACCGAGCAGTTCAGCTGCTCGACCGAGCAGCTTCAGTTTGAGAAGAGGAGCAGATACGGGCTGGCTCGGACTGAGCAGTTCAGCTGCTCGATCGAGCAGCCTCAATTTCCGCAGCTGTAGCAATCCAGTGACGCGGCCCGAGCAGCTGACCGAGTCGACCCCTACTCGGACCGAGCAGAGCTTACTCGGTCCAGGTAGGCAGAGCGGCAACTTTGAATCTTTTCTATTTTCGGTAGTGCTTGGTCGAGCAGCTCCTCTGCTCGGTCCGAGTGACCGAACGAGCAGCGTGCTGCTCGACCGAGTCACCTACTCGGTCGACCACTCCAGGGCTATTTTTGGAAAGATTTCTGAAGCTGCGATGTGCATGGTTTTGGGCACTGAAGCTGGGAGCTGTGCGAGAATACGAAGTGGGCGACTTAGTAGAGATTTTTGAATACGTTTTTGGAGAGAGCTCAGGCGATTTTTGTAGGGATTCGGAGATTAATTTTTGTAATAGGATTTTGGATCAAATACTTGGAGATTATTGTGTTTGTTCTTGATCTGCATTGCGTTTTGGAATCTGGATTCCTTTGGATCTATTGTTCATATATTCTCTTTGTAAGTTTTTATCTTCATTTTATTAATCTGTGATGATGTCTTCATATCTAAAAATTGCATTTTTTTCTGTCGCCATCGCCATGTGTGAGTAGATTATTCTAGGGCCGATGGGTTAGCCCTAGGATCCTAGGGGGAAAATGTAGATCTGGATCCCTATATTGAATTGGGGATTTAGGGAAGTATTTCAGTAGATCCTATCGAATCCATAGATAACCCGTACTGGAATCATGCCCACGGTCTGTGGAATTGATGTGCTTAAGGGGTATCTAGGGATTCGAATAGGGAAATCAGTGGATCCAACCAAGTCTCGTGACCATGTCCGGCTCATGCCTTGAGGGGATCCATCGACGAACTATACCGCTACGTTGACGGCTACCGCCATTGCGTCGACGAGAGCCACCGAAATACCCTGCAATTCTAACCCACGAGAGTGGTACGAATTGGAGGACTAATTTCCTAGCCCTAATGCAATGCAAGGATCCTATCCCAACATCGACCCCTGACGATCCTAGTGGTGATCCCTAACGCCCTAGTCCCTTTTATTAGTTTTACAACAACAACATCCCAACCAAATCTTTTACCCCGATAACTATCTCACTTCAAGACTTAGAAATAAACTGAGAATCCATGGACACTATCAATGTCCCTGTGGGATTCGACATCTTTTATACTATAACTCGACACCGTCCGCTTGCGGATTGAGCCTGGAATTGAAGCTTAGGGGCCATACCACGCCTGGCGATCGTGACACCACCAAGTGGAACCTAGGTGTATGTTTCGGGTGCGTCAAGTTTTTGGCACCGTTGCCGGGGACGGCGATAGCATCTATCTCAGTTTGTTTTTATTTTGTGAAGTTTGCTAGCATTCCAATCATTTCTCACCCTTCCATCATTTTTATTCTTTTTATTTATTTTGGTGCTACTGACGGTATTTCTTTGAGCTTTGTTGGTGCATGAACACTCGCTACAAGGGATCTACCAGAGAATTATTATTCGATCCTGAGATCGAGAAGACAGAAGTTCATCTCCCTCCGCTTAGATGGCGGAAAACAATCCACCACCTCCTCATCGCACCGGGTCCATCAGGGACCACATGAAACCAACATTTGGGAACAACTCCTCCATTCTCAGACCGTAACTGGCGGCAGCGAGCTTCGAGCTCAAAACGGGGTTGATCAATCTGATGCAGCAGGATCCCTTCCATGGGCATCCTCATGAAAATCCCAACCATCACATTGAATTCTTCCTGGCAAAGTGTGATACGTTTAAGGCAAAGGACATCAGTGATGATTTTGTGAAGCTGCGGCTTTTCCCGTTCACCTTAAGGGATAAAGCCTCCTATTGGCTCCGGGCCCACCCTCCCAACCATTTCACCACCTGGGAGAAGCTCGCGCTTGCATTTGTGGATAAGTTTTATCCATCCTCGAAGACGGTCCGGATCCATGGGGCCATTTCTAACTTCAAGCAGCTCCCACAGGAGTCACTTTACGAGGCTTGGGAGAGGTTCAATGACCTCCAACATCAGTGTCCTCACCACGGGATCCATCCCTGGGATTTGGTGCAGAGCTTCTACAACCGGTTCCAGCCTAGCACCAAGATAATCATCGATGCTGCGGCGCAAGGCGCCCTACTTGATAAGTCTCCTGAGGAGGCTATAGACTTGTTGGAGCACATGGCGGCCAACACTCAGCAATGGAGCGATGAACGAACTGTTGTGACCCGGACTCCTGAGGTCAAGGTCGCTAGCCACTTGGATTCTCATATCAAGACCTTCTGCAAACAAGTTACCCGCATTGAGCAGCGTCTAGACTCCATCCCTGCTTCACCCAGTACATCATATCATCCTGCGGAAGAATATGTGGATCAGGGATATATCCCTAGTGAGGCCCACTATGATGTTGCTGAGACATCTGAGACCGTACAGTACGTCCAAGGAGAGGGAGGGAATCAGTGGCAGCATCCAGCTGCTAGGAATCACCCGGGGTTTTCCTATGGAAACCCAAGTGGAGAGCTGTAACCTCCACAATTTCAGAGACCACCACCCCCTCCTCAGCAGCAGCAGAGCCAGCAGCAGGGCAGATTTAGGCCAGCTGGGCCCTACCGACCGCCGGGTTATCAATTCAACTGGTCGTCCCAGCAGAATTATGTGCCCAACCCACCAAAGTCCAGTCTTGAATCCACTTTGGAGACTTTCATGAGTGGCCAGATCCGCTTTAATCAGGACACATCGAACCAATTTAAGAATATAAATTCTTCACTCGATGAACTTAAGGGGCAAATGCCACAACTTTTGAAGAATCAGGGGTGATTGCCTTCCCAGCCGGAGACTAACCCGAGCTCAAGCCAATGCGGTGGTTTCAGTGACCACACGTGGAGGACGGGTGACTGACCCCGTCATGGTCCCGGTGCTTAATAAGGAGAAGATCACCATTGAAGAAGCTGTTGATGACATCAATAGAGAAGAGGCCACTGAAAGGCCTATCATTATTGAGGAGAAAGCGGATGTCCCTCCTGTCACGCCTACTATGACGCCGCCTCCCGTTGATGCATCCAAGAATAAGGTTTCCAGACCTCCCCCTCCATACCCTCAGAGGCTAGCCCTAGCCAAATTGGAAAAGAAATACTCCAAGTTCATGTAGTTATTGAAGGGGATCCAGCTGAACATTCCGTTCATGGACGCCATTACAGAGATCCCGATCTACGTTAAATTTCTAAAGGATCTCATCACGGGGAAGAGAAAGCCCGAAGAAATCAAGTTATTGGAGGATTCCACCTCCATTATCAAAAATCATCTCCCCGGAAGCTGCCGGATCTGGGTAGCTTCACCGTGCCGTGCTCCATTGGAGGGATGCCTATCAACAGAGCGTTGATTGACTTAGGGGCTAGCATCAGCTTGATGCCACTCTCCATCTTCAAGAGACTTCAGACGGGAAGTGAGTTGGAACCGACGAGCATGTCTATCCAGCTCGCCGATCATTCTATCACCTACCCGGTGGGAATAATGAGGGACGTCATCCTCCAAATACCTCCAGGACTATGTGTTCCAGTCGACTTCATCATCATGGATATGCCTGAGGGAGGGAGCTCCCAACTCATACTCGGCCGCCCCTTCATGGCGACAGGAAATGTTCTGATAGATGTCCAAGAAGGGACCCTCTCTCTCAACGTGCAGGATATTGAAGCCGAGTTCCGGCTACAAAAGCCAATGAGGGAGCAAGCCCATGTAGAAGGGGCTTGTTATCTGGAGCTTCTTGAAGAGGAAGCCATTGAAGATTTTACTTCCGATGGGGTCATGAAGGACCCAATGAAGACAAGCATCGACGATGACGGCGACCCGATCTACAACAAAGCGGTCGCCGTGTACATCCAAGTATTGGATGAGGAATTTCTATGTCGTTCTCTAATTCATCAAGAACCGGAAACTATATACCGCTCAGAGGAGAATCTTGAAGGAGGCGGAAATCAAATGCCGCCGGATTGCACCATCACAAATATTGACGCGCGACCACCGTGCGCACCAAATGAGAACTGATAAATTTGAGGGAGTCGAGCTCACGACTGAAAACGAGCGCTTATTGGGAGGCAACCCAATTTCTTAGATTTTGGATTTTCTTTTTCGGTTTTTTATTTTTTATTTTTATTTCGTGTTTTTGGACAAAATTATAAAAATCACAAAAATTTGATGAGTTCGTCCTTTATATAGGATGGACACGAGGGGGTATGCGTATCGACATTATAAACGGAAGGAAGCCGGAGGAGAACATCAGATTCGAAGGTTTGGAGAGAATACCAAAGAAAAACAAGAGGATGGAGAGACACATGAGACTCGACCAAGCAGCTTCCCTGCTCGGTCGAGCAGTGCAGACACGGAAAAAGGAAGGATACATGGCCATCTCTGTGCGGCCCGAGCAGCGTACTGCTTGGTCCGAGTAGAAATCAAGTCGGTCCGAGCAACACATTGCTCGGTCGAGTGCTACATGCTTTTGAAGTAGGGGAGAAAGCGTCACTCTGCCAACCCGGACAGAATATTATTGGCTCGATCCGAGTAGGCGATGACTCGGACCGAGCTGCAGGCTACTCGGTCGAGCAGACAAGGGAGTATTTCGCATCAGAATTTTTCATTGACTCGGTCGAGCAGCCTAGCTGCTCGGACCGAGTCGGGTTGGGTTTCTAACTCCAACCAGTTTCAATTTTTTTATTTTTATCCTCACCGTTAAAATTTTTTAATCCTAATCTAAATCACTTTTATCCTCACAAATTCCCCCCCGAGCTCTCTCACTCCCCCTACTCGTTCAACCCCCACCCCGCGCCGTCTTCCTCCTCCCTCACCGCCGCCGGCACCGCCGACTGTGCCGTCCCACTCCGGTCAGCCATCCCCCTATCTCTCTCTCTTTCTTCCTCTCTATCTCTCTGCCCCTTCCCCTCTCTTCCCCCTCTCCGCCCTACTCAGTCGACGCCACCGTCGACGACGCCACCGTCGCCGACGGTGCTGCCGAACCTATCCCCCCATAACCCGCCCTCCCCCGACATTAAAATCCCCTCACCGACCGCCCCCTCTCCCTCTCCCATCGGATCCCCTAAACCCCCCCATTCGCCCTACTCAGTCGACGGCACCGTCGACGGCGCCACCGCCGTCGACGGCGCCACCGCCCCCTTCTCCCCAACACCCCGCCCCCCTTAAAAACTTTCACCCCACCACCCACCCCCCTCTTCCCACCAGCGATCACCCAAATCCCCCCAAATTTCCTCTCGACTATGCCTTAGGGCACAGACCGAGCAGCTTGTCTGCTCGGTCACATCCTCTGACCGAGTAGCACAACTTGGACCGAGCAATATCACTGCTCGGTCCGAGTCACCTCATATCTACGTATCACCCATTTTTACTCGATTATCTGACGTTTTGATCGTTTCGAATTGTAGGTACTCTCTGCTTACGTCAGTAGCAGCTGTGTGGACTAGCTTGGGGGATCTTTCGTGCTCTCGCATTGTTCGCAACCCTCGCGCATACGGTACACTCGTTCCCTTATCTATTTTCATACCGTATCATCATACTGCACATGCGGATCCACCACACCCCCTGTTCGCGGGAAGAGGCTGTCGTCTGGCGCCTCCTCTTCCCGACCCCAGCGTCGTGCCCGACACACCACCACATCAGCCACTACCTACCACTCCACAGACATTTGCTGCGGTGGCTTCTTCACTATTTTTGCTAGGATGCTAGATATTCCCATTCCAGCTGACCTTCACCGCCCCCTGGCCCGACACGCTTAACCATTGGCGTGCTCGAGCATATGCATATCATCCGACTGTATGGTGATTATCACTGGCTCTACCTCGTAGGCACCACCGATACTCCCCATATGGTGCTTCTCACCCCTCACCTCACGCACATTCCAGCCGTCCAGATTGACAGGATGCTTCCTAGAGTCGAGCCACTCCCCGCCATACACATGCTCAAGCCAACTGGAGCACCAGTCGAGGCAGCAGCCGATGACCGGGACCCACACTCCCCGGTTTTCGAGTTGCATGACATAGTTGCATTAGTTGCCGGCCTCCCTCTCCCACCTGCGCACCCATCAGTTTCTAGAGCCACTTCTTCCACCACCACCATATCTGCCACCCCCACCACAGTCGAGTCCTAGGGGACTGTCTTCACCTCTTGCCCCGAGACTCAGATTTCTTCGACCTCTGTATCGTTACCGAAGGGCATTGATATACCTTTTGCTGACGCACCCATAGATCTTGACTCTCCCGTCCATGATCCTGACCCCACCCTCCCACCTCTTTCGGACCTCATAGCATCATTCCCTATCTCTTTCGGTCCACACATTCCACTTTCAGCCACACCTTCATCCACATCGGCTGACATTTTTACCGAGAGCGTATCAACGTCTGTCTACACTTCTGTGTCGACTACGGTTCTTTCTTCAGCCATCTCTGAGCTACTTACGAGCTCACCCTCTCCTATCTTCCACGATAGGCACCGTGCATCAGTTGCACAGGGCCGATTCACGAGAGTGGTGACTCACAGACACTTTCCTCGCTCTCCACCCGACTCTCGTACTTCCGACGCTCGCTTGACCGCGTTAGAGGAGTTGACTTCCCGCTTACGGCGGGATTTTGATGACTTTTTACTCGTGAAGGCGACAGACAAATCCAGAGTCGAGTCGGATCTTACCTCTATCATAGACCTGCTTCGTCACCGTGGCCCACCTCCTGTTATACTTGCACATGCTCTGCCACCCAGGCCAGACACTGTGATCTCCTCTGCACCACTCAGTGCTTCACTTTCTCAGGCTTCTGCAGAGCATGCTTCTATTACTTCTGAGTCGGCTGTCACACTAGATCCCGTGTCTACCCTGATATTACATTCTGTTGCGCCCTCCACCGCCACCGTCGATCTCACCACCAGCCCCCCTCATGACTCCCAGCCAGATCTTCCACCCACCACTCCTGGTCCACAGTAGAGGGACCCATCACCACCCCCAGAGGGTGGTGCCTCTAGTCCTTACCCGTTTCTGCCTTCCCTATTTATTTGGTGCCCATATGTCTGTTTGGGGCCCTACTTTTACACAGCTTGGGGGAGGTGCCACCCATGCATCATATCTCATTTCACATTGCATCATTCCATGTTTCTTTTTATTTTGCATTTCTTTTATTGCATAGTTTTATTTTATTACCCCACCCACCCCCCTTAGCATCATCTCCTGCTCACGAGCGTTTTCTTAGCGGTGAGGACACTGCTAGGTTTAGCTTGGGGGATGAGCGCTACCGCTTTATTTTTTATTTTTCCTTTTACATTTTCCTTCCTTATTTAATCATTTATTTCATTTTTCCACCGTTTTTCCACGTCGTTCTCTTTTTTCTCATTTTGCATCATATTTTCCATTTTCACCATGCATGCATCCCTTTTTCTTTATTTTCCCTTTTCCTCCGCTTCTTTTTCTTTATTTGCTAAGGATGGTCCGCATGATGATATCTCTCATGGCTTTATTAGTTTTTACGATGCTTATTTTCGATGACATGCTATTAGGGTAAATTTCAGTTTTACTATCTATATGCGTGCATTTCTATTGATGATCTATCTGATTTAATGCTTAAAATGAATTGAAAATCGAATGCATGAACTAGTATCTAGTGTGATCTATGTTGGAAAATGCACCTTGGTTCACGCATCACTAGAACACTTGGAGTGTCTTTTTTTATCTTGTTCACTTCTGATTGCATGTCTGCTGATATGGTACTATTTACTGCATGCCTTTTCAGTATTCGTTTAGAGAAATGAAAATATCCATGCTATCTATGAGTTTAGTTAGGGTTTTATTTTATCAAACCATTGTGCACCCTCTTATGAGTGAACCAAGAGTCCTACTATTTTCCTTCTCCACATATCTATTTATATATCTACATATCAGTTGGTTACACCCCCATAGCTATTTTTACCGCATCTCACTTCCCAAACCCAAAAAGAAAAAGTATAGCTTCTAAATGAAAAGAAAAGAAAAAAAAGAAAGAAAAAAATGTGTATATATTCATTTGTGAAAAAGAAAAGAAAAAGAAAGAAAATGAATAAACACTATTTTATATCATTTCATTAGAAGTTAGCATTTATTTTGGGAAGAAAAATAAAAATTTTATATCATTTTCCATGATGCGACGCCTCAAGCTAAGCTTGGGGGGGTAAACCAACTGATAACATGAGTGAGCATGGCATTAGAGTGGAGACGGTGCATAACGGGGAGATTTAATAACACCCAAACTTTACGAATTGCGTTAGTTTTGAAGATTTTTCATGTATCGAAATGAATATCTGAATGTCATGATCTTTTTCTATTCTCTATTGCATGTTGCATGATTTCTTTATGCTCCTTGTGTATCTGTGATTGAAAAGGGCGTTGCCAACTTCTTTATACTAGACTCTAGGGATTGCATGAGATTGATATGATTTGATGGCATTATTTCAGTAGATCCCTATTCTTTGCCTGCACTGCATGCTAGTCATATGATTTGTAAAGCTAGAAATTGCCAATAGCATGTATGTTTATCATTCAGAGCATTGTGATATACTATTTAGGCCTGAGATCTGACCGATCATCCTTAGCACTCTCCTCTCACTTCTCTTTTTTGCTTTTCCTTTCTTTCCATTTTCGTTTTCTTATTTTCTTTTTGTTTTCCTCCCGGCGTACCGATTATTCGTCTTCCTCGAGGACGAGTAAGAGGTAAGCTTGGGGGATTTTGATGTGTCCATATTTTCTACTATTTTCATATCATTATTTCATTGCATCTCATGCCATTTTCGCATCCAAATCCCTCATTTTACTACGATATTACATTTCTGACGATATCTTCGAGTTTCATAGTGTTTTATGAGTTTTCAGGGATTTTGGAGCGATTTGGGACCCCACTTGGGTATGGACACATCCGACATGCTCGTGAGCTCATCGGCGGGGCTCTGGAGGAGTTTGCCACACTTCTGGAGCCATTGGAGGAAGAGAGAGAGAGAGAGAGAGAGCAGAGGGGGGGGAGAGGGAGGGAGGGAGAGAGAGGGAGAGAGAGAGAGAGAGAGAGAGAGAGAGAGAGAGAGAGAGAGAGAGAGGGAGAGGAGAGAGAGAGAGAGAGAGAGAGAGAGAGAGAGAGAGACATCCCCAGCATCTCTCAGATAGTTTCCCAGAAAATGCTCGGTCCAAGCAGTTCAGCTGCTCGACCGAGCAGCTTCAGTTTGAGAAGAGGAGCAGATACGGGCTGACTCGGACCGAGCAGTTCAGCTGCTCGGTCGAGCAACCTCAATTTCTACAGCTGAAGCAATCCAGTGACGCAGCCCGAGCAGCTGACCGAGTCGACCCCTACTCGGACCGAGCAGAGCTTACTCGGTCCGGGTAGGCAGAGCGGCAATTTTGAATCTTTTCCATTTCCTGTAGTGCTCGGTCGAGCAGATCCTTTGCTCGGTCCGAGTGAGTGAACGAGCAACGTGTTGCTCGACCGAGTCACCTACTCGGTCGGCAACTCCAAGGCTATTTTTGGAAAGATTTCTGAAGCCGCGATGCGTGCGATTTTGGGCACTGAAGCTGGGAGCTGTGCACGACTGCAAAGGGGGCGACTCAATAGAGATTTTTGAATACGTTTGTGGAGAGAGCTCAGGCGATTTTTGTAGGGATTCGGAGATTAATTTTTGTAATAGGATTTTGAATCAAATACTTGGAGATTATTGTGTTTGTTCTTGATCTGCGTTGCGTTTTGGAATCTGGATTTCTCTGGATCTATTGTTCATCTATTCTCTTTGTAAGTTTTATCTTCATTTTATTAATCTGCGATGATGTCTTCATATCTAAAAATTGCATTTTTATATGTCGCCATTGCCATATGTGAGTAGATTATTCTAGGGTTGATGGGTTAGCCCTAGGATCCTAGGGGAAAATGTAGATCTGGATCCCTACATTGAATTGGGGGAGGGAAGTATTTCGGTAGAACCTACCGAATCCATAGATAACCTGTACTGAGATCATGCCCACGGTCTGTGAAATTGATGTGTTTAAGGGGTATCTAGGGATTTAAATGGGGAAATCGGTGGATCCAACCAAGGCTCGTGACCATGCCCAGCTTGTGCCTTGAGGGGATCCATCTACGAACTATACCGCTACGTTGACGGCTACCGCCATTGCGTCGACGAGAGCCACCGAAATACCCCGCAATTCTAACCCACGAGAATGGTACGAATTGGGGGATTAATTCCTTAGCCCTATTGCAATGCAAGGATACTATCCCAACATCAACCCCCGACGATCCTAGTGGTGATCCCTAACGCCCTAGTCCCTTTTATTAGTGTTACAACAACAACATCCCAACCAAATATTTTACCCCGATAGCTATCTCAATTCAAGACTTAGAAATAAACTGAGAATCTATTGACACTATCACCATTCCTGTGGGATTCGACATCTTTTATACTATAACTCGACACCGTCCGCTTGCGGATTGAGCCCGAAATTGAAGCATAGGGGCCATACCACGCCTAGCGATCGTGACACCGCCAGGTGGAACCTAGGTATAGGTTTCAGGTGCGTCAGGCACTGTGGGGGTGCTCCGGGCATCGACGGCGAAGATGGAGGCCGGCAGCGGTGGCGTAAGGCGCTTCGAAGCTTCGGAGGGCGGCTGTCGGCGCTGCGGGGCGGCGACGGTGGGTCAAGGCCGTCGGAGCGCGAAATGCGCGAGTGAGAGAGTGAGAGTGAGAAGAGAGCGGAAGAGTGAGCGAGTGAAAGAGAGAGGGAGCGGGCGGTCGCTTGGGCAAAAATTGAACGAAAACAAAAGAGGAGAGAGGATAACTGTGTGGTGTTAATACAAAGAGGGAGGGGGGTTTTTATAGGTTATTAGCTAATGGCAAAAGTGAAATTAGAGGGGGGACACAAATCTTTAATAGGGGTAGATGGGGGGTAGATGAGTGTTAGATCTGAACCATTTCAGATCTAACCAACAAAGTGGTGTGTAAATAGGATGTTGATTAGGGGTAAATGGTTATTAGCGATTGTAATTAGCAAAGCGGAGGAATACAAACTTGTTTTCGCATACAACTCCAAAAAATTACGTAAACATACCCACGGGATCGTATCGTCACGAGGATCGCGAATACAAAAACCATTTTGGGATTTGAGCTACGGAGATACTAGTTTTAGGCCAAAACGTTTAGAAAGCGGGTTTGCAGGTTCTAAGTTGATTTGATATCAGAAAATTACGAAATTAATGTGGGGAGCCCTAAATGATCATATGATGCTACTGTAGAAGTTTGAAAATGTTTTGGAAATATTTGTATAGAAAATTAATTCATTGAGTCAAAATGGTAATAATTGAAAGTGAATTTTATCAAAGATTATTTAAAGGTATTTGATAAAATCCGAACTTACTGAAATACACTATAATTAGTTTAATGCTTCAAAATATTTTTATAAGAAATTTTTGAAAACATTTTTGTTATAAAACTCCTGACTAACCATTATAAAGAAATTTTTTTTAAAATGTTGAAATTACGTAATTGCGTAAATTGATGTGTTGAAAAATACTGGTCGTTACATCCTACCCTCCTTAAAATAATTCCGTTCTCGGAATTTCTCAAACTTATTAAAACATATAATAGTTGTTATGAAAAAGCTCAAGCAAATAAATGATAGAAAAAGATAATATGAAATGTGATATTACGGCATCTAGAAAGCAAGAGATGCGGTTTATGAATACATACTATCGACATCAACATAGCTTCCGTAACTAGTTTCGAAACCTAGTATCATCACCATAGTTACTTCCAATTTATCAAGTAGCCAAAATATAAGATAATGGCATTACATGAAAATGATAGTTATTATGATGACGACATCTATTCGAACTTGGAACCTGAGGTGAAAGTCAGTACCAAGCTATTTAAACCACACCAAAAAGAAGAACATAACGTTTAAAATTTTCAACTCATGTCAATGATGACTACTGGGTCTTAACCAAGTAAATCATCGACATAACATACAAAAACGTGATGACTAACCCGTATGCATCCGCGCTGTTACACCTTAACCAGCCGAACACAAAAGATATCATCTGCCAGGATACCCAATTACACGCCAATATCCAGATCGACACTAAAAGGCAAATATAAGGCCAATTTTCAAGGGTCAAGATCATCGCTACCACTTCTTCCAGCAATCTCCATAACATCCAACAAGAAGCCAACTTCTTAGCCGTCTCCCAAATCTGAGTAGAAGACTGACATCCAGCTTCAACACCTAAGGCCAAAAGCAAGCCAATACTCATCCCCAATGATACTCCTTGCCAACACCATTGGTCGACATCTACGGTTATCACCATCAACCCTAAACAATTCAACGACCAATAACTCACGGTCCAAAAACACGAAGGAGTGGACCCAAGAAGGAAACGAAGTGGGGTACCTTAAGGGGTAAGACCCAGGACAAAGAGCTCGAAAGAACACCAAGAACAGAGACTTCCCAAGATCTCAACCACACGGAAACATCGGGGGTAGCGACGAGGGTTGTCGCTAAGCCCAACAAACCCCAAGGTCGTCAGTGGGCCATCGGCGACTGTCGATCCATGGCGGCGAGGGCTGCGACTGCTCGACATGGCGGGGGCCACCGGGATGGGGTGGAGATGGCAGAGCTCCGGGTGAGGCCGGAGGAACTCGAAGCCAGATGGGTTTCCTCGATGGAAGAGAGGCGGGGTGGAGGAGAGGGTGATGCCGGGGCGAAGGGGAAGCCACGGGATGGCTTGGTGAGGAAGGAGAGGAGGGGTTTAAAAAGGGAAAGAGGTAGGGTGAGGGTTTAAAGGGGGTGCCGAAAGTCATTGGTAGGGTAGGGTAGGCTAGGTTAGGCAGGAACGGGGCTCGAGGAGGAGATGAGGACAAAAAGGCAATAATGAGGGGGGAAGGTGGTATGTGGGAAAGGAATTCAAACCCATGGAAAAATTGGGTACAAGATGAAAGTAGTGGTTAGAAGAGAAACACGAGCTCAAGAAGGATGAAAAGACGCAACAGCCTACACTTGCACGTCAGGTTTGGCTCGTCTCAAAATCTCCAGCACCATCCTCGAATACTTCTGAGCGTCCTTCGATCTGCTTCTGCTGAGGAGTTCGAACTTAGGATGGTTGGGTATTTCAAATTCTACCCTCCTTTGACGACAGTCAATGGTGGCATGAAATGTCCTTAACCAATCCATTTCAAGGACAGCATCGAAGCTTGGCATCTCTATCACCATGAAGTCAGCGAAAAGGTCTCGTCCACAAATCACTACAGAGCAGTGGAGGCATCCGCTGGTTACCGGTAGGGAATCGCCAGCGGTCTCGGCCTTCCAACGGGAAGTCAGAGGTTCAATAGAGATGGCATGTGTGTTGACGAAACGACTCGCCAAGAAGCAATGTGTAGCTCATGAGTCGAACAATGTGAGGGCATGTTTACCGGCTACTAAGACGGTACCTACGGTTATGAGAATCATGTCTAAGCTTACGATTTATAAATAATAGAGTATGTAGCTTAGTGAGATATCTCGTACCTGTGATTACTTGGTCCGTAGCCTTGGCCTCTTCCACCGTTATTGTATAAGATTGGTGCCTCGGGGGTGGCGCCTGTCGTCGAGTCTGCTGGTACACTTGTTGCTGAGGAGGGAGTGGTTGACGTTGCTGAGCAGATGGTGGTGGTCGCTACGGTACATTCCTGGCAGTGGGATTGGCTGGAGCAGGGTTGGAAGACTGAGACTTCCTCTCAGGACAGTCCTTTGTAGTGTGGTCCTTTGACCCACAGATCAGGCAGAGGTTGAGAAAGGACCGACATTCTGAACGAAAGTGCCATGGCTTCCCGCAATGATGACACACTTGTCATGGTGGTGGGGCCTGCCTCTTGAAATGCGTCTGCTGGGTCGGCCGGTACATCTTATTGGGCGGAGGCCGTCAGCTGGGTCCAACAGCAGTGTTTGGAGGTGGTGGCCTTCTGAAAGGGGCAGCCATATCACGCCTTTCTTCTCTCTCAATGAACTTGTGTTCACGAGTAGCAGCCAGGACCTCGGTGTGAGTGCACAGTTGACGTCTGACTAAGTTCCGTCGGATCTCTATAATGAGTCCTTGCTTGAAGCATCAGGCTCGGGTCAGGGGAGTGGCAACCATTTTCGGAGCAAAACGGCTCAGCAAGGTGAATTGGGCATCATACTGTTCCACTAACATGGAACCCTGTTTCAACCCGACGAATTATGCCTGAAGTTCCATCTAAGTTTCGGGGGGGGGGGGGGGATATTATGTACGGAAATGTCCAGTGAATGTCGCCCAATCGATCGGTCGTTGAAGACGATCTTCAGTGGAGTACCACCAGACTTTGGCTCCATCCATCAGTTGGGACTTGGCAGTGTCCACCCAAGCAGGCTTTCCGATCTGTGCGGCTCTCAAATTACCTTCGGTACTTTCCAGCCATTCTTCGGCCTTTATCGGGCCATCCACACCATTCCAGGTCTTTGGGTGGAGTGAGCGGAATTGTTGAATGCCTCCTACAAGGTTATGTTCTCCCTTGATAGCTTGGACCATCTCTCATAATGCGAGATCAGAGATCTGATGCACCGTGGGAGGAGGTCTATTGTAGGTTTGGTTGCTGGCTCCAGATTGGTCAGCTCCATTGGGGCTCTACGAGGCGTTCCCATCCATCTTTCGAGTGTTAAACCTGCATTCATAGAAAAATGTCAGCTTAGTCGAGTATCGTATACGATACATTCTGGTTTTACTATACTATTCACGAGGTATTTTGCACGGACCTGCATGGGTCACCAAACTTGTAACGACCCGCTCTCGGGGGCCAGTTACTTATTTTATTTATTTGCAGGTCTTGCAGTTTACCAGTGAAATCAGCATAGCCACAACTCAGAGATGTACCAAACACTCAACCAGCGTACAGACATTATTACAGTCCAAATTAAAATACAAACAAGCAGCAGCACTCTCTCACCTAAAGTACATAAAAAGGAAAAGTACTGAAAGGAAATGCGAAATGGAAATACAAAGTACAACACATACACAAACCCAGACAGCTAAAACTCTGCGGTCTCTGGGTCAAATGCAGGCTCCTCGTCGTCTGTCGGTGCCACAAATGGAACCGAAGGTAAGTCACAACAATTCTAAATAAAGAAAAGGAGTACTGTACAAGTATGACAAAGGTAACTACGTACAAGCAGACCAAAGTGAAAGTAAAGTACGGTGTCTGTACAAGTGTAGAAAGTAAAGTGCAGTGTCTGTACAAGTGTAGAAAGTAAAGTGCATGTACCGTAAAGAGGTGACCATGCAAGCTACAATAGACCTACGTGACTCAAGTAGGAGAGTACAATATGTAACCATCGAGTTCATCTCTTGCCCAGGTGCACTTACCCAGACGAATGTCGAAATCCAGGCAGCAGTACAGGTATTTTACCGAAACTCAGGCGGCAGGATATGATGCCGAAACTCAGGCGACATGACAGGAAGATGGAACTCCAGTCACTCCCGTACTCTCTTAAACTATGAATTACCCCAATACCCCAGTGATGTGTCAAGTGCAAGTTTGTTACAATATATTCCACAGGACATTCCACATGTTGCTAGTCGAACCAAGACAACTGGTTGACTTTCTTATTGAAAACTAGAAAGTATGAAAGAGGATAAAAACACGTCCAACACAAAAGATGTTACTTTCGTGTTTTGAGCACGTGGTAGTGTGGTTTAGCACACAATTTACCCAAGTCGATAGTTGCGTGTTACAACCACCAAAGTTGAAAGTTGGTAAAGTAATCTTTAGTTGATTACTTTCCTATTAGGTTAGGTCTCTAGTTCGGTACAAGTCAATAGCCGTTCGGAGGCTATAAGTGGTGAAGTGTTACGAGTTCGTACAAGCACAATAGACTAGTTTTCTAAGTTTAGAACATGTCGTGACTTACAATATTCGAGGCCGTCGTAGCAGGCCGGGAATGGATCTAAGGCTTCCACTGAAGTTGGTGCACAAGAGTTTGTACCTGCAACACAAAAATATTTAGTTAGATATCACGACTTTTCTATCTAAATATTGATCGTTTTGATATTTAAAACCGGTTGAAACGGTGTCGAAAAGCGTTCAAATTTTTTATATAAGCTGAAAATAAATATTATGATTTTACTGAAAAAGGAAAATATATTCAGAAGCTCTTGCTATTTTTTTATAATTTTCAGAAGCTTAAAAATCCCTTTAAAACAATTTTACTTAAGTAACATAAACCTTCGATGATTTATTCTGGATGCAATACTAGTCGGAAATGTTCAAGTGAGTAGTCAAAACGACTGGCTTGAAGATTACTAAGACATATATTTTTATCACGTATCAGTGTACGTGAAAACAGAGAGCTACAGATTTTAGAATGAATTTTACGTATTTAAGTTTTACGCTTAAAAATGATTTTGGAAAACTAAGCGTCTGATCGAGATGAGACCAACGCCATTGGATCCAGAATATTATTATCAATTTTCTGGAGCTAGTCTCACATTTTTCTGAGGCCTATATTTTAAGTTATGCATTTAAAACCATAAATACCTATTTAATAAGTAATTAAAAAGGAAAATACGAAAATACTTTCGAAATTACGAAAGTTCCATCGTGAACTCACGCATCCGATGCTTACGATCGCCGACGGTGGGGGGTGTTTGACGTCGGACGGCGGCGGCGGCGGGGCTTAGGTGACGACGAGGCGGTGGAGCAACGGTGACAGGCGGCGGTGGGGCGGTTGCGAAGCCGACGGGTCGAAGAGCGAGAGAGGGTGAGGCATCGAGCTCTCGGAGGATGGCGGGGCGATGGGGGGATAGCTATGGCAGCAGTGAACGGTGGCGGTGCTGCTGCGAAGGCGGGGAGCTCCGAGAGCAGACAGCGACGGCGTTCGAGGCGACGGCGAGAGGGGGTGGGGCGCTGTGGGGTGCTCCAGGCGTCGATGGCGAAGATGGAGGCCGACAGTGGCGATGTGAGGTGCTTCGGAGCTTCGAAGGGTGGCGGTCAGTGCTGCGGGGCGGCGACGGTGGGTCGAGGCCATCGGAGGGCGAAATGCGCGAGTGAAAGAGGGAGAGTGAGAAGAGAGCTGGAGATTGAGAAGAGAGCGGGAGAGTGAGCGAGTGAAAGAGAGAGGGAGCGGGTGGTCGCTTGGGCAAAAATCGAACGAAAACAAAAGAGGAGAGAGGGTAACTGTGTGGTGTTAATACAAAGAGGGAGGGGGGTTTATATAGGTTATTAGCTAATGGCAAAAGTGAAATTAGATGGGGGACACAAACCTTTAATGGGGGTAGATGGGGGTAGATGAGTGTTAGATTTGAACCATTTCAGATCTAACCAGCAAAGTGGTGGGTAGATAGGATGTTGATTTGGGGTAAATGGTTATTAGCGATTGTAATTAGCAAAGCGGAGGAATACAAACTCGTTTTCGCATACAACTCCAAAAAATTACGAAAACATACCCACGAGATCGTATCGTCACGAGGATCGCGAATACAAAAACCATTTTGGGATTTGAGCTACGGAGATACTAGTTTTAGGCCAAAACATTTAGAAAGCGGTTTGCAGGTTTTAAGTTGATTTGGTATCAGAAAATTACGAAATTAATATGGGGAGCTCTACATGATCATAGGATGCTATTGTAGAATTTTGAAAATGTTATAGAATATTAATTCATTGAGTCAAAATGGTAATAATTGAAAGTGAATTTTATCAAGATTATTTAAAGGTATTTGATGAAATCCGAACTTACTGAAATACAATATAATTAGTTTAATGCTTCAAAATATTTTTATAAGAAATTTTTGAGAACATTTTTGTTATAAAACTCCTGACTAACCATTATAAAGAAATTTTTTTTAAAATGTTGAAATTACGTAATTGCGTAGATTGATGTGTTGAAAAATACTGGTCGTTACATGAATATTTTAAATGTTATATCTGGAGTGAACTAAATTTTAGAGAAAACTAAAATGTTTTATGAAGAAACCAAATTTTACTGGGGAACTAAAAATTTTCAGGGAATTGTATAACAATTATCGCGCTTTAATTATTACAATTTGTTTAAAAAAATTAGGGGATCCAAGATTTTAAGTGTGTAATATTTTAAATGAACCCTGCACTTAGGGATTTGAATCTTGAGAAATCAATGGATATGACGAGAATTTGTGAAATTTTTTGAAAGAAAACCTTAGGTTTTTTTAGGAAAACTAAATTTAGAGTGAACTAAATTTTGACGGAAACTCAAATTTTTGGGGATCTAAAATCTCTGAAGGTAAACGAAATTTTCATGGAAAGTAAAAAATTTTGGAAATTTTGGAAGGAACTAAATCTGGAGGGAATTAAATTTTTCGGGGAATTAAAATTCTTGTGGTGTAACTGAAAACAATTATTACGGTTTAATTGTTGATTCTCGTTTAAAATTAAGGGATCCAATATTTTAATAGGCGAATATTTTAAATGAAAAGTGGGACTAAATTTTGGTGGGAACTAATGTTTTTGGGGAACTAAATAACAATTATTATACTTTAATTATTGATGTTCGTTTAAAATTAAAGGATCCAAGATTTTAAGGGAGAGATATTTTAAATGAATTGTACGCTTAAGACACGTGTTAACTCTTTTGGAAACTAAATTTTGGGAGGAACTAAAATGGGGGGGGGTGGAGGGGAGTAAATTCACTAGGAGGAACTAAATTTTTGGAAAATTAAAATTTTTAGGGGAAACTAAATAAGACTTATTGCACTTTTGTTATTGTTGTTTGTTTAAAATTAGGAGATGTAAGATTTTGATGGGGGGATATTTTTAATGAACCGCGCCTTTAGTGCACGTGTATGACTAGTATGCCTATATAAAGGGACATAGTGCAGCTTCTCATAATATACCAACTAGTAAAAGAGATCATCCATAATAAAGATATCACTTCATCCATGTCTCTGATTGATTTCATAACAGTTAAGCTGCATCCATTTATTTACCTTGCATTGCTTTGTTATCTATGAAAGAACTTGAGATCTGAATCTGTATTCATTCCTAAACATACAGATCTAGATATAGGCATGCTGAATCTTAAAAACTTTACCTTCTCTGATAGGAATCATACCTGAATCCATGTAGACGATGATCTGGATGACGTAGCGAAAAGATCTTCCAGATGCACACGAATCAACTGTTGGAGAAATCCTTTGGCTTTCTCTCGGTTTCTCTTCTAGCAACGGGACGTAGAAAAGATGGCTAACTTCATTCGTGTGTTCTGGGAATGATGACCGTATATAAATAGGCTAGCCTCCTTAGCCCTAGGGTTTCCAATTTTACCCATCAATGAATTGAAGCCCAATAATCGCTACACATAAAGGCCCACGACCTACTTGACTCATTTAGCCCACTTAACTATATTAAATGAGATCACTTATACGTTTGGCTTTAATATGACAGCCTAGCACTATATAATTATACATCGCATATTAGGCCAACGTTGGATTAAGATCCAACTGAGTCGGATAAGTTCCAACAATCTCCCACTTGGGCTATATGCTAAACTTTATAATTATATTTCATTGTGCATACAACCGAATAAGATCTTAACTTACTGTCATTTCTTTAATGAGTCAAAAACAATCCGGTCCATCAATTAGATTAGCAAGGGATCAAATAGATCTTCGCCGCAGCGATTGCAGCTCGACCCATCAGTGGTCACCGTGCTAATATAAAAGAATGACATGGATTATGAAGTGGATGTGTAGAATGGAAATTACATGTAATGTGATCTAACATGTCTATTTCCAATTGATCATCCTTAACCTTAGTGAGATCATAAACATACCAAAATCAGAGTAAAGCCAAACTGAATCAAAACTTTATTTCTGATCAGAAAATAACCTCAAGCTTAAGCTGGAGACTTAATTTTGTCTATCATATGAGCACCCAAAAGAATAAACTCCCACAAAACTGAATGTCCTTAATTAAATGACATCCATATTAGTAGCGAGCTCATAAAGCCTTTTGGATGACATTCCCTTAGTATAACGGATCCGTAATTACATGGTTTGTTCTGATGTACTCATTAGACAATCATACACTCCAAATTATTAATCAACAATCTAGGAACTTGATCTCTGAATATTTTAAACATTGTCGAGTTCCTGTTGTTACTGGAACATAAAATTGCAGATTTTATTATCACAAAATAAACGGTGTGGTGTTTTAATACCACCCCTAATTTGCAGTATAGTGACAAAATATGCAGATATATTTCATGATTTGGATGTCACATAATATGATATGAAATCTAAATCCATGTCAGAAGAGACTATATAAAATGGACTATTTAGATCTCTTCTAGTAGATGGCACCTAACATAGATTTTCATACATTCTTTGCATCCAATAAATGATCAGAGTCAATATACCAAAATGATCTCAAAACCCCTTTTGACTACTGATTCTTGAACATGTAACCCCTTTTGTTCTCTATAAATACCGTAAGATCCATTTGGCTGCTATCAAATGGTCTACTCTTGAATTTAACAATCTACCCAACATATCTGTAATATATGCAATAACCAAATGTATATAAGCCTGAGCGTACTTTAGACTCCCTATTGGTGAGATATAGGGAATCTTTTGAGGATTATTCTTGGGGCAATTATTGAGACTAAACCTGTCTCCCACAGAACTTAACATACATTACCACATAGATATTATAGAAATTACATGCTTCCACAGAACTTAAGATATATAACATCATCAAACATCATCTTAAAACCAAACGAGATGATCACTTAATGAAATTTAATATATCATTAACGATATTGAAATGCTCTACTAATTCCATTATAAACCTTACAGAGTCTTTCAGGAAAACTGAATAGAAAGTCTCTTTATAATTAATGCATCCTTTTCCGTATAAAGTCCTTTGTGATACGCTCTAAATCTTTTCTTATTACCATTTTGAATCCCTTTTGATTATAAAAATTTATTTACAATCAATATGGTTCAAATCTTATGGCAATGAGAAAAGATTTTAAGTATCATTCAAAGACTTTCTTAATTAATGCATTAATCTATTTTAGAGATGTAGAACTTTTATGACTTGCAAGTCGAACTTCCATCATCCTAATGTCAACCATATGTTCTTGAGAATTACAATGTAATATTTTAACACTGTACTTTTCATCTCTTTAATGGATTTCCTGAATGGCAATTAGTGCTTTGAGGTGCTAGAGTTTGTCCTTATGAACAATTTCCCAAATAGGAGGAATTGCAACATTGTCTTGAATTTATTGTGTCTTGAACAATATCAGAAACACTATCATGAGCAATGCCAACTGTTGAAATATAATCATCTTCAAGAATAATGTCACTAACAAATTTCCTCCCTCAAACTCAGCATCCTCAAATAGGTGTGCAATTCCTAATTCGTAAACAAACTTAATGCTGGGATTATGTAAAATTATACAAAATATCATATTTTAAATTATTCAACAAAACTAGAAAATCATTAGTGTTGTGAAGGGAAAAGTAGGGAAATATGTGTAGGGGGTTAAGAGCCCATCTACCCTCTTATATATAGCTTTCAATGGCGGGCCGGATACCCAATGGGCCTCATGGGCCTATTCATAACACTTCCCCTTATCCAACCAATATTGAATAAGTGGTGGATTCTTCAGGATACGAGTTAGGATATCTACCTTGTTAAATAAAGAACAGTTAATCCATAACTTCTCCTGTTTTAGGGATGTGTCTAGGGGTGGATACTTCAGGATCTAGAGTCAACGAGGTTGCCTCGTTAAAACCTTGACTACGGAAAACCCTGTGGGAAAAAACCAGTAGCCAAGGGAAAAGAGTACAACTCTGCAGTTGATTCCCCCTTATCTGACCAAGCTTCAGGCTTGCAGATTTCCTATGAATCTATACATCTGTCTCCTATATATCTATGAGTTCATAGTCCTCTCATCCTGACCCAGTTTACATTTTCTCACTCTTCTCATCCCAATTCCATATACAAGTTTCTCAAAGATACTAGTAGGCATGGATTTGGTAAGCAAATCTACCAAGTTATTACATGATTGGATCTTCTGTACCTCAATCTGCTTTTGCTTCTGAAGGTCGTGCGTCCAGAAGAACTTGGGAGAGATATGCTTTGTCGTGTCGCCTTTGATGTAGCCGTCCTGTAGCTGGGCTATGCATGCTGCATTATCTTCATGGAGAGGAGTAGGTGCAAGTATGTCGGTCATCAGGCCGGTGGAGGTGAGAATGTGCTGGATCACAGAGCGTAGCCAGAAACTCTCCGTGCATGCTTCATGGATCACTAGCAGTCTTGAGTGAGTGGATGAGACGGTTGTCATGGTCTGCTTTACAGATCTCCAGGATATGGCAGTGCCGCCATATGTGAACATGTATCCGGTCTGAGACTTCTTTGAATGAGGAGCTGACCTGTAACCTGCGTCAGCATAACCAACTAAACCAGTTAAAGCCCATTTCCTGTAGAATAGACCTAAGTCTATGGACCCTTGGAGGTAGCGCAGAAGATGCTTAACTCTGGCCCAGTGCCGCTGTGTAGGTGCATCACTATATCTGGCTAGTAAGTTGACTGCAAATGCTATGTCAGGGCGAGTGCAGTTAGCCAGGTAAAGGAGTGCACCGAGAGCACTTAGATAAGGCACTTCAGGGCCTAGTACTTCCTCCCCCTCTTCCAGCGGTCGGAAGGGGTCTTTATGCACATCCAATGATCTGACGACCATTGGGGTGCTGAGGGGGTGGCACTTATCCATCTGAAACTTTTTCAATAAGTTTGATGTGTAAGTCGACTGATGTAACAGGATTCCATCGTTAAGATGCTTTATTTGAAAACCTAAACAGAATTTTGACTTTCCGAGGTCTTTCATCTCGAATGTTTCTGTCAGACTTCTAGAAATCTCGGCGATCTCTTCAGGAGATCCGATGAGGTTCAAATCGTCTACATAGACGGCTATAATGACAAATCATGTTACCTTTGCTCTTATGAAGATGCAAGGATAGACTGGGTCATTTATAAATCCTTGTTTTGCAAGGAAGTCTCTCAGTCTGTTATACCACATCCTTCCGGATTGTTTTAGACCATACAATGATCTTTGCAGTTTCACAGAGTAAATGTCACGTTCTCTCTCTTTTAGTGCTGCAGGCAAAGAATAATCGTCAGGCAATCTCATATAGATGTCTCGATCTAGGTTGCCATATAGGTATGCAGTAACGACGTCCATAAGCTGCATATCTAAACCCTCTTGGGCTGTTAAGCAATGAGGAATCGGAAGGTGATCGCGTCCATGACCGGGGAGTATGTGGCTTCAAAATCCACCCCTGGACGTTGGTTAAAACCCTACACTACAAGCCTTGCTTTGTAGCAAACAATCTCATTCTGTTCATTTCGTTTTCTAACAAATACCCATTTATAACCCACAGGTTTTACACCTTTTGGTGTCTGGACTATAGGTCCGAAGACCTTGCGCTTGGTGAGTGAATCCAACTCCACTCCTATTGCCGCTTTCCACTTTGGCCAATCATCTCTACTTTGACATTCTATCAGAGAGCGTGGTTCAATATCATCGTCGCAATACGCGACGTTGATGGCAATATTACATGCAAATGTGTCATCTATGGTTGTGCTCTTTCTGTCCCAATACTCCCCAGTTCGTACAGAGTGTATCGAAACTTCATTTTCTCCCGATTTTTCCTCTGTTTGAGAGTTTGGGAGAGATGGGGTAGTAGGGCTTATAGTAGCATCCTGTGGTGGTATTTGTTTACCAATGCCAAGGGTCCTACTCTTTCGAGGGACTTGGTACTTGGATCCCGGTGGTCGTCCTCTCTTTTTGAGGGGTCCAACCATTTCTGCTGCATGCGGATTGCATCCATTTTGCAGTATGTCAATCCTAACTGGAGTGTTAGCAGCAGGGACGTGCGAACTGACAATCTTCTGGTTGTCAGTAAATTTTTCGGCAAGAGATGGACAGTGTTTTGGATATGGAGAATCTTCAGGACCTCCTCCTCACACTGGCTTGTGGGCGGATCAAAGTGACATAATGTCTTTGTATCCCAAGTGATACAGTCTGAAGCTTCGGGCTTCTTTGTCTGTGAGCCTAGTCTTGGAAACGATGTTTCATCGAATTCACAGTCTTCTAGACGTGCCTTGAAAACGTCTCCCGTAAGGGGTTCTAGGAATCTAATTATGGAGGGGGTGTCAAACCCAACATAAATGCCTAAGCGACGTTGTGGACCCATCTTTGTTCTTTGTGGTGGTGCCATGGGGACGTATACTGCACAACCAAATATTCTCAAGTGTGAGACAATTGGTGGGGCTCCAAGTGCTAGTTGCATTGGAGAAGATGACTGACCTCCAGAGGGTCTTAATTTTATTAAAGATGCAGCATGCAAAATTGCATGCCCCCATGCATTCACTGGCAGCTGGGATTGAAGTAATAATGGACGAGCAATCCATGCAGTCTCTTAATTAGAGATTCTGTTAACCCGTTTTGGGTGTGAACATGCGCTACAGGATGTTCGACTTCAATTCCCTGAGCTTGGCAATAGTCTAGAAAGACTTGTGACGTAAACTCCCCCGCATTGTCCAGACGAAGTTTCTTTATCTGGTAGTCGGAGAAGTGGGCCCGTAACTTGATTATCTGAACTAAAAGCTTAGACAGTGCTAGGTTACGGGTGGACAGTATACACATATGTGACCACTTAGTAGATGCGTCAATCAGGACCATAAAGTACATGAACGGACCACTTGATGGGTGTATAGGCCCATAAATGTCTCCGTGGATTCTTTCCAGAAAACTTGGAGATTCCAGGTCCACTTTCAGTGGAGAGGGTCTCGTAATCAGTTTACCTTTGTAACATGGTGGACATGAGAATTTGTCTTTTTGAAGAATCTTCAGGTTCTTCAAGTCTATACCCATTAAGCTCTTTATGATGCGGTACATCATAACAGATCCGAGGTGTCCCAGTCTACTGTGCCAAAGTTGGAATTCTGGTGTTTGGGGACACTACAGGTGCTCTGCCATTGATGTTTCTGGAGTTTGTATACTTGTTTGGTAGAGTCCGAGGGGAGTCCCTTGAAACGTTCCACAATGGTTTTTGAACCATTTGTAAGATACGTTACAAGCAAGTATTCCCTTTCATTTTCCTCGATCGTCTCTAAGTGATATCCGTTTAAACGGATATCTTTAAAGCTTAGGAGGTTTCGAATGGATTTAAGGGAGTATAACGCAATCTTAAGTGTGATTTGTGTGTTACCGGGGAGCAATATGATTGCTTCCCCTGATCCTTCGATTATATTGGCTGGTCCTGAGATTGTTCTCAGTGGACCAGAGTAGCTACTTATGCTCGTGAAGTAGTCTATGTTTTGAAGGATCGAGTGCGTCGATGCACTGTCCACTAGGCAAATTAATTCCATATCTATATAAAGAAAGACATTTAAGCAGTAAATAATATGAAAAGAAAAGATCTACTTTCATTTAAAATGCTCAAAAATATTGTTTGACATGGAATAAAAACTAGATACGATGCATGAAAAGAAGATACATTGCTAGTAGATAAAAATGGTCCATAACTAGAGAGTGTCATCTCCCATGAAGTCTTCAGGAGTCCATGAGGTCTCTGGCAACGCTGTGCTCTCAATCAGGTTTATCTCAGCTCGAGGCTTGCCTGGTAGAGGTCCTGGAGGTGTTTCTGGGTGCGGCAGATTCTGGACCAGTGGCCCGTCATTCCGCATTTGGAGCACTTATCCTCCCAGTCTTTCTTGGGAGTACCACCTTTTGACGTCCACTTCTGCTTCTTTTCCACGAACTTCTGGTTCTGAGGAGGAGCTTGGGGAGTGGCCTTCTTCCGCTTCTTCTGTTCTTTCCAATTCTGGAATTTTGTCTTCTTGTCCATCTTCTTCTTCTGGGAAGATTGGAAGTGGGCCTCTACAGGAGGTGGCAGTGGAGCGGAGTCAGGAGGGCGCAGGTTGTGAGTAGCAACCAACAAATCTTTGTTCTGTTCAGCCATTAGTAGACATGAAAGCAGATCAGAGTACTTCATGAACTTCCTCTCACGGTATTGTTGCATAAGGATCATGTCCTTCTCGGGGAAAGACGTGAACGTCTTTTCCAGCAACATTTTCTCCGTCACCGTTTCACCACACAACTTCAGGCGTGAGGTGATACGGAAGAGTGCTGAGTTGTACTCCGCTACGGATTTGTAATCCTGTATGCAGAGGTGAGTCCACTCGTACTGCGCACGGGGGAGTATGACATCTCTCTGATGTCTGTACCTCTCCTCAAGTGCGTCCCACAGCTCGTAAGGATCCTCTACAGTGAGGTACTCGTCCTTCAGGGTCGAGTCTAAATGTTTCCTGATAAAGATAATGGCATTCGCCTTAAGTATATCAGAAACTTCCTCTGTATGAGGTGCTTCTTTAGAAGCATCCTTGTCGGCTGAGGCAGTACTTGTTGTTGCCTTCTCAGTTGGTGTGAGACTGAACCCATGAGATCGCAGATGGAACTTCAGGTCCAACTGCCAACTCAAGTAGTTCGACCCATCGGCCTTCAGGACCGAAAAGTCGACATTCGCAAGACTGGCCATTGAATAATCTAGCAATATAAAAACATCATGGATTATTAAACTGTAAAAACAATTAGACATCCACGCATGTATTTTTACCATTTTCATAAAGAAAATTAACATTCATGCATGCTTTTTAACATTTTCATATCGTGAATTGATAAGGAAAAACTTAACATCCACGCATGCTTTTTGACAGTTTCATTGTAACATTAACATAGCATGAAAAATAGTTAGCATCCACGCATTTAATGTATAAGCAATGAAAATAATTTAGAACTATGGGGATCAGCCAGCCGACACCGAAATAAAAAGAAATACAGTCCGAAGTTACATCAAAAATTGCATGAAAGAATAAATACAACTCGGGAACTTCAGATAGAAGCCCCTTTCTTCTTTGTGCATACGCCTTCAGCTCCTTTTTGGTGTCATTCGGTCTTCTTTTTTACATATATTTCCTCACTTACAAATTTCTCTCAAAAAGAAAAAATTGCAGAAAAGAAAAGATGTCGGAAACCTGGCTGATCCCTAAAAACATAGCCTAATCGCACATCCACGCAGATAATATACGGAAAATATACAACCACGCAGATAATCATTTCACAGGCATGTAAAGATTAATTAAATAATCTAAATAGTGTGTGACGTGCTAAAAATTATTTTTAAAAAACTTTTTACCTTTGATCCATATTTTTAATGTCTTATTTTCCGCTTTAACCCTTTTTAAGATTTCTTTAATTATTTTGGGCTTTAGGGGCCAAAAATAAAAAAGGAAAAATTATTTGTGTAAATGGGCTAATTTTCAGGCTTTTGGCCCATGAAAACAACCCATTAGGATTAATTGGGCCTCCCCCGAAAAATGGCACGTTTAGGGCTAGGTTTCCGAAAAAACTCTAGGGGGCCCGCGCGGCGCGCCGCCGCGACGGCTGGCCACGGCTGCGGGCCGCGGCCGTCGCGGCCTATGGCCGCGGCAGTTGGCCGCGGCAGTTGGCTACTGCTACACGCGGCCTGAGGCCGTGGCAGCGTGGCCGCGGCTACAGGACGCGACAGCTAGCCGCAGCCTTTGGCCGCGGCGTTTTACCGCCGGCGGCGCTCGTAGAGCGCCGTTGTTTCACCCTTCGGGCGTGCGGGGTATGGATCAAGGTTGGGGGTAAAAAACTAATTTTTCTAGCATTTATATCTCTAAAAAACTGATTTTTATTGTTTTAGACATGCAGATCTAAATAAAAATGTGATTTTTATCGTGTTTTTAAACTTTTTGATCCTAAAACATGCAGATCTAACGTGAAACGCAAGTTTAGATCTAAAAAGTTTTGATATTTACCTCTAGCTTCGACGAGGGAATCTAAACGACGGTTGGTGAAGGATGCCCTTTTCGCTCCCCGTTGAGAAGATTACGATCTTCTTGGACTGAGCGGTTGATGGATCTCCTTCCTCGCGCGTCGCCGCCTTTTCCAACGAGCGTGATCGTGCTGATAACATGTTGTGAAGGGAAAAGTAGGGAAATAGGTGTAGGGGGTTAAGAGCACCTCTACCCTCTTATTTATAGCTTTCAATGGTGGGCCGGATACCCAATGGGCCTCATGGGCCTATTCATAACAATTAGCATTATGTTCAGTTTCTTTATTAAGCTTATAAGGCCTTACTTTAGTTCAACATCTCCAAACATGCAAGTGATTTAAGTTCATTTGTTGAAACGTTATTAAGGATATAAGCTGCAATCAAAAATAACTGAATTCTCAATTGTTAATCCTTTCTTTATAACACATGTACATGAATCCAGGAATTCTGTAAATGAAGCAATATTTCCAAATAAATGAAGATTATAATGAAATTTTAAAGAACTAGAATAAACCAATTTTTGTATCAAGAGACAACCAAATTTTCCATTTCATAATTGAATAATAATAACCGAATTTGTTCAAAATAGAAATGTAAATCCAAATTCTGTTAAAACGGTACATAATAGTCTCATAAAAGATTCAAATACAATCTAGCCTTCAAAATTAATAATCTAAATTTAATTTGCTTCTAATTGAACCATCTTGCCATTGCCTATATCGATGAATCTTTCACCATCATTCGGCTCTAGGCATCTTAGGCAACACTGCATAGATACAATGATGTGATTGGTTATACCATTATCTTTCCATCACGTGTCTATAAGTACCAAAGTTTATAAAAGAAAGAAATTAACTATAGAGCAAACCAAATTTAGCAGCATATCTTTCTTATCTTTAGAGGTAGAGATCATATGAGCACTTTATGTCTTCCTTGCTTAAGCCTTTTCTCTTCCTAAACACAGTGCGAGATGAGCTCATTCAGAGACCAAGTCTCTGTCTGACAGTGGTAGCTCACCTTGAACTGGTTATACTTATTATGAAGAGATATCAGAACCAAATGCACTAGTAAGTCCTCAGAGAGGTCATACTTAAGTGCTTTCAACTTAATAGCAATGTGAGACATTTTCATAAAGTGCTCCCTAATGTTTCCCGTACCCTTATACCTCATTGAAATTAGACTTGTCAAGAGTATACCAATTTCACCCTTTTCATTCTTGACAAATATATTTTCAATATCAGAAAGAAACCCTTTAGCTGTTGTAATTTTATCTGAAATTGTGCCCTTGAGATTTTCTGGAATGGCATTCTTCATAAGCATTAGGCACATGCGATTTGATCTCGTCCACTCTTCCATCTCCCTCTGTTAATCAAAGGTACTCTCTTTAGTGAGTGGTGAAGGACTATGAGTCCTTAATGCCAGATCAAGATCCATGACTGCGAGGATTATCAAAAGATTCTCCATCCATGTCTTGAAGTTAGAGCCATTAAGTACTGAAATAGATTTGAGGTGGGCAGAAAAATTATCAGGAATAATAGCTGAAAAGAGAACAAAAAAACAATTGTAACATGTTCATTTGAGTATTAAACAAAACAACATCAAATTCAAATAAATGCTATTTTCCCATCTCAAGACATCCTCTACTAGCTCAACATTTATCTTTTGATAATCTATTGACTAGTCATTGACATCTTGTTGTAGAAATTAGACAATGACAATAATAACATGCCAAAAATAAAACTTCCTTTGGGTCGAATTAAATTTGCATGCATTGATCTCACTAATTATCACCTTGTCTATTGCCACAGGTGTGCATAAATTGATATAGAACGGTAATCTTCCTTTGGACCGATTTAGTATTCATATGAAATTATGCGCATAAAAAATTCCTTTTATATTTGTGAAATGAAATTAATGCAAACAAGAGAGCCCACTTTGGCGGGATGATGTATACATCAACTCATTTCAAAAAAAAATATACCTTTGAAAAATTTTAATCTATGTCTCATTTTAATACATGAACTCATTTGAAATATTCAAGTCCACTTTTATTCTAAATCAAATTTAATGCAACCAAAATTTTCATAGAAAAGTATGTATTCAACTTGTTATATTTCGAAATTAAAATTAATCTTCACAAGAAAACCCACTTTGGTGAGTGGATGATCCAACTAAAATCTATTCGAAATATATAATCAATTATGCCAAAAAATTCGATTCTTAAACTAAACTGAATTTAACACAAAATGGTTTCTTCAAGTGGAAATATATACAAGAACCTTTTATTCCACCTTTTAAATCAATTATTTTGAGTTAAATAAAATCCATAGTTCAATACAAATTTTCTTCTTTAAAATGGCGTATATATGTGTTTACGGGTGTTTTCTCACCACAAGATCGTTGACCGAAGACTTGACGGTCAACGTGGTCAAGGGGTCGGTTGGGATCCATTGGTTCTTTCGTGCCTGCGTGTCCTTGATGTTGGACACGCGGTTTCCCTCCTCGGCTCGTGAAAAGGGTCGCTTGGAGGGTTGAGGGCCTTGGTCAGCGAGGTGCAGAGGGGTAGCCTCGGCACCCGGGTGAGCGTTCGGCCCCGGTCGATCAAGTGCCGAGGGTTAGCCTCGGCGCCTTGATGGTTGCTCGGTCTTCAGTCGGTGGCGGTGCTTGCTAATGACGGGCGGGCTCATTCTGTGCTGAGGATTAGCCTCGGCGCCTCGGTTCGCTCCTTCCTAGACAGACGAAGAAACTCGTCAGGGGGGCCGGACCTTGGTTCCAGCCAAGTCCCCTTCGATGCTTAAGTCAGAACGGATCTGAGCAATACTCGGCGGGATCGGTACGGCTCGAAAGGAGGCCAGCACACATATCCTCGATCCGAGCTATGGGAGAGGTAGAAAATGGGAAAACAAGGTCGGTTAATGGAATACCTTTGTTCTAGGTGTTTAGGATTCGATCCCCTTCCCGGTTGGTTCCGTCGTCCCTTTATGGGGTTTGGCCCACGATTGCCCCCAATCCATGTCCCCTGACTGCCTCTCCCTCACGTCCTCGCGATCCGCCTCCATCAAGGTGCTTGTGTCATGGGGGACTCGATTAATGTGCTCCTTAATGGTCATCAAGGTGCCGCGCTTTCAGGGGGACGGTTATCTCCGGAGAGCGTGAGCTGATCGTGCGTCTTCTGGGCCGGGGCCAGTCCGACTTCGAGTCCTTCCACGAGACTAGTCAGACGGGTCTAATCCCATTCGTGGGCTTCCCGTTCTAGGCTTGGGCTTAGGCCTCTTGTTCTTGGGCTTCTCCAAAATAGTCGTAGCAATTGCCCCCATCGTCCGAGCCGTTTAGATTCTGCCGATTCGGTTCGGGCGATGTGACTCTTGAGGATTTTGATAGGCACGTCAGTCGAGGCCAATCCATTAAATGGAGGCCATCATGACGTGGACCGTTTGAACTTCTCTTGGTGTGGGATTCGAAGCACCGTCGGTCTTCAGATGCTGCCACGTGCTCCCCTTCGGACGGTCTTGATTCTGAGATTGCCTTATATATAAGGGCGTCGGCCTTCCAAGTTTCGATTCTTTCGTGCCTTTCATCCTGATTCCGGTCTTACGAGCTCCTTCTCTCCGTCGTTTATCTTCCTTCAGATTCTTTCTCAAGGTAACTTTCTTCCTCCTTTATTTGCCCCATGGCTACACTTAGGATATGTGATTCCACGCCAGGGTCAGGGGATCCTCCGTTGCTCAAGTCCGGTGTCCTCCCATCTTCGGGGCCTAGCGTACCCCTGGGGACACACCCCGTACAAGACAAGGGGAAGGGTTTGCTTTTCGCGGACCCTGTCGGTGACGATGTGGCTCGAGCTGCTAGAGGTTCGACGTTCCCCTGGTGGTCCTCGGGTCGCCGTCACTGGTCCCCTTCTCGAAGGTTACGGAGATCCGGGAAAAGTATTTGTGCCATCCATACAATGTCTGATCCCTTTTAGCGACGAGCGAATTTGCTTTCCGCGGAGCAGGGAGGTCGGCGTCTATGTCGAGATGTTCCGCCTGGGACTCCTCTTCCTCCTTCATCCTTTCATCATCCAAGTCATAGAATTCTTAATGGTGGCCCTGTGCCAGTTGACCCCGTACTCTGTCGCGGTGCTGATCGGGTTCATCATGATCTGCTGCATCCACGGCTTGGATCCGTCTCTTCCCCTTCTCTTTCACTACTTCCGGGTCCAGACAGTCGGCCAAGGGTCGTGGCAGCACCTCCGGGCCCACGCGGGAGGGAGTCTTTGCTTGGTCTGCCCCGCTGGATGGGGGACTGGAGCTCGAGCTATGTTTTCATTGTTTTCCCTGGGGACGTTGAGATCTTGACAGTTTGGGGAGGTTATGTCAATATGATTTGACGTTAATCCTCTCCGAGGCTGACCAGGCCGCCGTCCAGCTTCTGTCGTCTATACTCCTAGAGGAGAGATCGGTCTGGCCTCTGCTGGACGACCGCTCCTTAAGACCGTCCTGTGGTCCCCCGGTAGGCGCTTCTTTTTCTTCCCGCTTTCCCTCTCGCTTACCCTGATCTTCTTTCCTTCAGCAGAGATGGCTGGTCGCGAATTTACCTGCAATGTCGACGAGCTCATCCGACGGGGAGCTGATAGGAGCCGAGGGAACCCTTCAGGCCAGGTGCCCTGCCACACAGTTGAGGAGGAGGTGCGTCAGGTCGAGCCTGCGGTGGGAAGGCTGGAGCCTATAGTCACAGCTGCACCACTCACCTCGGCCGTGATGGATCTCCCCGTAGCGGAGGCTACGGGCGTCGAACCTCTCCGTTCCATCCATGCAGAGGGAGGCAACGAGGGCATCGAGCTGGCCCCTTGCATGCCCACGGACGGTCACGGCGTGGGGTGTAAGCGTTCCCCACCGAAGTCTACAGGGCCCAGTGAGAGGAAGAAGAGGAAGGAGAGTGGGGAAGTCCACCCATCTATGGCTCCCGGGGCGTCGGTCGCCTCGGGCGAAACCCTCCCACTGGCCCTGGTGGCCACCCCCGTTGACTCGGCCGAGCCGTCCTTGGTGGGAGCTGGTGGCGTGCTGGTGAACCTCCCGGCGGGTCCCGAGGTCACGCCCGGGGATTCGGTATTTGTCACCAAGCCGTGGCCACCCAGCTGGTACAGAGCTCCGTCCTCCCGAGGGACCGCTCTCTCCTGGAGAGGGCCCCCTCCGACTGACTGTCGGACTCCTTAGTCTGGCAGCTTCAACAGGTTGGTCGCTCTGCTGCTTTCAAACATGCCTCTCGATTCCTCTTAGCGTTACTTTTTCTTCTTTGCAGGCCACTGTGATGGCCGTTGAGGCGCAGCGCCGGGCGGCCCAGGCGAAAAGCCTCGAGGAGTCTTCGGCACGGGAGCGTTTAAGGGCCGGGGCGGCCGAGGTGGCCGCCGAAGAGGCCCGCATGGAGGCCCGACAACTTCGACGTCGGGTGGGCGAGCTTGCCTCCGAGGTGCGGACCTCCAGGGGGCACTGGCCGACGCTCAGAGGTCGGCCCAAGAGGTGGAAGAGGCGTTCCGTCGGGAGAGGGACGATCTCTGGAACGAGCTGGGGGCCCTGCGTCAGACGACCCAGTTCGTCGAGGAAGTGGAGAGGGGCTTTGATGGGGTCCTGAGGCCGCGGATCGCGGAGGTCCTCAGGGAAGCCTTTGGTTCCTACGAGGACCTCCTGGCCCCCCGGATTGTGGGAGTCTTCCGAGACTCCTTCCAGCGGTTTGCAGAGCGTGCCAAGCAGTCTCTCCCCCACCCTCGGAAGGTCCCGCAGATCCCCCATGCTCTGTGCAAGGGGAGGTTCCAGAGGACGCTTCCTCCCGTGCCCCGGGACCTTAGGCGGCACTTATCTATTTTTGTTCCCCCCGGCTTGTAATTCCGAACAATTTTTGTAATGTATAAAGCTTTTTCGTTGGTCCATGTACTTTTTGCCACTTTCCTTGTTGTCTGGGCATTCTTTTGGTAGAGCTGCTTCGTAGAGGAAGGAGGCCCTTGGTCTCTTCGATCCTTGGTTGCGTTTGACCTGGTTAGGAAGGCGATCAGCTGATATCTCTTTATCATTCGTTGTGAGTGTGAATGGTCCTCGGGATTTTGTGTCTGTCGGCCCGATAGACTGGGGCCTTGGAGGTGTTCTCGGCCAACCTGCTGTGGCGTTCCCCTCGTTCGCGATCCTCAGGCCAGTCGGGTGACCGCCTTGCGAACTGTGGGCTTGCCATCAGTCTTACAGCCAGTCGAGGGCACAGCCTGCTGGGGGAATCGCCCCCAGTCCCTCGGCTGACGGGATCGTCCGAGCTGCAAGGGGTGTTGTCCCCTAGGCTTACACCCAACTGATGTTCAGACCCGCTGGGGGAGTTGCCCCCAGCCTTACGGTTGATCGAGTCGGCTGGTCTGCGGGGGGAGCTATCCCTCGGCTTATGACCAACCGATGGTCCCGCCTGTGTAACGACTGGTATTTGTATGATTGGATTATCAGTGTGTTTTGCTTGTGATGGTGGGTTCTCTCCTTGTGTGGTTTCCATTTCCATAGTTCTCGCTTTCATTCATCTCGTTGAGATTTCCTAGCTTTCCTTTTCATTCCTTTTGATGTGATCTTCTACCTTCTTCCTTAGAATCATTGAACTCGTAGTAAGTCACTCGTGACAAGCTTCATATCGATCATATCTTAGCGATAGGTTGATCCTAGAAACCTTAGAATTCATCCCAGACCTTCGCGCTCTATTTCGAGACTTTTTGTGCACGTTAGTTGGTTTAAGAAGATCAACCGACCGACTAGATTCCAATCTAGTCGGTCAAGAAATCAACTGGAACCGACTAGTTCATTCAATCAATTATTCTGGAGTTACTGTTTACTCTTAGTCGGTCTAAGAACAACCATCGACCGACTAGATGCTAAACTAGTCGGTCAGGAATCCTTCTCAGACCGACTAACTCTCATTTCCATGATCTCACTCAGAATTCAGCCTTTAATCGGTCAATGAACACTCACCGACCGACTAGTTCTCAAACTAGTCGGTTGACAAGCCTTCACAGATCGACTAACTCATAGTCCAGTTTTCCTGAGCGAGCTACTGTTTACTCTTAGTCGGTCTGCGTTGATCAACCGACCGACCAGTTCCCAAGCTAGTCGGTCACCAATCCTTCTTTGACCGACTAATCAGCCCAGGAAACCCTAGTTTTGCCCTAGCCGCCACACTTTTCTATAAATACGCCCCAAACGTTTTCTTCTTCTTCCTCATCACCCCAAACCCTAATTTCTCCCCCATTGAGCCCCCTTCTTCCCCAAACCATTGATCCTTCATCCCAAGCTCATCCATCATCATCCAAACCCTCATTTCACATATCCTACCTCTCCTCAACCTCAAACCCTCATTAAATCCCCAAAAGCCTCATCCAAACCCATTTCTCCAGATTTTCCCCATTTCCAGATCTGAGCCGGATCGTTCTTCCGTCGCCGTAGTTCTCGACGTCGTTCCTCCGCTTCTTCACGGGTAGTATTCTTCCTTTAATAATCTCATAACCCACACTTGATATTTGTGAAACCCTAATAAAATGGATCATTAGAAATCGTAGGGTTCGATTGTGAATACGGATTAGTTACCATTCTAATGTTATTTTTCCATGACAGTGATCCATTCCCGTAGATAACAAATTTGTGTGATGTGGTTTCGTTGATCGTTCTCCTCGGTGCCAGGCAAGTGAAACTTGCATCTCTTGATTTGGGCCATGTCTTTGGCCATTACATTGCTTTAGCGTAAAAGAGACTAGATGGTGAAAGGATAGCCGTCTGGACGCCATTGGCCTAGCTTGACAACGAAGCTAGGTCCGTCACCCTCATCATGCTTGTATGTCACATTTAGTTACAAATAACGGTACGTGTATTATCTGTGCATGTCATCCATGCATCTTTAAACTGTCATGTCTAATTTCAATAAACGGTATGCGAATATTGTTCATGTCATTGCATTTTACCTGTCATGTTTAATTACAATTAACGGTACGCGAATATCTGTTCATGTCATTGCATTTTGCCTGTCACGTTTAATTTCACTTAACGGTACGCGAATATCTGTTCATGTCATTGCATTTTGCCTGTCACGTTTAATTTCACTTAACGGTATGCGAATATCTGTTCATGTCATTGCATTTTGCC